>CM076572.1:321393186-322084528 GCA_034641835.2 Pinus albicaulis
CACACGATCATGCACGGTCATGAAAACGAAATAGAGCAGAACGAGAGGTTTACCCGTTGGTCCTACGTTTGAAGTAGATCCACGTGGAGTTCAAACTCCCTGCAACCGTCCTTCCTCTTTCACTTGAAATACAAGAAGAAACCAGCACAAAGGACAAGTTGTACAGTATATTTCTACTCTATATGTTAGCGAGATTCATATAAAACATTAAATAAATCATCATAAATGCTTGTATAACAAATATTCTTCACACATTAAAGCATACACTAACACGTTTACTTCGGGAACAGCATGATACTTATGTATTATAAAAATAGTACGTACAAAAGTAAGTGGAGAGATCACCTGATCCTTCCAAGGCCTTCGCAGACCGTCGTCCGGATCCGTCCAGCCCTTGCCTCGCTAAGACTCCTTCCAAATGAGTGCATACGAGATAACATATAAAGGGATGTGTATCTCGAGGAAACAAGGGTTTCCTGAAATGAACTGGGAAAGTGCAGGAGGCACGGGGAATCAGACTTGGATAGGGAACCAACAGAGTATAATAATAATAATTCTCTCCCTCCCTTAGGCCATACATATGAGGTCCTTTTATAGTCCCTCCAAGTAGTTTCAGCAGTTGGAAACAGTTGGCCACGGGCTGGGGTGGTTGAACTACCTGAGTAACCATCAACCCAGCGCTAAATTAGGGGTTTTTATATATTTTTTAATCATTAAAATGGCATACGCGGAAAAGTCTAGCTGTAATAGCGTATACACGCGGAAAAACACGGGCATAGTCGCGTATGAAGGATTTTCCACTGTTTTTAAGTGAATTTGTCCAAGTCTGTAGGAATGGGTGCCCATAAAGCCATGTAGCAATCATGAATCATGTCAAGGTGAGAAATGATGCTATAACGGATGCCCCCTAATATATGAGGTCAGAAGGGGTACATGATGGCCGAAATGTATTATGCACATAGAAAGAACTTCGCAAGGACAAGAGAGGACTTCACCAGATTTCAGCCTGCCAAAAACCAATGAAAGAAATCAGAGAGTCAACACATGCTGAGGCGGGCATACCCATGCTCAGCCAAAAATACATCATATATAGAAAGTACTGAATATATCCAACATGTATACAAGTATAACTGAACTGAAAGTACATAGTGAATCATTTGAGCAGGGCCCGGAAAGACAAGTCTGTATCAATGTCCAAGTATCACATATAGAAAGCTGAGCAAAGATAGTGCAACTGGATATCTGATCAAGTAACTGAATCTCCAAGTACCGGATCATAAGAGGCGGATCAAACGGTACAATCACGCAACTCGGGGATCAACATATAAGATGCTGCTGTGCTGAACTGCAACATATAAGGGTCGACGGCAACACTGGCAGAAACTGAGAGAACTGTCAACAGTGAACCGAGAAATGCTGATGCAACCCAAGGTCTTCACCGATCACAACGGCACAATTCTACACACTGGGAATAAATGAGCTAAAGTCGACCATGTGAGAAATCGTTGGATTACCGGGCAATGATGTTTCCCGTTAACCAACGCGAGACGACCCACCGATAATGATAATGAGTGTCAAGGTGCCCCAGTACAATCTGACAAGTGTGAATGAATGAGTTGAAGTCGAACACTTGAAAGAATCTACCAATCAGGAGGCAATGATGAATCCCCATTGTCGATAGCGAAGAGTCTGCCACTGATGACTGCAAACCCTAAGGTACTGACAAAAAGACTCTAGACCTTATTCCCAGAGCAATGAGTTGGAGTCGATGGGAAAAGATTTGCTGGAAGGAAGGCATTAAGGCATCCCACATCAGTCCAGTGCGAGTGTAACCCGCAGGCCAAGATTTGGAAGGAATCGGACGAAGTAGAGTGACGGAACCAAAACCGAAGTACGTTTCCGACATGCACAAGATGAAGCTAGCGCACGGAAGAAACCCTCTGAACCAACCAATAATGAAAGCTGACACAGAGGCGAGAAATCCACCGATAGGGTCAAATGGAAATCCAGGTACTGCACGAATCCCAAGTGTGATAATGTGTGCTGACGTCGAACACAGGGGAAACCACTCGGTCAAAGACCCATGATGATGATCAAATGCTGAGCACGAGGTCACCTATCAATAATGAAAATAGGCCCAAGGTGCGGCTCTAGGCTTGCTCTAAAAGCAATGTGTCGTAGTCGATAAGAGACAAACCCGCCGGCAAGAAGTCAATGGGGACCTTCTCAAACCAGCACGAGCAGAAGATCAAAACATCTGATGTGATAGAACATGATACTGACAAGACCGGGAAGGCCGACTGAATAATGAGTCAAGAGACACCGCAGAATGGCCGACTCGGGCTAGACTTCCCTTGAACAAAAGCACGACTCTATGATGACCATGGCAGTAAAAAGTGACACTGTATAAGTCTGTCTTGCAGGAGGCAAAACAAACTCTCCATATGATTGGAAGAGATAACCAACCGGGGGAGAACTGACAAGTGAAACATGGTAAAGGCCGAACCTAGGTCAAACTAGAACCATCCCAAATGAAGGAAATATATATAAGTATATGTGCTTTGTTCAAGGGCGACAAAACTGACTCTGTACTGCCATCGAAATAACGAAGATACATCCCGTTCCCGCTCTTTTTGTTATATTTAATTTTTTTTTGTCTTTTTCATAATAAGCCTGAAAAAGAATAAAAGAATGCTATGATACAATGGATAGAACGAGTATCGAAAAAAGCAGATGCACTAGTTCCGGGGGTTGGAACAATCCTATGCTCAATGCAAGGTGGCGAAAACTGGTCAGTGATACTCAGAGGAACGTTCCATCCATGGGTACAAAGGTGTCAAGTCGTGATAGCTAAGCGCATGCAATGGTTAACTTGTACAGAAAGTCAAGGTCAAAAGTTGGCTTAAACATCGAGTCCAAATGAAGCCGGCTAAAGGCCAGGATAAACAAGCAGCCAATATGCAATGCAGTAATACAACTTAACGACACCGGGGAGCCTCTAGGGTATAAGCCAGAAAAAGATAAGTGATGAAGGAGAAGAATGAAGCTTCAACACGAAAGACATGGCGGGACTAAAGAGGACTCCCGAGCCTACATAAAAAGCAGCATGGGCAACAAGTGATAGCGAGGAACTAACTAGGAAGCCCATGTAAAGGAAGGCTCTACCATCGAGTCATGATTTAAAAAACGGCGAGTGAAATGGGTGTAATACTCATGACCTGATGGGATCGACCCTAAGGCAAGTGATCAGTATGGAGGCTAGAATGCAAGATGCAACGGAAAGTGATTCCCTAACCTATATGCCAGTGAAGATCATATACCTGCCATGAAGAGTCAGAACACATGGGCCAGAAACCGGGAAAAATCTCGAAAATGTCAAAATGTACCTGAAATATACCAAACTGGGCACTTCCAAGCAATCGAGTTATACAGCATAAGACGGATCGAAAAAATAAGCACAAGGAAATTTTTGCGAAAATTTTCAATTTTTTAGCCATAAATACACAAATTACCTCTCAAATGGTTCATTATTGCATAGCTGATTAGGAAAAAGAGCTCTGGAGCTAAAAACTTGTTTCGTCAAACCAGCAACAACCGACCGTCGGAATTCAGCGAAACTTCAGGTAGGCTCCTTATTCATCCTGTTGATTCATTTTGTCCGTTTAAAATTTAAAATTAAGTGGATTTTTACGTGGAAACCCTTATTAAAAAACGCGTACCTGCGCATACGCGGGTTCAAAGAAGGAAAGCCGCGTGTACACGCGGCTGTGCACAGCGAAACTAGCGTATGCGCACGTCCGAATTTTAAAAATGAGTTTCTAATGCAAATTTTAATGAATTTCTTCGGGATGACAATTTCATGGAGGGAACGCGAGCATAGTGCAGTGGACCAAGAGGTCATGGAAGACTGCGCAGCACAAAATGTCCTCCGAAACTGTGGATTATTCAAATTTTTCAAAATGCCCAATATGAAAAGTAATGTGAGATTGCTTGAAATGCTGGTAAATTATTAGGAACCGGATCAGGATTGTTTCATCATTGATCAAATGCCACTACGCATAGAGGTGGAAGATATATACTTCATCACTGGACTCTCCAGAAGGGGAGACCCAGTGGATTTGCACGGAAAGCCCCTTGGAGGGTTAACCGTGGAGGACTATGTCCAACTCTATTGCATAGAAGATTCCAAAAAAGTAGGCACACAGATTGCAATCAGAGATATCAGGGACTTGCACATGAAGATCATCCTGTTCACCATCGGCAGAGTGGCAGGATCTGCCTCACTGCATCAGGCGTCCAGGGCGCACATGAGCATAGCTGTAGAGTGCTTAATTCATGTGTATGATTGGTGCACTGCCCTGCTACTGAACATGAAACAACAACTGACCTCGATTCGCAAAACACATACAAAACACTTTGGCTATGGAACCATTTTGACTACATTCTTCTTCGAGAGAGTTCCAGCTTTGAGACTCAAAGTCATCTCAACTATCAGCAGCCCTCGGGACCCAAGAATTGCCCGTTGGGCAGACATGATGAAGAGACTGGGGGGCAGCGAGGTACCCCGAACTACCTGGGATGATGAGTTCTTCTTATGGTGGAGAGAACAGATCATCGCGGTAGATGACTATCCCTATGCCGGGATGGATTTCCGAGGAGATCCAGATCTAGTACTTCCACCCGGTGCAGCATGGGGAGCAGTCGGTAAGTTTTTTCAAAAATTTTAACTTATATGATTTTTTTTTTTTTGGATTTTTCAAATATGTATGAAAAATGAAAAACAAACATGTTTTTGGATTGGATTCATAATGACTGACAAATAAAAATGATCATGTTTCAGATGTTGGACCGGTGCGTCCTGAGGGCCTAGCACGTCACAAGCGCCGCAGAGGTGAAGCAGAGACAGCGGATTCTGACAGAACCCTCCAGGCCGTGCAGAGAAACTTGGAGGGACTAACCCGCCAAATCCCTCTGGCTGCTGTGGAGGACTTACCAGAAGCCGTCCAGAGACGGGTTGTAGGAGTACCCCGGGACTGGGTTAGACTGTTCCGCCGTGTGGCTACTGCAGTGATGTTCTATAGGAACACTGGGCAGGGTCCTCAGGATTAGACAGATTTTCATATTAGATGACTGTATATTTTTTGAGACTGAACATGATGGGTCATAAGCCCAAGTTTTGTACGGCATTTGATGGATCCAAAATTTTGTGAAGTTTTTTGACATACTGATGATATATATACAGCGATATTTTGATGTGATGTGATAAATGTATCAAATGTATGATGTTTTTGATGATTTAGATTTTATTGTATTGAATGATTAATATGCCAATCTAAAGCTTGATTAGCCAATGAGTCAGCAAACCAATTGTCAGCTCGAGGAATATGAATGAATGTTTAAAATTGAAATGACCTTTGTAACAAACGTACCCTCAAGAACAATCGTAATAAAACTGGATCTCGTACCCGATAAGTGTTGTTCAACTGCGACACCACCAGCTGGGAGTCCAAGAAAACTACCAATGAATCAACACCCAAAGATATTGCCTCCGAGAGTAGATGAATGACTGCAGTGTATTCTGCTACGTTATTGGAAGCAGGACCAATGCAGACCCCTCTTGATACCAACAGCTGACAGGAAGGATAATGAAGCACCCAAGCCGCGGAAGCTAAGTTCCGGGTGTGTCTACTAGCACCATCGGCGAAACCATAATGACTCATGACATCAACACAACCTGCCAAAGCAGATCAAAAACATCACCATCCCATCAAAAATCGAAAATCAAACAGATATGTACAAGACAAAAAACTACTATATACAAAGCAAAATGCCGGGCCAAAGCCTAGGCATAATACTTCTTCAGATAGAGCCCATTTCGGGGCTCCGACAACTCATTTCCTTCAAAGTCAACCAAGGCATACGCTCCTTTCTTAAGGACCTTTTTGACGATATAGGGGCCATACCACATCGACTTAAACTTTCCTGCCCCCAAGGCATCCTTTTCTTGGGCATAGACCAAAACCAGGTCGCCTTCGGAAAAGACCCTAGGCTTAACCGCCTTATCGTACTGGACTTTGACTCGGTTTTTATGCGCTTCGTTCAACGTGGCGGCATCTCGACGCTGCTCATCAAGATGTTCCAGATGAAGAAGCCGCTCTGCGAGACTAGAAGTGTCAGGAAGAAGCTCAACAGCCAGTTTAAGGGAAGGAATCTCGCATTCAATGGGAAATACGGATTCCACCCCGTGGACTAACTGAAACGGAGTAAAGCCAGTTGCAGTTTTAACTGATGTCCTGTATGCCCAGAGTGCAGGATATAGCATAATGTGCCAGTTGGATCTATGTTTATCAATCGTCCGTTGAAGAATTGTCTTCAAGGACTTATTCACGGCTTCCACCTGGCCATTGGCCTGAGGATAATATGGAGATGAATGCTCTTGCCGGAAACCCAATTTAAGAGCCAACTCAGCCATCATACTGTTCTGAAAGTGACTGCCATGGTCAGTGACAATCTCTCTAGGTATACCGAAACGAGCGATAACTTGGTTGAAGAAGAAAAGAGCTGCAGTCTCACCATTGTTCCCAAAAGTAGGCATAGCTTCGACCCACTTCGTAAAGTAGTCTACTGCTACGATAATGTACTTGTGACCTTTTGCCGAAGGCGGGTTACAAGTAGTATAATCCATACCCCACTTTGTAAAGGGGCCAACAGTAACGACTGGAAAAAGCGGAGCTGGATGAGCGCGCATTTTTCGAGTATACACTTGACAAGGATGACACTTCTTGACCGATTCAATACAATCTTTGAAAATCAAGGGCCAGAAGTAGCCAGCACGCAAAATCTTTTGGGCTGTAGCAAGCCCTGATAAATGACCCCCACAAGCTCCACTGTGAGAATCATTGAGCACAGCCTCAGCTTCTTTGAAAGTTAAGCAGCGTCTTAGGATTGAATCAACCCCTCGACGGTACAAAGCATCACCAATAATCAGATAACTTTTAGCTAAGTGACGCAGCTTACAACGCTCATCTTTCGAAAAGAAGAGGGAAACTTCGCAGTCTGGAGATATACAATGATGTCCCCATACCAAGGATCTTGTGGAGAGATCAGAAACAAGTGTTCGTCCGGAAGGGACTCATCATAGATCATCGCCTCTCCACAAGGCAACTCGGAGATCAATTCCGCAAAAACTAATGACTTCTTGGATTTGGCAGACATGAACTCTAGATCAAATTCTTGTAAAATCACAATCCATCTGTTATATTTGCCCCCAATCACTCGCCTGCTGAGGACAAACTAAAATGGATTGGCAGCTGCCAAGACATAAGTTTTGCGAAGAATAATATAATGCCGGAGTCGCTGCACAGCATGAACTGCTGCTAAGGCTAATTTTTCTATCGGGGTGTATCGTAGTTCGGGTCCTACCAGTCCTCGACTAAGGTAGTAAATAACATGCTCAGCCAGAGCATCATCCTCCTGAACCAGAACCATACCAATGGTAGATTCTGCTGTAGCCGGATACAAAAGAAAATCTCTGCTATAATCGGGTGGACTCAGTAAAGGAGCAGAGGTCAATGCCTTTTTCAAGGCATCGAATGAGCGTTGAGCATAGTCGTCCCAAAGAAAAGGGACTCCTTTCTTCAACAGTCTCATATATCCCTTTGTAATCTCGGCATAGTTAACGATAAACCTCCGAAGAAAGTTAGACTTCCCTTGGAGACTTTGAAGTTGACGGATTGAAGACGGGGGAGGCAACCGAAGTATTGCCTCAACCTTGAAGGGATCTACCCTTATCCCTTCATTAGACACGATAAATCCCAACAGTCGACCGGATGTTACCGCGAAAACGCACTTGTTCGGATTCAAACGAATTTTATAAAAACGACATCTCTCAAATATTTGCCGGAGGTGTCCCGGATGATCCATCCTCTTTCGAGAATGAGCAGCTAGATCATCTAAGTATGCCTCGATAATTTTCTTGATGTCGTGGAAGCGTAAGACATGGCCCGCTGAAAAGTGGCTCCAGCATTTTTCAGACCAAAAGGCATTTTCTTATATGCAAACGTACCCCAGGGACAAATAAATGCGGTCTTATGTTGATCTTCTGGACGGATAGTAATTTGATTGTAACCAGAAAAACCGTCCATGAAGGAAAAAATTTCGTTACCGGCACACTCATCAATAATCTGATCAATGAAGGGTGTGGGGTAATTATCTTTAGGACACGCCTTATTCAGGTCTCTGAAATCGATGCACACTCGAATTGTTCCTTGCTTTTTATCAACAGGAACGGGGTTTGAAACCCATTCAGTCAGAGGAACTGGGAAAATGAATCCCGCATTAAGCAGCTTTTCAACTTCAGCTTTGATAGCTGCTGCCTTCCTAGGATTAACCGGACGAAGTTTTTGCCTGACCGGCTTAGCGTTTTCATACGTCTTGATCTCATGCTGGACAATAGATGGATCTATGCCGGGCATTTCCTCATAAGACCAAGCAAAAACATCCCTATACTCTTTGAAGAGCTCGGTATAGATTTGAACTTCTTCACGGGAACATTCAGCTCCAATGAAAACGTTCTCGATAATGTTGGGATTCCTGGAGATGTTCACCGGGATAGTCGGATAGATCACAGCCATGTTCCCTTCAGCATAAACCTGTGCTGGTGCTAAGGGGCTCAAGACTGGGTGAACAGGTCCAGGAGACTGAGGACTTGGAAAACTAGCTTCGACTTCGCTCAAGTCGGGTAGGAAGTAAGACCGATGATGCAAGTCATCCCACGGTCTCTCTATACCTGTCATTGCTTCCAGGATGGCCTCTTCAGATGGAAGAGTGGTATCTAGACAATCCTGGGCAGAAGAAGAAGTAATATCCAACTCTTCCGGCGAAAGAGGAGCTGGATCAGACTCTGCAGTGTCAACAACAGACTGATATGCAATCTCAGCTGCAGAAATCGGGAATGCCATTCCACCCACTTGCCCTTCCTCCAAAGTGGCAGCTGGGGAAGGTAAGGTCCAAGGGTCCGAAAAATAATGAGTTCGAAAGAACTCTCTTCGAAGGGGAGCCTTGGAGGATGAAATAGCATTGATAGACACCTTAGGAGGAGGAAGATCAAAAGATCCCATCAGGGAAGAATACATTCCAACTCCCAGATTCTCGATAGGTGCCTTAGTATTGTCCAACTTAGGGACAGATGAGTCAGGAGGCGCATCCGGGTCTACAGGAGGACAGTCCAGTTGATCCACCGTAACTATCCTCCCTTCGTGGGGGAAACATACTATCCGAAATAGTGAAGATGCAATGGCATCCATATCATATATCCAGTTCCTCCCCAACAGAAGTTTGTAGTCCAAGGCTGCATCTACTACCTCAACCTCTATGTTAACGGTTTTGCCCCCAACACAGATGGGCAAAGTCGGGACAATACCATGGGGCCTATGAGAATGGCCATCGAATGCGGTAAGAATAGTGCTAGATGGAACAGCTTTGGGAGATCCTAGTGTCTTCCAGCATGTGAGAGACATCACGCAAGTAGAAGCACCCTCATCAACGACCGTGCGAAAGATATTAGTCTTCCGGTACGATGATTTAATATGAAAGGCCATATGATGAGGAAGTATCTTCTTAAAATTCTTCATATCAAAGGTAATCAGAAGAGAATTTTTCGGATCTATAGCTCCAATGGCAGTGAGCAAAGCACTGCGCTGAGCCGGACAAGACTGGAGTACCTCTAAAGCTGACATAGCACAAGGACTCTGCGCCAGATCTTCTACAATCGAGTAGTTCTGGGCGGCCCTCATGTTCGGATTAATGGTTGACCGCTTGGAAGATGCTTTTGGCATCCGAGGCATAGACTCGACAGTTGGCTTCGTGATGTGAAGCGGCTCAGTAGCATCAGGAACTTCCTTAGCTTTCGAAGATTCCTCTCCGCCATAATCACGGGATCTTGTAGCGACATCCACGTGAGCACTCATCATAAAGATATTCGATGGAATTTCCCCTTCCTGAGGACCTCCAGAGGAAGCCCCAGGATTTTGATTCGCGCCAGCAATTAATTGCTGCCCTTGGGGAAAAGGGTTTGTTAGCACGGCCTGGGAACTAGAAGAACCCTGCGGAGATAACAGGCGCTGAGCATCCTGAATTTCGGGCAAAGATACTAACCATGGTCTCCGGCCTGGCTTGCTCACTGTTGTATATTTCTTTTTCTCCTTTCCCTTCTGACACGCTCGTTGGTCACAATAGCATTGCCCTTCCCATTCTTGCCCTTCTTCTTGTTATTACGTCCCTTCTTCTTCCCATCGGACTGTTGATTTCCTTTGGGTTCAGAAGATTGGACGGCATTAATGGACAAAGACTGGGAAGGTGAAGAATCAGCAGGCACAGCCTGACCAGAAGAAGCAGATTGTAAAGACAACTGCTGCAATTGAGAAAGCAGGCTGGCTGCACTACTACTGACCGATCCGACAAGTCCGTCACCATGCGGACCAGGTTTGGGTTTCGATAGATCCAACTTGGAGCGAGGAGCATTGGGCAAATACTTGTAAAGCACGCCAGACTAAGAATAGATCAACTCTAACTGCTGGGCCCTAAAGATGGCCTGCTCCTCGGAATATACCCCTGACATGGATACATCCTTTGAAATATCTGACTGAAGCGATTTCAAAAACCACTCGAGAAGGAACTCACCTGGAATATGGGCTTTGATAAGCCTCTTCCTTCTCATCCATTCCTGAATATGATCAGAAATGTGAGTTGCCTCATCCTGCTTAAAATTAGCCAGGAGTTCGGTCCCAGCCTCATATCTGACGGGCAACTGAAAATGGTTAAGAAAAGTGACAGCCAGTTCTCCAAATGTGGCGAAACTGCCCCCAGTGAGCTCTATATACCACTTCGCGGCATTTCCAGTTAAGGTGCGTTGAAATAATCTCAATCTAATCGAATCGTCGATCAGAGAGTTGGATGAACACCATAAGTGGAATGTGGTGACGTGGTCTGCCGGATCTTCACCATTCTTACCTTCAAACTTAGGAATGTCTGAAGGAAGTTTGGTTGGAACCGGAGGCCAACCCGGACTATACTGAATCGGGTCATTAGTTAACTTCGCCAAGTCTGGCAAGTTTAACGTTGCCAGAAATGGTAATCGCGGCGGAGCCTGAGAATTCCATCCTTGATGGGATGGATTTCCCACAGTCTGAAAAGAATAGCCTAGATTTGATGAGGCACCAGGCTGCCAGAAAGGACCCGTAGAAAACGGAGAAGAACCTCCTCCCCACGCCGAGTTACCAAGACCCGGACTAGTTCCCCCCGCTGAAGTATTGACTGAAGATGTAAGCCCCTGGTAGGGGTTCCATGCATTAGATAGAGGAGAAAAAGACTGATAAGCACTCGATGCAAGGAAAGAAGCATTCCCTGGATGACTCGCGATGAACTGATTCCCTGCCCCTGACGTTGCAAACATAGGATTCCACCCCATAAAAGCAGTCGAACTTGGCCCCTGAGCCCAAGGATTAAAACTTTGGGTCTGGGACGTAAAAGGAAACGACCCTAAAGAAGGATTGGGACTAGGAATATGCCCAGTCCCAAAGGGGAAACCCTGAAAAGAAGCTGATCCACTAGCCATGTTGGACATAGGCGTAGATCCAGCTGCACCGGCGGTAAAGGAAAAAGAGGGATTTCCAGCAATGGACATCCCTGAAACAAAGGGACCAGATTGAGAAGCATATGCTTGGGTGAACCCAGAGCCAAACATAGCAGTGCTAGAAGCACTCGAAGATAGAGCAAGAGTGCCCCCTGCCTCGACAGAAGCAGGGGTCTGAATGCCCGCAGCACTCACGGTAGAAGCCGCGTTCCCAGTCGTGGCCATCGAAAGATAAGAAAGATAAGGAAGATCCGGCGGTCTCTCGGACTCCGGTCCGATGTACTCTATAACAAACGGATGATCAAGAGGAAGAGGAGATGGACCTGTAGCTGCAGGCTCAGGTATATCTTCTATCTGAAAATCTTCCCCCTGAGGAAACAATACCCTCGAGGTGAGCGAAACGCTCCTCTCGGAACCGACACCGGAATCGGCAACGAAACCTTCAGACCTTAGTGGAGGATCTCTCTCCACAGCGTCAGACTCTACAGGGTGAAAACCACCTGCTAGATCGCTCCTACGCCTTCTCGAAGAAGGCTCTGCACTCTCGGGAGATAAACCCCGGACTCTCCTCGAACGTCGAGGCGCTTGATCAGCCACTTTTACAAATTTATTATATTAGACTCAAGAAAAGTGAAAAGCTAGGCAAGCTAGGAGCAAAGAGCACTCACTAAAATCAAAACCCTGAGAAACAGCAAGCAAACAGCCTCCAATTATTTCCGCTCCGGGTGATGAGGACCGGACACCAAAATACAGGAAAGCGAAATATAGGACCTTCCGAAAGCAGTCTGGGATGATTAGGGCCCAGAACAACTAGCGAAGGTATTAGAAGCAGTTACGCCGACCTCCTAACAACAGCCTTTGCCGGCTCAAGCACCCAAGCTTCGCAAGGGCACCCCCCAGAAGTACTGCTGGAAGTGATGCGACGTCTTCCTCAGGTACCACGGGTATTCCCCCCCGCAGTCACCTGTGTGGAACCTAGGAACAGCAACTATGGACACCAATCCGTATCAGAAGCTGGGCGGAACGGTCTTGAGGTTAGATTCAGCTAATCGGAGGGAGGGTATCCCTCTTCTTAACCTTCACTTCCCCTCGCGCTTGACTCTCGGATGAGAGCTTTCCCAGTCCACTTCACGGAGTTGGATTTCGCTCAATTAGTAAACTTCTATGTCTGTTTGAGCGGCCTTGGAGAGTTAACTCTCCTCTCTCCTATTCCAAGGCCCTATAACCTAGCTAGTTGGTGATTGACTCTAAATAAAACTTGCTAGTTGATTTTAGATTTAATCGCTTATTTTAAGGGCTGTTGTATTAAGTCACAAGGATATGGAGTTGAAACCAATGATGTTCTGACGCAAAAGAAATTAATAAAAAACTGACTACATGCACATGCAGTTCTTAGTCTTTCGATGAAGAGCAATTTCTATGTAAGTTCTACGAGGCTAAAAATGTATTTTTCTTTTCGAATTACAAACTCACACGCACAAAAATTAAGAAGCTAACTAAATGATTCAATGCACCTAATGCAAATGACCACTAACATGTAAATTCTAAGATGCAGAAAGTTCCTTGAAACAAGGTGAAATTTCCCAAAAGGCTCCTTCAGTTTCAACTAATCTTTTGATATCCAGAAAGCTAATTCTTGCAAACAAGAACTCTTAATATAAGACACCAAAATACTCAACAAGAAAAAAGAAGAAATCAAAAGACAACCTCCCTTCACAATCAAGCGGGAAACTAGAAGCAAGAAAATTCACTAAAGTCCCAAAAGATGAAGCCAAACGAAAATGAAAAAGGCAACAACAAAAACAAAAACAAGAAACAATGTTTTTTGAGTTTTTGATATGCAAAAACAAAAAGCAAAACAAATGTTTTGGGGCTTTTCAGTTTTATAAAACAAGAGCTTCAAGAAAACCAAGAACAACTATCTCAATCCAAGCCAAAATGAGACCGAATTTGAAGCATAAACTCCAACTATGCCCCCAAACCTTATAAAACTAATGATAGCAAGATCAATAAGGGCAACGGAAAACTAAAAACTCAATCAAACAGCCAAGAGAAATAGTGCAAATTTGTTGCAACACAAAACTCCAAAGAAACAAGAAAAGATCTTCGAAAAATGCAACAAAACCCTAGCTTACGAAACTCAAGAAAACCAATCGAAAACAAAGCAAAGAACGCAATGCAAAGCACAACACAAAGACAGGAGCGAGTCAATGAGCAAAAGCTCTCTGTTCTGGTAAAGCAGAACAGCCAAGAACGCTGAGAAAGCGATCTTGGAACTCAATCCAGGAGTGCTAGCACCAACAAGAACACTTCGCCAAAAGATCAGTTTTCGGGCAAACGAAAGAGAACCAAGACTTAAAACCACTTCTGTCACACTCCAGTAAGTAAAAAGACACTGCAAACACAGGCATCCACAGCCAGAAAAGACCAAAAACACCAGAATCTTGAAATTTCAAATTCAGCCTAGGTATACGCGACCTTGCAGTTATGCAACAGGCGTGTATACGCGTCTGTGTTGAGGGAAACCCGCGTATACGCGGTTCCTTCTACAAAAACTCGCGGGTATACGCGACTGTGTGCAAGAAAAACTGCGTATACAAAGAAATATAATGAAAAATAAAAAGTACAAGCCTGGGAAAGGTATCAAAGCTTCAAACTGACTGCAAGAAAGCAAACTGGACTGTAAAAGACAGAAGAAACTGTTGGCAACCTACCAAACAGCTGAAACAACCCAACAGGAGAATCACAAAAATGTGATCCCCAGCGGAGTCGCCAGTTCTATTTCGGGGATTTAACACCCTAGAGGTTGGTTGGGATTCAACCTCCACAGAGCAGGGGCGTACTATTTAACAGAGACTCACACGATCATGCACAATCATGAAAACGAAATAGAGCAGAACGAGAGGTTTACCCGTTGGTCCTACGTTTGAAGTAGATCCACGTGGAGTTCAAACTCCCTGCAACCGTCCTTCCTCTTTCACCTGAAATACAAGAAGAAACCGGCACAAAGGACAAGTTGTACAGTATATTTCTACTCTATATGTTAGTGAGATTCATATAAAACATTAAATAAATCATCATGAATGCTTGTATAACAAATATTCTTCATACATTAAAGCATACACTAACACGTTTATTTCGGGAACAGCATGATACTTCCGTATTATAAAAATAGTACGTACAAAAGTAAGTGGAGAGATCACCTGATCCTTCCAAGGCCTTCGCAGACCGTCGTCCGGATCCGTCCAGCCCTTGCCTCGCTAAGACTCCTTCCAAATGAGTGCATACGAGATAACATATAAAAGGATGTGTATCTCAAGGAAACAAGGGTTTCCTGAAATGAACTGGGAAAGTGCAGGAGGCACGGGGAATCAGACTTGGATAGGGAACCAACAGAGTATAATAATAATAATTCTCTCTCCCTCCCTTAGGCCATACATATGAGGTCCTTTTATAGTCCCTCCAAGTAGTTTCAACAGTTGGAAACAGTTGGCCACGGGCTGGGGTAGTTGAACTACCTGAGTAACTATCAACCCAGCGCGAAATTAGGGATTTTTTATATATTTTTTAACCATTAAAATGGCATACGAGGAAAAGTCTAGCTGTACTAGCGTATACACGCGGAAAAACACGGGCATAGTCGCGTATGAAGGATTTTCCACTGTTTTTAAGTGAATTTGTCCAAGTCTGTAGGAATGGGTGCCCATAAAGCCATGTAGCAATCATGAATCATGTCAAGGTGAGAAATGATTCTATAACACATTAAAATGGCATACGCGGAAAAGTCTAGCTGTACTAGCGTATACACGCGAAAAAACACGGGCATAGTCGCGTATGAAGGATTTTCCACTGTTTTTAAGTGAATTTGTCCAAGTCTGTAGGAATGGGTGCCCATAAAGCCATGTAGCAATCATGAATCATGTCAAGGTGAGAAATGATTCTATAACACCTGCGGCCTAGGTTAGGCCTCTTCTTGGGCTGCCTCTAGAGGTTTCTAGGGCTTTTCAAATACTCTAGAACCCTCAACTTTGTAGCACAAAATTTCAATTTTATTAGTTTCTTTTCTAGCCTTATATTAGCCCTTAGACCCTCCCGAGGTAGATATGACAAAAAAATCGATCTTGTTCACAAAGGTACTCAAGTGCCCAAACTTGCCTTTGATCCCACGTTTAGCCTTCTGCTCTTACTTTGCTTCGCTCTTGATTAATTCAACCTTCAAAGAATTCACAAACAAAAAATTTTTCTTGACTTGGAAACCCTTTTGAATTAAAAAAACAGTGATATTCTAGCTGCCTATGACCTTGACCTTAGCTCTAATACCATGTTGATAAATTTATTATGGAAACAAGAATACAAACTTCTCTTATCTTCACAAATTACCTCTAATATTAATTTATCTTTTCTTCTTTATTATTATTACTATGTTTTTATCATCAAATAATTTTCCAAACACTGAATATCACAAACAAGAAAGAAGGACACAAGATATAGGCTCCAAGCCGGGTAAAACCCTCCAGGGGGAAAACCCAGAAAAAAATTATCTTCTTATAGAATTAATTCAAATAAGGCTTCTAGGGCTCAAGACCAAAACATGACATCCACCAAGAACCAAGCGAACAATCAAATAGGTCTTCTCCAAGACAAAATAGACTCTCTAAGGACAACGAAGAAAAATATCTTCAAATCAAGGCTAGACTAGCCTTTCGACCTCTGAAAAAATATTTTCTACTTTTCCTGCAATTCTAAGAATTGTAGAGTATCGAGAAACTCTAAATACTTTGCACGTGTGAGCTGTAATATAAATAATTTCAGAGATCGAATATCGGTAGGGTTTCTTGCTCCTTTGTTAGGGTTTTCCTTTCCTTCTAAGGCCTTCTCACATCATTTCCAATTGTAGATCGAAATTGAGATGTGTGTATGAAATGTGGTTGAAGTTCCTCATTTAAATAGCCTTTCTAAGAGGTTCAAATAGCCCTCTCTAGGCTAACTTCATCATAGCTGGCTGAATTGGTCTTGGGAGTTCTCTAGACTATTCTAGAGACAAAATAATAATCATTTTCTTGATACAAGTGCCTAATAGGGTCTTTTTCAAAATTTGACTCTTTGACTTATGTATGTCCTAGCAGCATTAATAGAATGCTTGACCTAATTGACAAAAGACTTGAACATGAAACCCATGATTTACAAAATAATCTTCTTTTTCATCTTTCAATACACATATGAGTCAAATAACAATTATGAAGACCGAAACTAGTTACATTTTCCAACATCCTTAACATGATCTTGTGATTCTTGTTTGGTTGTGTATAGTTGTATAATTACTTGTGATTAAAGTGTTGAAAATATCTAATTACATATTGTTCTCTAGTGAGTTCGATATGGAAAATCATTTTCTTTTTGAGGCAGCAAAAGGGAAGAAAGGAAGATGATATAAATCTATCAAAGAAGATAAACTCATGAATGATATCATAAGATTAATGAAAGGAAACTATGGAAACAAATAATCATAATGAAAATATTGTTGATAATTTTGAATTAAAAACTATATGAACTTGTATAACTATGTTTTTGTACCTTCTTTTGTGCTTGAAGCATGCTTCATGCTAAAAGACAAAGTTCTTGTTATTGCATATCAGAAGTCCTGGGCTAAGAGAGTGCTCTAGTTGATGAATATAGCAAGTACGGAAAAATAAATACCAACACTAAACATATGGAAGAACAATAATTTAAATATTGGATGCATCCCCTAAATGTTAATTGCATCAATGGTTACTTTGCCACCATGTAACATCAGTTGCAAGCATATAAATCCCTTCCATGATTCAAATCAATCCCTGAGATTTAATTAGAATACCCTTTATTACATATCCACATCCTACATGTTAAATGAGACAAATAAGTTTGTATTTGTCTATTATTTCTTTACTATGCATATATTTTAGTCAGCATGGCCAACATGCACACTATTTACTTGATTACATCGTGCAATCCAATGGAATTAAATCTGCACAAATAAAACAGATTTGGAAGACCTTGAACTTCCAATGGCCACATTTTTGTCATATGATGTACCTTCAGGGTCAAAAACCACTCATTTCATTAGGACTAAAAAGTCCCATACAATGGGAAAGCAAGATGTGGGGTGCTTAGTGTATGGTTGGCCCATGCTCTTCCATGATGGACTTGGACATTAGACGTGGTTTACTATTTGCTGCTAGACCTTGTTTGGATGTTTGAAAGACATTCTTCCTCGAAGTGTTGGATAAGTATGGAGCTTGGTGACTTCATGTTGTTTATGCATGAAGGGTGTTTGTGTGCTTGGAATAGAGTTGGGTATTTGACAATGAGGAAAAACTCCCAAAATCACCATGAGCACATAAAATCCCTTGACATGTAAACTCTTGGGTTGAGGGAGTGTATATGTAGGTGTGGGAGTCCTTAAGGTGACACATTACCTTGGATATGCATTGTCCTTAAGCAGACATGTGACCTTGGAGATGCATTGGAGCTTAGGACCTTTGGAGGTTTGTTGGACCTTGGGGAGTAGTGCTCATTCCATGGAGGCCTTACTTGTTAATCACTCTCACCTTTGATCCTAACACATGTCACTTAGAGTAGAGTGCTTCACATGGGTGGACCTACTTGTGTCTTGCAAGTCTACTTGTAGTGGACTAGGTCCACTTGTTATTGTAAAACCCCTTTACCTCTCACATAAATAGAGGAAGGAGTGAGTTGTTATTATAGTCGATCATGAACTTGTGAAAATTCCTTTTCATACTTGGGTTAGGGATGTAAGAGTAGTGCTACTCTCTCTCTCTCTCTCTCTCTCTCTCTCTCTCTCGTTCAATATTCTTTGTAATTTATGTGTTTTTTCCTTAAGGTTATAGGATTGCTTGTAGCATTCACCTGAAAAAGTCATATATAAATATAAAGAATAAATGAAACCCATGAACTCAATAACAACCTATCATATAATTCTCCATGCTTTCGAAAACCCTAGATAGGGAAAATCGAGAGAAACACTAGCTCCACCAAAGATACTCCAACAATCTAAAATCACCATGAGAAAAACCTCCATGTGAGATTATCTTTGGTGGAGCCACTATAAACCCTAAGTTATTTTGGAATTGTGTTATTTCAAATTTTACTTCCAGCTTACCACTGCTTTGCATACCTTCTCACTACCATAAATTCTGTTATTTCAAAGATTTGACTTCCAGATTTTCATAAATACAATGTCCTCAATAAGATAGTTGAACTCTTCCATATTCATGGTTAGATCATATTCCAAGAATGTATACATTTGTAATACCAATCAACAATTGTCTCACGAAGAACAATCACGTCACAAGCAGCAATTGAACATGGTTGGAGAGGATATTAATTTATCCTCTAAAGTTCTCGAGATAGACCAAACAACATGTGTATAATCATACTCAATCACTCAGGATTTTTGATAATCTATCTCTTTATTGAACTCAAACTTTCTCAATTAGCAAAAAATAATGATTGTTAAAGTCCTTCGATACAAACTTCCATTTATATTTTTATGTTTATTTACAATTATCACGAGTCACTATTAGTGGATTGCTTGTCATTCCAAGAACTATCATGATTTCATAAGTACATAATTACTATCCTCATGAATTGTGATTCCTCTCTTACTATATAAAGGTAAGGAAAATTATTGGGTTCCAACATGTCCGTAGTTTAGATTTTCATTATTTTTATAAAATTCTTTTGCCTTCCACATGAAGAAAAGGAACAACAATATGACATACATACTAAATTTGTTGGCACAATGCTTTGTGCTATTACATTAAACTTGGAGTTTTATTTATCCATGGTCGAATTGAATTTTTCCCTAATCACACATCACAATATTCTTATTTCTAAATTTAGGATATTCTGTTACACATTTTCTTACATCTATGACGCTCCAATTTTCCAATTCGGCATAGATGAATATTTTTGTAACTCCCATATTAATTATGCATGCAACACTCTCATGAACACACAAATACCACTTTATCTTTTATGCCTTATTTAATTACATGAATTGGACCAGTCATCAAATGGTTAACCTCAAAAATTTGAATTGAATCAGAGCTAGATAAAAACTGTGTCAAAAAATTGGTTGTCCAAACATACATAAATGATTCAAATTTAGGAAAAAACATAAATATTAATGTGCATCCATATGAATCAAAACCATTATACAAAAATATTTCCATTTAACTTGAGTTTTCCTGGGCACATATTTGGAGGTTTCCCAACATGAAATTCCTAAATAATATGTTGTCCTAAAGATTAGCGTGCACCATGTCATAGTTAAAATCTAAAGTATTTGGCACCCTTAAACTTGGCACTAGTATAAGAATCCAATACCATACTAAGAGAAAATTTTCACTAAGAGAGTTCACCATGCATTTATAACCATATTTTTTCTTAAGGGTGAAAGTGGTTATGTGTCTCATAATTCTGGTTGAAGGACAAATGTCCATATCATACAACAGAGGCAAGCTTGAAATGATTGTTATATAGATAGAATAATTTTTATGACATTTTTCACACACCAGCACTAAAGATGCAACATATTGTGTCCATCCTTAGATATGTTTGAGACTAAAAGCTACTTTTTAAATAAATGCATGTGTAAAACTTATATATCAGCAAAATAACCATCAATATTTTTCTTCTAGAATTTTGGGTTGAATTCAGAATAGTATGCTAAAAAGTGTGATTTCAATGTCTAGAAATTAGGATATATAAATGTGAGATATATACTCTACATCTTTGGCTATATACTTTTCAAATCCGAGCTTTTTTAGGCTACATCTTTGGGTTATCTAATTGTTTGAGCTTTGAAATCTAAAGAAATTCCTGAATGGACTTCGTAAATACTCGACATATGGTGGTAGGGAAATGGTACCATAAACTATGTTATTTAAAAGATCGCAAAGGACTTGGTGCAGTGCCTCAACCTACCCACGACCCCTCACCCATCCCCCTAACAATTGGGATGGGTGCAAAAAGAGGGCCCTCACCTTATAGTCTCACAACGCTGTGTTTTGAACTTTTCCATTGGTCCTTTCTATGACACAGTGGTATGTGATGTTTCTTCATTGGAATGTGCCGATATCCTACTTATTCTCCCTTACGAACAACAATGCCATGCTATCTATAATGTTAACGTTCCAAATTTTCACAAAATACAATGTCTTGAATAAATGGTTATCTGTGTAAAATTTTTACTTATGTTTAGGATTATATAATCTGTGTTGGAGTTGTTCCTTTATGTTTTACTACAATCCTGATGTTGACAAGATTTAGCTGAATTTTTTCATCAGTTTCTCATAGAATATGCAAAAGGAAATGATTTTTAAAATGTGGCAAACATTAAGTTTCTCCTGATTTCTTTTTTTATTGTTCATGACAAAATAATCATGTTGCAAGAATGAGTTATCCTACAAGATATTTTAATTTTTGGATTTTATTTTCCTCCCCTTATTTTACAAGGATGTAGATTTCATTTTCCTGTTGATGGTTTTTCCATGTATCTTATCGAGCCCCAAATGCTAGTAATGGAGCAGACCTTGAGAAGTAGTCGTGGACACAAACTCTATCAGAGGTTAATGTTACAATACCACTTCCACTTGGTACCAGGAAAAGTTTAATGGTATGTGCATAAAGAAGAGTTATCTAATGGCGGGGTTGAAAGGTAAACCTCATGTCTTAGTTGTAAGTTATTTATTTTCATTTCTTAGCTATAAGTAATATGTTTTATTTTGAGCTTTATTAGATCAATTATTTCACTAAACCAATATGCATGGCCATTATTTCTCACCCGATGTAAGTTACTTGACATGGTTGATATAACAGTCAATTATAGGCCACTTTTATTTTAATTTAGAGATTATATTGATTAAAAGGATGTTCGTATTTTGATTGGTTTACTGGGATCTTGATTTATAAAAGTTATATAAATCCCACGTGGATGTTATTTTTTCAGGGTAAGCTCTTTGCACCAGTAAGGTCAGATGAGTCCTGGAACATAGGTATACATCAAGTGCATATTTGGCCTTTGTTACGGTATATGTTATTATTTATATCATTGATGGATGGTTATTGATTGATTTAAAACAGAGGATGAGAAGGTCCTATCAATTCTTTTGACAAAAAAAAATCAAATGGGGAGGTAGAATTCTGTTTTAAAGGGTGAGCCAGAAATATGATATGGATCCAGAGAAATGACATACAGTGGAAAAAAAATTATGGTATCGACGAATCTTCCCCACTAATTAGATCTAATTGTTATACCACCACCCACATTTCAGTTATCTGCAATGAAAATGGTGACTAGCTTTAATATTTGTATGAATAACTAGTCTCGCCATTGTCCTGTTCTTTTCCTATGAATGATATTAATTTTTCAAAGTCCAACTAGTTTGTTGTTGAACTAATTAAAGCTATGATGAAAAACATATAGTTTTCAAATCTCTTTTGTAAATCTATTTTCTTGAGAAATTTTGTCTTTTTACTTTATGTACCAAAATTGCTACTGTGTGACATGTGCTATGATATAATTTCCTGGAAAAATAGACATAATGTTATACAATGTAGTATTTTTTAAATATGAAGAAACATGATTTCCAAATACAAAGTTTATTAATTAAGAACATATTTTAGACTCCTTAGCTAAGTTATAATTATATATCGGTAGGGAATTTTCTGTATGTTGAAGTTGTGTTGCCTCTTTGGTTTCTGTCAGGTAAGAATGGTTAATAAGGAATGTGTTCTTGAGCAACAGGCACATGTATTATTCTACTATCGACAAGGATCTCCATGGTTTTTAGGCATGGAAACAGAAACACAGATGTTTTATTGTTTAGTAAAATATTTTTGAGAGTTTAATTTATGTAGAATTTACAATCTATAAAGGTTTCAAGATATAATTTTTAAAATTCTAAGTCTTTAAAGGGTGCTAGCTCAATGGAAGAGCACCTGATTTACAAGTAGGAGGTTGGTGGTTCGATTCCATCGTACCCTGATATTCATAGGGAATGTCGACGATAATTTTTTGGTGATGGATGCTCTTTTGACCATCACCAATTAGCTTATCGTGACATTTTTTTACCCTCACCAAAATATGAAATGGTGACAGTCAACGAACGCCACCATATATACACATCAATATTAATGACCATGAAAGTTCCGTCACCATAAATCATTGTTGTTGATATGAAATGGTGAGGGTCACTGTTTGTCATTATAGTCATTATTCGTGACGGACCTTAATGTCACCAAAGAGCTTATCATGACATTTTTTGACCCTCACCAAATATGAAATGGTTACGGTCAATGAATGTCGCCATATATATGCACTAATAGTGACGGCCATGAAAGGTCCATCACCAAAAATTGTTGTTGTTCATATGAAATGGTGACGGTCACTATCCGTCATTATAATCAATATTCGTGACGGACCTTGAATGTCACCACAAAACATACTTTCGGTGACGCCAACTTTGGTGACGTTCAGGTTTTTGGTGACAGAGGCTATTTTTTGTCACCATTGCTCATTTGAAATGGTGACGGTCACTATCCATCATTATAAACCATTATTGGTGACGAACGTTGAATGTCACCACAACACCTTTACTTTCGGTGATGCCACCTTTGGTGACGTTCAGTTTTTGGTGACGAAGGCTCTTTTGACCCTCACCAATGAGCTTATGGTGACATTTTTCGCCCCTCACCAATGTCCTTTTTTCTTGTAGTGACGATCACACATTCACATGAACAAGAAAGAGAAAGAATTTCAATCGCACAACAAAAATATGTATATAGGGAAAGCCTAAGCTAAAAAACCCCACTATATGTATATGTGTTAAGTCAAGAATATGAAACAATACAATGCTTCTCTCAAGCTTGAGAGCTCCCTGCACTATCTCTGACTGTCTCACTTTGATCCCAACAAGTTTGGTCCAATTTTTAACCAAAAACTCATCGATGGGTTGCTCAAATTTGCTAACGCATTCTCGAGGGAATTGAGCCCCTATTAACTAGGAAATTCCCATCAATTGATTGCATAATACATCCAAGGCATCTTGTTGACTCCATGCACCACCTGTACATTTTTCTAATTATACAACTGATAGTACACTTCCCTTTAACTCCAATATCAACTGGGTCTTCCTCAGAACTGACATGCATAAGTTATTTTTAATGAATTATCAATTATCTGATTGATCACTGCATGTGAATTAAATCATATTTAATTCATTAGACCTCTCACTAACGCATCCATCAGTTAGAACTAGTTAAACAAATTATCTAATTGATTACTGCATGTGAATTAAATCAGACCCTAATTCACTAGACCTCTCACTAGCTCATCCTTCAGTTAGAACTATTTAAACTAATTTTAACTCAAATAATTAAGTTAACTAATTACAACTCAAAATAAACTAAACCAAGGCACCTAAAAAGTAGGAGACACTCTAAATGCCTCTAGTTTGACCCTCAACTTGAATTGACTGAGCTAACTAAATCTTCCTAACTCAGTTAACTTGTACAAGCTCTCATGTGATGTGGAGTTACAATTCACTTCTAATTTAATTAAGGGAAAATTAAACTATATCCATTTTCAATATTTCTTTTTGTCAATTTCAACACTCCCTCTCAACAAGAATGAAATTCAGCTCTATCCTAATATGGTACCTTTGGAATGATCTACATGTAACACTTCTCACTTGTGTTGTTTCTACTGTAACTTCTGAAACTGAAAAGCATCCAACTTGAATCAGTATGATGCATCTATCACCAGAGTCTTTGACTGCTACTAGCTATTGTAATTTCAATTGAAAACTTTGCGTTGTTGCTAACTCTGCATTGTGCCATCTGCACTGCTTCCAACTCTGCTCTGCGCTCCCAAGAGTATGATTGCTACTAATATTTGCATCTATCACTTTTACATATGACTACATCAATCACCACTGATCCATCGTACTAATGTGTACTATGGGCTGCCATAGCAAGGTAATGATCAATGAGACAAAAATTCTCAATGGACCCTGCCCAAATTTCTGCACTCTTGGGACTATGACTTCACATCGCCCCACCTCTGATCCAAGATATTTTTCTTATAGATGCATTAAAAAATTACATATGATAGAGAACTTAAAATTATGAGAACATAAGAACATAAAGTGAAGAGAAAAGAGAACATAACATGCATGAGATCAAGACACCAAAAAATTGATGACGGAGTTTGCCAAATTTGGACTATGTCTTCGGGCCCTGCTCAACAGTGGGGAGGCCTTCATTCATTAAGTGGCAAGAAGAAGAAGAAGTAAAAGTGAAATTATGTAAAGCACCTTTATACCTCCAAGTTGAAAAGTAGTTGAGATTCAACAAGATGATGAGCTTATTGAAAAGTAAGCACCTTCACTAAGTGGGGCCCGCAGGCTATTTTTAGGTGTATGTCTATTTTTAGACATGGTGAGCATATTATATAAGTTGCAGGATACTATTTGTAGAGGGTTGGTAAAATATGGAAAATATATGAAATTATATTTTTAGAATATTGGGCGAAGTCTATTTATAGATCGTCAATCTAAAAATAGATGCATGTCGATTATTATTATCTCTTAATAATAATACGACAATAAACAACAACTTATTCTCTTGGAGCACTTTATTTAAATGAAAAGATTTGAAAAATCAGTGGGCTAAAGGAATTACACAATTCCTAGGGTTTATTGGTGGCTCATGCATGGAGGACTCAGTTAGAACTAAAGTGGAAAAGTTATGACAGAGTTGGAAGAGTAGTTACATGAGTTGTTATTTAGTTTGACTCAGTTAAGTGAGTTAGACTCAGTTGAGCTAGTTGTATCTAGTCTAACTGAAAGATACACTAGTGAGAGTTAAGTGAATTAATTAGTTAATTAATTCACAACTAATAACTCACTAACAATTGAACATAAACAACATTTAACTACAGTGCATGTTAGTTCCAGTGGAGACCCAGTGCAGAGATAGGTGAAAGGGTGAGATGGATTATCCGTTGTGACTATAGTGATGCATTCAATGCATCTGAAACAAATTGGAGTTTCCAATGAGGATTGCGCAGTCAAGGCAAGGTCAATTTGAATTCATTCAGGGGTCTTCTTTAGCAGGGATTGCGTAGTGGAGGCAGGATATCAGGAGGCAAGAAATTGGTGCATAGAGATGAAAATTTCTGCATGACAGTGTGTAATGATTGTTGATTGTACTGAGAGCTTGATGTACTAAGCTTTGTATGACATTATTACATGATTCCATTGATATACATAATATATGATAGATGGGGTTTTTAGTTTTAATATTTCCTGTTAAACAACTTTTTTATGTGTGATTGAATTTATTCACATGTGTTTGCAATTGAGATTTAAATTTTCGCAAGTTTAATTAGTGGAAGGATTCTGTATTTTGAAAGAAGATAAATACTATGAGATTGGGAGGATCCGGTAATACATCAGTGTTAATAAATTTCTACATGGTATCAAAGCAGTTTTTATTACTGGAGATTGCAATTGTGAATAATTGCTGAGTTTTGTGCTGGTGGACAATTCGAATTTGCTGCAGAAATTTCTTGGTGCGACAGTTGAGTATTCATTGAAATGTCTTTCAATGGGTTGCGATTGGAGTATGCCCTTGAGGGTAGCTGGAATTACATAGCCTGGAAGGATAGGATGGAGGTGGTGCTTGAAGATAATGGGTTGAAGGAGTTCATCAATAGCGATGTTCCTAAGCCTGCTTCTAACAATGCTGCAGGACTTGACGCATGCAAAAGAAGGTAGCAAAGACAAGAAGAATTATATTGAAAGGTGTGAAGGATCATATTGTGTCAAGCCTTCATAGGAAAGCCACTCCATTTGCAATGTGGAAGGCTTTTATAGATCTGTTCCAAAGCAGCAGCGACTAGAGGAAGTTGGCACTGAAAGATAAGCTCAGAAAAATAAAAATGGAGAAGGGCGACAATATTCCAAAATATCTCACGAAGTTTGCCCACTGTAGGGATGAAATGGGAAGTGTGGGGATTACTGTTGATGATGATGAATTGGTGAGCTTGGCTCTCCTTGGGCTTCCGAAGAGTTGGCATAGCTATGAAGACTGTGCCGGGTTGGGAGCGACTTTGATCGAATCTTGTGCAGGAGGAGATAAGGCGAAGTACCAGGGATGGCTCTTCATCAAAGAATGATGATGAAGAGAATTGCGCTTTGGCTGCCAAAGCAAGGAAAGGGAAGGGGAAGAAATTCCCTCCAAAATCTGAGGCTAAAGGCAAGAAACTGTATTTTTCCAAAGTGAAATGTTTTCACTGTCACGAACATGGGCATCTCGCCACTAACTGCCCATAGAAAAAGAATAACAAGAAGGTTGTTGGAGCTGCAGCTGGAGAGGCCTTATCCTCACAATTTGAACTTGATTTCTCTTTGATCACATGCTTAGTTTCAAGCTCAATGGGATTAGTGTGGTATCTTGATAGTGGTGTGTCTTTCCATATGACGGGAGACAAGGAGTTGTTTAGTGACTTGGAGGAGAAGGATCTCCAAATGCATATAGAGATGGGTGATGATGGCAGATACAGTGCGACCAGAATTGGAACCATTACCTTTGATAGGGAATCAGGTAAACCATTTCTGTTGAAAGATGTTATGCATGTTCGAGGTCTGAAGAAGAACTTGGTCTCGGTCGCAATGTTGGAAGATAGAGGTTATGACATTGTTTTCAGTGAGGGAAAAGATTTCCTTGGACATAAAACAATGGGTCAAACCAAGAGGATAGGGATTTGAGTTAAGAATATCTACAAGCTGGAGGTAGATGGTTGCGCTGTAATGATGGGAAAAGCAGAAGAAGTGGTGAGCCATGATGAGGGAGAATTATGGCACAGGAGATTGGGCCATCTTCACCATGGATCTTTGAAGATTTTGCAGCATTTTTCTACTGGACTTCCCAAGGGTACTCTTGCACAGTCAGATCAGTGCAATGGATGTACTATGGGTAAGTTTGTGAAGACCACCTTTCATGAGAAGGAGAACCGTGCTTCAGTGATCCTGGAGAGAATTCACACAGACGTGTGTGGACCTTTCTCGGTTGCTTCAACAACAAAACATAGGTATTATGTTATATTTTTTGATGAATATTCTCATAGATGCTGGATATTCTTCATGCAAAAGAAGAGTGAAACATTCTCAAAGTTCTGTGAGTTTAAAGAATTGGTGGAGAAGGAGTCAGGGAAGCAAGTGAAGGCTCTAAGGAGCGATAATGGTGGTGAATATATCTCGAACGAATTCAAAGAATTCTATAACAAAGAAGGAATTCGAAGAGAACTCATAGCATCTCATAACCCACAATAGAATGGGGTCATGGAGAGGAAGAATAGAACGATCATGGGTGCTACACGAGATATGCTTCATGACCAGCGCCTACCGATGCACTTGTGGGCGGAAGCATGAAACACTGTGGTTTATTTTCAAAACCGTTGTCCTCATAGAGTACTTGGCATGAGTACACCTGAAGAAGCTTTTACTGGTAAGAAGCATGATATTTCTCATTTGAAGATTTTTGGCTCATATGTTTACATTCATGTGACAAAGGACGCCAGGAAGAAGCTGGAGCCGACTGCAGAAGTTAGGATATTTGTGGGGTACACAGAAACACCCCATAATTATCATGTGTATTTTCCAAACAGTCGAATGACTGTGGTGCGACGGGACATAAAATTCAATGAGGTGAAAGACATGAAGTTGTCACTTGAGAGGGAGCTACACTTGCATGCAGAAGAGGAACTTATTGTTCCCAAAGATGAGCCTCTAGATGTGGATCAGCCACAAGGGGAGATTCATAGAGTGGAGGAGTCCACTCATGCAGAACCAAACATCAGAATTGGTAGAAAGCATACCACAGAATCTGAGAGACTGAAGCTTGATGCGGTAGAGAATGTAGGAGTCCCTACATCACAACCCAGAGAGAGACAGTCACCTGACCGATTTACTGGATACATGGCTCTTATGAGCAAGTGTATTGTGACAGAGCCATCTTCTTTTGAAGAAGTAGTGCAGGAGCCCACATGGGTAGATGCCATGGTGGAGGAGTATGACTCCATTGTCAAAAATAGTGCTTGGGAGATTGTTCCAAGGCTGGTGAGTAAATTAGTGGTAGATTCGAAATGGATCTACAAGGTAAAACAAGCTGCTGATGGGAGCGTCGGGAAGTATAAGGAAAGATTTGTTGCCAGAGGCTTCTCACAGATTGAGGGGATTGATTATGAAGAAACCTTTGGACCTGTCGCACGGTATTCTTCCATAAGGACCATCCTTTCTTTCTCAGCACAGATGGGTTGGAAAATTCATCAGATGGATGTGAAGACTGCGTTCCTTAATGGGATCATTGAGGAAGAGGTGTACATTGAGCAGCATGAAGGATTTGAGATCTTTAGCAGCGAGTCGCATGTGTCTAGACTCAAAAGAGCGTTGTATGGGCTGAAGCAAGCACCATGTGCTTGGTACACACGGATCGACAACTATTTCACTGGACTTGGATTCACCAAGAGTGAGGCGGATGCAAACCTGTACCAAATTGTGGTGGAGGGTAAGCTTTTAATCATCGTTCTTTATGTCAACGATTAATACTAACGGGTGATGATCAATTGATACAATCATGCAAGGCAGATCTTGAAAAGGAGTTTGAGATGAAGGATTTGGGCCTCCTTAATTATTTCCTTAGATTAGAAATATGGCAGCGAGAAGGTGAACTATTTGTGTCTCAAGGAAAGTATGCTCGGGAGATATTTGGTAAGTTTCACATGGAAGACTGCAAGCCCATGGATACTCCTCTTCCAAGAAATTGGAGGAAAGAGGATGGTACATCGGCAGAGGTAGTGGATGCCACTATTTGTCGACAGTTGGTGGGTTCGCTCATGTATTTAGTTAATACAAGACCGAACATATGCTATGCGGTGAACCAGCTTTCACAAGCGATGGTTAATCTTAACAAGCTCTTTTGGAAGGCAGGCAAGCATGTCCTGAGGTATCTCAGGGGCACATATAAGTATGGCTTATGGTACAAAAAGATGGATGAGGTGAAGTTGCATGGCTTCACGGATGCAGATTGGGCAGGAAGCCCAACAGACAGAAAGAGCACATCAGGAGGGGTTTTCAGTATCGGATCTACAATAGTTTCTTGGTACAACAGGAAAAAAGTATCTGTGGCACTCAGTTTAGCGGAACCAGAATACATGTAAGCAAGTCAAGCTGCATGTGAGGCTATCTGGATGAGGAAGATCCTGGTTGGTTTGTTCGATTCACATTTAGATCCTACAGTGATACATTGTGATAATCAGAGTTGCATTAAACTCTTGATTAATCCTGTGTTTCATGATAGATCTAAACATATTGATATCCGGTATCATCATATTAGAGATTGTCTGCAGCAGAAGATTGTGTTGCTTTAGTACATTCCTACGGAAGATCAAGATGCAGACATTCTGAAAAAGGCGCTTGGAAGGAGAAAATTCGAATACCATAGAGGCAGGATCGGGGTGAAGGATGATCCCTATCTTGTTGAGAGGGAGTGTTGAGATTCAAAAAGATGATGAGCTTAGTGAAAAGTAAGCACCTTCACTAAGTGGAGCCCGCAGGCTATTTTTAGGTGTATGTCTATTTTTAGACATGGTGAGCATATTCTATAAGTTGCAGGATGCTATTTTTATATGGTTGGGAAAATGTGGAAAATAGATGAAATTATACTTTTAGAATATTGGGCAAAGTCTATTTCTAGATCGTCGATCTAAAAATATATGCATTTTGATTATTATTAGCTCTTAATAATAATCCAACAATAAACAATAACTTATTCTCTTGGAGCACTTTATTTCAGTGAAAAGATTTGGAAAATCAGTGGGCTGAAGGAATTATGCAATTCCTAGGGTTTATTGGTGGCTCATGCATGGAGGAATCAGTTAGAACTAAAGTGGAAAAGTTATGATAGAGTTGGAAGAGTAGTTAGAAGAGTTGTTATTTAGTTTAACTCATTTAAGTGAGTTAAACTCAATTGATCTAGTTGTATATAGTCTTTACTGAAGGATACACTAGTGAGAGTTAAGTGAATTAATTAGTTAATTAATTCACAACTAATAACTCACTAACAACTGAATAGAAACAACAGTTAACTACAGTGCATGTTAGTTCCAGTGGAGACCCAGTGGAGAGATAGGTGAAAGGGTGAGATGGACTATCCGTTGTGACTATAGTGATGCATTCAATGCATCTGACACACACTGGAGTTGCCAATGAGGATTGCGCAGTCAAGGCAAGGCCAATTCGAATTCATTCAGGGGTCTTCTTCAGCAGGGATTGTGTAGTGGAGGCAGGCTGTCGGAGGCAAGAAATTGGTGCATAGAGATGCAAATTTCTGCATGACAGTGTGTAATGATTGTTGATTGTACTGAGATCTTGATGTACTAAGCTTTGTATGAGATTATTACATTCCATTGATATACATAATATATGATAGTTGGGGTTTTTAGATTTAAGCTTTCCCGTTAAACAACTGTGTTATGTGCGATTGAATTTATTCACATGTGTTTGCAATTGAGTTTTAAATTTCCGCAAGTTTAATTAGTGGAAGGATTCTGTATTTTGCAAGAAGATAAAGATTGTGAGATCAGGAGGATCCGGTAATACATCAGTATTAATAAATTTCTACGAAAGTGGCCAAAAAATGGAGAGCTCTGATGTAGAAACATACATCACAGTTGAGTTCCTGTCACCAAGAGGTGTAAAAACGACATAAATTTTTTCCAAAACTAACACTGGAAAGTTCTACACCCGAGGGAATATTTTTGATGCCCCTCAAGATTTGTTGGCTATGGTTCTGCCCCTCTGTCCACTCGTGGTTCTGCTCTACTGCTCTGCTCTGCCCTCGGTCCACTATGCGAATGAAAGGTGTTATATGCTTTAGAGGATGGGGTGCACAAGGCACCTCCATTAGCATAGTGGTAAGATCCGGAAATGGTGGAGAAGGGGTTGAGGGATCAAATCTCACCCATCCCCATTTTCGTTAATTGTTTCATTTAAATTTGGTTGAAAGTTTTAAATGGTTTGAAATATGCTTAAACATGGGGTTGCACGGTGGGGGCCAGCCCACGACAGTCGGGCGGGTTCGAGCCCTGCCGACCCTGGTCACTATCTCGTGGCTTTTAATATAGTGCGGTGGTTAGTGGGTAGGTGGGTCTGCAGGGGTGGCCCGCCTCCCTTCCTTTAATTTATTTGTGACGTTGTTTGGTGGGTTTTGGTAGGGGTGGCGAGGTTGACAACCTGCCCCCCAACGACATATTTTTTATATAATAAGGAATGTGGATCCATGCGGAGGTGGGGTGGGTGGAAACCCGCCACCCCTATTTTTTATATATTTTTTGTTATTTAAAACCAATTGATCATTTTTAAATTAACGAAAATAAAGGTTATTGGGATTTTTAAAGAGGCCACAATTTCACCCGTTTTCGAGAGCTAAGTTCCCTGTCGGTTGACGGTGAATTTGTGGGACACTTAAACCTGGCCCACTGCCCAACTTTGACCAAAAATTTGACTCACTCTAACTTCTCCATATGGGATCAGATTGGAGATTCGTTCACACCGTTGGAATCAGGACAACGAGTACTTCAATCTGAACCTGGTTCGAGAGTCATCTAACCACTTTGAATTTTGATCATTTATGAGCCCTCTGGGTCTCTTGAGGGTGTCTGGAGCCACCTGGATCAATCCTCCCCACGGAGGAGATTTTGGTGGGGAGGAGATTTTGGACCACCAAAAGCATTAACACATCCAACACACTACTTGTGTCTTGGTCAAACCATACTTTCAACCACCTGCACACAAATCTGGTACATCTTTTGCAATCATATACAAACCACACATGACTCAAACAATGCTTCACTTGCCAAGAGTTTATAGCACACACTCATTGGTCGAGGATTACATAATAAAAACTAATACACCAAATACTCCTACGAAAAGGCCAAAATATCATCATTGCATTTTTCAAAGTGATGGGAAACACATCATCACCTTTAAATTTACTTGCAATGCATGATTTACAAACTGTGGCTATAACAAGCTACTATCTCTAAAAAAATGATTTTTTACTTAATAAAGTAAATGGGTCATCTCCCTGTCATGTATTTTCTTGAAGAATGTCTTTGATGGCTAGATCCTACATGGGTGCTTTTTGGGCTTGAAGTGTTTTACATACAAATTTCTGATGTTCATCCTTGTGGCAATGATTCTTCCTATTCTAGGCTTTTCGGATCATCCTGGAATGCATCCTCTCGATGTGCCTCTGATAAGTGTTCATGGACCCCTCACTGTCGCTGGATTGTGATGAGGTGCTTTCATCATCTGTCACTGGTGGGTTGCTAGCTGTCTTGAAGCATTCCCCAACTTCCTTCCTGACATACCCAAGTCCTGCATGATGTGTTAATTCTTCTAATTTTATAGGGTTTATGATTCCTTGGTCATTAATGGCAAGGCCCTTTCCTTGATACCCCATATTATTCTATAGTTTGGACCCAATACCTGTAGTATGTTTTTCAAAATCAACGAAATCATCATCATGAAAAGTATATGAAATCGAAGAATCACTCTTTACCTCAAGGGGGTTATGCTACAGCTTCTCCAAGGCCTCGTCCTTAGCTTGCAATTGGCATAGAAACCTTTGTTTCTCCTTTTCTGCTTTATGTAGGAGTCTCTTTAGCTCATTATTCTCTTCTTGCATGCTTTGATTGATCTCCTCAAGTTCCCGGAGCCATGTTGCATTGGGTGACCTTTTCATTGGTACATTATCTATTGAAAATTTTGTTTCATCGCCCGAATCTAAACCCAAATCTATGGGTCCATCTGTTGAAATTCCAAGAGCTGCAATCCTCCTTTCATCACTGGAATATGACCCCAAGTCAATTGGTCTACCTCATGCTACTCCTGTAGTTGTGACCTTCTCATATTCCTCTGATTCAGACTTATGATATTTTTGCATGGTGGAAACTCTTTTCGTCCTCTCCTTCGTGTCATCCTTCTTATGTCTCAGCTCAGGGTGAAGTTTCCAACAATTGTCTTCATCGTGTCCTTCTTTCTCACAATGGGTACAAGAGGTCTTTTCTCCTCTTCTCTTTGTTGTTGCAGATATTTTTGGATGGTCATTTTGTTCGTGCATCACCTTGTTTTCAAGATGCATGGCCTTCACAATGGCCTCATCAATGGTGTTAGGCTCAAATAATAATAATGAATGTCTTATGTAACCATATAAAGAACCGATATACTTAGTTACAATCTCTGGTGAATCTAATGGAATGTATAAGTTCAATGCTTGTTTCCTAAATTCTTCAATGAAGTTTTGCACATTTTGGCCTTTTCCTTGCTTTAGGTTTTCCATTCCATTAATACCTTTTTCTTATGGCCCAATGGGTAAAACTGAATTTTCAATGCAGAAATAAAATTTGACCATGAGCATTAGGGGAATTTTGAGGTCTAAAATGGGCTTCATAAGAAAAATGTACAACAAAAAGAAACTTTATAAGAACCAATATGATTCAAGATGATGATGTCAGCCATGGGGGATGATTCACCATTTTTTAAGTAAAACGGTAAAAATATAAAAAATAATAAAATAATAAAACTATTTTTTCAACTCATATTTTCAACTTATCTCCCAAAGTTTTTACACAAATTTCGAGTGGGAGTACTCGTTGGATGCAAAATTTAATTCCTCATCCAAGGAGTACCCATGTTGCATACTTTTGAATAACCCTTCTACACGAAAAATGAGAAATACATCAAAAAACGTGATTGCAATCACGTTTTTCATGTATTTCTCATTTTTCGTTTAGTAGGATCCATCGAAAGTATGTAACATGGGTACTCCTTGGATGCAGAATTAAATCTTGCATCCAACAAGTACTCCCACTCCAAATTTGAGTAAACACTTTGGGAGATAAGTTGAAGATACGAGTTGAAAAAGTAGTTTTTTTCTTTTTTCCCTCTAAAATTTGATGATGTAATCAAATCTTATTTTATTATTTCCACTATTATTTTATAATTTCCTTAGGAGGCCCATTTTAGACCCTATCACTGAGAGGTGTAAAATTGACATAAAATTTTTCCAAAACTGACACTGGCAAGTTCTACACCCTATGGAATCTTTCTGATGGCCCTCAAGATTCCCTAAGCATGGTTCCACCCTTCTGCCTGCTCGTGGTTCCACTCCACTGCTCTGCTATGCCCCCAATGCACTGTGCGAATGAAAGGTTTTAGATGCAGTGGAGGGTATAGTACATGAGGCACCTCCGCTGACGTAGTGGTAAGATCTGACAATGACGGAGGAGGGGTTGGGGATCAAATCCCACCCCTCCTTATTTTGGTTAAATGTTGCATTTAAATTTCGTTGATAGTTTTAAATGGTTTGAAATATGTTTAAACATGGGGCCACCCAGTGGGGGCTGACCCACGTGGGTCGGGCGGGCTCGAGTCCTCACAGCCCCGGTCACTGTCCCATGGCTTTTAATATAGTACGATGGTTACTGGGTAGGCGGGTTCACCGGGGGTGGTTCACCTCCCTTCCTTTACTTTCTTTGCGACGTTTTTTGGTGGGTTCCTTTGGGGCTGGCAGGGTTGATAGCCCAACCCCAAATGATACTTTTTTTCTATAATAAGGAATGTGAATCCATGCGGGGGTGGTGGGGGTGGTAGCCTTCCACCCTTATGTATATATATTATTTAAAACCAATAGATCATTTTTAAATTTAACGAAAATAAGTGTTATTGGGCTTTTTAAAGAGGCCACAATTTACCCTGTTTTCAGGAGCTAAGTTCCCTTCCAGTTGACGGTGAATTTGTGGGACACTTAAACCTGGCCCACTGCCCAACTTTAACCAAAACTTTGACTCGCTCTAACTTCTCCACACAGGCTCGGATTGGAGATTTGTTCTCACCGCTGGAATCAGGGTGAAAATTACTTTAATATGAACCTGGTTCGAGAGTCATACAACCACTTTGAATTTTGACCATTTCTGAGCCCTCTTGGTCTTCTGAGGGTTGTCTAGAGCCACCTAGATCAACCTCTCACATGGAGGTATGGCTGCATGTGCTCTCTCTGCCCAATTGGCTCGAAATTTGCCTCTACTAGAGGTATCTGCTTGAGTGGATGCCTCCACTTGGTCTCCTCTTTTCTTCTCTAAATGTGGCTTCTCCACAAAATTCTGAGGATTCTTTTGAGGCTGCATGTTGAGAGGTAATTTAGGTTCCCTCTTAACCACCAAGCCTCTAACCTTTTCCTTTCTCCTCAAGGCTTTGTATGCATCTTCAACCTCGAAAGCATACAAGTTCTTGATTCACACACCGATCTGTTTCACCTATCCCGTGCCGATGTGTCTATGGAAAACCTTTCTTTTTCTAAATATCACATCATAGCCACGGTCTTCTAATACCACTAGAGAATCAAGATTCTTCTTTAGTCCTGGAACAAAAAATAAACCTGAGTCTGAGAGGGGAGTCAGACTCCCTCTAAAAGGTAATAGTACCTATGTCGATCGTGCTATACCTCCCATCATCTTCAAAATCTATATTATATTTGAGGTCTTTCTCCTCCAGATCATTGAATATATCTCTCTTCCCTGTCATATGGAACAAGGTACCATTTTCTAGATACCACATACATCCCATTACAGTGTTAGCCATGCATGCAATGAGAGTGAAATCAAGCTCTAATTTTGAAGCTAGAGCTTCACATGCTGCTGTAACTTGCAGTATTCTTTCTTGCATTATTTGGACATTTCGTGGCATAGTGCCCGAACTCGTGACAGTGAAAACAGTTGATGTTAGAAAAGTATTTCTTCTTGCCCTCTTTGCCTTGGGACTTCTTTCCCTTGGATTTATTTCCTTTTCTGACTAATGCAAAATATTATTATGTGCCTTTGGATTATGTCATGTCTCTGGTGTTCCACCTTATCTCTTCTTGTACCAAGCTAGATTATAATCACTCCCACTCTGGTAACTTCTCCCTCCCATTTACCGAATATTGGTAGCTGTGTGAGCTCTTGGGAAGGCCTAGAAGTGCTAGGCTCACCAAATCATCATGGGAAACTATCACGCCAACACTTCCAAGTGCATATCGACTTTGAGTGAACTTTTTCAAGTATTTTGGTATTATCTCGCCCTCTTCCATATTGATTTTTCTGAGCCTGTCCTTCAGCACCAGCTTCCTGTGTTCAATGATATTATGAAACATATATGTTAAGGCCTACCACATAGAAAATGGATTTTCCTTTCCATGCAGGTCTGAGACAATATGATTTAAAACTCCTTCTAACAAAATCCTTCTTGCCTTTACTACATTCTTCTTCCATGCATCACGATTTTGAGCATCTGTTTTTGCGGGCTTGGGAATATCAGTGTCTATGAATTCATTCAATCCATTATTCTCCAGCACTTCCTCCATCATGTCCTTCCAAGCTATGTAATTCGAACTACTCTCAAGGGCATAATTGATTCTCAATCCACATAAAGCATCTTGATCTCCTACTAGGCCTGAAGAAAAAATCTAGAAATTCGATTCACCTATTCAAAACAAACTCTGGTTCTTCTCTTCTAAAGTGATTCCTGCTAAGAAAAATACTTGAATATGCTAGATTGAACTGATCTTGTAATATTCTAAGAAAAATACTTGAATATATTCTACAAATTGCGAAAACAAATTACAATCGCACAATCACAAGAACAAGAAAGAGAAAAAATTTCAATCGTACAACACAAAGATGAATCTAGGGAAAGCCTCATCTAAAAAACCCCACTATCTATATATTGAAGTAAGTCAAGAATATGAAACAATACAATGCTTCTCTCAGGCTTGAGATCTCTTTACACTATCTTTAACCATCTCACTCTGATCCCAACAAGTTTTGTATAATATTTAACCAAACACTTGCCTCTGGGTTGCTTAGCCTTGCCTACGCATTCTTGAGGGAATTGAGCCCCTATTAATTAGAAAATTCCCATCAATTGATTCTGCAATTCATCCAAGGCATCCTGCTGAATCCATGCACCACTTATACAATATTCTAATTATACAACTAATAATACGCATCCCTTTAACTCCAATCTCAACTAGGTCTTCCTTGTAAATGACACAGATGAGTTATTTATAGCGAATTATAAGTTATATGATTAATCATTGCATGTGAATTAAATCAGATTTAATTCACTCGACCTCTCACTAGCTAATTCATAAGTTAGAACTAGTTAAACTGATTTTAAATCAAATAATTAAGTTAACTAATTACAACTAAAGATAAACTCAACCAGGCTCCTAAAAGGTAGGGGACACTCTACATGCCTCTGGTTTGACCCTCAACTTGAATTGAATGAGCTAAATAAGTCTTCCCAATTCAGTTAAATCATACACGCTATCATGTGATGTGGAATTACAATTTACTTCTAATTTAATTAAGGGAAAATTAAACTAGAGTCCCTTTTCATGCCATTTTCAATATTTCTTGTTGCCAATTTCAACACTCCCTCTCAACAAGAAAGGAATTCAACTCTATCCTGATATGATACCTTTGGAATATTCTACATACAACACTAATCTCTAGTGTTGTTTCTACTGCAAATTCTGAAACTGAAATGAATCCAACATGAATCAGTATGATGCATCTGTCACTAGAATCTCTAACTTCTACTAGCTATTGCACTGTCAATTGATAACTCTGCGTTGTTGCTGACTCTACACTGTGCCATCTACACTATTGCCAAATCTACTCTGTGCTCCCAAAACATGGTTACCAATGAAATAGGTAACTAAAATGGTACCTACTTTTTTTACGTAGCAAAAAAAGCACCCGACTTTGAAAAGTGGTGATGCAGAATCACCCGTTTTTTTTGTGTGCATATTTTCGACACTTTAATATTTTTATTTATGAAGTATGAATATTTGTTTTAAAATGTTCGTGATTTTCATGCTAATTTTGAAACGTATTGATGCAACATTAATCATTTTTTTTAGAGTAGTGATTTTCATGTTGGTAATAAAACATAAAAATAAAATAAGAAAAACATGACAAACAAAACTCAAATAATTTTTTTTTATATAAAATCAATAAAAAAACCTATGAAAATGTAAAAAAAACATAATTAACTTGTAAAAATAAAAAATTTAAACAAAAATAAATAAATAAAACAAAAAAAACAAAAATATTCGAAAATTATATAAAAAAAGAAAAAAAAAACACATAATTTAAAGAAAAAAACAAAAAATTGAACCAAAAAAATAAAAAAAACATCAAAAATATTTTTTTCTAAGTTATTAAAAAACCATATAATTAAAAAAACAAATTTTAAAATAGAAAATTTAAAAATAATTAAAATTAAAATACAAAATAAAAAATAATTTTAATTTAAAAATTTTAATTAAAAAAATAATAATAAGAAAATAAATAAAAAATAAAATGAAAAAAAAAAAAAAAAAATTAAAAAGAAAATTTAAATAAAAAGTTTAAAATAAGAAAACTAGGATTAAAAAAAAAAAAATGAAAAAACATTTTCAAATAATTAAAAAACAAATATATATAAATTTAATGGATTTTTTTAAAATTAAACTATTTCAAAAACGAAAAAATGAAAAAAATAAAATAAAATAAAATAAAAGATTAAAAAAAATTAAGATTTAATAAATTTAATAAATAAATTTGAAATATAAAATTTTTAAAAATAATTAATCTATAAATATAAAATTTATAAACAAAATTATAAAAAAAGAAAAAAAAATTAAAAATTAAATTTTAAATATAAAAAAAAAATTTAAAAAGAAAAAAAAATAAATTTTATTAAATTAAAAAAATAAAATAAAAAATAAAAAATAAAAAAAAATAGAAAAAAAAAATATTAAATTTAATAATAAAAATACAAACTAAAAAATTAAAATAAAAAATTAAATTAAATTAAAAAATAAAATCCGAAATTTAAAATATATATATCGAATAATTATGATCAGCCCTCTCTTAGCCAAGTTATATGGTATTATTTTGGAAAATAAGTTGAGCATTTGGCTTGAAAGTGAAGGTAAGCGGGCTAAAGGCCAAGCGAGTTTTAGAAGGTAGCACTCAACAACGGACCACCTCGTTACGCTTAGGATTATTGTGGAAGAATGCCGCAATGATAAATCCAATCTCTTATGTTGCTTTGTGGACTTTAGAAAGGCTTTTGATACAGTTCCTAGAAATAACCTATGGAATATATTAGAAGAGCTAAATGTTCCTTTCGAGCTAAGAGTGGCCGCTATAAGGTTATACGAGAATGTAATTACCAAGTTAAAGAGCAATGAGGGGTGGTTGAAAGATATTAAGTGTAATATCGGAGTTAAACAAGGTTGCCCCCTCTCCCCTACCCTATTTGGCATTTACATCGACAAGCTAGAAGGTTGTTTAGAGGAAGCAGGATGTTCTGGCACAATCTTAGCTGGGATAGTCATCATCCTTCTTCTCTATGCTGACGATATTGTTCTTCTCGCAAGGTGCCCATCTGATCTTGATAAGCAACTTAGACTTCTTAAGGATTTCTGCTCTACCATGGGTATCTCTGTTAACACTGACAAAACAAAAGTTATGACTATCAAATCCAAGAAGGACACTTACGCTAATTTTATGTATGACAATAGTAACTTGGAGGAAGTTTCTTCTTACAATTACCTAGGAATTGATATTCTTCACAAGCTCAACTAGAACTATAGTATTCAGAAAAGGATTAGTGGGGGGTGGAAAGCTTATTTTGGTCTTGAAAATAATTGTAAAACGACAAACCTCGTAATGTGGGATAGAAAGAAGTTCCTCTTTGAAACTCCAGTCACTCCTGTTATCTTATATGGATGTGAGGTTTGGGGTTGCAACATCTCTAGAGAATCCTGGAGAAAGATTGAGCAAATCCAGAAGCATTTTATAACGTATAACCTTAAAATTAAAAGCAATACACCCTATCCTATTCTCCTTATAGAAGTGGGTCTTTCCCCTATCAAGAGCCTAGCTATGACTAAGCTTCTGTTGTACAAGCACAAGCTCAATAGCATAAGAGACCATAGACTTCCTAATCTAGCTTCAAATTCCAGCCAAAACCACATAAGGCTTAAAGGAGGTTGGTATAAAGAAACCAAGATCTGGTTAAACCATTGGGAGATCGACGAGAATGTTGCATTGCAAAAAATCAATAACATTAAAAAAATTGTTACTTCTAAGTTCAAAGAAAAAATGTGGTGTGAGAAAGATCTAGCAGCTAAAAGATAATTAAGGTATTATAAGGAGGTCATCAACCCCACCTTAGAAGATCAAAAGTATCTCTCTATTTTAACTAGCTCAAAGAAGAAAATTAATATAGCCAATATTAGAACAAACTCTCATGAGTGCCATAGTGAAATAGGTCATTGGACAGTTCCTAAAACACCATGGATGGAAGGGATCTGCCATCTCTGTAAGAATATGAACATCGAGGATGAAAATCACTTCCTCTTAGAGTGCCCTGCGTACAACCACATTAGAGCTCAATTTCATAATCTTTGTTGCAATATTGACCTTCCTAGCCTTTTAAGATGTCAAAATTATAGTGAGCTCGGGAGGCTTCTCTCCAAGCTTTTTGAGCATAGGAATAAAATCTTAAATCAAACTAAATAACTCTTTTCTTTAGGTCCGATAGACCAAAGATCGGTCTCAGTGGACGTTAACCACCACCACCATCATCATCATCATCATATATATATATATATATATATATATATATATATATATATATATATATATATATATATATATATATATATATATATATATATATATATATATATATATATATATATATATAATAACCAAGAAGAGTGGCGCGCCTAAGTGGCTAATCGACGCTAGTGACTGAGAGTGCTGGAGGTCGATTCCGAGATTCAATCTCCTGCCACCTCAATCGACCTCCCGACCAAATGGTGGAACCACTCTTTGTTATTAAAAAAAAAAATTTCTATTTTATTTTTATTTTTATTAAATTTTAATATATATATATATATATTTTTTTTTTAAATTTTGTTTATATTTTTTATTAAATTTTGTATTTGTGTTTTTAATTTAAATGATTTTTTTTTTAATTGTAATATTTTTTCTTTATTATTAAATTTTATATGAGGTTTTTTAATTTAATTTAATAAAATTCAATACATTTTAATTTTGTTTTAATTACATAAAATTTAATAATTTTGATTTAAATTAAACTTGTGTCTTTTAAATTAAGTTTTATTTTTAAATTAATTTGTTTTTCAATTTTTTTTTTTTTTTTTTTTAATTTAATATTTTTTATTTATTTATTTTTTCCATTTTCCATTTTTAATTGATTTTTAAATTTTTATTTTAACAATGTTTATTTATTTATTTATTTTTTATTTCAAAATTTATTTGTTTATTCATTTATTTATTAAAATTTAATATTTTTGTTTTCAAATTTAATATGTTATCTTAATATTTTTTTTTTAAATTTAATAAATTCTAATATATATATATATATATATATATATATATATATATATATATATATATATATATATATATATATATATATATATATATATATATATATATATATAAATTTATTTTAAAATTTATTTGTTTTTTTTAATATTGTTTTTTAAATTTAATATTTTTATTGTATTGTATTTTTTTATTTTTTATTATTTTAATTTATAAATGCTTTTTATTTTTTAATTTTTATGTTTTAAATTTATTAAAATTTAATTTATTTTCTATTTTAATTAAAAAAATTATATATATATATATAAAGTACATATATATATATATATATATATATATATATATATATATAAAATGAAGTTTGTTCTTTTTGCAATTATTTTAAAATGTTTTTTTCAATTTTTTATTTTTATTTTATTTTTAATATAATTTTTTATTATTCTAAATTTTTTGTTTCAACACATTTTGTTTTTGGGGTGGTTTTCACACAAAAAGAAATGCCTTTTACTTCTATTTTTAAAAATGTCGAAAATTTACTTCGAAAAAAAAAAAAATGTTATTCCACAATACAATGTTTCATTTTCAAGGTGTTTTTTGCACAAAAAAAAAATTGGCTTTTACTTGCATTTTTAAAAAATGTTGAAAAGTTACCCTAGAAAAAAAGGTTACTCCAGAATACAACTTTTCATTTTCGAGTTGTTTTTTCATGGTTTTTTGATGTTTTTTTGGTTAGAGTTCTCGTTTTGAGGTAATAGTTCCTGTTTCATTGGTAACTATGTTCCAAGTATTTGACTGTTGATAATCTCTACATATGTCACTCTGACATATCACTGCATCAATCGTCAGTGATCCATCCTGCTATTGTGTACTGTGGACTCCCGTAACAAGGTAATGATTCATGAGACAACTTCTAAATGGACCCTACCCAAATTTCTACATTCATGGGACTATGACTTCACATCGCCCCACCTCTCACTTGGAGGTATGGCTGCATGAGCTCCCTCTTCCCAATTGGCTCGAAATTTCCCTCTACTAGAGGTCTCTACTTGAGTAGATGCTTGGGGGTGTCAAGTAGCCCGAAGGAATAAAATCTAAAGGGTTGATATTTCGGGATACCTCTATAGTCAATAAAAAATATAATTGGCCAATGATATAAAATAAAACTATTTTGTTAGCCAAGGAAGTTGTCCCATAAACATTAGTGATGTAGCAAGGATTCAAGGAACCTAAAAGGTGAAATATGGAAGCTATGGTTCTAGAGATAGAAAGGGATTCTAAAAGGGATATAGCAGTTGGATTTTCGAAGAATAGTTATGCCTCTTGAGGGACCTTGAGAATCATTTTCCAAAAGATGACAACTTTAGCATATTGAATTCATAATTCTATTTAGAGTTTCAATGAATCATTTGGTTTATTAAAGCATCATAATATCTATATTCTCTTACATAATTTTGTTTTTAGGGAGTCTCCGCTTAGTATTTCCATTGATACCTCATATATTCCATGATATTACTTTCATTCATAACTAGGGGGAAGGGTTTCTAGGTTTCTTTCATCACTGCTACCATACATGTGTTTACTACGAATTCTCCCATTTCTTGCATAAGCTGTTTATTGCTTTTCATGTCTCACCTATTATCTTTCTTTATAGGTTTTGAATAATCTTTAATGCCATTACTTTTAACCCCAAAAGAAGAAGAAGAGGGAGGAGAAGAGGAGTTACCTTGTGTTGGTCGATGCAACATCTCCTAAGTTTTTATGTAGGCTCTATATAATTGTAGAAAATCCACATAGATTCAATTGATCTTGTAATATGATAAAACAAAATACTTGAATCTATTCTACAAATTGTTGAAACCAATTACAATCTCACAATCACATGAACAAGAAAGAGAAATAATTTCAATCATAAAACACAAAGATGTATCTAGGGAAAACCTCAATTTAAAAACCTCGCTATATGTATATGCAATAAGTCAAGAATATTAAATAATATAATCATTATCTCAGGCTTGAGAGCTCTCTGTACTATCTCTAACTATATCACTCTGATCCCAACAAGTTTGGTCCAATATTTAACCAAACACTTGCCTATGGATTGCCCAGAATTTCTTATGCATTCTTAAGGGAATTGAGCCCCTATTAATTAGGAAATTCCCATAAATTTATTATGCAATCCATCCAAGGCGTCCTGTTCACTCCATGCATCACCTGTACAATTTTCTAATTATACAACTGATAGTACACTTCCCTTTAATTCCAATCTCAATTGGGTCTTCCTTAGAACTGAGATGGATAAGTTATTTATAGTGAAATATCAATTATTTGATTGATCACCGCATGTGAATTAAATCATATTTAATTCACTAGACCTCTCACTAACACATCTATCAATTAGAACTAGTTAAACAAATTTTAACTCAAATAATTAAGTTAGCTAATTAAAACTCAAAATAAACTGAACCAAGGATCCTAAAAAGCAGGAGACACTCTACATGCCTCTAGTTTGACTCTCAACTTGAATTGACTGAGCTAACTAATTCTTCCAAACTTAGTTAAATCGTACAAGCTGTCATGTGATGTGGAATTACAATTTACTTCTAATTTATTTAAGGGAAAATTAAACTAGATTCCATTTCATGTTGGCATTTTCAATATTTCTTGTTGCCAATTTAAACACCCCCTCTCAACAAGAAAGGAATTTAACTCTATCAATATTGTTACCGATGAAACAAGAACTATTACCTCAAAACGATAACTCTAGCCCAAAAAGACTCAAAAAACATGAAAAACCGCCCCAAAAACAAAAAGTGTGTATTCCAGAACGCATTTGGTTTTTTCTCAAGATCAAATTTCAACATTTTATAAAATTATGCTAAAAACGAAATTTTTTCTTGAAAAAAGGATTGAAAAAACACCCTCAAAACAAAACGAGTTGATGCTGGAATAACAAAAAAAAACATTGTGTCACACTTTTGACACATTGTAACAATGGAATTAAAGACAACATAGTAGGACATTGAAAAATCGTAAAATTCTAATTTTGTTTTATAGATGATATTAAATATAAATAAAATCATGTCTGAAGGGCTTATCATTTCGAACAATTTTTATCCATGTTGTTAAACACAAAATATCCCGACTCTAAACAATCTTAAAATTGTAATTATTTTCAACCATAACATCAAAGAGAAAATTTCGTAGCACATAAAAACCTTAATGAGAAGTTGTAAATCTCAAGTTTTTAAATCTTAAGTTTTCAAGATATTTGAACCATGAAATTATGGAGAAATTATATGACTTAAACAATTTTTAAAAATGAACAAGTAAATGAAAAATTTATTTTTCCAACAGTAATTTTAATTTTAAAGGAGAAACATATATCTCTTTTCAAATCTTAGCATAAGACAAATTTAAATCTAATTGCAACCAAAACCTAAAAATCAAGCATCAAAACAATGTGTCCCCTCTCAATGAGGCATATAATTTTTAAAAAAATTATAAGTATCTTATACCAAATGGTTACAATACATAAGTATCATGGTAATATCACTGCATAATCTAAAAATTCAACATTAATTTCTATTTTCTTTTTTTCTTTTAATCAAAATATCAACATTGGTACATTGAATATAGCATACATTATTTTTGTAATTCATTGTTGCGCTGGGGATATTCTAAAGAGATGAATTCTTAATAATTAAAACATATAATCCAACAAACATAGAAATGTCTCATAAATTCATGAAAAATCAAATGGAAGTCAAAATTTTGATTTCAAGTTACCATGCAAACATCAATTACATAAAAGTGTCTTAGACAATTATTTAAAATAAACCATAGGTTCTGGCACACCATTAGAACCTACATGTTCAGATGAATGACTTGATGCAGATGAAGATGATCCATATTCTTCTCTTTCATCAACTAGTGCTCCATCTGAGTCAACATGCATGCCCACCATTTCAGAGTTCAAATTTCTTGTAGATCTACGACTACTTTCTGCAGAGTCCCATCTCAACAATAATTGTTCTAGTAGCAATTTCTTCAAAATATTTATGGTATTCAACTAAAGAGTTTCTCTCTTTGTCAAATTGAAGTCATACACAAGTATGTCAACATCCTCCAATTTTAAGACATCTGTGCAGCGACGATTTATATTTGTGCCCTTTCTTTTTCTCTTTCTGCCAATTTTTTTTCAACTACCATCTTTGGCTTGTACACACCATTGAAAGGGTGGGTACTTGTGGCATACCAATGTAAATCAACAGTTGTAATATATTCATTTTCATTAATGACCTTTATAACCTTCGCAATCCAGAATGAATAGCCAAGTGGATCTTCATCTGCTAACACTGCTATCATGCAACCCTCCTTAACATCCCGCACATAGGCCCTATAAAATTCTTTCATGGCTTCACGTTGTGCACGTGATCTTCTAGAGCCAATATAGATTTCTCTTTCCTCTACATGTGGAGAATTAATAATAGCTTGAGACTATTGTTGTTCAACAATGTGTGTTTCCTCATGTTCATTTGGCATATTTTGTGGCAAAAAAAAATGAGTCTTCAAAAGCGTATCCACATTTATTGATCTTGAAATCATATCACTTTGATTACTGAAAAAAGAATCCCACCAAACTGAATCAGCAACATCGAAGTACTCATATGTATCTCTAATACATCTTTTAATTCCCTCTAGACATTCAGAATAATTTATGTCTCTCTTATGCCTTCGTGCATTATGGAGTTCAACAACTGACTGTAATAACAATATCTTTGATGAAAATATTAGACGCTCTGGAATGAACTTCAAAAATGATAAACCTGATGATGGCCCCCATTCTGCAATAGTTGAATACTTCTTACCCCATATAAGTGTTATCCCATTAATTTTTTGATACAAAATTGATGCTGGAAGCTAATGTCGTTAATTTGTTCAATGCGTTTCTCCTAACCATGCGATCTCAAAATAAACCTTCGCATGTCAATAGTTTCTTCCAACACATGAAAAACAGGCTCTGGAATGTACGATTTATTAATACATTCAATTAATGATGGCAGGCTCCCAACACCTTTCCTCCTCAATGTTACAGAAAAACGACTGAACATTTGATCAATATGATCATGAGTATGCCTAACAAGAAGGAAAAAAACCTTTATCTTTTTAAAAATTCCCAATTCAACGAGCAAGTTTAGATACCCAAAAAGAACTTGATTTTTGTTTTCATGACTTATGTTGTCTAATTGTAAATACAAACTTTAGGAAGAATACCAGACCAATGAGTAACCACATCATGGGTTATAGTTATGTTTAGATTTGCATCATTGTGAATATTTGGAGTTGTGAAGAAAACTCTTGGAAACATCTTCTCATTAAATACCATACAACCAACCAAGTGAAACTGAATGAAATTTTCCTCCTGTAATTTTTTTAGCGTTCGGACAAAATATGGAAGAAGTGTTTTCTTTTGGTCCATACCATCAATTATCAAACCCAAATATTTATTGGGATGATCATAAAACTTCTTTTGATGTTTATAAAACTTTTGCCTTTCACTTGTTTGCTGATTGCGATGCTCTTGAAGTTCTTTGACAACGAAATCTATACATAAAATAAAAGAAACGTATGAATAAATATATTTTCGTAGCTGATAACTATCCAATTTTAAAAAACAATGTTTTGAACACATACATCTTTCCGCCCCTTGACATTTATCTCTTTTTTCTTTAAGAAAAGAACATGTGCTGCAAACCCCCTTCCTTGTCTTCTTAGGAATATGAACATTGTTGAATTCATTTTTCCATAACCTTGTAAAATAAGAATATGTAATAAAAGTACCAACTCCTTTAACAACTTTTGCATAATCTCTATATAAGATGAATATTTCCCGTCTCGAGAAATTATCTAGAATATGTATTGTGTTTTTATTTGGCATACACTCTCCATGCTTTGAAAAGAAGTCTTTCATCCATGTTTTAGCAGTATTTGCAAATGGCCCAACCTCCCATTTATAACATATTTCTGAATAATATGTGGGATCCTTTTCCAAATTTTTTTGGATTTTTGACAAACGACAATTACCAATTGAATGCAACATTTTGAAAGCCTTTCTGAAGAGAAATACATTCGCAATATGATAATCATAACCTGCTAGTGTAGATTGCATGCAACCCAATAAATATGAATTTTGCATGCTTTTATTCATTGAAATATATCTTTTCCTTTTCTCCAAAACAAAGTTGAAATCCATATGTTTCAAGCAATCCCTTTGACAACAGTCACTTGAAATCAAATGAACGACAAAACTTCTTTTTGTGAGATATTTTGTCATCGCCCTTATATAACTGGAATGTTTTGGATTGATATGAAAAGGTCTACTCCTACTCCTAGTTACAATATTTTCTTGCAACGACTTCATCATTCCATCATCCTTTGTAGAAGTAGTTTTATCACCATTAGGAGGAGTATTATCCCCACTATCATCATTCTCAACACAGTTAAGAGATTCATCAACATCATTGCCTGGAAAATTTTCATTACCATCATCACTTGAACAAAACATTTCACAAGAATATTCTGCTCTTTTGTAACCCTGGCTCAGATGAAATTCTTCACCATCTTAATCCATGCTTTCAAATTCTTCCCTGGGATGATTCAATTCTTCATCACCATGAGATTCTTTGAAATGATCACTCAGAGAAAATGCATCATTCAGACATGTCCCTCTAAAATTATCATTTGCAAGAAACTCTTCATCCTCCCCTTCCTCAGTGGTGCTCTCATAATCCTTGGGATTAGGCCTAAGTGGAAGCTTTGAATTTGTACTCACTAGAATTTCTTCATCCCGCCCCTCCCCTTCCTCGTTGGTGCTCTCATAATCCTTAGGATTAGGAATAAGTGGATGCCTTGAATCTATATTTATTGGACATTCTTCATCCCCCCCTTCATCATTGGTGCTTTTATAATCATTACGATTAGGATGAAGTGAAATTTTTGACTCTGGAAATTCATCCCCCTCTTCATTAGTCATGCTGGCATATTCCTCAGGATTAGGACGAAGTGGATATTTTGACGCTGCAAATTCTTCATTCCCCTCTTCATCAGTGGTGCTGGCATAATCATTAGGATTAGGATGAAGTGCATATTTTGACTCTCCAAATTTTTTATTCCCCTCTTCATCTATGGTGCTCGCATAATCCTTAGGATTAAGACGAAGTGGATATTTTGACTTTGGAATTTTTTCTTCCCCCTCTTCATCAGTGATGCTTACATAATCCTTACGATTAGGACAAAGTGGATATTTTGACGCTGTAAATTTTTCATTTCCCTCTTCATCAATGGTGTTGGCATAATCCTTAGGATTAGGATGAAGTGGATGTTTTGACTCTGGAATTTTATCATTCCCCTCTTCATCAGTGGTGTTGGCATAATCCTTACAATTAGGACGAACTGGATAATTTGACTCTGGAATTTTTTCATCCCCCTCTTCCTCAGTGGTGTTGGCATACTCCTTAGGATTAGGACAGAGTGGATATTTTGATAATGCCAATTCTTCATTCCCCTCTTCATCAGTGGTGATGGCATAATCCTTAGGATTAGGATGAAGTGGATATTTTGACTCTGCAAATTCTTCATTCCCCTCTTCATTTGTGGTGCTCGCATAATCCTTAGGATTAGGATGAAGTGGATATTATTAATCTCCCCCTTCATCAGTGGTGCCCTCATAATCCTTAGGATTAAGACGAAGTGAAAATTTTGACTCTGGAATTCTTCATCATGCCCTTCATCACTGTTGCTTTCATAATCCTTAAGATTAAGAGTAAGTGGAATAATTGACTCTCGATTTAAAGAAATTTCTTTTTGTTGTGCCTCATCAATTATGTTCTCATCATTCTTAGGATTACGACCAAGTCGATTTTTTGACTCTCTACTCATGGTGAACGAACTCCTGTTATATTCATCAATCTGAATAGAGTTGTTGCGTGACGAAGATGTTGATGTTGTAGAAATAAAAATTTCGCTATCAGAAGAACCCATGGCTTTCAACAAGAATATGTTGAATGATACAAATGCCTCTCCCAATTACAACATATAGCTTAAAGACTAAAAATTTCCCTCCAAATTTCCCCCCCAAAAAATTTCGTGAAAAACTTTCCTTCCAAAATTTTCGTTTCAAATATTCGTACAAAATATTCGTCAAAAATGTATTTAAAAACATTTTAATAAACTGTTTGTGTTGAAATATTTTACCGATATTTCTATTCAAAATATCCACAAAATATTCCTATCATGTATGCCTTCCAAGCTAAAATAATTTTGTTATTTTAATGATTTAACATTGACTACATGTAATATTAACTATAATATTACCATAATAGCTACATGTAAATATTAACTATTTTAACTATAATTAACTACATGTAAATATTTTAAATTTTAAATTTTAAACCTACATTATATTCGTCTAAAATATATTTCAAAATTTCTTAATAAACTGTTGGTCTTGAAATATTTCACCATATTTTCTATTCAAAATATCCACAAAATATTCCTTTCATGCATGCCTTCCAAACTAAAATAATTTTCTTATTTGAATGATTAAAGATTGACTACATGTAAATATTAACAATAATAACTACATGTAAATATTAACTATTTTAACTATAATATTAACTATATTTAAGTACATGCAAATATTTTAAATTTTAAATTTTAATTCCATATTATATTTGAATGATTTAACATTGAGTACATGTAAATATTAACTAAAATATTAATTATAATAACTACATACAAATATTAACTATTTTAACTATAATATTAACTACAATTAACTACATGGAAATATTTTAAATTTTACATTTTAATCCCAGATTATATTTGAATGATTTAACATTGAGTACATGTAAATATTAAATAAAATATTAACTATGATAACTACATGCAAATATTAACTATTTTAACTATAATATTAACTATAATTAACTACATGTAAATATTTTAAATTTTAAATTTTTATCCCAAGTAAACCAATCACACAAAATTCGTTATATAATAAGAATCATTGTTTCTATTCATCACATCACATCAAGTTTTCTGGTTTTTTATTGGAGCATTTTTTTGTAGGTGGAGTTTTTGGCATTTCAAAGGTTAGTTTTCCTTCTAGTCTGCCCATTTAAAGACGATTTTGGGGAAAATATGTTTTTCTATAGTTTTTGTGTTCAAAAACTATTTTTTTTAAGGTTTTTAGGTTCGAAATCCATTATTTTTTTATATTTTTTAGTGAAGAAAAAGGAAAAAAAAACTCAAATTGTTAGGGTTTTAGGACAAAAATTTAAATTTTTTTTTCTTTTTTAGGGTTTTTAGGACAAAAATTTAGAATTTTAAAACATGAAAATTTATTTTTAGAAATATGATTAGATATTTTTTTAATTTATTTATTTAAAGGAGAATAGATAGTTTTAGTTTATATTAATCTTATTTGTTTTTTTTAATAAATATATTGTTGGTTTCATAATTTAAATTGTTTTTTTTTGTTTTATATTTGACAAATTTTTTTATTTTATATTTTATTTTTATTTTTAAAATTTTAAACTTTATTTTTAATTGTAATTTATAATTGTAATTTGTTTTTGTTTATATTTGAAAACATATATATATATATATATATATATATATATATATATATATATATATATATATATATATATATATATATATATATATATATATATATATATATATATATATATATATATATATATATATATATATATATATAGTTTTTTGGTTTTATTTTTTATTTTTAATTTTTAATTTTTAATTCTATAGCATTATATTTTATATTAAATAAAAATTGTTTTTTTTATTATCATTATTTTAGTTTTAAAAAAATAAAAATAAAAATTAATATTTTCATATATTTGTTTGTTTATATTTTAAAACATATTGTTAATTTTTATTTATTTATTGTTTTTCTATATTTTAAATTATAATTGTTTTAGTTTTAAGAAAATAAAAATTAAAAATTAAAATATTCTTATATATGTTTGTTTATATTTTAAAACATAATTTTTTTTTTTTTATATTTTAAATAATAATTGTTTTAATTTAAAAAAAATTAAAATTAAAAATTAAATTTAATTATATTTGTTTGTTTATATTTTAAAACATAATTTTTTAATTTTTTTTTATTGTTTTTTTTAATTTTTAAATTTTAATTGAATAGGTTTTTTTAAAATTTAATTAAATAATACTTTTTTTATTATAATACTTTTTTTAAAACAAAATTAAAAAAAAAAAAATTATATAGTTTGTGTTTGAAAAAAAAATTATTTAATTTGCCACTCGCTGGGGGCCAGAGACAGGTTGTGCAGCACTCGACGGTGCCGCTTGGTCGACCTTCGACCCCCGGATGGGCGGAGGGCGATTCTCAGAATCGTCCTCCGCCTAGCCGAGGGCCGGAGGCCGGCTGGATGGCGTTGTCAAGGGCTGCCCAGCCTGCCTCCGACCCCCGGCTAGGTGGAGGGCGATTGTCGAGGGTTACCCAGCTTGCCTCTGGCCCCCGTCTGGGCAGAGGGTGATTGTCGAGGGTTGCCTAGCCTGCCTCCAGCCCCTGACTAGGCGGAGGGAAGTTCTCAGAATCACCCTCCACCCAGTCGGGGGCCGGAGGTAGGCTGGGCAACCCTTGACGGTGCCGCCCAGCCAGCCTCCGGCCTCGGGCGAGCACAAAAACACATTTTTTTATTTTTTTATTTTTTAAATTTAAATATATAATGAAATTTATAAATTTTTTATTATTTATTTATTTTTTTTAAATATAAAATATTAATGTTTTGTTATAAAAAATTTTAAATTAAATTTTTATATTTTAATATAAAAATTTTAATATGATTTATTTTTAAATTTTTAAAATATATATAATGTTTTATAATAAAGTTTTAATTTTTTTTTTAAATATATGATTTTAATATTTTTTTTTTTTCTAAGTATGACTAATTTCTATTATGTATAAAAGTATTGATACAAAACTGCACCAGCGTCAGCTTGGGAAGCCTGAACGCTGGGCTTGATAGTCAAGCAAGACATGCAAAGTCTGGACTGCCCAGAATGGGAAACCAGTCCTTTAAACCATAATGTCTGAACCGCCCATGAGAGGGAAACCGGTTTTAAGTTTACAAAAAACAAAATGACACCATAACTGAAATAAGTGAACTGCCTGTACAGCAAAGCAGTATAACTAAGAAACTTATGATTTCTACAAGAGCAAAACAGAAAAACCTGAAGACCAAAGCAGCTGTTATCCATGAGTAGGCGAGGGAGATTCTTCGGTAATTCTGCAGGTGAACATCTCGCTTCCATCCGCCTGGCTTTCGCTGAGAGTACATCCACCACCCGCGCGCTCTGTCTCCATGCTGGACCCGTGCTGAGGGACAAAGGAGGCGGGAGCAGCTCGAGGGGAACTGGAGCTGAGAGGGGGTGCTAGCGAAAACGAAGAGCTGGGCAGAGCTATATTAGGAACTTCTTCCCGAAGAGTGACAGTAATAAAAGCTGTAAGAGTGGCATTGCAGGAAGTACAGTCAAACCTTAACTCAGCGCGCTGAGAAGTTTGACGAATGGAGGGCCGAAGGGGACGAGAGGCAACAGGAGGAGACTCAAGAGAGGAGGGCGGAGGGGCAGAGAAAGCGACGGGAGAGAAGACAGAGCCAACCTCAAACGCAGGAGCAGGAATGGGAGGCGAGCGCTGTTGATTAAGATGCCCACGTCTGGAGCCTCTTCTGCTACTCATGCGTTCGTGGAGGCGAGGCATGGTGACCAATTCAGAGCTGGGCTCAGCAAGACTCACAAAATGGACAGGAGGAGAATGAGAATTTTGGGCGCCACAGGGCGGAACTAAGGAAGCTGGAGCAAAACCACTGTGACCACTGAGCAGTTCAGCAGAGGTGGAGGCAAGATTACCGGGAGGAGCAGAAGAAGCAGGATCAAAAACACGTCGATTACACCACGGACTGTTGGAGAAGTGGCAATTTGAAGCCGGCTCGAAACAGGCAACTATCAAACAACGCTTCCCCGTATTAGTTTTAATGCTGGCTTCAGTGCTTGCAGGCGAGCAATTCGCATGCAAAGGATTAGGAGAGTTGTAGCCACCCACTCCACCATTCAAACCTCTGCAGAAACAATCCATGCCGAGAATGACCGCCATATCCAGGAGCCGAATGAGCCGATCGAGATAATGAAGTCTCACGCAGGGTGGTGAGTAAAGGCTGTAGTTAATGTCTGTACCGGGAGCCACATGGGCTACACCGACGAAGTCCTTTGGGAAGTGCACTATGTGCCACGTTCCCAGATGGACATTAATCACCCGCATCCGGTGATATATGATTTTAATATTGTTATAATATAAATTCTTAATTTAAAAATTTATTTATAGTTATAATTATAAACAATATAATAATTTAAAATTTTAAAATTTATCTTATAAATTTTTAAAATTTAATAAATAGTGTATATTTCAATATTTTAAAATAAAAATATAAAATTTTAAAATACAATAAAACATTATAAATTTAATTTTGAAATATATGTTTTAATTATATTCATTATATTTAAAATTTTAAAATATAATTGATTAAGTATATATTTAATAAAACAATACAATTTAAATTAAAACAAAAAAAATAAACATTTTTTTTCAATAAATTCTTTAGCTTAAAAAAAAAAACAGATATTAATTTTAACATTAGTTAAATAGTAAATGGTTTTTTTTTAATATTAAATAAAAACTTAAGTTTCAAATTAATTTTTATTTTTTTAAAATTGTTTTATACAATTTAAAACAAATTTTCATTTTTTTATAAAATGTATTCTAAAATTATTAATTAATTATATATATATATATATATATATATATATATATATATATATATATATATATGATTTTTAATATATATAGTTAAAAATTCTATATATATATATATATATGATTTTTCAATTCTATAGTTAAATTTATTTGTTTATTTTCAATTTATTTAGTTACAAATAAATTTTATTTTTTTAATTTATTTTATAGATATTATTTTTCAGTAAATTTAAATTTATATTGACAAATTCAAAAAAAAAATTGATTAATTGTTTTCTCATTAACTAATACATATATTTCTTTTTATCAGGAAAATGGCATCAAAAAATATTTATGTGAATGTTTTTGCACCTAGGGCAGCAACTCCCAAATCTAAAGTTGCAACTCGATGCACTATGGATACAACTCCCAAATCTAAAGTTGCAGTTGGGTGCACTATGGATATTGCTAGACGCAATAAGGACATTGTTGCACACACTAATAAAAGTCAAGAAAGTGGCCCACCAGGTTCATTAAAGCTTATTTCTGATTGGAAGAACGCCGAGGAAATAGATAAAATTGATTTCTCATGGTATCTTGAAAACAAGGAAATAGAGGCTGATATACATATCTATATAGTTTGTGGTATGATTGACTTAAACAAACCATATGATGTGATGGGCAGAGTACGAGACATATGTATGGTCCCGAATACAAACACTATTTATGTTTTTACAAGGAAGGCTAATAAACGTGACAAGGTTAGATATCGTCTATCAAAGGTCAAGTACGACACAAATGAAATATCTACAAAGTTTTCTAAAGAAATCTCAAGCAACATTGCAAATAACATTGTAACTATGCTTATTTTTATTTCCACTATGCATTATTGTAAGGTTCATTCAATTTTTTATAAATTATTGATCATTGACATGTTTTATTTTGTTTCATAGGATTTTGTTCCGAGTCTTTCAAACATGTTTGAAGGTATTTATTATATGGAGCCAGATGTTATGAATGTGATCAACACTTTCCACACAGACAAAGCAGAGGAAAGGATATTGAAGAAAAGATCAATAGCTCGTGACATTGCAATAGTACAAAGAGGGATCAACCAAGAGTCACTAAGGTGGGTCAATCTAGTAAACCTAAACATGTTGCTTTTGAAGATGTGGAACATGAAACTGAAAATTATGATAGAATTAGTGAGGAGGAGATTAGAACTGTTGTGCAAAAGGAGGAAACAAATCAGACACAAAAAGAAAAATGGCCAAAGATATCTCTCTTTTACCTGATGATGAAGAGCTTGTTTATAAAAGAACTCATATGTTAACCAATAAGAATAGGAAATCAAATATTGGTCAATCTGTAAAAGTCATGAGCAACAACGAAGAAAAAATTGAAAGCTCTAATGGAAGTAGAGAAATCATAACACCAGGTGTTGAGTTAGAGGATGGCATTATTAAAACAAAACAAAATGCTATTCGATATGAGTTGAGGAAGAATAAATTAATTCTTGGTGGCTAAACATTTAAGCTTAATGTCAGCTAATTTTATAGGCCAGAGGAAGGACAATCGCAATATCAAATTAGAAAGGCCCATCACCTACATATGCATAATCTAAAAACGTTGTTCAGGTTCAATCCATATGTGCATGTGGTGGATTATGTGGTTCTTTTCGATCCACGTCAGGTTCCCAACAAACAAGCATTTGACAAGACAAAATGTTTTGATTATAAATATTATTTAATTGGAGGGAACCATTCGGTAGAGGCTAAAAGACAGTTGATTGAGGAATATCCCAATAACTATCTTTTTCAAACAATGAAATGCATCATTTGCATTGGCTTAACAGAAATAGAATCAAAGTTATTGGCATGGGATCATAATGCAGATATTGAGTACAGAATGAAAATGAATTTCATCCAAAGGGTCAGATTTATTCATAATGAATTCATAGAAAAATGTGGTGGGGATAAGACACAAGTTAGTCTAACATTTCGGAAGGAATGTTTAATGGAAAAAGGTTATCAAATTGATGAAAAAATCAAAGAAAAAGATGGAAAAATGCATTCAAGTATATTCAGAAGCATGGATAAAATTTTTCGGTTGGCATTTAGAACTGGGGAGATATGGGATTTGATTGATGAAATTTTTGACCGGTGGGAGAATATTTCCATAAAAATCAGAAGGTTAAAAAGAGTAAACCCATAATATGTACCAACAGTAAGACAGGTCTTGAAACGAAGCAACTTCCAAAGGATATGACTATCACACCTTGGAAAACAATGCAAGGTGTGAAGGATGAGAAACTAGTCAAATCAGTACTAGCCCGTGTGAATTCGGGTGAATTATCAATGGAAGAAATGTGTGTAAAATTCAAAAGTAAGTTTCTTGAATTATTTCTTATTTTCCTTTGATTGTAATTTTCTTTTAAATAAAACATAATGTTGTTGGTATAATTTGTTGTACATGTCACTATATTAACAATTTTAACTTTATTTATTCAGTCAGAAGATTTTTATGAAATTACAAGAACATATGGTTAAAATGTTGAATGAAGACAGTTGGGATGATGTTGTGCACCACTACCCAGAAGCAAGTTCTACAACAACACTTCAAGATTTTTATATTGCATTCAATAAGGCATGTTGATTTATACATTATTTTTACTCATGTTTAAACTATTTTTATTTTATTACTTATACATATATATTTTTATGTCATTAAATATGTCGAAGAAGGATGGAAATGGAATACTAGATACTTTCAAAAGCTTTATTGAAAAAATTAAGTTGGAAAAGATGAGAAAGAAGCGTCTTATGAATGTTGAACTTGATCCTACTCTTAATCATTACATTTGGAATGGGCTCGATAGTATCCAATATCAAATAATACAAGGTGACTGTGAAGACATTGCATCACTAATACCTAAAAGGGAATATGCCCTAGTTATTGTAGATATTCCCTATGGTTTCAATTTCCCAGACATTTAATATGATAGTGAACCATATACTTATCAAGCTTTTAGTAAAGTGGTTATTGGTTTTCAAGAAGTGACAACATCACTACTTTGGCGATTTGTGACATTTCATTTAGACACACAGGTTGCAATGTTATTAACAAGCTTCAAGGGAAAAGAAAACTCAAGGACGCAACTTACATGGTAAGACTTTGAAATTGTATGTTTGATTACTGTTAATTTTTTTTATTTATGAACAATTTAATTGAACTTTTACTATGTTATGTTACAGGCATAAGTCAAATATTGTTTCTTCCAAAGATCAGCCTATTATAAATGATTGTGAGTTCATCCATGTTGAATGATGGACAAAAGAGGATAGCTATAAGCGTATTCTTATGAATCGAGTAGATGGGAAGAGTCATAGTCAAGTATTGGTTCATGATGTAGTTGTAAGAAAACTAACATACGAGGATAAAGATGCAAAAGGAGATATAGTTAACAATTATAAAAAACCACAAGCATTGATTAACTATATTAGAGATCTATGTTCAAATGAAGGAGATTGGGTTTTGAATTTATTCTCAGGTTCAGGTAAGTTTTATTATACAAATTTAAATTTAAATATTTTATTTTTTACTTTTTATGTCTTTATACTAATTTTCTTACTTATTTCTTTTGTGCTTGATGATTAGGAACAACACTAGCATGTTGCTTATCAAAAGGAAGAAATTGCATTTCCATTGAGAAAGACCCAGTGCAATGCAAATTTATTCAACAAAGAATTAACGCTCTTGAATTCCTTCTAGATGCGAAGCAAGAAGTTGGTTTGAGGAAAGGGGATTTTAATGAATCACGTGTGGTAAAAAAAACAAAAGAACCTCAACCACCATTATATGGAATGATTGGAAAGGGACACTTTGGAGAAGACATGAAATATCCATTACAAGATGACAATGACCAAAATGAAGCAGAAAATGTTGTGGAAGAAGCCATCAATGATGTTCTAGATGATGTTGAACATGTATTAGTTGATATTGTTGATGATCTTTAAGTTATGCTTGCAAACAAAGCTCATTTTAGAGATCTATTAATCAATTTTACTTGTAATGTTTATACTTTGATATTTTATGAGAAGAATCCTTATTTTTTGTAAAAAACATGTGATTACTATTATTTTTTGACATAAAATTCAATAAAAATGTTATTTTCTTAAGTTTTTTTGTTAAGATTTTCTCAAAAAATTAGTTTATTTAACATGTTTTGTTTAACAAAAAGTCTCTAAAAGTGTATTTTTTGCATTCTATTTATATTGAAAATTTGAATTTTTTTGTCATATCATTTAAAATATTGGTTTTTTAGCGACAATTATTTGATGTGCATTGAAAAATTAATTAGCAATACATAAACTTGTAGAAAATATAAACTTTATAATATTGACCCTTTTTCATTTTTTATCTATGTGAAAAAGTGAAGATATCATTACAAATTTTTATTTTAAAAAAAAAATATTTTTTTATTTTTAAAACACAAGTACATAAATGCACTTAAAAATAAACATCTCACGGAAGAAGAAGACATTAGAAAATGTATAGTGTCAAATTAAATCCTCTAAAAAAACGTTGGTGATGATACACCACCACTATTCAAAATCAACATAAAAAGCATCACAAAAAATAAATAAATAAATAAATAAAGTGCCAAAAACATGCTAAAAAAAATGATTTTGCATCACCACTTTTCAAAATCAGGTGTTTTTCTTGCTACGTCAAAAATTATACCAGTGCAGTTACCTATTTCATCAGTAACAATGTTTATCCTGATCTGGTACCTTTGGAATTTTCTACATGCAAAACTTTTCTCTAGTGTTGTTGCTACTACAACCTTTGAAACTGAAAAGCATCCAACCTAAATAAGTATGATGAATCTGTCACCAGAGTCTCTGACTGGTACTAGCTATTGCGCTTTCAATTAAAAACTTTGCGCTCCTACTGACTCTGCATTGTTCCATTTGCACTGCTGCCAAATTTTCTTTGAGCTCCCAAGTATCTGACTACTACTAATCTCTGAATTTATCACTCTTAAATATGAATGCATCAATCACCACAGATCCATCTTGCTATTGTGTTATGTGGGCTCCCGTAGCTAGGTAATGATCCATGAGACAAAACTTCTCAGTGGGCCCTGCCAAAATTTCTGCACTCTTGGGACTATGACTTCACATCACCCCAACTCTCACCTGGAGGTATGGCTGCATGTTCCCCATCTTCCAAATTTTCTTGAAATTTCCCTCTACTGGGGGTATCTTATTGAGTGGATGCCTCCACTCGGTCTCCTCTTTGTTTCTCTAATTGTGGCTGCTCCACAACCTTCTAAGGCTTCTTCTGAGGCTACATGTTGAGAGGTAATTCATGCTACCTCTCAACCACCAAGTCTCTAACCTTTTCCTTGCTCCTCAAGTCTTTGCATGCATCTTCAACTTTGAGAGCATACAAGTTCTTGACTCACACACCGATGTGTTTCACCTGTCTCATGCCGATGTGTTTAAGGAAAACCTTTCCTTTTCCAAATATCACATGATAGCCATGGCCTTCCAATACTGCTACAAAAAACAAGATTCTTCTTTAGTCCTTGAACAAACAATGCATCTGTGAGTTTGAGAGGGGATATAGACTCCCTCTAAAAGGTAATAGCACTTATTTCGGTCATGCTATACCTCTTGTCATATTCAAACTCTTTATTCTGTTTGAGGTCTTTATCCTCCAATTCACTGAAGAGTTGTCATATGGAACGAGGCACCACTGTCAAGATACCACATGCATCCCATTACATTGTTAGCCATACATGTAATGAGAGTGAAATCAAGCTCAAATTGTGAAGCTAGAGCTTCAACTGCTGCTGCAATTGCATGCTCCTTCCTTGCATTCTTTGGGCATTTCGTGGCATACTGCTTGAACTCGTGACAGTGAAAACACTTGATGTTGGAAAAGTCTTTCTTCTTTTCCTCTTTGCCTCGAAAATTCTTTCCCTTGGATTTATTTCCTTTTCCAACTAATGAAAAATATTATTCTATGTCTTTGGAATAGGTCATGTCTCTAGTGTTCCGCCTTATATCTTCTTATACCAAGTCAGACCATAATCGCTCCCACTCTAGTAACTTCTCCCTCCAATTTACTGAATCCTAGTAGTTGTGCAAGCTCCTAGGAAAGCCTATAAGTGTTGGTATCACAAAATCATCCTGAGAAACTCTCACACAAACACTTCCAAGATCACCTCGACATTAAGTGAACTTCGTTAAGTATTTTGGTATTGTTTTGCCCTCTTCCATATTGAATTTTCTGGACCTTTTCTTCAGTGCCAACTTCCTATGTTCAAATCTGTTATGAAACATATTTGTTAAGGCCTTCCACATAGAAAATGGAGTTGCCTTTCCATGGAGGTTTGAGACAATATGATTTCTAACTCCTTCTTACAAAATCCTTATTACCTTTGCTACATTTGTCTTCCATGCATCAAGATTTTGAGCATTTGTTGTTGTGGGACTCAAAATATTAGTGTCTATGAATTCCTTCAATTTGTTGTCCTCCAACACTGCCTCCATAATGTCCTTCCAAGATATGTAATTCAAACTACCCTCAAGGGCATATTTGAGTCTCAATCCACATAAAGACATCTTTATTTGTTGTTGGGCCTGAAGAATAAATACACAAATTCGATTCACTTGTTCAAAAAAAAAACCTGGTTCTTCTCTTACTAAAGTGATTCTTGCTATGATTCCATGTAGAAGATCCACATAGATTCAAGTGATCTTGTAATATGCTAAAAAAAATACTTGAATCTATTCTACAAATTGCGGAAACCAATTACAATCACACAATCACATGAACACGAAAGAGAAAGAATTTCATTCGCACAACACAAAGATGAATCTGGGAAAGCCTCAACTAAAAAACCCCGCTATCTATATATTACATTAAGTCTATAATATGAAACAATACAATGATTCTCTCAAGCTTGAGAGCTCTCTGCACTATCGCTGACTGTCTCACTCTGATCCCAACAATTCTGGTACCAAAAACTTTCCTCTGGGTTGCTCATCCTTTCCTATGCATTCTTGAGGGAATTGAGCCCCTATTAATTAGAAAATTCTCATAAATTTATTGCACAATTCATCCAAGGCATCCTGCTAACTCCATGCACCACCTGTACAGTTTTCTAATTAAACAACTGATAATACATTTCCCTTTAACTCCAATCTCAACTGGGTCTTCCTCAGAACTGAAATGCATGAGTTATTTATAGTGAATTATGAGTTATCTGATTAATCATTGCATGTTAATTAAATCAGATTTAATTCACTCGACCTCTCACTAGCTAATCCATAAGTTAGAACTAGTTAAACTAATTTTAACTCAAATAATTAGGTTAACTAATTACAACTAAAGATAAACTCAACTAGGGATCCTAAAAAGTAGGAGACACTCTACATGCCTCTAGTTGACACTCAACTCGAATTGACTGAGCTAACTAAGTATTACAACTTAGTTAACTCGTACAAGCTATCATGTGATGTGGAATTACAATTTACTTCTAATTTAATTAAGGGAAAATTAAACTAGAATCCCTTTTCATGCCATTTTCAATATTTCTTGTTGCCAAATTCAACACTCCCTTTGAGCAAGAAATGAATTCAACTCTATCCCGATATGGTACCTTTGGAATGTTATACATGCAACACTTCTTTATAGTGTTGTTCCTACTACAACTTCTGAAACTGAATAGAATCCAACATGAATAAGTATGATGCATCTGTCATGAGAGTCTTTGACTACTACTAGCGATTGCACTGTCAATTGAAAACTTTGCACTGCTTCTGACTCTCCACTGCTACAAACTCTTATATATGCTCCCAAGTATTTGACTGTTGCTAATATCTGCATTTTTCACTATGACATGTGACTGCATCAATCACCACTGATCCATCTTGCTACTGTGTACTATGGGCTCTCATAATAAGGTAATGATCCATGAGACAAAAATTCTAAATGGACCTTGCCCAAATTTCTACACTCTTGGGACTATGACTTCACATCGCCCCACCTCTCACCTGGAGGTACGATTGTATGTGTTTCCTCTACAAAATTGGCTCGAAATTTCCCTCTGCTTGAGTGGATGCTTGGGGTGTCGAGTAGCCCGAAGGAATAAAATATAAAGGGTTTATCTTTCGGGATACCTCTATAGTCAACTCTAATTGGCCAGTGATATAAAAGAAAACTGTTTTGTTAGCTAAGTAAGTTGTCCCATAAACATTAGCGATGTAGAAGGGATTCAAGGAACCTAAAATGTGAAATATGGAATTTATGGTTCTAAAGGTAGCAAAGGATTCTAAAAGGGAGATATCAGTTGGATTTTCGAAGAATAATTGTGCCTCCTGAGGGAACTTGAGAACCATTTTCCAAAGGATGACAAATTTTCCATATTGAATTCATAGTTCTATTTAGTGTTTCAATAGATAATTTGGTTTCTTGAAGCATCATAATATCTATATTATCTTACATAATTTTATTTTTAAGGAGTATTCACTTAGTCTTTCCATTGATACCTCATATATTCCATGATATTACTTTCATTCATAACTAGGGGGGAAGGGTTTGTAGGTTTCTTTCATCACTGCTACCATACATGTGTTTACTATGAATTCTCCCATTTATTTTATAAGTTTTTTATTTCATTTCTTGTCTCACCTATTATCTTTCCTTATAGGTTTGGAATGATCTTTAATGTCATTAATTTTAACCCCAAAAGAAGAAGAACAAGGAAGATAAGAGGAGTTATCTTGTGTTGGTCAATGCAACCACTCCTAAGTTTTTATGTAGGCTCTAGTTAAGTGTAGAAACTCAACATAGATTCAACTAATCTTGTAATATAATAAACCAAAATACTTGAATCTATTCTGCAAATTGCGGAAACCAATTACGATCTCATAATCACATGAAAAAAAAAGAGAAAGAATTTCAATCGCACAACACAAATATGTATCTGGGGAAGCCTCAGTTAAAAAACCCCGCTATATGTATATGCATTAAGTCAAGAATATGAAACAATACAATGCTTATCTCAGGCTTGAGAGCTATATGCACCGTCTCTAACTGTATCACTATGATCTCAGCAAGTTTGGTTCAATATTTAACCAAACACTTTCCTATCGGTTGCTCAGACTTGCTTACATATTCCTGAGGGAATTTATTCCCTATTAATTAGGAAATTCCCATCAATTTATTGCACAATCCATCCAATTCGTCCTGCTGACTCCATGCATCACCTGTACAATTTTCTAATTATACAACTGATAGTACACTTCCCTTTAACTCAAATCTCAACTTTGTCTTCCTCAGAACTGACATGCATGAGTTATTATAGTGAATTATCAATTATATGATTGATCATTTCATGTGACTTAAATCAAATTTAATTCACTAGACCTCTCACTAAATCATCCATCAGTTAGAACTAGTTAAACTAATTTTAACTCAAATAATTAAGTTAACTAATTACAACTCAAAATAAACTCAACCAAGGCTCCTAAAAAGTAGGAGACACTCTACATGCCTCTAGTTTTACCCTCAACTCAAATTTATTGAGCTAAATAAGTCTTCCCAACTTAGTTAACTCGTAGAAGCTGTCATGTGATGTGGAATTAAAATTTACTTCTAATTTAATTCAAGGAAAATTAAACTATAATCCATTTTTATGTTGCCATTTTCAATATTTCTTGTTGCCAATTTCAACACTCCCTCTCAACAAGAAAGGAATTCAAATCTATCCTAATATGATACCTTTGGAATGTTCTAAATGAAATACTTCTCTCTAGTGTTGTTGCTATTACCACTTCTGAAACTAAAAAGCATCCAACTTGAATCAATATGATGAATCTGTCACCGAAGTCTCTGACTGCTACTAGCTATTGCACTGTTAATTGAAAAATTTGCGTTGTTGTTGACTCTACACTGCAGCCAACTCTGCCCTGCACTCCCAAGTATTTGAATGCTACTAATATCTGCATCTGTCACTTTGAAATATCACTGCATCAATTGTCACTGATCCGTCCTCCTACTATGTATTGTGGGCTCGCGTAGCAAGGTAATGATCCATGAGACAAAACTTCTCAATGGACCCTGCCCAAGTTTCTGTACTCTTGGGACTATGACTTCACATTGCCCCACCTCTCACCTAGAGGTGTGGCTACATGTGGTCCTTGGTGAGCCTTGGTATTGCACCAAGAGTGCTGCAACTCCCAGGGGTTGCCCTACTTTACTTTATCAACTCGAGGTTCGTACAAAATTGGAGGTGACAGTGCTATATACACAACATATGCATTTTACTCATGTCATCCTCTTATGCTCTATGAAGGGGTGCTACTTCTAGGGGTTCTCAGTGAAGTCTGACACACTTAAATGAAACTAAAATAAATTGTAGAAAGGAAATGATGGAAAGAAAACTAAACTAAATTGCTGAAAAAAAATGACAGGAAAGGAAACTAATTTAACTTGCTGAAAAGAAATGGCAGAAAAGAAACTAATTTAAATCACACTTAACTTGGTGAATCGGCTAAACATGCCCTACTTATCTTATGCTCTATCTACCATGCTTCTATCCATGTAGCTAAGTTATCCATGACTTAATTCTAATTGAAAAAGTGTTGATTGTAGTCCGAAGGAAAAAGGCTAATGATGCTAATGAAAGGCTTAACACATGAAACAAGGCTCAAAGGAGTGAAAAGGGGGGTTAGAATTTATTAAAACATGCAATATCGCAAATGAAAAGTGTGATGGTGAAATTGTGATGGGATAGACGGTGCGAAATACGAAATACGGTAAGTCAAATGACGTGGTAGGAGGACAGGTGGCAGGGTGCTTTGACAATATCTCAATTGGTGTTGGGATCAATAAGTATTAACGGGAGCCAAATGAAAAATGCGATTTACGATTTGCGATGTGGCAGAGTACGGAGAATATCACAATCGGTGTTGGGTGCGGTAAGTATTAACGGGAACCAAATAAAAGTGCGATTTGCGATGAGTCGGATGACGTGGCCGTGGGACCGGTGGCAGAGCGTGATACCAATATCGAAATCGATAGACATGAGCAGTAAATGTTAACAAGGAGCTGATAAAGATTGCGAATGCGATTTGCAACAGGATAAAGATTGCGAAATGCGATTTGCGATTTGTGGTGTGGTGGAGTATGGAGTGATATCGCAATCGGAATTTGGAGCAGTAAGTTTTAAAGGAAAAGGTAAAAATGTTGCGAAATGAAAGATGCGATTTAGGAAAATGGAAAAGGTTGCGATCTGCAATAGGATAATGATTGCGAAGTGCAATTTCGATATATGGTAGCGAGACGTTTGAGGAGCAAGGGCACAAGTCGAGTTCCAATGGTTTTCGAGCATTATGCATTAAAAAGGGTAAGGAAACTGTGACAAATAAAAACAAATGAATAAGGTTGGTTGAATGGGTTAAGTGTTTTTATGAATAAAAAGGTGGGTGCGGCAGTGAGAGTAAGTGGGAAAAAGAGGATTTGGAGGGTGTAACAACGGTGCACAGATTATGAAGAAAAATATGGAGAATGAGGCGGGAAGGCACCACGAAGCTGCTCTGGGGTTTTAATAATAATTCTTGCAGTCAACCTGCTAACTTATGCGCAAGGAAATAGACGAATGCGTAAAAATACAGTGCAAAGGGAGACTAAAAATGGGTAACGCAAATCTACTTTTAATCTTAGAAACAATGAACAGAAATCAGTTTTTGGGTCCGTGGGAAGGTGCGCCCTCCTCGAGCTCTAATGATAAAGATGAGAAGGAGGTCTTGATCCACAAACTTTGGATTTTTCCTCTACTCTATTACTCTCGTAAGAAAATGAAGAACTACAATAACAAATTGAAGGAAAAATTAAACAACAATGAAACTATTAGAAGCAGAACTAACTAAACTAAACTAAATTACTGAAAAGAAATGAAAGGAAACTAAACTAAATTGCTGAAAATAAATGACAGGAAAGGAAACTAATTTAACCTGCTGAAAAGAAATGGCAAAAAAGAAACTAATTTAAATCACACTTAACATGGAGAATCGGCGAAACATGACCTACTTATCTTATGCTCTATCTACCATGCTTCTATCCATGCCTCTAAGCTATCCATGACTTAATTCTAATTGAAAAAGTGTTGAATGTAGTCCGGAGGGAAAGGGCTAAAGATGCTAATGAAAGGCTTAACACATGAAACAAGGCTCAAAGGAGTGAAAAGGGGGGATAGACTTTATTAAAATGCATAATATCGCAAATGAAAAGTGTGATGGCAGAATTGCGATAGGACAGATACTACGAAATACGAAATGTGGTAAGTCAAATCACGTGGCGAGAGGACAGGTGGCAGGGTGCTTTGACAATATCACAATCGATGTCAGGAGCGATAAGTATTAATGGGAACCAAATAAAAACTGCAATTTGTGATTTACGATGTGGCAGAGTATGGAGAATATCACAATTGGCATTGGGAGTGGTAATTATTAACGAGAACCAAATAAAAGTGCAATTTATGATGAGTGGGATGACGTGGCGGTGGGATCGGTGGTAGAGCGTGATACCAATATCGCAATCGACAGACAAGAGCAGCAAGTGTTAACAAGGAGCAGATAAATATTGCGAAATGTGATTTGCGACAAGATAAAGATTTCGAAATGCGATTTACTATTTGTGGTATGGCAGAGTACGGAGCAATATCACAATCGACATTTGTAGTGGTAAGTCTTAAAGGAAAATGGAAAATGGTTGCGAAATGCAAAATGCGATTTATGAAAAGGTCAAAGGTTGCGATCTGCGATAGGATAAATATTTCGAAGTGTGATTTGCGATGTACGGTAGCAGGAAGTTCAAGGAGCAAGGGCGGAGGTCGAGTTCCAATGGTTTTCGAGCATTTTGCATTAAAAAGGGTAAGGAAACAGTGACGAATAAAAACAAAGGAATAAGGCTGGCTGAATGGTTTAAGTGTTTTAATGAATAAAAACGTGGGTGCAGTAGTGAGAGTAAGCGGGAAAAAGTGGAAAAGGAGGGCGTAACAGAAGTGCGCATATTGCGAAGACAAAGATGGAAAATGAGGTGGGGAGGCACCACAGAGCTGCTCTGGGGTTTTAAAAATAATTCTTGTAGTCAACCTGCTAACTTATGCTCAAGGAAACAGACAAATGCGTAAAAATATAGTGCAAAGGGAGACTAAAAAATGATAATGCAAATCTACTTTTAATTTCAGAAACAGTGAACATAAATCAGTTTTTAGGTATGTGGAAAGGTTTTCCCTCCTCGAGCTCTATTGATAGAGATGAGAAGGGGGTATTGATCCACAAATTTTGGATTTTTCCTCTACTCTATTACTCTCGTAAGAAAATGAAGAACTACAACAGCAAATTGAAGGAAAAACTAAACAACAATGAAACTATTAGAAGCAGAACTAACTAAATGACAGTAAACAAACTAGCTAAATGACAGACATGAAAGAATGAAAAAAACAGAGAAGTTGAGGCACATGGGTTGGGCCCTAAGAAAGGTTATATGGGCCTTAATTTATGTCTAATTTAGAAGCCCATCATCACCCCCTACTGAGATTGTTTCTCATCCTCTGAGCAACCTATTCGTCCTCCCTGCCTTATGGTTCTTCCTACATGCTAGCTTATTTCATTTTCTGTTTATTGGCCCATGTGTTGCTCCTCCTGCTAATATTCTTGCTATTCTTCTTGCATTTCTCCTCGTAGGTGCTTCATGGAGGTCCTTAGATGCTGTAAGAAAATCTGTTTCACATGCGAAGAGGTGGTTGATCCACCTTTTATTTTATTTTTTCTTTCTTTATTTCTCTCTCTCTCTCTTTTAATCGCATGCAGAATAAACTCACAGTTCTTTTTTCTATGAACTGAGTTCACCCTTGGTTACCCCTTTGGCAATCCTTGTCTTCCATTACATGAACTTCTTATTACCCACTTTCTCAAGTCCTTTTTACTTTTGTCTTGTTCCTCTTCTTGGTGGAAAAAATGAGGCTAGTTGCTAGATAAGGCTGAGGTTTCTCTGCTACTGATTTCGGCTATATAAAAACTTTCCTTCCCACACTTTTTAATGTTTTATTAAGCTCAAATAGATTCAAATAAAGGGTTATATGATTGCATACTTGAGCCTTACCATTGATTTTTTTTTTATAGGTGATACTGAAGCTGTTGAAGTTGTCTTTGGTGGTTCTGAAGCTGCTCTGAAGCTGCATGTGATAATCTGCTTGAGGTCCTTTTGGAGCTTCTGAGCATAGGAGGAGGATGTCCAAGTTTGGCTATATTTAACCAGGGTGTTGAACGAATTTTATTTTGTGCCAACTTGTTGTTTTTCTGCTTGCAAAGGTTGGAGAGCACATGCATTCATTAGAGAGAGATACATGGAGAAATGGATATATATATATATATATTTTTTAAAGGCCTACTAGCTGCCTCAATGAGGCTTTCTACTAGTAGGTTTTCCTAGGCACCTCAAAGGAGGTTTTCACCTATGATCTTTTATTTTATTTTTTTTCAACCCAATGACTACCTCATGGAGGTTTTCAATCAGTGGGCCAATCTCAGACGCCTCAAAAGAGGTTTTCACGTGAGATTTTATTCTTCTTCCCTTTTTTCTTTTTCTTTTTTCTTTTTCACTTTCCTACTCTAGTTGAAAAAAAAAAAACCTTTTTCAAGTATAGGAATACTTCCAATGGAGCCATGTACACATCAAGATGATAGATAAAATTAGGTTTACACTTGGAATACATGCTCTAACATGTACCTGAATATAAGAGATGAATTTATTTGAATGGGATTGTATCAAGTACTGTTGGAGAAGAGTGTTTTGCTGTAACTTAATGACTGTTTGGAACCACATGTCAATATAGTTGTGATGCCCTGGGTCCACTTGCTGAGTTGGATCACCTTGGAGGTCCTCTTCTATTATGACATTCAAATCTTCCTCTTTTTGCTGATTTTTCTCTGAACACATGGAGAAAATGTTGGTAAACATGAGGAAACTTTCTCAACATCTGATTCTGATGCCGAATCTTCATCAATTGTAGCCCTTGATCTTTTGATCTCCTCATTTGGATCTTCTTCTTATTGATGTTTTCCTTCAATGCCATTAATAAAATATCTTCTTTGCAATACCTTTCTTGAACTAAGATGAATACAATCTAGATCAAGAGGAGATGTTTGGAAGTGTTTTACCTCAGCATTGTAAGTGAGCTGAGATACTTCATTGTATGGGTTTGGAAATGGTGGTATAGGTAGTTGAGTGGGGGTGGATATATGAGATGGATATGGTTGTGATGGAGGTGGATGGTAGGGATAGCATGGATTTGGGTATGGAGGATATTGAGGGAAATATTGAGTATATTTTGGATTTTCCCAATAAGGTCCTTGCCAACCATGTTGGCACGATTGGTTTTGGGGTTGATATGGTCGAGTTTGCCAAGGAGGGAGTGTGTCCCAATTAGTTTGAGATGGATGTGAATAAGCTTGAAATTGTGAAGTGGGCCCTTGCATCATATCAAGTTGACTAGGCTACCAGGGTATCCTTGTTGCTACATAACATAGCATCTTTGGTGATTCCCTTGCTCCATTGTCTTCCTGGTAAACTTCTTTAAACCTGGGGAATGATGGACAACATCTAGTAGCATATGATTCTGCATTGATAAAAAAAATATTAGCACCTTTTTTTTGCTCATTTTGCATTCTTAACATTTCTACCTGTTCACTTAGATTGCTAAGAATTTCTGTTTTAAAGTTGTCAAGAAAATTTCCAAGTTCATCTTGCCTTACCAATGTTGAGGCAGATTTACTTACTCTTTCCCTTCTTCTTGATATGCACTTGCATGTTTCACAAATTTATTCAAATGACAATTGGTATACGTCTCTTCTACTCATGATATTAAGGAGATCAATCCACTCATCCCTAATTTCTCTAAGTAAGAGGTTTTTTAGTGTGTAAAATCCTAGATGATGCAATTTTTCCCTCTTAAAATTATACACGAACCTCTCTATTAGATCCTCAAGGATCTCATCTTCTTCTTGGTTCATTCTAAAAATTTCTTCCCTAATATCATGATCTTTATATGTTTCGAGAAATATCTTTTGCATATCATTCCATGATCTTATTGAATTAGTACCTAGACTCATGAACCATTTAAGAGATTTATCCTTCAATGTTGTAGGAAACAATCTCAATTCCTCATACCATGGAAGTTGGGAAGAAAAGATGGAGGGATGTTCTTCATATGTACACTGATGTCCATATCTTGAATGGGAAACCCAATAAGATCTTCTTCCCCATCATCATATCCATCCATCTCTTCCACCTTCAAAAGTGTATGGTGATGTGGTTCTTACTGCACCACGTGGTCAAGTGGAGTGGGGGGGGGGGGGGGGGTTGGTATTGGAGAAGTATTTTTAAAAAAATATTGAGTATCCTTACTCCTATGATGCATGAAAATCAGATTTTTTTGTATTTTTCAATATTTCGGAAAAAACATGAAAAAGGAAAGCATAAAATAATTCTAAAATAGAATCAAAGCATGTACTAGACACCTCCCTGACAAGCCCAACAATGACACCAAAAAATGGTGAGCCCTATTATTGCACCAAGAGTGTTGTGACTCCCAGGGGCTGCCCTACTTTTCTTTATCAACCTGAGGTTCATACAAACTTGGAGGTGAAAGTGCTATATACACATCATATAAATTTTACTCATGTCATCCTCTTCTGCTCTACGAAAGGGTGCTACTTCTAGGGGTTCTCAGTGAAGAGAGTCACACTTCAATGAAACTAAAATAAATTGCAGAAAGGAAATGACAGAAAGGAAACTAAAATAAATTGCTGAAAATAAATGACAGGAAATGAAACTGATTTAACTTGTTGAAAAGAAATGGTAGAAAAGAAACTAATTTAAATCACATTTAACTTGGCTAATCAGATAAACACACCCTACTTATCTTGTGCTCTATCTACCATGATTCCTTTACATGCAACTAAGTTATCCATGACTTAATTCTAATTGAAAAGTGTTGATTGCAGTCCGAAGGGAAAGGGATAAAGATACTAATGGAAGGATTAACACACGAAACAAGGCTCAAATGAGTGAAAAGGGGGGTTACACTTTATTAAAACACGTAATATCGCAAATGAAAAGTGTGATGGTGGAATTGTGATAGGACAGACGCTGCGAAATGCGAAATGTGGTAAGTCAAATGACGTGGCGAGAGGACAGGTGGCAGGGTGCTTTGACAATATCGCAATTAGCATCGGGAGCGATAAGTATTAACAAGAACCAAATAAAAAATGCAATTTATGATTTGTGATGTGGCAGAGTACGAATAATATCACAATCGGCGTTGGAAGCAGTAGGTATTAACAGGAACCAAATAAAAGTGCGATTTGCAATTTGCGATGAGTCGAATGATGTGGCGATGGGACCAGTAATGGAGTGTACGTGATACCAATATTGCAATTGATATACAGGAATGGTAAGTGTTAACAAGGAGTGGATAAAGATTGCAAAATGTGGTTTGCGACGGGATAAAGATTGTGAAATGTGATTTACGATTTGCAGTGTGGTGGAGTACGGAGCGATATCGTAATCGGTGTTTGGAGCAATAAGTCTTAAAGGAAAAGGGAAAAAGGTTGTGATCTGCGACAGGATAAATATTATGAAGTGCAATTTGCGATGTACAATAGCATGAATTTTGAGGAGCAAGGGCGGAGGTTGAGTTCTGTGAAAAGGGCAAAGGTTGTGATCTGCGATAGGATAAAGATTATGAAGTGCGATTTGCGATGTACAATAGCATGAATTTTGAGGAGCAAGGGCAGAGGTCGTGTTCCAATGGTTTTCAAGCATTTTGTGTTAAAAAGGGTAAGGCAACCATGACAAATAAAAACAAATGAATAAGGCTGGTTGAATGTTTTAAGTGTTTTTATGAATAAAAAGGTGGGTGCGGTAGTGAGAGTAAGCGAGAAAAAGAAGAAATGGATGGTGTAACAGCAGTGTGCAGATTGCGAAGATAGAGATGGAGAATGATGTAGGGATGCACCAAGAAGCTGCTCTGGGGTTTTAACAATAATTCTTGCAGTCAACTTGCTAACTTATGCGCAAATAAACAAACGAATGCATAAAAATACAGTGCATAGGGAGACTGAAAATTGGTAATGCAACTCTACTTTTAGTCTCAGAAACAATGAACATAAATCATTTTTTGGGTTTGTGGGAAGGTTCAGCCTCCTCAAGATTTATTGATTGAGATGGGAAGGGGGTCTTGATCCACAGATTTTGGATTTTTCCTCTACTCTATTACTCTCAGAAGCAAATGAAGAACTCCAACATCAAACTGAAGGAAAAACTAAATAAAAATGAAACTATCAAAAGAAGAACTAACTAAATGACAGAAACAAAACCAGCTAAATGTCAGACAGGAAAGAATGAAAACAACAGAGAAGCTGAGGCACATGGGTTGGGCCCTAACCCACGAGCCCAACTCTTTGTAACTAAATCAGTAAAATGGAGTATGTCTGCTCATTCCAGGAAGAGAATAGCCTTGTTACATTTCTAAAAGTTTTATCACTGAGTACAATAATAAAAAGCTTAATAGCTTGCAACAAAAGTTCTAAATGGAATCGAATGGAAGTCGACCCTAATTATCTCTTTATCAGCTTTATTTATACTAAAGGGAAGCTACCAATAGCTCCCTAGAAAATAGGTAATGAGTCCACTTGACTCCAAGTGAAGTATGGATTTGAGTGCACTTGGTATTCAGTTTGCTTGGCTGCCTTTGATATTTAAGGAGGGTGGACAAGCCCTTGAATCTCTCCAAAATTTCTAAATAATTTCCTGATATTGTGCTCATTTATTCTTCAATCTTGATCTTCAAGTGACAGGGAGAAAGTCCCTAAATTATCTCCTTCTACAAATGTACATAATCTGCCAAATATTCTCACAATATTCTACAAAAATAACCCATATTAGGCACAAATATGCAATTACTTTTAAACCTTCCTAAGAAAATATTAAATCACAAGAAAAAATTATTAAGTGTAGAAGGAGAGATTTAATATCTATTTTTCATGTGCATAAGAAAGGTAGATGGGCCTAAGAAAGGTTATATGGGCCTTAATTTATGTTTAATTTAGAGGCCCGTCACTCCCTCTACCCAATTGGATCGAATTTTCCCTCTACTTGAGTGGATGCCTCCACTTGGTCTCCTCTATGATTCTCTAATTGGGGCTGATCCACAGCTTTCTAAGGGTTCTTTTGAGGCTACATGTTGATATGTAATTCATGCTCCCTCTCAACCACCAAGTCTCTAACCTTTGCCTTTCTCCTAAAAGTTTTTCATGCATCTTCGACCTCAAGAGCATAGAAGTTCTTGACTCGCACACCGATCTATTTCACCTGTCCCGTGCCGATGTGTCTAAGGAAAGCTTTTCCTTTTCTAAATATCACATCATAGCTACGGTCTTCCAATACCGCTACGAAAAAAAGATTCTTCTTCAGTCCTGGAACAAAAAATACATATGTGAGTCTTAGAGGAGATCCAGAATATCTCTAAAAGGTAACAATACCTACGTCGGTTACGTTATACCTCCCATCATCTCCAAACGCTATATTTTTTTTGAGGTATTTCTCCTCCAAGTCATTGGAGAGATCTCTATTCACCATCATATGGAATGAGGAACCTTTTTCATGATGTCACATGAATCCCATTATAGTGCTATCCATGCATGAAATAAGAGTGAAATCAAGCTCAAATTTTGAAGCTAAAGCTTCACCTGCTACTGCAATTGCAAGCTCCTTGCTTGCATTCTGTGGACATTTCCTGACATAGTGCTTGAACTCGTGATAGTGAAAAAAATTGATATTGGACAAGTCTTTATTCTTGCCCTCTTCACCTTGGGAATTCTTTCCCATGGATTTATTTCCTTTTCCAAATAATGCAAAATATTCTTCCTTGTCTTTGGAATAGGTCCCGTCTCTGGTGTTTTGCCTTATCTCTTCTTGTACCAAGTCAGATCATAATAACTCCCACTCTGGTAACTTCTCCCTCCCATTTACCAAAACTTGGTAGTTGCGACATCTCTTGGGAATGCCTAGAAGTCCTAGGCTCACCAAATCATCTTGGGAAACTATCACACTAACACTTCCAAGCACATCTCGAAATTGAGTGAACTTCATCAAGTATTTTGGTATTGTATTGCCATCTTCCATCTTGATTTTTTTCAGCCTATCCTTCAGCGCCAGCTTCCTATGTTCACTTATATTATGGAACATATCTGTTAATGCCTTCCACATATCATATGGATTTTCCTTTTCCCTGGAGGTTTGAGCCAATATGTTCTCAAACTCCTTCTAACTGAATCCTTCTTGCCTTTGCTACATTCTTCTTCCATGCATCAAGGTTTTGAGCATTTGCTGTTGTAGGCCTGGGAATATCAATGTTTATGAATTCCTTTAATCTCTTGTCCTTTAGATCCGCCTCCATCATATCCTTCCAAGCTATGTAATTTGAACTACCTCAAGGGCATATTCGAGTTTCAATCCACATAAATGCATCCTGATCCACTACTGGGCCTAAAGAATAAATCTACAACTTCGATTCACCTATTAAAAAAAAACTATGGTTTATCTCTTCTAAAGTGATTCCTACTCTGATACCATGTATAATATCCTTATAGATTCAATTGATCTTGTAATATGCTAAAAAAAATTAATTGAATCTATTCTAGAAATTGCGGAAGCCAAATACTATTGCAAAATCAAATGAACAAGAAAGAGAAAGAATTTAAATCACACAACACAAATATGAATTTGGGGATTTCCTCATCTAAAAAAACATGTTATCTATATATTGCATTAAGTCAAGAATATGAAACAATACATTGCTTCTCTCAGAATTGAGAGCTCTCTGCACTACCTTTGACTGTCTCACTCTGATCCCAACAAGTTTGGTATAATATTTAACAGAAAAATTTCCTCTGGGTTAGCCTTATGCATTCCTGAGGGAATTGAGCCCCTATTAATTATGAAATTTCCATCAATTGATTGCACAATTCATCCAAGGAATCCTTCTAATTCCATGCACCACCTGTACAATTTTCTAATTATGCAACTGATATTACACTTCCCTTTAACTCAAATCTCAACCAAGTCTTCCTCGGAACTGACATGCATGAGTTATTTATAGAGAATTATCAGTTATATGATTAATCACTAAATGTGAATTAAATCATATTTAATTCGCTCGACCCCATACTATCTCATCCATCAGTTAGAACTAGTTAAACTAATTTTAACTCAAATAATTAAGTTAACTAATTACAACTCAAAATAAACTCAATCAGGGCTCCTAAAATGTAGGAGACACTCCACATGCCTCTAGTTTGACCCTCAACTCGAATTGATTGAGCTAACTAGGTCTTACCAACTTATTTAACTCGTACAAGCTATCATGTGATGTGGAATTACAATTAACTAAGTCTTACCAACTCAGTTAACTCGTACAATATGTCTTGTGATGTGGAATTACAATTTACTTCTAATTTAATTAAGGGAAAATTAAACTAGAATCCATTTTGAGGCCATTTTCGATATTTCTTGTTTCTAATTTCAACATTAAGAGCTATACTTCTTCCTATGGTATGCCCATCAGGACTTATGTTTTCCATTTTAATGTTAGCATTTGTATATCTAGATTTTAAAATTCCATTTCTTTTTGTTCTTTTGTATCAAAGAGATCTACTTGTCCTCACCCATTTTTGTGTCCTTTATGTGTGTTTCTTGTCCCATTTCCTCTGCTTTGTTTTTGGAGTCCTTTTTCTTATCTTTCTTTGAGTGCAAGTCCTCATTTTTTCTTGGTATTTTACTCCTCCATCTGGTTGGTTTTCCTTCAGTTTTCTATAACACTATGTACTATTATCATCCTCAGTTCCCTCCACTATTGATTCTTGTGCTCCCCTTCTAGTGTCTTTTCTCCTATTGGTGACCTTCACAAACCCTTCCTAGTCAATTTCCTTAGTAGCTTGTGTAGGTAGTTGATTCAGATGTATTAGGAATTTACTAAAGAGGTGGCCATATTTATGGCACCTACTACACCAAAAGGGGACTTATGCCTAGTTTATGGGTTGGTTCCAGATATCAACATGATATATGATTTTAATGTTAGGTCTTTATACACACATATTTATGCATATGAAGTATATCTAACAAATCTACTAGTCTCTAAGAGAATTATGAATTAACCTATAGCATTATAAATACCTTCGAGTGTGCCTTTATCCCATAATTCATGGGAGAGTGAATATATTTGGATAGAGAGAGGTGTTGAATTAAAATATTTTTTATTTGGGTTGAATCTTTCTAACCAGGGTTTCATGTATAAATCTATTAAATTCAAAAAATAGGACCCTCCTTGAAATATTCAATCTCGATATTCCACATTGTTGATGATGACTGTAGATAGCCCTTTTGATCATAACTTGATCACTATATCTCCAGTCATTTTGCAATATTTACAAAGATAGCTAATAATAATCCTCTCTAAAAGACAGAATCCAATGAACATTCAAACTAGTGTATGGTCTTCCATATATTGGATATTTTCCCCCACTTTATTTGAAATGATTTCATATAGATGGGTCTTCATTTTCTTCGGAAGGAAAGATCCCTTTATTTTCACTTCACCTAAGAGTTGGTCACTTTCTTATATTTCAGATTGTCCTACATCATTTAGTATTGGGGTTGGAATTTTTGGCTTTGCATGGATTTTGGTTGTACCTACATCCATCATAACATTTTTGAAGGATCCCCCCCTGTTGAGAAATCACTAGGTCAACTAATTGGGGTTGATTTCTCTTAACTTGATAATTTCTTGTGAAAATATGTAAGATATTTATTAATTTTATTATGTTCTCTTCATCAAAAAATTACCCAAACATAAACATGAAGATCACAAGAAGATGATGAACACAAGATATAAGATCCAAGCCAAGGAAAACCCCCATAAAGGGGAAAACCCACTCAACTCTTCTCTTTTTACAGAATCATATCAAAGTTTGAAATCCAAGACCAAGACCTCCCACAAGACCCAAGTCATAGCTCCTTCAATCCTCTTTTAACCAAGTCAAATGCAACAAAGTCAATGATAGTCAAACCTCTTCAAACCTTGGTCAAACTCTGATTTTCAGCCCCTACAATAGATTTTTGGCCCTTGCAATAGGTACGAAATTTTTGGCCCCTAGAACTCCCTGAAATTTCACATGTGTGATAAAAACTAAGGAAAAAAATTTCACATGTGTGGTAGATTTCGCTCTCTTTAGACCTTCGTTCTCACTCCTTTGACTTTAGCTCTTTGTTTCTTATCCTTCATTTATTTTCTCTCTCATCGTTTATGATATGCTAAAATATTTCAAATCAACTGAGCCACGAAGATAAAATATATTCATTAGAGAAAATAAATTAGGAAAAGTGAATGGGGACTCAACACAAAAGAATAATGTAGTTTGAGGTTGAGAGATGTTTCGTGGCGCAAGTCAAAAGGTTTTGTGATAAAAAAAATGTGTCATGATACAACTTAGTAATGCACCCTTGCGTGACACTACTATGTGTCACATTGAGAAATCATATTGCATATTTTGCAAAGAAATCGTGTCATAGGATAACATTGAAATATAGATTAATAAACCAATATGTGACGTAGTCAAAGAACGAAGATGCTTCATATTTCAAAGTGTGTTGCAAAAGGAAAAAATGCGGTGATATGTGTGTGTGTGTGTGTGTATCTATATATAGATACACACACACACACAAACACATATATATTACAACTCTAAGTGTCATGGCACAAAATCGAACAACGAGGATACATTACCAAATGGCGTAGCATAAGGAAGCACAAGAGATTTGCGAGAAGTAACACAATAAAAATGAAATCGAGAAAGGGGGGAGGTGTATATAACAATTTTACCATGTGGGGTGCTTTGAATGCACATTAACTATGAGTCACACGTTATAAAGGGATTTGAGATGTGTCGTGATGCAAAGTTGTGATGCGTTGAGAGTTTGCGATGTGTAGAGGAGTTAAGATGCACATTACAAATTTTATGAATTTTATAAGTTACAACCTCCTCATATATTGCAGATCAAGGTGAAAAATTATCTTAGGGCCTTGGATAAATATATACCTTACATTTTTGGAGGGGACCCTAAATTTTCCTCTTTTCAAAGAAAATTTAGGGTTGTTATATATGCTACAACAATACCTTATTATCACTAGTAAATTTCCAAAAACAATTAGATGATTAGGGTGAAATGATATAATTAAGATGATACCTTTGAAGTGAGTGTATGATTTCACAAAGAAATTGGTTTTCACTCTAAGTTTCCATGGAAATTTTCCTTCAATTGTTACTATACGGTGAAAGATGACACCCTATCCCCTGGTATCTCCTTTTGATTCTCCCTAAAAGATAAGAGATGAGAATATTGTCAAGTCCACCATTAAGAGAAGTACTATATTCCTAACTAAAGATACCAAAACTATTTTAGTAAAATTTGGGTGAGTTCCTTTATCTTGGGAGTGCTCACATCAATAGAAGTAGTCCACCAAAATTGTTGTTCCAATTCATCTAATCAAGGATGTCCTTGACATGAGGTAGTTTCAAAGAAAAATTCGTTGAGAGAAAATATAATTTTACCTACATGATCAAGGAGGTAAATTACTTGCTTGAAAATGAATTCATCTTGAGCCATCTGAATTCTCCAAAGAAATAATTATAGGATAGACATATAAAGATATTTGAAACTTGGGTTATGATCAAAGGAACCAAAGTATTATTTATTCCAATTTGCAAATGGATCTTGCTGTGTTATGGGATTTTTTCAAGGAAAAATATTTTTGAAATTGAATTCTCATATCCATTTGGTGTAAGATCATTCCAAAAAATATGCTTTATAATTTCCATAGAGAAAAGGTAGAGGTCACATCTGGAGGGACCAAGAATCCCTCCTCTTGCAAGCTTGTTATTTGGAAGAGTTTTCCCTTGATCCAAAGTCCTACAAAAAAGTTTATTTTTGGGGAAATATTGTTAGCCCAAATGATTTTCCAAATAATTTATTTAATTGGGATGTTTTTCTACTCTAATTGACAAACATATCCTTGATTAACTAAATAATCCCTTGAACCTCATCATTAGCTTTCCTACTTGTGGATAGATTCTAGAGTGCATCTTGATGAAAAGGATTCGAGGATGGAAATGAGATCGGATAACATACTTAGATAGGGACCAAAATTCATAGGACATCAGAATCCCATGAAGAAATATCCATAAGAGAAGTTCCCCCAATGTTTATAACCATTGTCTTAGAGGGGCTAAGGATGAAATTTATGCTATAGAATGAAGTAATTTTATGCTATTTGTCCACAAGTTGGAGTTTCTTCCATTACCAAGGATCCAAGATAAAATTTCATGATTATAGGGAGTGTTTCTCTTAGAGCCTTCCATATTGGAGAACTAGATTTACCTTGGATAGGAAAATTGAGACATTTCTTCCTAGGTCCCTTGAAATACTTCTTGAGTAGTACGCTTTCCCACCATTTTGATTTATCAATGACTGATCACCACAATATCCCTGCCCTCATTACTAGATTGAATAAGTAACAGTCTTTGATTTCCAAACCACTAGAAGAATAGAGAGCCTTAAGGGGTTCCCAATTAATGAGATGGAATTTTTACCCCCTTCCCATAGAAATATTTTAATATCCTTTGATACTTGAAGCTTAAAACTAGAAGGGGCTAGAAGCGAGGAAATTTGAAAAATGGGGATGCTTGATAAGGCATCATTTTCTATGGGAAACCATTGCCTCCACATGTAATAAATTCATCGTTTAGTTGAAAATCGGTCTTCTTCTGCTAACAAATGCAGAATGAAGGACTCATTGTCATTTCTCCTAGAACATTCAAGTTCAGTTTCTCATAAACAGAGATTGTATAAATTTTGTTAAGATCAAGATAGAAAGCACAAAGGAGAAAAGAGGAAATTGGATGCCAAGATGGAGGAGGAACTTACAAATGAGCAAGAAAATCATGGGTCAGCAAGCAAATCATGGGGCACCTTTTCTTATTGTAGGTTATGGAAAGGTTCAAGTTTCTTTTTCTGAAAGAAGAAGAGGTGTAGTTTTGAAAAGAAATGGCCCAAAGATTTTCACAGCAAAATGTACATTTCCAACATGTCTAATTTTGGTGTACACACGTAAAAGTAATTTCGGTGCCTCAACCACAAATCGGTGCTAATGTACAGATAACCACGCCGGTGCGTTCTAGTTACTGCGCACCATAGTGTTTTAGTTACTACGCATAGGTTCCTTGTTAGCAATGGATGCACCGGTGCGGTGCTATTAAGTGACGCACCAATGAAGAATAAATGCAAATAAAAAAAGCGCAACTCTATTTACTTTAAGTGCAAAAAAAAGCGGCAAATTGAAAGATGGGCGGAAAAATATTTTCGAAAATCTAATTTCATAAAACAATTCTTTAAATAATAAACACTTTTCATTATTTCACTATTTTTGCTAAAATTTTCTGCCAGAGATTTGCAGGAGACATACCTAGAGCAAGAGAGCATGAGAGCATTATGGAGTAGGGAAATACGTTCGAACAGAAGTATTTAGGCAATCAAAATCCAAACCTATGGTGATTCAAACCCTATAGCATAGTATTTCAAATGATCTCTTGATTAAACTTAATTATTTTTTTTTACATTTTCTACAGTTTTTTTACTTTTTTTGCAGTTTTATCCATTTTTACCCTAAACCCTTCATTTTTTTTGTTTCTGCCCTTTCTTCTCCCCGTTTCTATGATTTCAAAATTAGGCATTTTCATTTTAGATTGACATCCAACCCATGGGACGACTTGCATAGTTGGATCCCAATCCATGTCGGCCCTTGCATGAACTTTTGAAAAAAATGGATTTTTTTTAATCGATGCGCCCTGCGTAAGCTAGCACACCGGTGCGCTGTATTATACAACGCACTGTGCAAGTAGTGTGTAAGAAAAAAATTAAAATCAATTTTTTTTAATCAGTGCACCATATCTAAAATAGGGCACCGGTGCGCTATGTTACAAGGATAACACCGTACGGTCTATTATATTTTTTTTGCCGTGCATTTATAATACCCCCACGCATCGACGTCGATGCGTACATCATGAAAGGCACACCAGTTTCTTGAGATTTATTTTTTACTTGAAAATTTGACAATTTGTTTATAAATATATTAATGAATGATATGGTACATGTTTCAGTTTGATAAAGAAATGGCTGACAAGAGATCAAGTAACAAAAATACTAATAACACATCAACAAAAGCCAAAAAGGCAAGTTCTTTGTAAATTCTTTACAAAAAATATTATTTTTGAACTATATGTAAGTTTAACTAATATGTATTGTTTACTGTGTATCATGCAGAGCCACAAAATGACGAAGCTCGATAATATTATTTCTGATCTAGGACCATAAGAGCGTAAAAGCTTGATCGAAAAATTGCAAAAGGATGAATCAGGGGAATGAAAAAATACTATCAATCCAATATGAGTTTATTTTTTTGATTTTCATTAATAATATACTTTAAATTATTAGATAAAATGTGTCAAACAATCTATTAATTCACATTTGTTTAATGTTCTATAGGGACCAACAACTTAGAAAAGGAATGTTATTCTAAGAAAAGAAAAAAATAGAACATGCAAATGAAAATGAATTGCTCCTTAGCTCATTTGGAGTGGTGCTGGAGGTTAACGAAAGGGGGAAAATTTTTTACAAAAGTTTGAGGGATCTAGTGGAACGAATGTATAGACGTTCTTTCCACTTACAATACAAAAACCGATCCAATGATTCCAAGAACCAAATTTTATCTAAACTACAGGAAGAGTTTCCAGACAATTGGTCAATGAGACACGTGAGACTTTTAATAGAAAAAACATAAAACAACAAAAAAGAAGAAATGAAAAAGTAATATTCCTTTAAATGTTTGTCTAGAATTATTTATAAATATCACTTTTGTTATATTTACTTTTCATATATCAATATAAAAATTAAATAGTCTATTCTCATGTTACATTTTCAAGAATATTATGACAATCTCAAAAGATGAATGAGTTGATATCATAAATATGCTAAAAGGAATGTCCAAAGAGGTGTATAAGGAGATGGTCAAAGAAATGGACAAAATTGCATCGCAGGAGGAGCCATCTCAACAACAAAGTGCTTCAAATATAATGTGTAATCATTGAATTTTTCGATCATTAGGTACAATAAATAAATAATTTAGCATTAAATATTAATTTTCAAGAATTTTCTTGCAGAAAAGAAAAGAAAATGGAACCCATTCAGCACATATAACAAGGCAACAAGGAAGAAAAGGGTTGATATCTAAGTTTGTGAATAATTGTTACTTCCTTTTAACAACTTCACTAGATTTCATTTTTGTATTATTTAAGTTGTTTTACAAAAATCATCATTGAATGTCTTCAAACAGTTGCTAACATACGATGAAGAATCATTAGATGAATTGATTGAAATTGGGTTAAATATGGGTTGTGAGTATATGTTGGCATATCAGAAATTAATTGTGGAATTTGTAAGCATCTATCGATCTTGTTTTATTTAGCTTCGTCTATAATTAATAGAACAAAAAAATATTTATATTAAATATATGATTTGTTATGGGGTATAAAACTTGTAGGAAACAAAGTATGGAACTACGCCAACAAATGAAATTTTGAAAGATGGCATGGTACATGGTTTTGAAATAATGTGTATAGTTTATGAGTCAATTGTTGCTATGGTACGTCATTTTTATTTTCGATTTATGTTGGGGCCCTTGTTTTGAAATAAAACAGTTTTGAGTCGCGGGTAACAGGTGGCAGAGCACAACTACGATAGACAGAGAGTTGTCATGGTTGCGAAGAGCTAAAGAGCAAGTGGCGCAGTTGTTGCGGAAACAAGCACAGATGGCAGAAGGGAGCGACAAGAACAAACAGTGGAACTCCCAGCGATCAGGGAGATGCAATAGACAACAGAGGAAAAGGGAAAATTGACAGTCGCGTTGGAAAAGGAACAAATAGGAAGTTGGCCAGCGTAGACAGAAGGTTCGCATAATAGGGACTGGAGGAATAGAGCCGTAGGAGAGATCTGTTCGCTCCATTTGTTTTGTTCTCTCTCTGTTCATTCTGTTATGTTCTATGTGATAATATTGTAATCAGTTCTACCATGATCGTTCTAAGGAGCAATGTAACTATCCTTTATTGTTAATGTAATATATTATGATCTAGGATTGACGTCTTGAGTTCTGTTATGTGGTTCTGGTTAAGTTGAATGTGTTGGCCACTTTAAATTTTATTTTTTCGTCTTGAATACGTTCATGAGTATTATCACTTGCAGAGTATTAACACCTATTTGGAGCACCCAGTTTGGTCTTCTTTATTCTATAAGTTACGGTTGATCGATACTTGATCTGATCCTAAACTTACTAAGGTCACGACACACCTTAGGTGAGACTCTCTGCTCTTTGGGGTAGAGTGAAAATGCCGGTGTTGTGCTAGACTACTACGGAAACCTTGTTGGCATCTATCCTGAACTTGGGTTTTGCCCAAGAGACCATCTTCCTCGCCAACAAATGGTTCCATTGTCGGGACCCAAAATTCCATTTTGGAACTAGATCATGGTATCGTGGATCTTCGAGAGAGAAATATGAAGCTGGTGGGATAACCACTTAGATTAGTTTATAGCACAGCAAGCTGAGTTGAGACAACAGAGGGAGAAAATTGTTAAGGATCGGGTTCTATTCTCTGAGTCTACCAGTGATATCTATGAGATCTTCTCGGGAAAGTTTCCATAGGAACTCTATAATTGGTTGCGGAGGTTACAAGCCAAGATAGTTCAAGGAAACTTTCAGAAGGTCTGTCGCAAGTGGTTGCACGTAGATCTAGTAATGCCCCATCAGTTAGATACTGATCTGACCCAATCTGTAGATTTCTGGGTGCAATCTACCTTGGAAGGATACATAGTGGAGTTTGTAGCTAAGTGTTACCAGTCTTTCTCGAAAGCAGAGGACATATTCAAATCAGGATTGTGTGGAGAGTTGTTGAAGGAGATCCCTCTGTGGATCAAAGCCTTAATGGTAGATGAAGGATTGATGGAGTTTCAAAAATCTGAGATGGAGACTTAAACCTCCAGTATTGGGGGAAGGAGTTGGGCGAGAGATGCTACAAGTACGTTGGAAAAGGGAATAGGGATATGGATGCTGAGACCTCCAGTAGGTTGAGGGAGCAACAAGCACATCGAAGAGCGTAAATAGCTGAGAAGTGGCGAGAAAGGGTGATGAAGGAGTTGGAGAAGTAGGAAAGTAATCAAAAGGACAAGGAGAAGGCGCCTCAGATGACAAAGGAGATGGAAGGTCAGATGGGTTACCAAGAAATAGGAGGGACCATCAAGGAAGTTCGACAGGTGTATATGATCCCAGCCCAAGCAGAGAAGGGAAATAAGTCTGATGGAGAGGACATGCGCCCTGAGGAGATGTCTGATGTGGAGTTGCATGTTGCGATGGAGCAACTATTCTGAGAGGGGTTGGCACCCATAACTCAAGGTAACTCCATTCCCCAAAGTTCAAGTAGCTGTAGTCCTGACCTTCCCCTGGTACTCTATTAGCCACTAGGTGAAATTTTTGTTAAGTTACGAGAATTGAGTAAGTTGAACAATGTTCAGTCTACATCAGTAATACACACTAGCGGTAGTGCTAGTAATACCATTACACAGCCAGGAAACCGAGGCTTTATTTTAGTAACACCCCCACAAGAAAGTATAGCGGGATCATTTACCCGATACCCAGAGTTCTCTGGGAGGGGTTACGATGATGTGGAACAACACTGGTATCTCTGTGAGGGCATATGGAGGGCTTGGCAGACACCAGAGGCAGGTAAGTTGATCGAATTTCAAATGACTCTCAGGGAGAAAGCTCTATACTGATTTATCAAATGGTCGGAAACTCATCCGAATCTAGTGATAAACAATGTAAAGAAATAATTCGTTAAAGAATTCAAGTTACCCCAAATAGATCAGCAAGGTTTATCCGAAATGTGGGAGATCAAGCAGCGAGAAGGGGAAACTGCATGGGATCTGACGAGAATATTTAAGGATACGATTAGAAAACTGAGTTACCCAATCGATCCGAATCATCAAAGAGATTGGTTTATCAAGGCCCTTATTCCATTAACAAGAACTCTATTAACACAACAAAAGGTCGACACATTACAAGATGCAATAGAGCAAGCTATGAATATAGAGGCCATGGCAGGATACCTGCAGAAGTTCAAAGGAGGGGCCACAGCTCAAGACCATTCCATACTGGGTTTACAACATCAGATAGCTAGCCTAACAAAAAATTTCAAAGAGATTCAACCAATATGGCTGCCAAGACAAAATGTATGGTGTACACACTATCTAATGGAAGGACGTGTGGTAATCGAGTGTTCAAGATTTTGGAGTCAGAATGTGGGGACATCAGCAACAGGGGCATAGGGAGCTACACTAATAGGAGGAGTTGCACAGATAAACACTCAAGGGTTATATCCACCACAACACCAGTACCCAGGGTTCCCTGCACAACATAATCAGGCCTCCACTGAATATTGTGATATTTGCAAAAGCATGGGTCATTCGCCCCGCCTATGCCAAATCTTGCAAACATACTCCAACATTCCGAACAACATATACTATGAGTTCTATGCTTCCACAACACACAACACAAAGTAGTGTAGGGCTCTGGACGCATTGGCGGAACGATTGGACAGGCCTACATATAGAGTGAATGAGGCTCCTAGGGGACGAGGGGGAGGCATGAGAGGAGGCCCGTGAGATGGAGGAAGAGGACCAGTACGATGCTATAACTGTGACCAAGAAGGCCACATGACCAGGGAATGTCCACTTCCTAGAAGACCCTAGTGCTCTTAGTGCAGAGTTAACACACATGCAACAGAATACTACCCAGAGCTAATCAAAAGATGGGAAGAAAGAGCCAGAAAAAGAGGAACAAATATGGTAAATGTTGAGCCAAGAATAATAGAGGCTCAAGCGATGCAAAATGTAGCTATAGTGATGAGAGGAGGAAATAGAACTAGAGAAGATGCAAAGACTACATACCCGATAAAACTGATAAGGCCAACATCTCCAAAGCCAGTGTTCAAGCCAGAAAGACAAAAGAAATACTTTAAAAAAGTAGTAGAAACCTTTTCCCAAATTGGGGGAAACAAAGGCATTGAGTTACCACGGCCCAAGGTAGATAAGGAGAACCAAGCTAGTACAAGTACTACGATTGAATAATGGTTCCGACTATTTCTAAAGATCATTACCAATGCACTAATGCTGGAACAGTTGAAGTAGAACCTAGAAATGGTGGTGCAGGAAACCACAGGGCCAGGAGAATCAAATGATGTGACACCGAAATACATACGGAGAGTCAAAAGAAATAAGAGGATAATAGGGAAAGAATTCTGGGTGAACACTCAAGTCGCGAGATTCCAAATTAAGAACACAATGCTTAACCTAGGGTTAGATGTCAAAATTTTGCCAAGAAAGACATGGGAAGCATTGGCTGAAGCTAACATATTCACCTATCCAGCTCCGCATGGCAAACCAGTATTGCATTGTGCCCATAGGAAGGCTGGAGGAGGTTGAAGTTGATGTTGCAGGAGTCAAGACATACACAGACTTCGAGGTAATAGACATTATGGGGGATAAGGATCCCTATCCAACATTATTGGGGATCGACTGGGCTTTCAAGAACTATGCAGTAATAGATTTGAAGAAGGAACTGATGATCTTCGAAGACGGAGAATTCAGTGTCACCCAGCCACTTGACCCATATCAAGGTCCCCAATACACAGAGTCTGTCGACAACAGAGAAGATGCTCAGCTTCTAGATCATCTTTATCAAATGAGAGCGGGAAAAAGAGACGATTATATCAACCCAACAGCGGGGGGGACTGTGAGTTGGAGAAGTGTTCAAACCTCATAATTAGGCTCAGAGATAGCCTGGGATGATTGGCAGCAGGAGGGATATGAGACAAATACAAGAGGATGCGCCAACATTGGAAGGATCAACTAGATCCAAATTGAGGTAAGAGATTATCCAATTATGTCAAATATGAATGTTTTCAATACCTTTATTTCCAGAATAGAAGATAAATTACCAGTGGACCATAGGGTCCCACTCATGGATGTGGCTTTACAATCCACATCAGCAAGGTGGTGGAGCAACCACCACAACTCCTTGCCACGATGGGACAGAGTTGCAGCAGCATTGAAAGCTAGGTTCAAGGAAGAAGAGGGACCACAATTCACTGAAATATACCAAGGGGATTCAGACCCTAGGAAACATTTGAAATATTTTCAAGACAAATGGAAGAATGCAAGATACCTGGAAGAGATGTGGTTACACAAGTTTGTACATTCACTAGATTCGATTCCGCAAGTGTGGTACCTGACTTAAGAGAAGAAAAGAGGAACCAATAATTGGCAAGCTGTTGAAAATAAATTTACGCAATGCTTCTCCTTCGAAGGAAAAATAGAACCAGTCACCCAAGCATTGCAGGCCATAAAAAAGGTATTGTTCTTCCCAGAGATTCAAGAGGAGGAAGAACAATCGCTCCCAAACCCAGACATCAAACAGTCAGTAGCATGCAAAAAGATAAACAACGAGATGGATGATGATGATCTAGAAGGTCTTAAACATCTGTATTTCGAAGAAAAATAGGGGGAGAGGGATATTAAAGAAGGACCAAAAATAGAAGGAATTCATCTTCTACCATTTAAGACCAAGAATATGAACATCGGGACAGAGGAAAAGCCCAAACTTGCGTCAATTGGTGATTATTGGGATGCTGAGACGACTAAGGAAATATTTAACCTGCTACAAGAATATGAAGACCTCTTCCCATCCTTAATAGCAGAGTTGAAAGGAATAAAGGGAGACATGGGGGAGATGCATATAATTTTGAAGCCCAACACAAGACCAATCAAGTGCAAACCTTATCATCTGAATCCAAGAGTGAAAGAAAAAGTCAAGGCAGAGATTGATAAGATGTTAAAGGAAGGGTTTATATTCCCGGTGGAAGAAGCAGAGTGGGTAAGTACTATAGTAATACAAAGTAAAAAGGAGAAGTCTAAAATTCGAGTCTGTGTTGAATATAGGAGCTTGAACAATGCGTGCATACATGACCCATTCCCTACTTCGTTCAGTGACAAGGTTCTCGACAATGTTGCGAGGAATGAGGCTTATTCATTCACGGATGGATTTTCAGAATACCATCAAGTAAGGATAGAAGAGGAAGATAAGAAGAAGACAACTTTCACCACCAAATGGGGCTCCTTTGCATATCATGTAATGCCAATTGGGTTGAAAAATGCACCGGCCGTATTTTCACGAATTCTGATAGCAGCATTTTGGGAGTACATCCACAAATTCCTGGAAGTATATATGGATGACTGGACAGTCTACAACCTGTTAAAGGACCATGCAACTTTATTAAGCATAATTTTTGACAGATGTAGGCAACTAAAAATTTCATTAAACCTAAAGAAGTGCATATTTACAGTACCCTTTGGGACACTGCTAAGACATGTTGTATGCAAACAAGGGGTTTGCATTGATCCAAAAAAGTGGCAGTTATAATTAATATTGAGGCACAAAAAACTGTGAAGCAATTGATATCACTACTAGGCCACACAGGATACTATAGGAAATTCATCTGCAATGATGCGAAGATAATAGCCCCATTGGAGAAGCTGTTGTGGAAATCGGAGCAATTCAGTTGGACAGAAGATTGCACTACAGCCCTGGATACCTTGAAAGAAAAGTTGGCAAGCGCACCCATATTAGTTCACCCTAATTGGGACAAACAATTTCATGTCCACATTGATGCTTCCATCATCGCACTTGAAGCAGTTCGGGCTCAACCAGGAGATACTTCAGTTGATCACCTAGTTTATTTTGAAAGCTGAAAACTATCGAAAGTTGAGAGAAACTACACCACAATATAATGGGAAGCGTTGGAAATGATGTATTCACTTCAAAAGTTTCGCCCCTACCTACTAGGAGGTATGTTTAAGTTTTTCACAGACCATTCAGCTTTAAAGTATCTAGTTAACAAATTGGTCTTGGAGGGAAGAATTTGTAGATGGCTCCTACTATTTCAATAATTCACCTTCAAGGTGATAGTGAAACCTCAGAGGCTGAATGTCGGACCTGACCACTTGTCCAGGTTAGAAAGTAGAGAAAATGGAGGGTCTCTAGATGATCAGTTACCAGATCATGCTGATATTTTTAGAGTAGAAGCCATTCCAGACTACTTAGATTAGATAGCCACCTATCTGACAACAGGACAGTGCCCGAGGGAATATATAGCAGCCCAGAAAAGACATCTAGTAGTCTGAGCAGTAGAGTATCAGTTAATAGTGGGACACCTCTATAAAATGGGGTTAGACCAAATCTTGAGAATATGTGTCTTGGATCATGAGAGGGAAAGCATACTGTCAGAATGCCATTGTGGAGTTGTGGGAGGGCACGTTGGAGCAAAACCAATGGCAAGGAAAATACTGCAGACAGGCTTATGGTGGCCGACAATACACATGGACGTAAGGCCTTTGTAAAGAAATGTGATGTGTGTCAGCGGATGGGACGTCCATCACACAGAGATGAGCTACCACTTCACCCTATAAAAGAACTGCAGCCATTTGAAAAGTGGGTTGTAGATTTTATAGGACCAATTACACCTATCGCAAGGCACTCACAGGCCCACTATATCATAATTACAACAGACTATTTGACCAGGTGGGTAGAGGTGATACTGGTGAAGGATTGCATAGCCGAAACAATAGCTCGATTCATATTTGAAAATATCATCAACAAGTTTGGTTGCTCGAGAAGTATGACAAGTGATCAAGGAACACATTTCATCAATGCAAAAATTAGATCTCTGCTAGAGAATTTCATGGTACAACATCATAAAAGCAGTCTGTACCATCCAAAAGCTAATGGTACAGTAGAAGCATTCAATAAGATTCTAGAAAAGGTTCTAAAGAAGATCTGCAAAACTGATCGAGACGACTGGGATGAACGTATACCAACAACATTGTGGGCGTATAGAACAATTGTCAAAAGACTAAACAACCAAACCCCATTCCAGCTAGTGTATGGAAAGGAAGCAATGGTACCAGCTGAGTTTGTCATACCGAGCCTCCTAATTGCATCGTCACTTCACTGCACAGAAGAAGACTCATTGAAAGAATGATTACAAGAGCTGCAAGAACTAGAAGAGGACAGTTCCTAGCAGAGTTCCACCAAACTGTCTAGAAAGATAGACAAAAATCTTGGCATGACCGCCATATCAAGGAAAAAACATTTATGGTCGGAGGAAAAGTTTTACTATACGAAAACAAGTTCCAGAAGTTCCTAGGGAAACTAAGAATGCATTGGCTAGGACCATACCATGTAATTGAAATCCAAGACTCAGGAGTAGTTCAATTAGCACAACTAGACGGCCAGATACTACCAGGATGGGTGAACGAAGCACGCCTGAAGCCCTATCACGAGTAAGTTCTACATTTCAATTTTCAATAACTCTGACAACCGAGAGGAGTCAGTAGGGTAGATTAGAATATATAGAGTCAATAAATCTTTCGCACCTGAGAAGAGATTAGATAGAAATCCCAATAAAGAAAACTCCAAAATCAAAAATAACTCATAGTTGCGATGAAGATACCACAACGAAACTGATTGTGGTCGGGGGGAGGGTAGTGTCCAACGTGTCATCCATGTCAGAGCCAAACGTGTCGAATATCATTCCATCATCATGATTCATTATTTCCATGTTAGTCCGTAGGATTACCGAGATTTGAGAAGTAATTACCATAATTAGTATCGTCCATACCATAATAAATTTTCCATATTAGGCCATAATCATTACCCATCACGTCTGCCCAATTCCCGAAGTCATAGTCAGCTTTGTCAGAACCCAGCTCATCGTGGTAACTAATCACACGATTATAGCCAGCGGGGAAGCAAGAAAAATTAATTAGTTATGGGGTCTTATCAATCTCATGCGTGCTGGTTACTTACATAACTTGCATGAAATAAAGCACGAGAATGCTAGAGAAGTCTGAGTTAGAACAAGAAACAAAAACAGCAGCAAGAACAACTTCATCAGAAGAAGTCCAGAGGGAGTATCCAGAGGTAGGAATCTATAAAGAAAGAGCAGGAGTAGCTTTGCGAGTATACCAGAGAAGAGCAAAAATGACCAAGGTGACAACAAGATTCATTGAGCAGGAGCTCGACGATAGAATCCATAAGATGGAGTCACTGGTGGGGAAGTATGATAGTGCATCATTGATCGACACAGACCTAACGAGTTCTTTCCAATTCCCAGCAATGAAGAGACAGGTCTATATGGAAAACTATGCCACTGAAGCAGGACAAGAAGTGACATGAGTAGTCCCAGGCTTCAGAGGTATCCAGCAATCAACCATAATTAACCTTAGAAATATTCTAGTGTTTGGAACCACAGGGGCTGCAATACAGTGTACCAAATTCCTGCTGAGCAGGATCCAGAACTGGTCATTGTGGCTAGGAAGAGAAATACCAATCCACGTGGAAGATATTCACAAGTTAACAGGGCTATCACAAGAAGGTAGAGACGTCTCCACAACGTTCCAAAATGTCTCAAAGAGGGTGAAGAAGGCAGGAGATGGTGATTACTACAAGAAATATGACACAAAGAGAGGAGGAAAAGGGGCAAAGATCGACCTTATAAACAAGCTAGCAGTAAAATTCACCTGCTATCTGATTGCGAGTAAAACCATAAGGCACTATACAAAGGGTGAGTGTACACTTGATACCATCTCAATTGTGGAGCACTATGTCTAGGGGACACAATTAAATTGGTGTTCATTTCTGCTGAATGAACTATTTGAAGCTTGCGAGGATAACTACAAGAGAGGCACTGGATTCATCTATGGTTACCTTATCATGGCGTTTGCGATATGGAAATGGACTTTCCCGGGAATCAGACAGCCTATGGAACTCACAACAGGTCAGGCATTAGCAATGAAATTCACACCCTGGAAGGCATCAGGGGACCCCAACACTAAAGAAGTGAATGAAGAGGCCTTCAAGTTTTGGTACAGCTAGATGTTCGATGTAGTGGCGACACAAAAAATAATTCCAAAGATTTTGCCGGATAATTACTCTACGCAGATATGGTTTGGAGTCAGCCATGGGAAAACCTACATCATACCAACATGTGTGCCGGAAACGACCTTCAAAATGAAATCGTTGAAGTTTCAGATTGATGAGAAAGCTTTCCACACTGAAGTATGTTCCTGACTAGGGGTAGGAATGGAGGTCAGAAGCGGGGTCTATCACTATTCATTTGATGGCATGTCACCAAATGCATTGCTAGGGGAAATTCCAGATGAAACATTGGCGAGAGTGTCGCGACTGCAGCTAACACCCATCATTGAGGAGTTGAACACGAAGGTACAAGGCTTTAACTAAGTAATGCAAACTCTAACTAGTGATTCTCAGTTGTTTCCCACTTTTGCAGAGTTTTAGGCCTCCAATTCTGCCTCTTCTTCTATAATGGCCCCCATAGTCACAACCTTACCACTCAACTTGTTTAACTCACCACTGGCAACCACCGTAGTTCCCACCAAAAAGAACAAAGCACCTAAGCCATCAGTAGCTACTCCAAAGGCCAAAAAGGCAAAATTTGTAGTTTCTAGCTAGGTCGTTGATCTCACTAGGGAGGATCAACCGCAACCCTTGGACATGGGAGCCCCAGTTCAAGATGAGCTAGTGACAGAGCCCTAGGAAACTCCGGAGCTGCCTCTCTTCAACCCCTACTCATTTTTTAAATATTCATGTATCTATGCCTTCCACTCACGAGTCATCACTATACACCTCCTTCACTTCAAAAGACCATTCCACCTGAACGCCATCCACTTCAGCTACTATCTCAGACCCAATCAGAGAAAAGGGGAAAACAAATGGAGACCACGAGGTAGAGGTTAACTCCATTACAACATTGGTACTTGAGGTTAACCAACTCCTAGTTTAACAAATACCTTTTCAAGACCTTTTAAGTCGAGGGAGATCCTACAGTGCAGATACAACACCCTCGCCCAAGGAGCTGAACCAATTTCAGCAAGAAAACTTGATACTCCACTAGATTCAGCCTACTCCAAGCATGGGTAACCCGGATAATCCGTCGCCGCAACCGACACAACAAAAATATCCACAGGAACACTCAACCAAGTCCATAGCCAGCGTCCAACCACTACGTGAGAGGCCGCCACATCAAGATACCATCAGGGCTGAGAGCATGCAGACCTGGGGAATAACACAGTTGTACAGTTTTATCCAGCGAGTATCACAACAAGCTGAAGGTCTCCACACCAACCTCTAGTATAATTTTGAGCAGCAATAGATACAGATCATTACGCTTATTGAAGAGCGCGATTAGTTGAAGATCGAGAAGGATAACTTGTAGGACCAACTAGAAAAGGTGACAGAGGTTTTCAAGGATCTCTGGCCAAGAGTAACGGCTAACAATGACCAAATACCAGTTGACATAGTAGCGGGTATGCTGGTCGAGCAATCCATTTATGTCAGGATAGCATGTTCAAATATTAGCCTGGAAAATCAGGACCTAAAGGCAGCGTTAGCGACCAGGCTAGCGCTGCCAGACCCCACGATCATCTACGCAGAGAAAATCACAGAAAGACAAAACCAAGTAACCAGGATGCAGGAAACTCTGAGCACCACGGTGAAAGAGGCATATGACCTTCTGAAACATCTACATGAGTGTTCAAGCTCGCTGACTATGAAGTCACAACTGATCTCGGCACAGCTGCAATAGGTATCGAAGGAAATTGAGGAGGCCATATACCTCAATGGCATTAACCACTTGTAAAACCAAGCGGAGGAGCTGGAGACTAAGATATAGAAAATTTAAGAACATTCAGCAACCAAACAAGTCCTCCGAGAACTAAGGCAACCTATCAAGCTCACTGCCCAGACAATACAGAAAATGGCCATTGAGGCTGACATTAAGATTAACAACGTATTTGGTAAGCTTCCAGTCATCCCAGGGGAAAAATAAACAGAACAAGTCACCATAGAGACGAACCTGCTCATGAAAGGATGGAAACAAGCCATTGCTGACTTCACAGAACTCAAAGCATCCACGTTGGAAAAGGTCCCCAAGTTGGGGCCCTTGTTTGGACAAGGGGAGGAAAAAGAGAAGGCAGGGCCAGCTACGGAGACAAGGACCAATGGAGACCGAGGCAGGAGAAAAGGATTAACTCGGGATGAGTCAATAGCATGTGGTCGGGACTTGTTAGGGCCCTTGTTTTGAAAAAATAGTTTTGAGTCGCGGGTAACAGGTGGCGGAGCGCAACTATGGTAGACAAACAGTTGTCAGGGTTGCGGAGAGCTAAAGAGCATGTGGCGCAGCTATTGTGGAAACAAGCACAGATGGAAGAAGGGAGCGAAAAGAATAAACAATGGAACTCCTAGCGATCAGGGAGGTGTAGTAGACAACAGAGCGGAAAGGAAGGGAAAACTGAAAGTCGCATTGGAAAAGGAAAAAATAGGTGGTTGGCCAGCGTAGACAGAAGGTTGGCACAGTAGGGATTGGAGGAATAGAACTGTAGGAGAGCTCTGTTCGCTCTGTTTGTTCTGTTATCTATCTGTTCATTCTGTTCTGTTCTATGTGATAATATTGTAATTAGTTCTGCCATGAACGCTCTGAGGAGCAATGTAACTGTCCCTTATTGTTAATGCAATATATTATGATCTGGGTTTGAAATCCTGAGTTTTTTTATGTGGTTCTGGTTAAGTTGAATGTGCTGGCCACTTTAATTTTTTTTTTTTTCGTCCTAAATACATTCATGAGTATTATCACTTGCAGAGTATTTACACTTGTTCAAAGCACCCAGTTCAGTCTACTTTATTCTATAAGTTACACTTGATCGATACCTGATCTGATCCTAAACTTACTAAGGTCACGACACGCCTCGGGTGATACTATCTAATCTTTGGAGTAGAGTGAAAATGCCGACGTTGTGCTAGACTATTGTGGAAACCTTGTTGGCCTCTACCCTGAACCTGGGTCTTGCCCAAGATACCTTCTTCCTCGTCAACAATTTACATTGATGTATATTATTTAATATTGCAATTTTCATTAATCTCACCAATGTATATACACTCATTTCAATTTATTTTTATGTTTGTAGATGGAAGGTGAAGAAGAAGAAAACAATCAACACCGCGAACAAAAAATTCCTGAAAATAACCCAAGTCATGGAAGTAGCTCTAGCAGTGACAATAGTTCAAGCGAAGAATTATGATCACTATATTTGGATATCAAAGCAAGGCGTTATATTTTTTGAAATATTTGTTTGTGAAATCAAACATCTTGTTTAATGTAATGGACATAGTGTCCCAATTGAAAGACAAAGGGATACCAATAACTGTCCCATTTTGTATGACAAAGACTATCCTCTATATATATATATATATATATATATATATATATGTTTTAATTTATTCTATTGCGTTCTCCATTGTCATTCTCAAATGAACTAATTCAAATTCAATTCATATGAATATTGTTATAAGATATATATGTGTTGAATTTTGATGAATAATAAATTTAGAAAAATCACAATAATTACACTGTCACAGGTCAATGTTTCTAACAAATACAAAATGAATACCGGTGCGTGTCAATTACTGTACATTGGTGCATTTGTATGCTACAGCGCACTGGTGGATTTCTACAACCTATGGGCATCGCACAAATACCAAAACCAATAAAAAATATGGGTGTGTTTGTGTGATACTGTGCACCGGTGCTTTTATGTGAGACTATGCACCGGTGCATTTTTACGACGTATGGGCACCACACAAATACCAATACCAATTATAAATATCGGTACTTTTGTCTGATACGATGCACCGGTGTTTTTCTATAAGTCTATGTACCAGTGCATTGATACAACCCCATGCGTTGTATCACCAACACTGCGCCCGGTGTGGTTTTATACCTTGATGGCCCAGTGTAGGAACCTTTGACCGCCCTGGCGCCACCATCTAGATGACACACACCGATGCGTTGGTACCTTAGTAGTGCACTGATGAAAAAAACATCCGTAATAACCTCCAGTCGCCCAAATTTTTTAGTTGTGTTGAATTTCCATTAAAATCTCTGCCAAAACCTCCGTAACCATAAAGGGATGTTGTAGAATTTTTTTTTTTGACAATTTTGTCCAATTTTAGAACACTAAAAACCTCCTTTATAACCTCCGCTAGAGGGTCTTGTAACCAGGACTTCTCGAGAGGTCACCCATCCCAGAACTCCTCTGGCTCAAGCGTGCTTAACTGTGGAGTTTTTCCCCACAATCAAGCCCACTTAGCTTGCTAACCCATTTAATTTATATTACTTTCAAAAATATGCACATGAAAAATATTCATGGGTTACTGGTCTATTGTATAAGAAACCATACAAGTATCATAAATTGAAAATTTTAGCATTGCATATCCTATATGTTAATTCTATCCTTCAAATTTGAAAGTAAAATTAAAAGGAAAACTATGTAAAAAAGATGCAACCATAGCTATAATAGTGTCATATGTTATAATTCTCCCATTCAAGTTTGAAAGTAAAATTAAAAGAAAAACTGTGTCAAAAATACACAATTATAGCTATAATAGCGTCAAATTAAGAGATCTAAAGGGTAAATATGGCTCACTTGATATGATTAAATTGAAGGAGACTTCGTCTAAATAGGTGGATAAGGGTCACTATCATCATCATAGAAGGTGAAGGCAAGGTTTTCTAATTTATTGGCCAGCATAGAAACATTTTTATCCAACCTGTCCATTTTTTCCATCATTTCAACTATACACATGAGAATTTCTTGTTGAGTGTCCACATAGTTTATAAGGGCTCTACTCTTTAGATTTTTTATGTGTTAGTATAGATTGGTAGTTTTCATTTAGTAATATTAACAATCAGGAGTGGAATTTCCTATTTCAGGGATCTAATTCCTGGTGTTCTAATCAATCTAATGATCCAAAATATATACATGACTCTAAAACAAATCATTTTCTATCTCAGAGATAGTTCTATGAACCTCATCAGGGATAAATTCTATATATGTTGCCATGGAATGACGTGTTGTAGCTTGGTCACAAATTTGAGTATATGAGAGCAGAGGGGAGTTAGGGTAGCAGGAGGAGAAACTCTTCTTCTTCTGCCACCTCTACGATAAAGAGAAATCCACCGAGCCATGGAGGGGTGAGAGTGGGATAGGAGGATATTATTGGAAGAACAAAAAAGAGAAAAAAGGAGCCAGGACCCAAGGAAAAACACCCACTAGAGATAGGGGAACTTTTAAGGAATATACTAGTTCAACACTGTATGAAGAACTAAGGAGAAATATCCAGGAAATCTGTATAGATTCAAAGAAATACATACTAAACAGAAAGGATTGAGAGATACACAACAGACAATGTTGAGGAGACTAAATTGGAAAAATGACTAGAAAAATAACTCAAACCCAACAAAAATACCTAGAGAATGGAAGAACACCAAATACTGATGAAAAAAAGCGATATGCAAAGGATATAAGTAAGGGAAATTGCAACTAAATGATGGAAGACACTAAAAAAAAAAAAATCTGCCTTGGAACCTAATCGCGAAATAGTCTAGGAAGGATCAAGCCACAAGCGTGAAGCTTTCTATCTTCCAATTGAGATCCATCACCAAACCTAAGAGTAGGGGAATTGTTAATGATAGTCTTACATCAGGTTGGAAACTCCTATCTAGGCAGAGCTCTAAGTCAAGGATATGCCCACAAAGGATAAAAAAAAATGTTTTACTAAATAACTAAAAAAAAAAAACTTAAGGAAGCCAACATATCAACCAAGCACACACATGCATTCGACTAGCCAGAAGTGAAAATTTATTGCTATTGTGCCACACTATGTCATGGTAAGCCACCATCACTCTAATAATTTCCATAATTAAACTCAAATTTGGCTTTAAGGAAGAAAACAGGACTAAGTGTCCTTCCCACGACTCCCACGCAACAATCTTCATGATTTTCACACCCTCCCATGAGTCAACCACACCCAACCTCAATCACATATGTACCTTCATGCATGCAAACCACATGATGGGGGTTGTATTTCCACCCTGATTTAATTTTTTGGCCCACATATCAAGACAATATTGTAGATCCCATGGATGGGCACCCTTTGTGGCGCACATGATCCTTTATCACAATTATCTTACAAGTGATTATTAGAGAGGTTGGAATACCATGGGACCAACTCCAATCCAATATATTAGCATTATATCGAAGCCCTCCATCGGATAATTTGTTTGCAAGCTTTCTTTCATTGCATTTGGCATGCAAAATAATGGACGATGTTTATTATTTTTAATAGATTCTCAACTTTGTCTAAGCTAGCTATAAGTCTCTGACTAATCGAGAATTTACAAGGTTGAAGCCACATTGAGTTTTTTTTATCACATGAGGTATTATTTTAGAATATCCTTCTATTATTATCTTATGGTAATAGTTTCTATTAGAAATTATTAGACCATGTTCCAACGTTGAAAGTTCTACGACATTGTTAGTATCTAGTTTGAGAGATCCTGCACATATATGAATTATTTAACCTCAATAATTTCTAAAAACTCCTCTAAAGCTAGTTGGACCTAGGCTACCATTGGAGGCCTTGTCACAGTTTAACTTTATAAATCCTTCAAGAGGGGAGTTCAATGATTGAGACTTAAATCTTTTGGATGGGATTGCAGAGTGTGAAAAATTGATTTGTATTGACACATCCCCATGAGAGGGAGGATACAAGTTTCCTTGTGATTACTTTCCCATTCTTGAATTTTCTAGGGGATTATAAGGACTATTTCCCTAATTTTTCCTAATATTGAGTTACAAACTACATCCAAATTAGATGATTGAACTTTGAAATTATTATGTCCCTTTCTTTCTATGTTTCCCATAGAATGAATCCTAGGAAAATTTCCCAAACTCTATTTACAAGTGGACTGGAGAAGGGAGTGTAGATTCATTGTTTAATAATTGATAGTATGCTTCCCCTGTTCCAGTCTAATTTATGACAAACCATTTCCATATGATCCCTTATTTTAGATGAAAATCCATAAATTTCAAGAGATGTTTAACATCTATTCATTCTTCTAAAGAAATATGGTGCTCCCCTGAATATGGATTCATTTTGGTAGTCCGAAACGTCGGGTTAAAAACTCCTCAACAGGTTATTCCACTCTTTAAAAATCTATTCCACCTATATGGATTCTCTATTAAAGTTTTTAAACTTTTTTCTGACTTATCCAAATAGATATTACATATGTTACGCCCTTATAATCCTCTTCTTTGAGTATTTTCCCAAGCTAATATTTTTTTTTCATGAGTATCCAAAGAAAAAGTGTAACTTTAGGTCACAATTTAAAGTCCCACAACTTCTTCCACTTGTTTAGGATGACTTGTCCCTCTACCCCCACCAGTATTTTTTAATCCCCCTTAAGGTTGAAGGCTCCCTTGGGGCAATGCCCCCATCAAAGAGTGCCATTTCCCAACTTAATATTAACTCTCCTTTTTTTTTTACTTCCTTTGCTATGTTTTCTAGCTAATAACAACTAGCCAATGAATGCATTGTTCTCGTTGTCTCCATCGACTTTGATCGTAGGGATTATTCTACTACTGATTTATTGATACTTTTCCCTTGGAGGTAAGCTACTCTCTAATGATCTTCATTCACCCCTCTCGTCCTATATTGGATCATTGATTCTAATAATGTTCTAAAATGGTCAAGCTTAATTCTCTAATCTATAAAAAAACATGGTATGAATGAGGTTCTTGTTTCACAAAGCTAAGTTAAAATTTGTGAACCTTTAATATTCCCTTCCATGCATATAATATCGTTTTCATCTATGCTCGAAGCATATTTTTTACTTCCATATTTTTTCCCCATAAATATTTTGGATTCTTAAGCCATCTCCACTAGGTTTTGGCTCTTAAGGCTTGACTAAAGATATTAGGGTGTCTCAGACCTAATTCACCAAATGATTTTGGTTTGCATAGTTTTTCCTAGGCCACAAGGACCCAATTATTTTCCTTCTTTTCTCCTCCCCAAAGGAAAGATCGTTGATATTTGTGATTTTTTACAAAATGGGTTTGGGAGCTACTAAAGCTAAGAGAAGATAAATCATAATAGGTTGCAATATATATCTAAGGAGAGTGAGACTAGCCAAAAGGTTAAGAGATATAAAGGTCTAACAAGAGAGTTTCCTTTCAATTTTTTGTAGGATCTCTTCTCAAAACCTTTAGTTTGAGGTTATTTTCCACTAGAGGGGCTCCGAGATATTCAGATGGAAAAAAATCCTTTGAATTTAAAACAGTCTAGATATGTGAACTTAGATAGTTGTAGGGGCGTTGAAAAAAAATATTTTCAACTTGAAAATATTAATGTTTATTCCAGAATCCTTGGAGAAATCATTTAAAATGGATTTCACTGCCTCTTCTTCTTTAACTATAGGATTCCCCATGAGAAGAGTATCATCTACAAATTATTTATGCATGGAAGGAGAATCATTGCATCTTAAAGATAGACCTTTTAGCATTCCTTGGTGAAATTAATAATAAATTTTATAGCACACCCCAAGCCTCCCACCATTATAAGAATCAGGTAAGAATAAATGGGTCCCCTTATTTGATACATCTATATGGGAGAAAAGGAGAGGAGGGGGAGCCATTAACTAGTAAGAAGAAGAAATCCTTAGAAACAAGATCCATGACCCAATGAATCTAGGTTTCATCAAAGCCAAAAGCCTTGAGAATATGATAATTCAATTTGTAGATAAGTCAATCAAAGGCCTTAGAAATGTCTAATTTTATGATAATTGTAGATAACTTAGAGAAATTTAGGACATGGATATGCTTATGAACATGAATAATGCTATATATTATTTTACTATCTTCAAGATAATCAATTTTCTCTGGGGAAATAAGGGAAGTAAGAAGATATTTAATTCTATTGGAAATAACTTTAGAGATAATTCTATAGATGATGTTACAAAAAACAATGGGGTAGTAGTCCATGGGATGTTAGAAATGAGAATTATTGGGGATAAGAGAGTTATATGTGGCATCTAGGGATGGGAGGAGGGAGGTATATTTTCTATAATCCTTAACTAGTTTCCAAGCATGTTATCATATGGTTTGTCAACGTTCCTAAGAGAAAACATAAGTTAATTCATCTGTACCTAGAGATTTTTTCTTAGGGTTTCCCATGATTACTTGTTCCACTTATGTTTTTGCGATTTATCTTAGTAACATTACATTTTTATCAAGGGTTATAATTATAGGAATATAAGTTTTTATTTTCCAAATGGAATTTTTTTTAACTTTAATTGGCATTACGAGTATGTCTTGAAAGAGATTCACTAGTTCTTGGGTTATCTACTTGTGGTCCTCTATTTTTTGGCTTTGATATTTCTTGAGACTTAATATTTTGTTGTGTTTCTGATGTTGAATGATAGATGAGTGAAATAATTTTGTATTTCTCTCACCTTTCCTTGGCCATTGAATTTTGTATTTCTGCTTCAAAAAAATTTCCTCTTGTTTGACACGTTCTTCAAGTTGGAGTTGAGTGATGGATTCCTTGTGATATAATTCCTATATTCTCCCCACCTATTTGATTAATTGTTGAATCATTTCCAATTTTTATTCCAATTTTTTCTTTCCCTCTTGCATATTGAGAAATTCTTTAATGTTCCACTCTTTTATCTTACTTTTAATGTATTTTAACCATTGTTGGAATCAATATATAGTGGTACCTTAAAAACCTTGTGATTCTTTCTACCAAGACCCAATATCACTTTTAAAAGAGGGGTGTCGAGTAGCCAGAAGGAATAAAAAAAGATGAAAACTTTTCCATATTGAATTAATAGTTATATTTAGAGTTTCAATAGATCATTTGGTTTCCTGAAGCATCATATTATCTATATTTTCTTACATAATTTTTCTTTTAAGGAGTCTTCACTTAGTCTTTCCATTGATACCTCATATATTCCATGATCATATTACTTTCATTAATAACTAGAGGGGAAGGGTTTGTAGGTTTATTTCATCACTGATACCATACATGTGTTTACTACAAACTCTCCCATTTCTTGTATAAGTTGTTTACTAATTTTCCCATCTCACCTATTATCTTCCTTTATAGGTATGGAATAATCTTTAATGACATTATTTTTAACCCCCACAAAAGAAGGTGATGGAGGAGAAGAGGAGTTACCTTGTGTTGGATGATGCAACCACTCCTGCAATTTTATGTAGGCTCTAGTTAAGTGTAGAAAATACACATAGACTCAACTAATGTTGTAATATGATAAAACAAAATACTTTAATATAATCTGCAAATTGCAGAAACCAATTACGACCACACATTCACATGAACAAGAAAGATAAAGAATTTCAATCACACAAAAAAAAATATGTATATAGGGAAAGCCTAAGCTAAAAAACCCCACTATATGTATATGTATTAAGTCAAGAATATGAAACAATACAATACTTCTCTCAGGCTTGAGAGCTCCCTGCACTATCTCTGACTGTCTCACTTTGATCGCAACAAGTTTGGTCCAATGTTTAACAAGAACTCGTCGATGGGTTGCTCAAACATGCTTACGCATTATCGAGGGAATTGAGCCCCTATTAATTAGGAAATTCCCATAAATTGATTGCATAATCCATCCAAGGCATCCTATTGACTCCATGCACCACCTGTACATTTTTCTAATTATACAATTGATAGTACACTTCCCTTTAACTCCAATCTCAACTAGGTATTCCTCAGAACTGACATGCATAAGTTATTTATAATGAATTATCAATTATTTGATTAATCACTGCATGTGAATTAAATCATATTTAATTCACTAGATCTCTCACTAGCACATCCATCAGTTAGAACTAGTTAAACAAATTATCTGATTGATCACTACATGTGAATTAAATTAGACTCTAATTCACTAGACCTCTCACTAGCTCATCCTTCAGTTAGAACTATTTAAACTAATTTTAACTCGAATAATTAAGTTAACTAATTACAACTCAAAATAAACTCAACCAAGGCTCCTAACAAGTAGGAGACACTCTAAATGCCTCTAGTTTGACCCTCAACTTGAATTGACTAAGCTAACTAAGTCTTCCCAACTCAGTTAACTCGTACAAGCTCTCATGTGATGTGGAGTTACAATTTACTTCTAATTTGATTAAAGGAAAATTAAACTAGAATCCATTTTCAATATTTCTTGTTGCCAATTTCAACACTCCTTCTCAACAAGAATGAAATTCAACTCTATCCTAATATGGTACCTTTGGAATGATCTACATGTAACACTTCTCTCTTGTTTTGTTTCTACTGTAACTTCTAAAACTGAAAAGCATCCAACTTGAATCAGTATGATGCATCTGTCACCAGAGTCTTTGACTACTACTAGCTATTGCAATGTCAATTGAAAAATTTGCGTTGTTGTTGATTCTGCATTGTGCCATATTCACTGCTTCCAACTCTGCTTTGCACTCCCAAGTATATAACTGCTGCTAATATCTGCATCTATCACTTTTAGATTTGACTACATCAATCACCACTAATCCATCCTACCACTATGTACTGTGGGCTACCATAGCAAGGTAATGATCAATGAAACAAAACTTCTCAATGGACCCTGCCCAAATTTCTGCACTCTTGGGACTATGACTTCACATCGCCCCCCCTCTGATTAAAGATATTTTTCTTATAGATGCATTAAATAATTACATATGACAGAGAACTTAAAGTTATGAGGACATAAGAACATAAAGCGAAGAGAAAATAGAACATACATGCATGAGATCAAGACACCAAAAATTTGATGAAGAAGTTTGCATAATTTGGACTACGTCTTCGGCCCTGCTCAACAGTGGGGAGGCCTTCATTCATTAAGTGGAAAGAAGAAGAAGAAGTACAATTGAAATTACGTAAAGCACCTTTATACCTCCAAACTAAAAAGTGGCCGAAAAATGGAGAGCTTTGATGCAAAAACATACATCACGGTTGAGTTCCTGTTTCCAAGAGGTGTAAAAATGACAGAAAATTTTTCGAAAACTAACACTGGCAAGTTCCACACTCGAGGGAATCTTTTTGATCCCCCTCAATATTCGTTGACTATGGTTCTACCCCTCTTTCCACTCGTGGTTCCGATCCGCTACTCTGCTCTGCCCCAAGTGCGCTATGCGAATGAAAGGTTTTATATGCACTAGAGGATGGAGTGCATAAGGCACCTCCGTTGGCATAGTGGTAAGATCTGGCAATGGCGGAGAAGGGGTCGGGGGATCAAATCCAGCTTATTGTCTTCGAATTTTGAAAACAATTATCCCTCTTCATATTTTATGGATTAAACACTCTTTTTTCATTGACAAAGTTTTCCTATTTATGGAAAAAGGAGCTTCTTTTGTCCCAAACTGATAGCCATAAGCACCTTGATTACGTCGAGAGTTGCTCTAAAAACAAGTATGGGGGAGATGTGTAGATGCAATGTAAGAAATTTTGTCAACATCTTTAAAGGTCGAGAAAAAAAATTATAGAAAAAGAAGAAGTAAGATCTAAATGTTTTAATTAATAATCGAATTAAAACATATATAAATATAATATGTAAAATGTAAACAGAATTCAAATCATTTCACGGGAGAATGATGTATCTCAATCATCTTAATTTATAAAAAGAAAAATTAACAAAAAAAATTAACAAATTGGATAAATATAAATTAAAAAACCATGGGCTCAAACAAAACTATGGGCACAAACTTATCGATTAAATAAATATAAAATTTAAAGTACAAAACCATCAGTTATAACGAAACCAGCGTGATAACACTTCTCTCAAAATCTACTTCAACACAATAAATACAACCACTAAAATGAATGGTTTAGTAAGTTATAGACTCAAGTGATACTTGTATATAATATTTAATATAATAGAAATTAAAAATAACTAGCAATTGCACCATATGTTGCAAAAGAAATGCCGGAAGGAAATAGCATAGGAAAGAGTAGCGCAGAAGAAATAAGTTTTTGCCGAGAAAATTTTTCTTACATGGAAGCAGGTCATCGAGGTTTCAAAGATGTTGATTATAAGAGTTATCAACCAGAAAATTTTGTTATAGATATTGAAATAGGCAATTGTGGGTGAAAACATATATGTAAACCAACATAATGAAATAATTTGTTGCAGAGAAGGAGCCATCATGAATGCATGAAAGGAAAATTTTGCTTCCATGGAAGGAGGTCGTGGAGGTTTCAAAGATATTGATTATAAGAGTTATCAACCAGAAAATTTTGTTATAGATATTGAAATAGGAAATTGTGGGTGAAAAAATATATGTAAACCAACATAATCTATTCACATATATAAAAATTTTGTTATAGATATTGAAATAGGAAGTTTGGGGTGAAAATCCTTTGGTAATTAATAATCCTCTGAAACAAGCATGAAATGAGCATGTAACTAAAATAAGATATTTTAAATACATTAAAGTACAATATATCTAGCATAGATTGATCCAGGTGGATATTGGTGGCCACCCGCCTATTCCACTTGGGCCCCCACCATTGTCTCTTTCAGTTTTTCAGTTTTGGCATAACTTACTATTTTTAGCAGTTTTTCGGGTCCTGAACTTTCGGAGCCGTTTTGAGGCCCTAAATGACGTTTTTTGGGTATGAAATTTGTTGCGATTTTGATCATCAAAATCGTCACAAAATTTGTAGTCCTCGGATAGAGCTTTCTAATGATGTATCATGTGCGTCAAACGGAGATAGTATGCCAAAGTTACGTCCCTGGGAAGTTGAAACACCAATTTACCCAAACGGGGCCCATAGTTTTGGCGCTTCATCTCCTAGGGTTAGGTTTTTGGGATGTTGAGGGCTCTCCATCGTTTCTCAATAATAAATAGGCCCTCGAGCCTCATTGTAACTCAGTTCAGAGGTCTGTAGCCACCACATCTCTTCTCAGAGATTCGCTACCAACACCCTAGCTATTTTATTTACATTATGTCTGTAAGCATCTTTCTGTTATTTTGATATTAATGAAATGAAGTGTTATTTCCGCTGCATATCTGTATTTATGGTTATGTGTTTATTCTGTTGCGTTCCTGCATAAATCCGGATCATAGATGTAAATAAAGAGAATTTTAATTAACATAAATAGAGTTTACTCCAATTTCATCTACATATTCGAGCGTCGATTGCATGCTTGTGAGAAATTGTATATGAAGAACAATAGTCTTGGTATACAAGAAAGTGAATGTCATTTTAATATGGAGACATTTTTGGAAGGAGATATTGTTATTCATGTTATGTTTTATTTTCTTAACTCTAAACTTGGTTTAGTCTTTCTCTATATACACAAGAAAAAAAATACGAAGTAATTTCACAAATTTAAGTTATAGTTTGTATTTTATAATTACAAATCTAGTTTCTCATTAAAATATTTTACACACATCTATTCATTCAAATAAATTATATTGTGAATATGTTTTATCCTATTATTTGATTACAAAATTATTGTACTCCCTACTAAATTAAACAACTTTATTAATAAAGAATTGAATGTCAAATTGAAATATTACTCAAGCAATAACTACTATAATATATAAAACTAATTTTTTGACGTATAAATTATTTTTTTTATATGTCATTCAATTTCCATTACCTATTATCTTCAAACCCCATGGGGAGGTATTGAACATGGGAGCCAACTTTAGTTAAATAAGCATTCACATTGTCAACTTGGACAAAAAAAAAATTATAATCCTAAAATTCTCTTACCTAATTATATTTTTAAGTATATAATTGAGTTTCATTTATTAAAAAAAAAGGCAATATTAAGAACCTCCTAGAGTTATAAAAGGCAATTGACATGAAAAATAAAAAATCTCCTCATGACAACATACAAATTTTAATCTTAACTGAATCATTAAAAAAATAAGAAGGGATAATAGATTTACTAGTTATATCATTAAAAAATACTACTTTCACAATTGAATTTCTACATTAATTTTTAAAAATATTATTTTATAATTATAACTCTTAAATATATTTTGAAAGCACAAATATCTAAGAAATATAGTTCAATTATTGGGCATTAGAAATTCCAAAGAGGTGAAGGTAAATGAGTTAGTATCAAGAAATATGACATCAACCCCTGGAAAAATTGCAAAATATCAATCTCAATATGGCATAAGTGCTAGTAGAGAATTATTGACAAGTGTTTTTGGAAAAAAAACTACTTCAAATTGGTTGATGTCAATGAAAACAATAATCTACAAAACATTAAGCAAAGTTTATGGAGGCATTAAAAAATTAGGATTCAATAACATGATAATGATGAATTTGCATGTTGGGCTAATATATGTAGAAACATTATCAAGATAGACTTTCGTATAATGTGAGCAACACTGTGAAAGAGTTTTTGTATTGGAATTTCCATGTGTCACCAAATGAGAAGAATACCATGAGACATTGTATATCTAGAGGGGTGTATTGAGATCATTTCTCCTTTCAGTGACTGTAATTATTAAAGAACATTTATTACTACATAATATGTATAACTTGTGTTATATATGCTTATAAAACAAATAACTGTGATGAATCTTATGACAGTGAGGACACTATAAATAGTCCATTCATACAACTACCACAAACTATCAATAGGCAAAATGGTTTTCCTGTGAAGCGATCTATGCATCTTCGTCATGCAAATTGAATCTCAACAAAGGAGTCATCCTAAGAAAAAAGGTCATCATAGTAACTTTGATGTTCCAAAACCATCAATCATTTAATTATATTTCTCTAAATATCAACAATTGGACAACAATCACAATATGGTAACGCTTGGGGGAATGCGTATCCATATCATAGTATAACTGTATATACAACAACTTATCGAAATGATATAAAAATATTTCATAAGCAATGCAACTGCTACATGAATTACTCACAATCCTTGATGATATACTCCAAGTTCTTCCACAATACTAATAAAGTGTCTAAATAATACATCATCACTCAATCACCATATAGGTAACACTTGGGGGAAATGTGTTATAATTGTAGATACAATATCTTATACAAAGGATATAAAAGTATGTTATAAGTAATGCAATTTCTACATAAACTACTCACCATATAGCTAACGTCTCGAGGAAATGTGTTAGAACTGTATATGCAATAGCTTATACAAAGGATATGAAAATATGATATAAGCAATGTAACTGCTACATGAAATACTCAAAGTCCTTAATGATATAATCAAAGTTCTTCCACAATACTAATCAAGTGTCTAAAGAAGTGTGTTAGAACTGTATATGCAATAGCTTATACAAAGGATATGAAAATATGATATAAGCAATGTAACTGCTACATGAAATACTCAAAGTCCTTAATGATATAATCAAAGTTCTTCCACAATACTAATCAAGTGTCTAAAGAAGCCACCATCACTTCCAAAATCACATATTTAAACATGCAAGTTGTAAAAAATGAATTTGTTTCATAAATTCTAATAGAATCACGTGCTCAGATCTAAGATATAGTTCTTAAACTCTAAAGCCTCTTCTTGATTGAAATCATACTAAGCTGATAAGATATAGCTAAAGAGAAATAATTTAAACACTTCTTGGCACAATCATTACATAATAATTTGATGCTCAACCTGTATAGAAATAAATATCAGCTTGCAACACGTACAAATAAAACAACTGAAGTAAATACTATCAGTTAACTGAAGTAAATACTATCAGTTGTTTTTCAATACAGTTATGTAATTAAAATAGAGCTAGTAACTTTTGAAGACTACTTCATTGAAAATTAGAAGCATATTCATGCTTTGTTTTCCAAGATGGCCGTGAATACCTCTCTAGATCCTTATAGCAATAGATATATTTTGTGAGCTAATGTGATTTTTTTTTGTAACAATGATTTAAAAATCAGTTATTATACCACAATATTGACTTTCTCATTGTCTGTTTTGTTTATCAACCCTTTAAAAAGAGCAGAGGAACATTTGATTTTACATCGTGATCTCCCTAACATGGGTGGGGGTTTCAAAAATTGGAGAGTAAATTGAGCGGTTATTTTTAGAAATTGTTGTATAAGATGGGAAATTTGGATGTTTTGTAGACAATATGGATGTCATAATAGATATATATTTTAAATTTTTTAGTGTCTCTGGCCACCATGCATCTAATATGATCCATTTCAAATGAGAAATTCAATATCTATTTTGAATTTTTTAATGTCTCTGGCCACCATGCATCTACTAGGATCCATTTCGGCTAGGAACTTCAATAAATCATTGTTTGAATGATAACTTGTGACATCGCTAGCCATTTTCTTTGACTGTAGATTAGGTTACAAACTAATAACTTGTAAAATCCCTAGCCATTTTCTTTTCTTGTGGATCAGGTTATAAACTAGAATACACTCCCTCTTCAGAAGACTCTACAATATATATTGGATGGAGGGAAATGTTATGATAAAACATGTACAAAAAAAACCCTTTAGGGTTGTCTCAAATTACTCTATTGTTAATCACATAGTGTCAATTTTTTAAAACTATAATCTACAGTAAGGACTGAGAGGGCTTTTTCTTTTGTAAGTTTTGTTTGGAATTGAAAAATAAAAAAATTATAAAAGCTAAAATTATGTAGTGAAAAACTTTGTTTAAAATTTCAGAATAAAAAGTTGAGTAAGTTTGACATCATATAATGTGGGAAATTTGGATGATTTTTAGACAATATGGATGTCATAACAAATATCTGTTTTAAATTTTTTAGTGTCTCTAGCCACCATGCATCTAATATGATCCATTTCAACTTAGAACTTCAATATCTATTTGAATTTTTTAGTGTCTCTATCCACCATGCATCTAATAGGATCCATTTCAGCTAAGAACTTCAATAAATCACTATGTGAATGATAACTTGTGACATCCCTAGCCATTTCCTTTGATTTTGGATCAAGTTACAAACTAATAAATTGTGAAATCCATAGCCATTTTCTTTGATTGTGGATCAAGTTATAAACTAGAATAGACTCCCTCTTCAAAAGACTCTACAATATATATTGGATGGAGGGAAATGTTATGATAAAACATGTACAAAAAAAACCCTTTAGGGTTGTCCCAAATTACTCTATTGTTAATCACATAGTGTCAATTTTTTAAAACTATAATCTACAGTAAGGACTGACTGGGCTTTTTATTTTGTAAGTTTTGTTTGGAATTGAAAAATAAAAAAATTATAAAAGCTAAAATTATGTAGTGAAAAACTTTGTTTAAAATTTCAGAATAAAAAGTGTAGTAAGTTTGACATCATATAATGTGAAATTAGTTTATGGTTATAAAGTAAAAAAATATGTATATTTAGAAGTATGAAAATTTAGATACATTTTATTAAGTAAAATTTTAAAAGAATAATGGTTATAAACAATTAAAAATAATTTTATTAAATATTTAGTTTAGATATTTTCACTTTAAAAGAGGTTTGCATATCAAGACATTTGATCCCTCTTGGAAATTGTGGGTGAAAACATATATGTAAACCAATATAATGAAATAATTTGTTGCAGAGAAGGAGCCATTGTGAATGAATGAAAGGAAAATTTTGCTTCCATGGAAGGAGGTCGTGGAGGTTTCAAAGATATTGATTATAAGAGTTATCAACTAGAAAACTTTGTTATAGATATTGAAATAGGAAATTGTGGGTGAAAACATATATGTAAACCAACATAATCTATTCACATATATAAAAATTTTGTTATAGATATTGAAATAGGAAATTGGGGTGAAAATCCTTTATCAAGTTACAAACTAATAAATTGAAATCCATAGCCATTTTCATTTGATTGTGGATCAGAGTTGCAAAACCAGAATAGACTCCACTCTTCAAAAGACTCTACAATATATGTATTGGATGGAGAAATATTTATGATAAAACATGTACAAAAAAACCCTTGAGTTGTCTAGTCTCTATTATTGATATAGTGTCCAGTGGTAAACTAATCTACGATGAGAGTACATTTGAGCTTTATTTTTGTAAGTTTTGTTTGGAATTGAAAAATAAAAAAATTATAAAAGCTAAAATTATATAGTGAAAAACTTTGTTTAAAATTTCAGAATAAAAAATTGAGTAAGTTTGACATCATATAATGTGAAATTATTTTATGATTATAAAGTAAAAAACTATGTATATTTAGATGTATGAAAATTTAGATACATTTTATTAAGTAAAATTTTAAAAGAATAATGGTTATAAACAATTAAAAATAATGTTATTAAATAGTTAGTTTAGGTATTTTCACTGTAAAAGAGGTTTGCATATCAAGACATTTGATCTCTCCTTGGAAATTTGTGGGTGAAAACATATGCTGACAATATAATGAAATAATTTGTTGCGAAGAAGGAGCCATTGTGAATGAATGAAGAAAATTTTGCTTCCATGGAAGGGTGGCGAGTTTTAAAGATATTGATTATAAGAGTTGCTCAACTAGAAAACTTTGTTATAGATATTGAAATAGGAAATTGTGGGTGAAAACATATATGTAAATTAACATAATCTATTCACATATATAAAAATTTTGTTATAGATATTGAAATACGGAAATTGGGCGGCGAAGATAACATTAATTAATAATCCTGCGAGTAGTGAGCATATTAAACTCAAATAAGATATTTTAAATACATTCAAGTATAGTCTATCTAGCATAGATGTAAATAAAGATAATTTTTATTAACATAAATAGAGTTTACTCCAATTTCACCTACATATTCTAGCGCCAATTGCATGCTTCTCAGAAATTTTATATGAAGAACAATAGTCTTGATATACAAAAAAGTGAATGTCATTTTAATATGAATACATTTTTGGAAGGAGATATTGTTATTCATGTTATGGTTTCCACAATACACTCTAAACGTTTGATCTTTTCGAACACAAGAAAAAAATACGAAGTAATTTCACAAAATTAAGTTATAGTTTGTATTTTATAATTACAAATCTAGTTTCTCATTAAAATATTTTACACACATCTATTCATTCAAATAAATTATATTGTGAATATGTTTTATCCTATTATTTGATTACAAAATTATTGCACTCCCTACTAAATAAAACAACTTTATTAATAAAGAATTGAATGTCAAATTGAAAGATTACTCAATCAATAACTACTATAATATATAAAACTGATTTTTCGACGTACAAATTATTTGTTTTATATGTCATTCAATTTCCATTACCTATTATCTTCAAACCCCATGGGGAGGTATTGAACATGGGAGCCAACTTTAGTTAAATAAGCATTCACATTGTCAACTTGGACCAAAAAAATAAATTATAATCCTAAAATTCTCTTACCTAATCATATTTTTAAGTATATAATTGAGTTTCATTTATTAAAAAAAAAAGGCAATATTAAGAACCTCCTAGAGTTATAAAAGGTAATTGACATGAAAAATAAAAAATCTCCTCATGACAACATACAAATGTTAATCTTAACTAAATCATTAAAAAAATAAGAAGGGATAATAGATTTACTAGTTATATCATTAAAAAATACTACTTTCACAATCGAATTTCTACATTAATTTTTAAAAATATTATTTTATAATTATAACTCTTAAATATATTTTGAAAGCACAAATATCTAAGAAATATAGTTCAATTATTGGGCATTATAAATTCCAAAGAGGTGAAGGTAAATGAGTTAGTATCAAGAAATATGACATCAACCCTGGGAAAAATTGCAAAATATCAATTTCAAGATCGCATAAGTGCTAGTAGGGAATTATTGCCAAGTGTTTTAGGAAAAAGAACTACTTCAAATTCGTTGATGTCAATGAAAAAAATAATCTACAAAACATTAAGCAAAGTTTATGGAGGCATTAAAAAATTAGGATTCAATAACATGAGAATGATGAATTTGCATGTTGGGCTAATATATGTAGGAAACCTTATCAAGATAGACTTTCGTATAATGTGAGCAACACTGTGAAAGAGTTTTTGTATTGGAATTTCCATGTGTCACCAAATGAGAAGAATACCATGAGACATTGTATATCTAGAGGGGTGTATTGAGATCATTTCTCCTTTCAGTGACTGTAATTATTAAAGAACATTTCTTACTACATAATATGTATAACTTGTAATATATATACTTATAAAATAAATAACTGTGATGAATCTTATGATAGTGAGGACAATATAAATAGTTCATTCATACAACTACCACAAACTATCAATACGCAAAAGGGTTTTCCTGTGAAGCGATCTATGCATCTTCGTCATGCAAATTGAATCTCAACAAAGGAGTCATCCTAAGATAAAAGGTCATCATAGTAACTTTGATGTTCCAAAGCCATCAATCATTTAATTATATTTCTCTAAATATCAAAAATTGGACAACAATCACAATATGGTAACGCTTGGGGTAATGCGTATCCATATCATAGTATAACTATATATACAACAACTTATCGAAATGATATAAAAATATTTCATAAGCAATGCAACTGCTACATGAATTATTCACAATCCTTAATGATATACTCCAAGTTCTTCCACAATACTAATAAAGTGTCTAAAGAGTCCATCATCACTCAGTCACCATATAGGTAACACCTGGGGGAAATGTGTTATAATTGTAGATACAATAGCTTATACAGAGGATATAAAAATCTGTTATAAGTAATGCAATTTCTACATCAACTACTCACCATATAGATAACGTCTCGGGGAAATGTGTTAGAACTGTATATACAATAGCTTATACAAAGGATATGAAAATATGTTATAAGAAATGCAACTGCTACATGAACTAATCAATTTCCTTAATGATATAATCAAAGTTCTTCCACAATACTAATCAAGTGTCTAAAGAAGCCACCATCACTTCCAAAATCACATATTTAAACATGCAAGTTGTAAAAAATGAATTTGTTTCATAAATTTTAATAGAATCACGTGCTCAGATCTAAGATATAGTTCTTAAAATCTGAAGCCTCTTCTTGTTTGAAATCATACTAAGCTGATAAGATATAGCTAAAGAGAAATAATTTAAACACTTCTTGGCACAATCCTTACATAATAATTTGATGCTCAACTTGTATAGCAATAAATATCAGCTTGCAACACGTACAAATAAAACAACTAAAGTAAATACTATCAGTTGGTTTTCAATACATTTATGTAATTAAAATAGAGCTAGTAACTTTTGAAGACTACTTCATTGAAAATTAGAAGCATATGTCTGGTTTTCCAAGCAGGCCGTGAATACCTCTCTAGATCCTTATAGCAATAGATATATTTTGTGAGCTAATGTGATGTTTTTTTTCACAATGATTTAAAAATAAGTTATTATACCACAATACTGACTTTCTCATTGTTTGTTTTGTTTATCAACCCTTTAAAAAGAGCAGAGGAACATTTGATTTTACACCGTGATCTCCCTAACATGGGTGGGGGTTTCAAAAATTGGAGAGTAAATTGAGCGGTTATTTTTAGAAATTGTTGTATAAGATGGGAAATTTGGATGTTTTGTAGACAATATGGATGTCATAATAGATATATATTTTAAATTTTTTAGTGTCTCTGGCCACCATGCATCTAATATGATCCATTTCAAATGATAAATTAAATAGGAACTTCAATAAATCATTGTTTGAATGATAACTTGTGACATCACTAGCCATTTTCTTTGACTGTAGATTAGGTTACAAACTAATAACTTGTAAAATCCCTAGCCATTTTCTTTGCTTTTGGATCAGGTTATAAACTAGAATACACTCCCTCTTTAGAAGACTCTACAATATATATTGGATGGAGGGAAATGTTATGATAAAACATGTACAAAAAAAACCCTTTAGGGTTGTCTCAAATTACTCTATTGTTAATCACATAGTGTCAATTTTTTAAAACTATAATCTACAGTAAGGACTGAGTGGGCTTTTTCTTTTGTAAGTTTTGTTTGGAATTGAAAAATAAAAAAATTATAAAAGCTAAAATTATGTAGTGAAAAACTTTGTTTAAAATTTTAGAATAAAAAGTTGAGTAAGTTTGACATCATATAATGTGAAATTAGTTTATGATTATAAAGTAAAAAACTATGTATATTTAGATGTATGAAAATTTAGATACATTTTATTAAGTAAAATTTTTAAAAAATAATGGTTATAAACAATTAAAAATAATTTTATTAAATAGTTAGTTTAGATATTTTCACTCTAAAAGAGGTTTGCATATCAAGACATTTGATCCCTCTTGGCTCCATGTAGATCCAGAGTTAATATTGATCTAGGCCATCTTAATTTCCCCCTTTAAATAAACTATATTCCACATGAATACCATGGGTCAATACCATGGGTTGTTTTTATAGTTTATTGTTATTTTATTTTATTACCTAAATTCAATTTAACTTATTAAAAAGAAAAAACAAATAATCCAGAGTTAAGGTTGATCTAGGCCATCTTAATTTCCCCCTTTAAATAAATTATATTCCACATGAATACCATGGGTCAATACCATGGGCTGTTTTTATAGTTTATTGTTATTTTATTTTATTACCTAAATTCAATTTAACTTATTAAAAAGAAAAAAATAAATACTATAAAAAACATATATAAAACTATTTACATTTACATTTAAAAATTAAAAAAAAATTAATAACAACATTTTAACTTAAAAGTCACCAAAACCTAAATTCAATCTAACTTATTTAAAAAAAAAAAAACTAACATTATAAAAAATATATATATAACTATTTACTTGATGATTTAATGGCCTAAAACATTTCAATCGTCTAACATTTGATCCAATGCCTTAGACATGGACACAGTGGCAACTAGGGGAGTTGTTTTATTACGCCATAATAATTTAATAATGTTTTAAAAATCAATTATGATTCATGAAAAATAATTAATATTAATGTAAGGTAGTTAAATTTAACAAACAAATTTAACATAGTAATAAATTTATTATACAAATTATGTGTATGATCAATTAAAATAATATATATATATATATATATATATATATATATATATATATATATATATTATTTTAATTGATCATACACATAATTTGTATAATATTAATGAACTAATAAATGTAAATATTTGTAGATGAAAGACCTATTAAACACTTTAACAACAATTATAGTAAAGAATATATAAGAAAATTTCAGCTCCATTTATAAGTGAAATTAAAAAATTATAAAAGTCCTCTAGGTTTTTTAGGGTACAGAAATGGTATAAAAGTCCTCTGGGTTTTTTAGGGTACAGAAATTGTATTTCAATTTGAGCCAAAAGAAAACCCATTTCATCTATTAATTAAACTATGCTAAATTAAGTTATAATAAATACTTTTTATTCATTAACACTTTTAAATTTCAAAAATTACAAATTAATAATTTAGAGAAATAATAAATAAGGATTTATTCATTTTTTTCAAAAATTTCAATATAAATTGACACATCATATCATCTATCGCCTACACCACATTATACCAGCTGCTACACTCAAATCAACATTTTTGTTTTTGATGACTATGAACCAAGCAACATGTAATTTTCATCATTTTTTTCGTTGAGGAAAAAAATGTTATAATTTATATTAATTTATAAAAATAATATTTAGCAAAAAAAACAATAATGCTTAAATATATTTGAAACATGAAATAAAAATTATAAATATATATTATTTTTAAAACCAATCTAGATCCATTTTCACTCTAGATCTACAAAGAGCCAAGAGTGATATAATCTCTTGAGATATACACCTCTTTTAAAGTGAAAAGAGAATTGATCCATCTTGGTGCTTGGTATATTCAGAGTTAAGATCGATCTAGGTTGGTTTAAGCCTCCACTCAACTTCATGAGTCTGAATTATCTTTTTGATATGTGAAATGCACTTTTCTTTCTTGAAGAAGAAACTATGGAGTGATTTGATTTCGTTTTTTTGTTTAAGCATCTTTGAGAATCCTTTCATTTTATTAGGAAAGGGGTGGAAATGCATTTCCCATGATTTTAGAGATATTAGGAGAGGGGTGGCAATGCATTTCCTATTATTTTAGAGATAACTTGGTGAGCTTAATTTTATGTTCCGAATATATGGTTGGGAGCCTTTGATCTATTATTTCTAGGATGATAAGGTTATGGTAAGAGGCTAACGAGAGGATGATACTATAGGAGATGATTATTAGATTGAAGAGGAGGGAATGGTGAAAAAGGAACCAACCAATTTTGGTTGTGATATGGCCTAAACCATGCCTTTTGTTAGACTTTGTGAATTTCCCAGAGTAAGGTTTCACATTAATTAAATCCCACATGAAGATAAATTCTTCGATATATTCTTTGAATGGGTTACAAAATTTGAGCACACCCTTTTATTGAGTAATATAAAATCATATTGAAATCCACTGCTATGTTTTTGAACTTAGAGATTGACAAATCAAGAGAGGTGTTTAAGGAGTTCCAATAAATTTTCTTTTCCTAAGATTTACATTAATGTAATTGTTGAATAGATATATAAACAAACCTAATTGGAGATGCCTCAAGGAAGTCATGATTCAACGGTTATTCTTTATTTATTTCTCCAACGAAAAGAGAGCTGGGTTGCATAAGGTGCATATCCCTCCTAATGCATCCCTTGAGTCAATTTATTTTCCTATGTTGTTTTCCAAAGACTATTTCCAAGATCAATGGCATCCTCAACACTTAATTTTGTCTCTTGGATGAGCATGATCATATGATATTATTTTTTAATAAGGTTTTTTATTATATTACATAATGATAGACTCAAACAGGCCATGATTACCTTTACGAAAATACATTTTGGGATATTCTTGTGCTCTAGATGGTTCTAAATTTATTGGGCTCAAAGAGGGGGGATTATAATCTACTGAATGAATTATAGGTGGATTAGATGTTGTGGAGTTTAAAGGAGTATTTTTATCATAAGGCCCTGGGCCATGAGCTGCACATGTTTTCTTTGTGTTCCCTTTTCAATGTTTTTCTATTTTGCATTAATCAACATTTGAGGGGGGGAGGGGGTGTCCTTCTCTGGGGGAAGCTTAGGAAAATTCCCATATTCATGATATTCCTTGCATTAAATGGAATTTTTTCATAATCAAATTATTGCATATGCTTCCATTCACCGAGAATTAGTCAAATAAATTCTAGCAAATGTCATTCCAAATCCACTTCTAGTTAATATATTTCCCTATAATTTCCAATGTATTTTAGGATATGCTTGTTATATTACTGGAGGGTGAGGTGAGGAAGATGGACCCAACCTAGCACTGTAGAAGGAATATCATTTTTGGGAGTAAAATTAGAAGCCCAAAAATTCAAATGCATACCTTGATTTCCATGAAAGTAAGGTTCGTTACGAGATAAATCACATTCCTCCTTGAAATAAAACAAAAAGGTGAAGGAGCGATGACCACAAAATTGGAATGAGATCTTGCCTTAAGCAAGATGTTCCCAAATATTTTGAGCCCAAGAAAACATGGCCTCTGGACATGGAAATAATACGTTAAATTTCCCTATCAACCCCTTATTCACTAGAGTGAAAGTCATTCACCACAATTTTGGTGGAAGCAGGATGATTGAGAGCTCATCAATATTTTTGATAAATTGAGTGGGAGCATGCTCACAAATTTCTCCTAGGAAGCCACCGGAACAAAAATTTTGTCATCTCAAGGTCAAGATCTGTAAGAGAGCCTTCTCCCTCTGTAAAGGAAGTGTCTATGATCTAATAAGCCTTGTAATGAGGCAACACTATGGTTTTCGTAGTGAAAAAAATCCTTTGAGACTTCAAACCTTATCTCTATTTACATATTAATAGTAATTTTAATATCATTGTTAATATTGTCTAATCCCATGTTCTTCAATGGAAAACCAAATATTCTAAAAATTAAATTTAAAACCAAATATTCTAAAAATTATTTTTATTTGTGAAATGGTTTTAATAATAAGAGAAAAAACACATCTTAAAACAAATATTTTATGAAAAAAAAAACATTTTTTCATAATTTTAAATTTATATTAGATTCGATGAACATATATGATGTGACTTAAAGCTCAGTTTAATTGTAAAAAAAAAAATTAACGGGCATAAGATATAGTGTCGCATTCTTGTCAAGGAATGGCTTTATAAAGCAAAGGACTTCATGCATTAAACCACATTTTTATATGTTATACTAAGAGCTTGAGACTTTATATTTAAATGCAAACTTGTTCCACATGTTTACAAGTTAAGTTGAGAATAAAGAAAATGAATGTCAAGGCTTATTGTTTTATGATATTTGAATATCGTTCCATTTCTAGAAGTTTTGGCTAACTTCATACTTATTATCTTGAAATAATTTGATTTTAAGTAGGGGCAAAACTTTATGAGCTCTTTGCTAGTTTTTGTTCCTCGACTCAAATATTATTCTTAGTCAATGGCTTCAGTACTTAGACATGGATCCAACTTTGGTGTTGCAAGTTGACAATAATTCGAGATATCAATTTTGGTTAGATTGTTGTAGTTACTTGTCACCTTTTTGGGTATATGTCCTTCAAACATCATGTTAGTAAGGTAAAGGTATGCTAAATGAGAAGAAGATTCATTGCTAATTTTATCAAACCATCTTCATGTTATCACTATAATTTTTAATTAGTATATTCATTATTTATACATTTTTAGTTAGTATATTAATTATTTATACATCTCATTATAGGAAACTTCCAAATTATAGGGCATGAAGGCATTTCTAACCTGCATTAAGAGTTGGTTTTTGTTGTAATGTTGCATATGTAGAAAAAATATTTAAATAACTATATTTTAGACTTAATAAAACATGTTCAACTTAAAACATAGTAGTTAACATAATAGTTGATTCTCAAATGCATGTGAAAGGGAAAAATAAAATTTAAAATATTGAAGGAAAAATCTTAGCATAGTCATTTTAAAATTAATATAAGAAATACCTTTAAAGTTCAATACTAACATTAAATGTGATTTTCATATAATGGTTGTGTATAAATCAACAACCAATTTAGGTATAGAGTGAGCAACACATATGTTTCTATTGTCATGGATATTTTTTCTAAAGTTATCACCTTACTCATAAATCAAGAGTTTCTACTTCTATGAACCTTCCACAAGTGAGATAAGTGAATGTATGCATAAATTATAAATCAACCATGAGCTAAATTTAGGTATTTAACTAAAAACCACACACATGTATATTATATCCACTATGTATTTTTTAGATCTATTGCAATTAGAATTAGGTTGCATATGATTATTAATGTTGAATAGTGATGATCATGTGGATAAATTATACCTTCCCCCATAAAAATATTGAAGTAGAGATTGTTGGTGTTGGGATAGTTGTTGTAGCAATGAGGAGAGTGGTTTCATTGAAGTCATTATTATTGGCTAATTATAATTTTTTTCCTAGAAGGGAAATTCTAAGTAGTTATCCTCAAGATGGGATTAACACCCAAGTTGATTCATTGACATGAGTTGTTATGGCTATATAGTTGTCTTCCAAAGAGAGGTTTTGGAAATGGGCTTATGTGTGCAAAGACTAAGGTCACGAGCAATTAACATGTACAAAGAGTAAGGTTACTAGGAATTAGTGTGGGTGCTATTAGTATCTCATATTGTGCCAAGACAAATAGAGAGGGAAATAAATATAGAGATGAGCTACTTGTCATATTATTGAATGTTAAGGAGGAGAGGATTTTGAACCGGTTAGAGGGTAATGAAGATGGAACATGTTATCTTTTATCTATGTAGAAGATCTCCAAATTATATTGAAGTAATTTTGTAAATGTTTAGAGATATGAGATAAAAGTTCAAATTTAAAATAATACATTTGTAAATAGAAAAATGGACTATCACCAAATATTTTAAAAGCACTATTGGAAAATGCTTATGCTCTAAAAGTATCAGTGACTCATGTTAATTATCACAACCAATTAAATAACTATTTCAGCTCATAAAATAAAACCAATTTACTTGATAAAACTGAATCTTCAAATATTTATCCATAAACAAAACCAACAACTTAAAATGCTACATTGACAAAAACACCAACCTTCAAACTCTTACCATTATCTAGATATTACATGTTTAAATCCACACTCCAAATCCCAATAATTTCAAATAGATATTAACTTGAAATATTTAACATTGTACTATCATCATATTGATTTCATACAACTTTGAATCCATTTATATAAGAAACTAGTAAGAGACAAGAAACAAATTTATTATGACTAAATTATAACACTAATTATGATACTATTTTTTAGAACAAAATGATAGACTACAAATTGTGATAATATGCTTGAGAATAAAAGCATAACTATTTCCATTGATGCATCTCCAATTGGAAGATAAATTGGAATGAAATTATGAAATAGGACATTCATGTAAGTTATTAAAGTTGTAATAGCATAAAAAGTAGGATAAATGGATTTATTTAACTATTATGTGTTTTAGAGTTTTTGGTTGGAACTTAATGAACTATTTTTTGGTGAAATCATGATCTTTTGTTATTTAAAATGTGCCGCTAACTACATATATGGATTCAACACCTTTAAAAACTTAGAAAAATGAGAGAGTGTACATTGTTCACACATCAAACATAAAACATGCTATATTTCATAGACAAGTAGAGGTTACATATAGCTTATAGATTACGAATTTCTAGTAATCTAGATCCTAAGAAAGTGGATTTGATTAGCTAAAGAAAATAACCTAGAAAGTCACAATAATAACCTGTAATACACATGTAACACACATGTAAGAATTAATTCTAAGTCACTCCCTTAATGTTTACATTACAAATATTAAAATCATAATTACAATAATATTATTAATATTTGTTTGGATGGTGTTCATTATCACTTATACCCTCTCTGGAATCTCATAGACAACACTCTTTCTTCACCATCAAGTTCAAGCTACCACGTGACACATTTAAAATATAACTGCTCCTAACTATCATTGTTGTACTTGTATAATTGAAAATATTAACATATTCAACATTTCAAACCAAGCCACCGTGGTTCATCTTCATAAATATTTTCCTAAAGATGAACCACAGTGGCTTGGTTCGAAATGTCAAATTTATCAAGAATGGATGCGATTAACCTGGAAAACATCTCTACACAAAATACTAAGCGTAGAAGCCTCAAATCTACAATATTGACATACTCGGCTTGTTGGGGCTTCCACAAGAAAAGTTGTTAAGTAACTGAATCATTCTATGGAAATACCTCCATTTGTTGGATACTTAGGTTCCGACTATATGCTAGCTTCTAGGAAAGAAATCTAGACACTACATGTATTCAAAAGCCAATCACATAACTTGACCTCTTAAACACACAAAAATAAGAACTGATGTTCCTAAAACCAAGGCTTCAAGCTTATATCAAGAACCACTAGCCCTTCTTCATAGGCATACAAAAAATAACCTGTCACTAGGGCTACTATCTTACTGTAGTCATAATTAAATTAGCATTGTGTTCATGAGGCTTCTAGAACTACCAACTTAATTATGTTACTATATTCATTGAATGGTTCTTCAATTTATCTTTGCATACCTCAATAATAATAATAACATAATACAACATAAGAAAACTACAACCTACGCCACATAACAAATTTGGATATAGATGTTGCAAAACATTCAAGAAAATTTTGATTCTTTATTATTGTCAATTGCTTTGCTTAACCTTTGGGACTAAAAGTTCTTGTTAAAGTTGGTGCTCTCTTTGAAAAATTGGTCAAAGTGTAGCTTGCAATATATATAGTACTCCCTCCATTGACAAGTAATTACCCAACTTAAGTGTTCCCTAGCAATGGTTGCATCTGAGGCAAGCTTTATGGCGAGAAAATCCATATGCGGACATTTGATCCACAATTTTGTCACATGATTTTCACTTTTGATGCATTTAGGTGAAGGAAATAGCCATGATATGAGAAATTTTATTGCAATATAAAAATCCTTGAGCCCTCAATTTCTAAATAGCCATGAAAATATTTATCGCGCAAGTTTTTTCCTTAGAATTACAAAACGAATTCATACAAGCTTTGTGCATTTTCTTCTCCATTCCTTTTGCACACATTCAACTTAGATCTTTTCTAGCTACAAATCAGAGTCCCCATAGTACGAGCATGTGGTGAATCTAATTTCTGTCGAAATATCAACAGTTGTGACTCAAAATCAATGTTTCCTCCAATTTATAAACCATAATGTCTTTGGTCCTTACACACCCACACACAAAACAAGCACACATCTATGATACACCGATTTAATCAGTTAATCTCACAACTCTCACATATTCCTGGCCTTCTCATAAGGGAATTAAGCCATAATAAGCTTCGATACCAACTTAGAAAAATGAGAAAGTGAGCATTGTTCACACATCAAACATAAGTCACACTATATTTCATAGACAAGTAGAGGTTACATATAACTTATAGATTACAGATTTCTAGCAATGTAGACCCTAAGAAAGTGGATATGATTTGCTAAAGACAGTAGCGTATAAACTCACAATCAGAACCTGTGATGCACATGTAACACACATGTAAGCTAACAAATTATGATAATGTGTTTGAGAATTCAAGCATAACTATTTCCATTTATGCATCTCCAATTGGAATGAAATTAAAATAGGACATTCATGCAAGTTAGTAAAGTGGCAGCAACAAAAAAAGTAAGATCAAGGGCTTTGTTTAACTTTTATATGTCTAGATTTTTTTGGTTGAAACTAAACAAAACAATCATGATATTTTGTTATTTAAAATTCAGTGTTTGACTACATATGTGAATTCAACACCTTAGAAAAACCCTTCCCGTCCTTCGCATGGGATTTGAACTCAAGATCGTATGGGTGAAACTTGGTGGTATACTTGAGCTTTATGAGGTTCCTATAAAATAAAGTGTTGGGGGAATATTGATAGTAAATACCGAAGTTGATCCCAGATTCGGCTGTGGATTCAAAGGTATTCTTTCGAGGATATCCCTCGATGAGCTTTGCTGAATCGTTGCTAGTGACTCCGTGGGAAGTTGCAGAATAAACGTAGAGTATGTTAGGTTGTGTCGAGGCTGGCATAGATGCAAACCATGATATGTAAAAAATTTACACGATTTTTTCATTTTCACTGATGGAGGGTTTCATCTCCAGAGATAAGATAACTTAATCAACACTCAACAAAAAAAACCGTGTTACCAACTCACATAAAATATATGTAATTTGAACAAAATTTAACACAACATGATAACCAATACAAAGGCTCCCTACAGTTCAATTGTAATGTTCTTTCATTATGTGAAGGGAACGATGACACCAAACACACAACCACTTCGTTTCCTTTCATTATATGAAGTAGACGATAAGATGGACTAATTCATTGAACACGTACCAACTTTGCTTCCTTGCATTATAGGATATAACAAAGTTAAACACATTTCAACTTTGTTTCCTTTCATTATCTGAAGGAACGATACGTCACACTAAATTATTAAACACAGACCTTAATATCTACCCACTTGATACTATAATAATGACATTTTCATTTTTAGGTTTTTGGTGATCTTATCTACTTTATTAGCTTAATAATAATTATGCTAATTATTAGCTTGTGTTTTTCTAATAAAAATAATATAATATTTACAAAAGAAAAAATATAGAGTCAATTTTGAACTTAATGCGTGATTTATAAAAATGGTATTTTAAAATTTAAAATATATTTAAATATTCATTCTTATTGCATACATGAAGTCAATTATCAACTTAATATATGGGGATAGAAATGTCATTTAACTTTAAAATATAATAAAATATCCATTTTTTTTGTCATAATTAATCTTTGTGTTGATTATCTAAAGGAAAATGTCTTTCTTACAAAAAGATATTGAGTTGGGGGAGTAGAGGAATGGGTAATCTGAGATTTTTTCACTAAGGGTTTCTGAATGGCTTGGCGATCGGGGATGACGCAATATGGCTGGGGCTCTGACATAATCTGCAGCATTGCGGTCTCGCAGACGATCGCATGTGTCTGCCCAAGGTTAGGGTTATTGCTGAGACCGTCTTCACCTCCTATCGTAGCCTCCCAATTTTCACCCATCTCCATCTACCTTTCACTGTCGCACCTTCCAACGGCCCACACCTTACTGCTACCATCGAGCGACCCACATCAGATGCCATAGAGGACGAGTAGATGGATTGTTCCCCGGACCCTTTGGAGGGCTTGCTGATCTAGACCACTTCGCAACACTCACCGAATTTTTCGTCCACACTGGCACATCCCGCATCTGAATATTTTCTAGATGGATCTAGGGCATCCACCTGGCCTCATTTTGCTCTGGAGGGATCTTCTTCCCTAGCCTACCACTCTGATACTCCACCATCTTCATTGTTAGAGTGCTACCGCGCCCCCCCCCTTCTTCTTGGATCCCTTCTTGGATCCAATTCGGAGCTATCTACATTGCTATCCCCTGCATCTCACCATTTTCTAACATCCCTCCTCTTGTCATAGTCCTCCCCCCCTCCCTGGGATATATTCTCCTCCCTGGAACCTATACCTTCTCTACCTGCTTCTGCACCCCCTTTCCATTCTCTGAACTTGCACCCGGCTTAACCCTCGCAACTGACGTTATGCCCCCCTCCATCTGGGTGCTTTGTGGGCACACTCCCTATCAATCTGCTCACTCATTCAGCCGGGACGAACAAGGAACCAACCTCGGATTCCTCAGAGGAGAAACTCTCCCTTGGAACTCAACCGCGCTCATCTAGGAAGTCGAGATGTGTTAAGAAGGGTAACAAGGTCATTCACCTTATGTTCGGAGGCCAACACAGGATGGGCGATGTACTTGACTTGACGGAGAGGGTTTTTGTCGGACACGTTCGGGGCCGGAAATACAACACAGAGCGAATTTGGCTATGGACAATGGAGATCTGGGGACAGTTCATTGATGTTTTACCCTATATCATCATTCTCCCTAGAGGATGGTTCGCACTCAGTTTCAGTCGACCAGAACACCTGCAATGGGTTCTTTCCCATTATTGGTACATAGAACAAGTCTCGGTCCTCTTGAAGTGATGGAGCCCTCTATTTGACCCTGAGAGAGAGAATTTGGGTGCTGGACCCATCTGGGTTTTTCTACCTGGGCTACCTATGCACTTCTGGTCTGAGGATACCTTCACACACATTGGAAATGCTCTTGGGTCCTATCTTGATCACGACAAAACTTATATTGCGATAGGTATCATTACCATGGCTCAAATTTTGGTTCATTTATGGACACTAGAGAGGGGTTTGAAGAGCCTATTACTTTACGATGGAAGTAATTTTCCTGGATCCAAACACTGGATTACGAAGGTGTGCCTTACCGATGTAGAAGATGTCATGAGGTCGAGCATCTCTACAAGGACTGGCCACTCCTACAGAAGAAGGCTCCACAGTCCCTACCATTAAAATTTGTTCCTACATCAACTCCACAAACACAGGTGCCCACTCGGAATGCTTCTATGCATGGTCGAACCTATCCGGCCAGTGTATTGAATGAATCCCTCGCTGCTCATCCACATCGGCACCCTTAGTCGCGCATCACCCGCTCCAGAGCAGCCACCGCACAACTTTCTGCGAGTATTACTTCACTCCCTTACGCTACTTCTGATTTTTCTGTTGCACCTATTGTTATTCATTCATTTGTCCTCTATGCATTTGGGTCTACATTCCCCTCTATCCCTTGCACCCCCTCCTCTCCTCCTCTCCCCTCGTATGTGATCCCTCCCTTTATACCTTCTCCCTCTCTCCCCCTCCCCTCTGAGGCCTCATTTGACTCTGCAGGAAGTTACTCATATTTTCTCATATCCCTGTCCAAGCTATCTGCATCCCCCCCCTATGGAATAGCTATTATTCCACCTCCCAAGACTGGGTTATCTTCTTGTGGCCGTAGATCATATATATCTAAAGCCATCGTCCAGGCTAGTCAGGAGGTAGCCGATGGACATCAACACACTCTCAACCGGGTCCTTAGAGCACATACCACCCATGCAGCTGTTCCCTCATGATTATTCTCTCCTTCAATTGTTGTGGCCTTGCAAGTTAGGCCAAAAAACTTGCACCTCGCTAACTATTTGAATCTACCCCTTATGATATTATTTTCCTCCAAGAGACCCTTGGTCCAGAATCTTCGATTATCAATATTCTTCAAGGTCTACACCCTGGCTGGGTCTTTCATGCCCTGGATTCTCGTGGCCGATTGGGAGGCATTGCACTGGGCGTCAGTCCTCAGAAAATTAATCTCCTTAATATCTAGGGAGGAGAGGGATACTTGGGGGCCGACATATAATCGACTGATTTTGGATCTCCCTTTCGCATATTCAACATATATCGCTCATGCGCTTATCAACTCGCATTCTGGGAACATATCCTCAACCTCCCCCTCATGAATCATGACTGGCTCATACTCGGTGGTGACCTCAATTTCTCTCTTAGATAGGCTAAATCATGGGGACATTCCACTCAGTTTGATCCCCTATCTGAACAGATCCAGACCCTCATTGAATTGCATCAGCTTATGGACATCTTGTCCTAAAAACTACAATATACTTGTAATAATAAGAGGAATGGACATGCCTCCCTTGCCAGACGATTGGATAGATTTTTGGTCGATGAGGACATTGCTGCCCATATCCCCAACTATCGGCAATGGGTTGGACAGGGGGGACTCTTTGATCACTCTCCCATTTTTATGGAACTTGATGGACACACACCAAAGCCAAGTGAACCCTTCAAATTCAATGCTACATGACATGAGGATGCATCCTATGTTGAAGATGTTAGACAGTACTGGACTACTCACTCGGGACCATAGGACCTAGACCCCTATGCTCATTTCACCTACAAGATGAAAGAGGTCAAGAGGCTCACCAGGGCATGGGAAAAGGAGAAATGCATTCGGGATGAAGAGAATTTGCAATCTATTGAAGCGAAAATTAGTGCAATTATTTCATCTGACCATAAGGGATTTGGAACGGATGAATCAAAAGCACGCATCCACTTGCTGGAATCTTAGTGCACTAAGATCCTGAAGGCTCGCAAAGAGACATGGCGCCTCTGAAGTAGGGCCATCTGGCTGAAAGCTATGGACAAGAACACGAATTTTTTCCACCACTTTGCAAATGGTCGCAAAGTCATCAACATGATATTGTAGTTAGAAAATGGAGAGGGGAACATGGCTAATACTTTTCATCAACTTGCCAACATGGGTGTAGCCCACTTCTGGGATCTATATCGAGCCCCACCTCAGATTACGCTCCCTGAGATTATCAAAGTGGCCAGAATTTTCCCATGATTTTTGGACCCAGATGCAGAAGCAGATCCTATTGGCCCTGTCTCGATGAAGGAACTCTTGGACACTCAAAAATGGTTTCAAAAGGACAAGAGCCCTCGACCAGATGGATGGCCCATTGAATTCTACCTTTTCTTCATTGTGATCATCGAGCAGGACATTCTCAATGTGGTGGAACACTGTCGACTGAGTGGAAAATTATATGATGCCTTCAATTCCACCTTTATTTCCCTCATATCTAAGACTGACACCCTCACTCCTTTGCTTACTATCGCCCCATATCCCTTTATAACTGCATCTATAAGATCATAGCCAAGGTCATTTCTAATCGCCTCAAGCCTATTCAATTTGCTCACATATCACCTGAACAATTTTCTTTCCTTCACAACTGTTAGATCCACGAGGCTATTGGTACGACCCAGGAAGATTTGCACTCCATCCAGCTCTATCATCTCAAGGGCATCATTCTTAAGATCGACCTGGCCAAATATTTCGATCGATCCAATTGGTTGTACATTCGTATGATCCTGACTCACCTGGGATTCCCCATTCTTTTTATTCGATGGATTATGTGCTGCATCACCAACATTTCATTCAGTGTCCTGATCAATGGATCAGCCTCACCTTTTTTTCACTCGAGAAGAGGCCTTCGATAGGGATGCCCTTTATCTCCACTCTTTTTCCTCATCACCATGGAGCCTCTGAGTCGATTGATATCCCATGTGAAGAAGTCAGGTAGGCTATTGGGTCTTCGTGTTATAGAAGGATACTCGCTCACCCACTTGCTCTTCGTTGACGATGTTCTTATCTTTCTTAATGGCTCTATGGGGGAAATCACTTCCTTCTATTCTATCTTGACTTCTTTCTGCACTACAATGGGCATGACCTGCAACAATCTCAAGTCTACTCTAACCATCATTGGATCCACCCTTCAGAAACATACCCTTGCTGCCAGATGCTTCCCCTTCACCATCCACAACCTATCTGATGGCCTTAAATATCTCGAATTCTATCTCAAGCCTCTCGCCTACCACATTGTTGATTGGACATGGCTCATATCCAAGCTGGAAACTCGCATCAATGCTTGGCACCACAGATGGTTATCAAGGGCCGGTAAACTCACTCTAGTCAAGTTAGTCCTCATGGCCACTCCTGTGTACTAGATGTCCCTCGCCTGGATCCCCAAAGGCATTCTCAACAGGAAACAAAAAATCTTTAGAAGACTCCTCTGGATGGGCAAAAAAGAAGGGCACACATTCACTTGGATTAACTGGGACTATAACACACTACCTAAGAAATGGAGGGGGGGTGGGGGGTTTGGGGCATCAAACTCTTGGAAACGTTTGCCTATGCTCTTGCTGGAAAAATGGGATGGCATATCATGACTACCTACAACCTATGGACTGAGGTGGTCGTTAAAAAATATATTCGGCCTCTATCACCAACTAAATGGATTCGCAGGCCCACTTGGAGTACTCGGAATGTCTCTGTTGTTTGGAAGGTTGTCATCAAATCATTAACTCACATCAGGGATGGTCTTTCTTGGAACATCAACTCTGGGGCATATGCTAGAATTGGGTTAGACCCCTGGCCAGGATGTAGAGGTTCCCATTTATTACCTGATGCACTTGTGGATCATCTAAAAGGATTGGGGATTACTACTTTTGATCATATTGCATATCCCGAAGGCACATAAATCCTCGCGTGGGGATGGAAATCTGCCACTCTCCTCTGGTTACTTGATTAGTGTCACGATCATTAGCTCAGATTCATCAATGTCCTCGCTGAATCTCACATTCAGATCACATAGGCAGGTGATGAATTAATTTGGGAACACGCCCCGAGCGGCTGATACACACCGAAGCTTGGATACTCATTCATTTTCTTCGATCATTGTCCCAATAAGACTACATGGTGGTGGCACTGTTTATGGAAATTAGCGACACCACCTCGATCCAAAATTTTCATGTGATACATCCTATGAAACATCGCACCAACGGGGGAAACTTACATAAACGATCGATCATCGGACCCACATGGTGTGTATTCTGCAAATCAAATTCTGAATTAGTTTTCCACCTATTCCTTCAATGCAACATATCCCTCGCTTTCTAGAAAATGATCACGAATAAAATCCATATATCGACTCAATGGCATGGCCTTGATATATCCGATTCTTGGCATAACTGGTGGCAACAAGCTGTTAGCTCCCTGTAATTTCAGCAGATTGGCAAGACTAAAGCTGCAGGGAGGACATTGGAACCACTTTGGGATTCTAGGATCTAGCCCTCCTGAATCCAGAGAGGGATCTCTCTATAAAGTGCAAAGATTTATTTATATTTTAAGGCTTTTGAATGTGATATTAGGCTAGTTATGAAGAACAAGGTTTTTTTTTGTTTTGGTTGGGCAAAGATATCATGAAGGTGAAGGAAGTATAAATGAAGGGTGAAGGTGAATGAAAGTGAAGATTAATTTAGCTAACAATATAGGCTAGAAGCAACTTCAATCCATTGGGCTATGGAGTCATAGTAGGATTTAATTGAAATAAAAAGTTTCAAGAGTGGTCTATGGGGAAAGTCATCTATGTCATAGGATCTCTTTAAGTTGATTTTATGGAATGGAATGAGACAATAAGAAATGGAATTTAAACAAATAAAGAACAAAGAGAAGCCTAAGATCAAGTAAGTACTTTGAAACTATCCTGCTTTTGGCATGCACTTAAGAGAAACATAAAAGTAATCTAAGATCAGGTAAGTACTTTGAACCTAGCCTGCTTTCAATATACTCTTAGGGAAACTTTCAGACAACCTTTGGAGAAGAGACTAGAGGACAGGGCTAACCATAGACTTCCCTAGTTCAACTTTACTTAGCAGATACTGAAAATAACATTCAAGAATCAATGTTTAAAGTTTAGACAATAGGGCGAGGGAATGACAGCATTCCTAAAAGCTTGGACTATATTAAATCATTCTTAAACAACACAATTGGAAGAAAACATACAGATAAAGCTTATCATTAAGAGAAGGGTACCTTTGACAGTAAATCCTAACTCTATAATTGTTGTTCCTTATCAGAGAAGATGGACAGAATGGAAACAGAAATAAAATGACAAGTTACAATAAGAAAAACATCACCATTGACATAAACCAGGATCCCATAAATCAGCTTGTATTTGATGCTTAAAACCAATTACAATCTTCAAGTCCAGTGGGTCTCTATAGCTTCAAGCTTTTCATCTCAACTTAGGTATCTTCAATTACAAACAGAGCTTACATAGGCTTCAGAAAACTATTTATAGGCAATAGATATGTAGTGCCCAACCTATATCTCATCTTCTACAAAAGTATTTATAGAAGAAATGAGGAGGTGGGATGAGAGAAAAGATCTCTAGGCTCAATTAATACAGTTTAATGCTTCTCGGCCTTTGAGGGGCTCAATGAAGAAGATTTTAGATATTTCCTCTGTATCAATGGGTTTTTATTAAGTGTTCGATCTTCTTAGCAGAGTTTGTTGAATTTTTATAATTCTTTCTTATCTTTGTAATAACTCTGCTGACAATCGCAATAAGTTCCTTTGATCTGTAATAATTGTTCAGCTGTCTTGAGGCAAATATCTTCTGTTTCTGGTAATAACTAGGCCTCTTTTGATGACTTTGAGGCTGCAGGTGGCTTTTGGTAGCCGAAGAGAATTCAATTAGCCTCTGATGTGGCATTGGAGGCTCTTCGGACTGATAGATTTCTTTGTTTTATCCTAAAACACCTTTGATTTGCCTTAATTTTGTGTGTTAGGCATAATTAGGCCTAATTTCTGTCTTTTGTTCTTCAAACTATGTTTAATTTAGTGGATTAAGCTTTAGATAGTTGATTTTAGGATGTAATCCCTCAAAACTGCGTTAACAATCTTCAATTCTTCATCTCTGCTGTGACTAGATCCTTTAACACTGATACTCTTTGTTTGATTAAAGTCTGTTGTGTTTTGTCGCTGCGCAGGCGTTTACAGAGGGTTCTTATAGTGTTATCAATGCTCATGAGGCACAGATAAATCATAATGTGAACTCTGTAGAATGATCCCTTTGATGAATAGTGGCCTGAGGGATCATCATCCCCGACCTTTGATTTTCTTCTAAAACAATGGAAAAACCATTCAAACCTGCAAAAATACACAAATTATAAAAATCCTACGTGGCTGGGTAAAAACTGCTTTGGAGGCTTAGGTTAGAGCGTGGTTGTTGGATGAATGCATCCGATGGCGAGGATGGCTTGTTGAGATCAAAGGAGAGGCGGTTGGAGTAGAATGAGAGTTTGATTAAGTCTGGGTCGTTAGATCAGATTGATCAACGACCGAGATTAATCGGGAGCTTCACAAGGTGAAGGGAAATGATATAATGCAAATGGAGGAAAATATAATGTAAATGGGGAAAAACCTTTATCGGCAGTGGAAAAGGTTTAATTTGAAGTTTGGGGTCGCAGAATGATCTGGGCCATTGGATTAGGTTATTTTAACAGATATCGATGGCAGATGCTCCATCGGAATTCATCGCATCGGGGGAACAGTGATGGGAGGGACAAATGGATTTGAGAGATGCGATGGGGGAAGGCCAATGTGATGGTGCGATCAGCATATTGCATTGGCGGGGGGAAAGAAAACAAGGGTAACAAAACTCCAGGGGAAAAAATTCGGATGCGATGTTCTAAAAATGTAAAACCTTGCGAAGGGGCGAATACACAGAAAAAAAGTGAAAATGAAATGAAAAGGGGCGTTGGTGGTGGGACCGGGAGTACGGAGGAGGAGATCGGCGAGTTAAATGAGGACCGTCGGATAGCGATATAGATCAACAGTAGAAAATAACTCGAGAATCAGGAATCAGATGGAACAGGGCATGGCGTTTAAAGATTTTTTGATGTGCGATTTGCGATTACGCGCCAGCCGTCGGATCTAGAAACAGATCGACGGCCCACAATTAATCGGAGGGTAATGTAGAGTGGGGACGGTCACATAGCGGAATTAGCGCTGACCATTAGATTTTAAGAGATTAATGGCTCGGAACGACACAGAGGCCAATAGACCAAATAACCATCGCATCGGAGATTTTTCAAAGAACAAAAGAAATGCGTTTGTTGAAAGTTTCGATTGCAATAAGCGCTCGGGGCTTAGTGCTTGGTCCTGGGCGCAGGTTACATGGTGGGGAAGTGGTTTGGGGCTTAGCCAAAAATGGCTTAAGGCCTAATCGCATCGGAAAATTTGAAGGGAACAAACAAAGGATTCGTTTGTTTATTTGCGATGCGAGATTCCGATGATCGTCAATCGAGGAGTAGATCAACGGTTAGTTTTCGTTAAAAAAAACGAACCGGCAGGTTCTCTTCAAAACATAGAAAAGTAGGGTTTTATGAAGATATAAAGGAAAAAATAAATAAATGAAGGTTTACAACGGGGGTGTGGACCCTCTAAGCGCCCGGTTGCGGGTCTTATGGTTCTGTGAAGAAACGAAGGGATCGGGGGCCTTTTTAAAGGAAAGGGCCAAATCACATCGGAGTTTTTTAATGCAAAAGGGAAAAAAGGAACATAGAATGCCTCGATTGCAATTAGCAATGGGGTTTTAACTGTGGGTCACAGCTCCGATTTTATGCGAAAAAAGGGGTTGGGGGCTAAGGCTAAAGGGGCTTAAAGCCTTAGTAGAAAAAATGAGTTTTTAGGCCAAAATGAGAGATTTTCAATGCTTTTTTGGCTTTTGGTAGAAGGGGAAAAGGGGGTTTTTAAACCTTCCAAAGGAATTTTCAAAGGTTTAAAGGTAATTTCAAGGGAATGAGGGGTAAATGAAATTTTTTATGAATGAAATGGAGAAGTGAAAAGGAGAAGGGAAAATGAGGGAAATTGGAACTTTTCAGCAGTCTTTTCCTTTGGTAAACAACATATTTTTTAGTGTTTATGAGGGAAACAACAGTGAAGGTTTTCTGAAGGACAAAGAGACATCATTAATACTTCAAGAAATCACAATTTGGAAATGAATTGTTTCTTAAAGGCTAGAAAAGATCTAGCCACCATTTGATATGACAAATTTTATAGGTGGCTAACAGTGGCTCCACATGGGGATGGCACCTTCTTGAAGGTGTCAAGAACTTCAGACTTGTATTCTCTGGGAGCTGATCAATGTATTATCCATTGGGCTGCAACTTTCTTCACTTTTCTGGCCTTCTTTTTCTCTGATAATGTTAGCATCCATGAAAGACAATGGAACTCTATCAGAACAAGCTTTCTACCTACCCAATCCTATTGATCTAACATTTTTTCTTCTTTCAGAGTGCATTTGGATTGGCAAAATCTCTTACAAACCTTTTATTCTTTTGAAAACACAAAAACTGATCTAAGTCTACTTCTTATTTCTCCATGAACTCAGATTAAGCAGTTAAGTTCATAAGCTTCTCTACCTAGCTACTATCTGTTAGGATTAAACTGTTTAACAGATTTTTATTCTCTAATTTCTAAAACAAGAAAAATTAAAAAGCAGACAAGTCAGGATTGAACATTCTAACTTGTTACTGATCTATGGCATAAAAAACATGCTGCACATAGATTATTATTTGCAGAAAGTTAAATCAAAATGGTGAAGGCTTAAGATCTGAAAGTTTTAAGAATATCCTTCTTTTTTCTTCAGCTCTGTTTTTAAATTTGTTTGAGTTGTTCTCTGTTTGTTTCTCTGGTTCAAGTTTTGGGCTTATTAGAACTAGTTTACTTCTATCCTTGGCTCAGGATTTGATCTAGTTAGAGCCATTCTTTCTTTTGGAATTTATAGGTTCAAATTTTGAGCTTGTTTGAACCTTTATTTTTCTTTCCTAATCTATTTAACTGATAAGCCAAGATTAAGCTTTTTGGAAGATCTATTTCACTAACCTATCAACAGTAAATTTAAAACTAATTAGTCATGATTAGGCTGTATGACTAACTAGGAGTGTGTTTCTTAGGAGTGGCATTTGAGCTTGCACACTTTCATATTTTGTTTCTCTTTTTTGGTATGGAGCTGTACCTTTCTTGTTTTTTCAATCTGCCCTCTTTTCTCTTTCTATTGTTTATGTATTTTTTCTTTTTATAACTTTGAATGCAATGATGAGTATGATATTTATAATGAGGAAAAATAAAAAGGCTTCCAAACATGATATGGTCAAGAGAAATAATGTTTGAGCATCCTTCCATTGACAGTACCCCAAACAGTTCAACTCCATTCAATTCCTGCAAGAAATAAGCATTGTTACCAGCAGTAGAATGAATGAGATAAGGGCCAAGCCATAAGTTATCAAATTTAAAATGCTTTCCCTCATCTTCTCTCCTTGAATCCCACTTTAACACTTTGTCACCAATGTTAAAATTGCTGGCCTTTATCCTTCTATCAAAAAACTTCTTGATGCTCTTTTGTCTTTGTAATGCTCTGTTGTAGACCTCCTCTATGGTTTGCTGAAAATGTATAGTCTAATTAATCCTTCTGATCATATCATTGTATTTAGACTGCACTTCTTGGATCAGCTTCATAACTGGTACACCTAAACTGGTTGGAAAAATTACATCTATTCCATACAGAAGCTGGTAGGGTGACATTCTAATAGATTTCTTAAGTGTTAATCTGTCAGCCCATAGTGCATGTACTAGCTTTGTGTGCCAATATTTCTTATTGTCCTCTAGCAACTTCTTGATTATGTTCACCAAAATTTTGTTTGAGGATTCTGCAAGCCCATTACCTTGAGGGTAATAAGCAGTAGAATGACCCAATGTAATCTGATATTTGTGATAGAATTCAACCATCTTATTGGATCCAAATGAAGCAGCATTATCAGTTATGATCTTCCTAGGACAGCAAAATCTAGAGAGGATATGAGCCTCGATGAATTTTATGATGAAAAAGTCATTGGCTTGCCTAGAAGGGATGGCTTCTATCCATTTGGTAAAGTAGTCTGTTGCAGTGAGAATCCATCTATGTTGGGCAGATGAGGGTGGATGGATCTCTCCTGTGAATTCTAAACCCCACTGTTGAAAAGGAGCTTCAACAGTGATCGGATGCAAAGGTAAGGGAAGCAACTTTCTTTTGCCTTCAACGAGTTGACATTTATGACAAGCAATGATCATTTTATGTACATTTTGAAAGAGGGTGGGCCAAAAGTAACCAGGTCTAAGGATTTTTTTGGCTGTTGTTTTCTAATAGAGATGGCCTCCACATTCTTCTTTGTGGAACTCAGGCTTGATTTTCTTTGCATCATACTCAGGCAAACATTTAAGCAATAATCCACTTGCATTTTTTCAATAAAAACATTTATCTAAAATCATTAATTTACAGCTTTTAACTTTAAAAACCTTGTCTTTGTCTCTGAAAAACCAGGAGGTGTATTCAAATTGAGAAAAACATATGTAATATCAGCATACCAAGAGGAATTCATAAAATGATCTTCAACAATGGGAGTTGACAATTCCTCTTGTTCATTTAATGCATTTACCATGTTTATATCAAGAGCTTCAAAATTTGATTCAACCATTAGTTTAGCTAGACCTTGGCCTTTTATGAGTTTAGTGGGCTTGATTTCTAAATCATATTCAAGTATCACAGCTATCCACTTACCTCTCTTGCCATCTGGGTCCTATGTTAAAATGTCCTTTACAACTGAATTTGGAACAAAAGAAATTATGTGGGAGTGCAGAATGTAAACTCTGAAGTCTTTTAAGGCTTTGACTAAGGCAAAGGCTTGTTTTTTCATGATGTTATACTTCAGAGGTGCATCTCACAATGCCTTGCTAAAGAATGCAATGGGCTGCTCTTGTCCCTATGGATTTTTCTGCAATAGGATAGTAGCCACTATATGTTCTGATGCAAATGAAAAGATGTAAAAATATTTTGTAAAGTCAAGACTTATAAGAACTGGTGCTTTGGTTAATTCCTGTTTTACCAGTTCAAAAGATTTCTTTGCTTCCAAGGTCCATTTAACTCCTTCTCCCTTTTTGAGCATGCTTGTTATGTTTTGAAGGAGCTCAGCTAAGTTGGGTATAAACCTTCTCAAGAAATTGATCTTTCCAATGAAAGATTGAAGTTCCTTGATGTTTCTAGGATGAGTGATTTGCAATATAGCCTCAATCCACTTTGGGTCTATATTTATCCCCTATTATGATATGATGTGCCCAAGAATTTTATCTTCTTGGAGACCAAACAATGTTTTCTTTGGATTTAAAGATATCCCAAACTTCTTGCATTTCTCAAAGACTTTTCTTAAGTGTTCTAAGTGCTCTTCATCTGTTTTGGAAAAAACAGTGACATCATCAAGGTAAATAATGATGAAGTAGCCTAATTCTTCCGAGAATGCAATATCCATGGCTCTTTGAAAAGTAGCACCAGCATTCATTAAACCAAAGAAAATTTTCATATACATGAAAGTACCCCAAGGTGTAGTAAAAGCTTTCTTTAGTTGATCATCAGGATGTACTAAAATCTGATTGTATCCTGAGAAGCCATCAAGCAAATAAATTCTTTTAGAACCAACCACCCTTTGTAAAATGTGATCCATCTTGGGTAAAGGGTAGTTGTCCTTTAATGAGGCTTTTCTTAAGTCTCTAAAGTCAATACAAAGCCTTATTTCTCTTGTCTTTTTCCTCACTAACACTAAATTAGACACCCATTCTGAATATATAATAGGAACAATAATACCAGCTTCATACATTTTCTTGATTTCCTTCTCAACCAAAGGTAACTGAACAAGGTTTATTCTGCGCAGTTTTTGTTTAAATGGTTTTTGGTTTTCCCTGAGAGGTATCTTGTGCTGAATTATTTTAGTGTCATAGGATTTTAGATCCTCATAGCTCTATGCAAAAACATCAGAAAATTCTTTAAACAACTCTATGTATTTGATTTTGATGTGAGCTGGTAAAGTTTTAGACAGTTTGATCATCTTTGGTTCTAGTCCACTGCCTATATTACACTCTTCAACTTCAGTTTCAATGGGCTCCAACTTAGGTTTCTTGGCTACATCATTGAAATCAAACAACTCCTCTAAAGGGACCAGACCTTTTGGCAAACTTTGATTGTTAGATTGCAGAGTTTCTAATTCTTCTTTGCCTAACTCTGTACCAACTTCTGCTGTATTTGAAGTTTGTTGGACAACAGATTTATATCAACAGTCTTTGGAGAGTTTTCTTCGTCATCAAGTGGATTTTCTTCACTAGGACAGTCATCTTCATAATCTAAATCTGAACTTGGCAGTTCAAATTCATTTCTAGACTGTAGGAAGTCTTCTATTTTTTTGTCTCCATCAAAAACTTTCCAATATTTCTCATTATCAGGGATAATTGGTCTGAATTTAATTTGGGTTGTGCATTGTTTGGTTTCAAATGTTGTTAAACATGTTCTAGCAGCGAAAGCTAAACTGTGGGCAAGGATATTTTTCTCTCTTGGGAAAAAAATAAGTTGGGATTCCTCAAAAGTTTTCAATAAATCCATGACATCGTTCCTATAGGCTCTAATCTGGGGTGTTTGGCACTATATTCCCCATTAACTTGCCTAACAATTAACTCTGAATCCCCATGAACTTTTCTTCTTTTGGCTCCTAATTTCTTCAACAGATGCAAGCCTAAAAGGAGGGACTCATATTCAGATATGTTATTCGAAAATTGAAAATTTAATCCATAGGAATGACCTTCAGTGTGATTATTTTCAGTGTTATGGATCCAAACGCCTGCACCCACATTTCTCTTGGTGCAAGACCCATCAAAGTTCATACTCCAAAGAGGACTAGTTTCGGGTTCATCATTTTGATTACTATCCTCTTCATCTTGTGCGCTTTCAGCTTGTTCTTGAAGATTGGCACTTTGTTCAATTTGTTTTAATTCCTCATGTTTTTCATTGTGTTGAGGACTGCTCTCTTGACTCTCGAGGTTGAGAAGTAATGGATGACTGATTTGTAGCTCTAGACCTGTGTGTTGTTCGCTATTATTTTATGATTTATCAAACCGTTTTGACATTTCTGTCTCGTTTTCCTCTTTCTCTATATCTGCCACTAATTCAGTTAAGGTTACTTGCTCAATGAATGTTTCATCATTGAAAAGGATAAAAGAGTCAAGGTCGGTATGTACAGAATAAAGAGGCGAGTTTTGTGGTCTCTCTTGGCTAGTAACTATGTATTGCATATGAGACTCCCTATAAAGTCTTCTAGTTTGATTAAACACAGGGATAGCAGCATATTTCATGTCCATCTGCATCGTTCCTTATAACTTAGCTCCCCACGACCTTGATAATAACATACCATATTTTGGGGGTACATCAGCCACCACAATATCCATCACTAAACACTTGGCTGGAATTTGTGCTAATTTTACACAGAGGTCTTTGATTAAGCCTAAACATTTCACTCTGGTTGAGTCAAAGGAGTAAAGATCTTTGTAAGGTCAAGTGATCTCAAGGCCTAGGCTCTCCATTACGGCTTTGGGCATTAAATTGTGAGAGGCCCCTGAATCGTGCATAGCGTTGTGTAAAATTTTGTCATGAATCTTTAAACTAACATAAAAAGGAGGAACTGGTCCCTCTTGATATCTACCCTCAATCTTAGGACCAAATTTGAGCTCTTGTTGGTCGTCATTAAGATTGATAGTATCATTATTCTCTTCTATGTTAAAAGCCTTCAAAATATGGGATCTATACACATTTTGGGTGGCTAATTCAGTAAGTGGAACAAAGATTTTTATCTTGGAAATTTCCTACTCCAAAATAAAAGGTAGTTGACTTTTTACAATGTTTGTTTCAGCTTTGTTAACCACCAATTTATCAGCAAGATCAGCTTGCAGATTTTCTCTATTTACATTTGTCAAAATTGTTTTAACAAGAGCACTAGCTGAGGTGCTAACGCTGCTAAGGTCTGCACTATGTTTTTCATTAATTTGAGTGCTCTTTTCTTTGTTTTTATTAGAATTTACAGCCATTTTTTTGTCTTTCTGTTTTGTAACTTTGGGTTTATTTACAGGGCTGTTTTTTGCAGAATTTTCAGAGGTTTTAGTCTTGGGAGTTTCCTGATTTATTTTACTCCTAAGGTCATATTCCTTTGGGGTTTCTATGATGAAATTTTCCATTTCTTGATAGTAATATTCATCCTCTACTCTTTTTTCATCATAGGGTGTGTATAGACCTTATTTCCTATTGTAATGAACTTCAAAATCATCATTATCTACTCCCAGCATGTTTATGTCATCTTCCTTTGTTTTTTCTATGGTTTCTTCAACCTCACTTACATAGTTTTGATGAAAAGGAGGAATAATCTGTTGATCATCCTCCCTTGGTCTGTTTTGAGGTTGGTTTCTCCTAAAATTCTGATTTTGGTTTTGATTTCTGTTTTGAGGAGTTGACTGGTTTTGACTTGCTTATGCTCTCTCAAGTATGCTCATCTTTTTCATCATCTCCTCCATCATTCTTTCCATCTTTGAGCTAGACGTGGAAGGTGTAGATTCCTCTCTAAAGGACACTTTCTTCTCATTCCTCATTCTTACTCTTTTCTCCATTAAATTAACTTCCACAACAAGAGCTCCTTTTTTCATATCTTCAAGAGTCAAAGTATCTCTCTCTCTCAGCTGATAGGCCATTTCAGGATCAAATCCTTCAGGAAAATTGTTTAAAGCTGAGCCTTGTGGAGGTTTTAAGTCTGGGGGAAGGGCATTATAAACACTGTTGAACCTAGTGCAATAAGCTTGTACACTCTCCCCCAGTGTTTCTTTGGAGATTCTTGTAATCATAAAGTATTTGGAGAGGGTTCTTCCTGAATTCCCATTTTTTTAAGAATAACTAATGGAAGGCTTGGAGATCATTAATACTGTGAGGGGTTAAGCCTTTAATCCATTTTCTCGCTTCTCCCCCTAAACTTTGAGAAAATAGTCTAAGTTTGATAGTTTCATCATCAATCTCGTTTCTATCAAAGTAGTCATTCATCTTGTCCACATGTTGTGAAGCAATAGTAGCACCACTAGCATCATGCAAAGGTATCTTGGATTGATAGTTCTGTGGAAGATTGACTAAATTTAAAGGAAGGACAAGGGGAGCATACCATGTTGCCATGATAGGAGGTTGTGGAAATAGTGGGGGGTTTACAAGTGGTGGATTGACAAGAGGGAAAGTGGGCTGGAATGGAGTGGTTTGAATAGTGGATATATGAAGAACAGATGTGGAGGGACTAGCAATAAATGGTTGAGCAGATCTAGGATGAGAGAAACCAAAATTATGAATGAAATGTGAATCAGGTGGGGTAGTTTCTCTGCTACCAGGATGTTCACTTCTATCTTGGGATGAAAGTGAAGGCTCTAAATCTATCTGATTTGTATCATCAAGTGACCTAGTTCTGAATGGATTTCTTAAGTCGACTTGTGATTGTTGTAGAGCTGCAAGGTTTTCAGGAACAAAGTTAGCTCTATGGAATGGTCTGACAATAGTTGAAGATTTAGCCTTAGGAGACTTCCGAAGTATTATTTCAGGGTTATCAACTATCTCAAGAGGGTTTGGGTCAGGATAAGCTCTAGTATAAATCTTTCTAGGAGCCACTATGCTATGTTTTTCAAACCCAACTAAACAAGAAAAGTTTAACCAAATATGACAGTCTTTAAGAGGCTAACTGATCTTTTAAACAAGAAAAATTTAATCCTAAAGTCCTCTTAACTGAGTTTAAATGATGTTATGATGATAATGGGTTTTTCCAGTGGAGTCTTAAGGTCTGTTTAGGATTGTGGAGTCACTAGGTGGAAATTTTAATCTCTTTTGGAGGTAAAATGTTTTATGGTCCACCACCATGTTTATTTGAATACCAATCTGAAATATTTTTGGGTTTTCTGAGTTTTTTCAGTCCTATAGGTTCTAAGAGTGTCCTAAATCTGTTTAGACACTTAGCTAGGGTGATGAGACAAAGAAATTCTACTCTTATGGCTAAGCTAGCTGATTCCTTCAAGGTTTGATATGCTCTTATGAGAATCCTAAGGTTTACTTAGTTTGTCACTGACTCAAATAAGTTTTATCACGATTACCATTTACTTTGGTAGTGCTTGAAGAGGGCTACTTGTACTCAAGGGGTTTTTAAGTATGTCTAAGGTGAAACTTGACTCAGTCCCCAGTGGAGTCGCCATAAATGTTAGCTCCCTGTAATTTCAGCAGATTGAAAAGACTAAAGCTGTAGGGAGGACATTGGAACCACTTTGGCATTCTAGGATCTAGCCCTCCTGAATCTAGAGAGGGATCTCTCTATAAAGTGCAAAGATTGATTTATCTTTTAAGGCTTTTTAATGTGATATTAGGCTAGTTATGAAGAACAAGGTTTTTTTTTGTTTTGGTTGGGCACAGATATCATGAAGGTGAAGGAAGTCTAAATGAAGGGTGAAGGTGAATGAAAGCGAAGATTAATTTAGCTAACAAGATAGGATAGAAGTAGCTTCAATCCATTGGGCTATGGAGTCATAGTAGGATTTAATTGAAACAACAAGGTTCAAGAGTGGTCTATGGGGCAAGTCATCTATGTCATAGGATCTCTTTAAGTTGATTTTATGGAATGGAATGAGACAATAAGAAAGGGAATTTAAACAAATGAAGAACAAAGAAAAGCCTAAGATCAAGTAAGTACTTTGAAACTATCCTGCTTTTGGCATGCACTTAAGAAAAACATAAAAGTAATCTAAGATCAGGTAAGTACTTTGAACCTAGCCTGCTTTCAACATACTCTTAGGGAAACTTTCAGACAACCTTTGGAGAAGAGACTAGAGGACAAGGCTAACCATAGACTTCCCTAGTTCAACTTTACTTAGAAGATACTGAAAATAACATTCAAGAATCAATGTTTAAAGTTTAGACAATAGGAAAAGGGAACACCAACATTCCTAACTGCTTGGACTATATTAAATCATTCTTAAACAACACAATTGGAAGAAAACATATAGATAAAGCTTATCAGTAAGAGCAGGGTACCTTTGACAGTAAATCCTAACTCTATAATTGTTGTTCCTTATCAGATAAGATGGACAGAATGGCAACAGAAATAAAATGACAAGTTACAATAAGAAAAACATCACCATTGACATAGACCAAGGTCCCATAAATCAGCTTGTATTCGATGCTTCAAACCAGTTACAATCTTCAAGTCCAATGGGTCTCTACAGCTTCAAACTTTTCATCTCAACTTAGGTATCTTCAATTACAAACAGAGCTTACAAAGGCTTCAGAAAACTATTTACAGGCAACAAATATGCAGTGAACAACCTATATCTCATCTTCTACAAAAGTATTTATAGAATAAATGAGGAGGTGGGATGAGAGAAAAGATCTCTAGGCTCAATTAATACAGTTTAATGCTTCTCGGCCTTTGAGGGGCTCAATGAAGAAGATTTTAGATATTTCCTCTATATCAATGGGTTTTTATTAAGTGTTCGATCTTCTTAGCATAGTTCGTTGACTTTTTAGAATTATTTCTTATCTTTGTAATACCTCTGCTGACAGTCGCAATAAGTTCCTTTGATCTGAAATAATTGTTCAGCTGTCTTGAGGCAAATATCTTCTATTTCTGGTAATAACTAGGCCTTCTTTGATGACTTTGAGGCTGCAAATGGCTTTTGGTAGTCGGAGAGAATTCAATTAGCCTATGATGTGGCAGTGGAGGCTCTTCGGACTGATAGATTTCTTTGTTTTATCCTAAAACACCTTTGATTTGCTTTAATTTTGTGTGTTAGGCATAATTAGGCCTAATTTTTGTCTTTTGTTCTTCAAAATATGTTTAATTTAGTGGATTAGGCTTTAGATTGTCAATTTTAGGCCGTAATCCCTCAAAACTACGTTAACAATATTCAATTCTTCATCTCTGTTGTGACTAGATCCTTTAACACTGATACTCTTTGTTTGATTAAGGTTTGATGTGTTTTGTCGCTGTGCATGAGTTTACAGAGGGTTCTTATAGTGTTATCAGTGCTCATGAGGCACAGATAAATCATAATGCGAACTCTACATAATGATCCCTTTGATGAATAGTGGCCTGAGGGATCGTCATCCCTGGCCTTTGATTTTCTTCTAAAACAATGGAAAAACCATTAAAACCTACAAAAAGAAACAAAAACTATAAAAATCCTGCGTGGCTGGGTAAAAAATGCTTTGGAGGCTTAGGTCAGAGCGTGATTGTTGGATGAAAGCATCCGACGGTGAGGATGGCTTGCTGAGATCAAAGGAGAGGCAATTGGAGTAGAATGAGACTTTGATTAAGTCCGGGTCGTTAGATCAGATTGATCAATGACTGAGATTAATCGGAAGCTTCATAAGGCGAAAGGGAAATGAAATAATGCAAATGGAAGAAAATATAATGTAAATGGGGAAAAACCTTTATCGGCAGTGAAAAAGGTTTAATTTGAAGTTTGGGGTCACAGAATGATCTAGGCCGTTGGATTAGGTTATTTTAATAGAGATCGACGACGGATGTTGCATCGGAGTTCATCGCATCAGGGGAACAGTGATGGGAGGGACAAATGGGTTTGAGCGATGCGATGGGGGAAGGCCGATGCGATGGTGCGATCGGCATATCGCATCGACGAGGGGAAAGAAAACAAGGGTAACAAAACGCCGGGGGAAAAAATTCTGATGCGATGTTCTAAAAATGTAAAACCTTGCGAAGGGGCGAATACACAGAAAAAAGAAGAAGAACTGAAAATGAAATGAAAAGGGGCGTTGGTGGTGGGACCGGGAGTATGGAGGAGGAGATCAGCAGGTTAAATGAGGACCGTCGGATAATGATACAGATCAACCGTGGAAAATAACTCGGGAATCTACAATCGGATGGAACAGGGCATGGCGTTTAAATATTTTCCGATGCGCTATTTGCGATTACGCGTCAGCCGTCGGATCTGGAAACAGATCGATGGCCCATGATTAATCAGAGGGTAATGTAGAGTGGGGACAGGCACACAACGGAATTAGTGCTGACCGTTAGATTTTAAGAGATCAACGGCTCGGAACGAAGTCGAGGCCAATAGACCAAATAACCATCGCATCGGAGATTTTTCAAAGAACAAATGAAATGCATTTGTTGAAAGTTCTGATTGCGATAAGCGCTCGGGGCTTAGCACTTGGTCCTGGGCGCGGGTTACATGGTGGGGAAGTGGTTTGGGGTTTAGCCAAAAGGGGGCTTAAGGCCTAATCACATCGCAAAATTTGAAGGGAACACAAAAAGAATTCATTTGTTTATTTGCGATGCGAGATTCTGACTATCGTCGATCAGGGAGTAGATCAAAAATTAGTTTTCGTTAAAACAACGAACCGGCGGGTTCTCTTCAAAACATAGCAAAGTTGGGTTTTATGAAGATATAAAGGAAAAAACAAAGAGATGAAGGTTTACAATGCCTGGTTGCGGGGCTTATGGTTCTGTGAAGAAACGAAGGGATCGGGGGCCTTTTTAAAGGAAAGGGCCAAATCGCATCGGAGTTTTTTAATGCAAAAGGGCGAAAAGGAACATAGAACGCCCCGATTGCAATTAACGATGGGGTTTTAACTGTGGGTCACAGCTCTGGTTTTATGCGAAAAAAGGGACTGGAGGCTAAGGCTAAAGGGGCTTAAAGCCTTAGTAGAAAAAATGAGTTTTTAGGCCAAAATGAGAGGTTTTCAATGCTTTTTGGCTTTTGGTAGAAGGGGAAAAAGGGGTTTTTAAACCTTCCAAAGGAATTTTCAAAGGTTTAAAGGGAATTTCAAGGGAATGAGGGGTAAATGGAATTTTTTATGAATGAAATGGAGAAGGGAAAAGGAGAAGGGAAAATGAGGGAAATTGGAACCTTTCAGCGGTCTTTTCCTTTGGTAAACAACAAATTTTTTAGTGTTTATGAGGGAAACAACAGTGAAGGTTTTCTGAAGGACAAAGAGACATCATTAAGACTTCAAGAAATCACAATTTTGAAATGAATTGTTTCTTGAAGGCTAGAAAATATCTAGCCACCATTTGATATGACAAATTTTATAGGTGGCTAACACAAGCCACTTCTCCCAAGACCCGCAATCTCCCACTGCTTATTTGTTGGTCCCTCTGGAAAACTTGGAACCACATCATATTTCAAGACTCACAACCACACTAGACTTTGGCCTCTACTCAGGTGATTTCTCTGTACAATAATATCCCTTCGGACACCCCTCCAACACCCCCTCGCAACATTACACTGGAGATAATAAACAAGGAAAAGCTGTGGGAATACTTCGATGGTGCCGCACAAACACATGGCTGTGGGGGTGGTGCAGTGCTTCACATGAATGATGCCATATACTACAGAATCAGAATGGGTCTAGGACCGGGCACCAATAATTATGCAGAACTAATCACCCTTCGTCACCTTCTACATTTTGCTATCGAACATGAATGCCACCACCTACAGATCTTCGGGGATTCCAATATTATCATCAATTGGTTTAATTTGTCTTCTACATGTCATGTTCACACACTATGCCACATATTGGAGGATGTTTGACAATTAAAATCACAATTTGAATCTATTACATGTTGTCACATTTACAAGGAGTGTAACCAGATTTCTGACGCGCGATCCAAGGAGGCCACACTCCAACCTCGGGGGACATGGCTGATCGATGAACATAATGGACAGGCACAATTCAGATATTATCACCCGTCGTACATAGATCAACACCAGATTGTTGATATATAGCTGATATTTTTTGTTTTTATTTAGCACACAAAACTAAACATATATATTTGTATCTATCTAGAATACCAGACTTTATGGACATTATCATGTAGACCCCGACAAGGGGTTTTTAATTGGTCTATTTTTTGATATGTGACTATGTCACATTTTGATGCATATGCCTAAAGGCATATACAACATGTAATTTTTCCATTATAATGAAAAGTTACGATTTTTCCAAGGGGAAAAAATATATTGAGTTGAGTTGTGTGAAGTAATATATTTATATTATTATTATTATTATTATTATTATTATTATTTTAATTTTAATTATTTAATAATATTTTTTTGGTAAGGTTAGTTATTTTATATTATTTTTAAAAAGATGTAAATAAAAATTTCATAAGTTATTGGTTTTTAGTATAAGAAACTGTACAAGTAGCATAAATTCAAAATTTTAGCATTGCATATAACATATGTTATAATTTTTCCATTCAAATTTGAAAGTAAAATTAGAAGAAAAACTATGTTAAAAATATACAATCACACATATAGTAATGCCAAAATAAGGGACCTAAAGAGTAAACCTGGCTCACTTGATCATGGTTAACCTATAGGATACTTCATCTGAATAGGTGAAGGAGGATCACTATCATCATCATGTAAGGTGAAGCTAAGGTTTTCCAATTTCTTGGCCAACATAGAAACATTTGTATCCAACCTTTCCATTTTTTCCATTATTTCAACCATACACATGTGAATTTCTTGTTGAGTATCTACATGGTTGATAAGGGCTCTACACTTGAGACTTTTAATGTGCTTGTACATATTCGTAGTTTGCATGTAGTAATATTTACAAGCCTGAGTGGAATTTCCTATTTTAGGGATCCAATTCTTGGTGTTATAATCAATCTGATGATCAAAAATATATTTGTGACTATGAAAAACTTCATTTCCTAACTCAGAGATAGTTTTATAAAACTACTCAGGGATAAATTATATATATGTTTCCATGGAATGATGTGTTGTAGCTTGCACATGAATTTGAGTAGATGAGGGTAGAGGGGACTTAGGGTAGCAGGAGGAGAAACTCTTTCTCTTTTTCCACCTCTACGACTTGGAGAAATCCACAGTCGAGCCATGGTGAGGGGAGAGTGTTAGAGGAGGATATTAGTGGAAAAACCAAAAAAGGAAAAAGGATCCATAACCTAAATAAAAACACCCACTAGAGACACGAGAGGTTTTAAGGAAAAGACTAGTTCAACATGGTAAGAAGAAATAAGAAGAAATCTCGAGGAAATCTCTATAGTTTCAAAGTAATCCATACTAATTAGGAAGGATTGAGAGTTGCGCAAAAAACAATGCTCAGGAGACTAAATTAGAAAAATACTGGAAAAATAGCTCAAACCCTACAAACAAGCCTAGAGAATGAAAGAACACCCAGATTTTTTTTTTTTACAATGTCGGTTGCTATATTATATTGGAAAAAAAGAAAGGAAATATTTCCTTGTTACATTCTGATGCTGCTAAGGACAAACAAGGAGGGATGAAAAAAAAAAATGGTGAGCCTCCGTTGTGTCGACTGTTCAAGCTATACTCCATTATATATTCAGGATAGATTCTAACAAACTGTGAAAGCATGAAAGCAAATTTAAAAGACATGAGAAAGAAAGAGAGGGGAGGAATGAGGTTTAGTCAATGTTGATTGGACACCCAGTTGATGCATCAGTGTTATCATTAGGACAAGAATTTCTTACATTATTTGAGCTGGAACTTGGAGCCGAACTAAATATATTTCAGGATCTGGAGATATTATTCCACATGAGAACAACGATTGGTGAGCTCCAAATTCTGATTCTGGAATGTCTGAGCCCAATGCTGAAGGAGGGCCATATCCACTTTTTGTTTCTCTTCTAGGATCCTCTGTTGTGCATGGATCTGCTCCATTTTTTACTGTATATTTGCACAATGGAAGCAATTTTTGCTTCTTTCCATGATATCAGTGAACTGAACTGGGGCAATCGAAGCGAAGGTTGGAGAAGAAGCAGAGTAGACATAGAGTGCAGGGGGCAGAGGATGTTAACAAGTGGGATTGTGGGCAATGAAGACAGACAGTGGCTAGGCGAAATATGACAGGCAGACAGAGAATGTAAAAAGGCATGACTATAGGCAACAAATATAGGCGAGACTATAGGGAATAGGAAGATAATATTAGGGGAGCGCGTGTCGAAATCAGCGAGGAGATCACGTGGCCACACAGGGAGGAGAGGGAGCCAATGCTGAAGGGAACGAACACATAGGTGAAGTGGAAATGTAGGGGGGGAATAAATAGAACTGGAAGAGAGTAGGAGGGGATCAAAGCGAGGAAAATGAGAGGATAAGATCACAGGAGGGGATATTTTGCAAGGATGAGAAGATCCGGTCAGTTCAGAAATAACCTTGAAGAGAATCAAACAAGAAAGATATGGTGGCAAAAATATAATCATGGAAGTGGAGAGAGAGTTAGGCCATCTTGACTAAGCATTTGACTGGCTGGTCTACTGCAGGATTTTTTAGCCAACTTTTCCGCGAGCTTGATATTGGCTAAGAGAATGTGGTGAAAGGAGAGATCTTTCATGTCTTTGATCAATATGTGGCATCTTATAATGATCTTGTAATGTGCTATGTTTTTGGTTTGAGAGTCATTTAGCATCATTCTTATGACAATGGCAGAGTCCACAAACACCATTGCATTTAACAAGTTTCAGCTCTTTATCAATTGAAGACCTTTATGCAGAGCGCAGGCCTCGGCTTTATTATTTGACAAAGAGTCAAGACCCCATTCGAAGGAGATCAACACGCTGCCATGTTCATCCTGTAGAAATTATACAACATGCATTTATATCTTGGATTCTCCTGATCTAACAATTATATGCCACTGTTAAATAAAGAATCACTTCTACAAAAATCTTTGCAAAATTTAAAACATGATGGCCAGTTGCAATATCAAGAAGATGGATCAATCACACATAACACATATGTTTTTACCAGGAAAGAGTAAAGCTAAAAACCCCACTATCATATATTATGTACATATTATGGATCATGAAACAATCTCATACAAAACTCTAATCCAAGAGCTCTCAGTACAATATACAATAGTCTCACACTGTCATACAAAAATTGGCAAATACATGCACCAATTTACTGCCTCCAGATAGCCTGCCTCCATTGCGCAATCCATGATGGTCAAGAACCTCTGAATGAATCATTCTAGTATGCCTTGACTACGCAATACTCATAGGCACATCCAATGTGTGTGTGGTTGCATGTGTGCAGTCACTAATGTCACAACTGATAGTCAAAATGTCCCTTTCCACTAGGGGAATTTTGAGGTCTAAAATGGGCCTCCTAAAGAAATTATAAAATAATAGTGAAAATAATAAAATAAGATTTGATGACATTTTGATGAGAAAAATGAGAAGAACAAATTTGATGATCTATTCTTCTCATTTTTCTCTCCTTGCCATAGGAATTGCCTTAAAACTGCTTCAATTTTTTGATGTATGTTGATAGGAGCATTGAGCAAGGTTAAGTGATACAATGCCAGAGAGGAGAGAACAGATTTTAGGAGGATTAAACACCCAGCCATGTTGAGCCACGAGGATCCCCACTGCTGCACTCTCTTTTTCATTTTGTTAATTGTGATGTTCCATACCTCAGACTTCAAGGGTCCAGCACTAACTGACATCCCAAGGTAATTAAAATAGGCCCAATTCAATTTTTAGGAGACTCGAAATTGTTTTTAAATGATATGGATAGTGTGGTTTGTAGCATTCCATCCATAGATACATTTTTTTTGGTGATTTATCAGCCCTCTTGAGTAAAGCATAAATTTTTCAAAAAGATTTTTGAATCTCTGGGCAATAATGCAGGTAGCTCCAACCATCAAAAGGGTGTCATCAGCAAATTGAGAATGATTCATATTCTTGACTCCATTACTGAATTTGATTCCAGTGATAAGGCCAACTTTGTGCTTGTGATCCAAGGCCCTATTGAAGGACTCAACCATTAGAATGAAGAGAAAGGGAGAGAGAGGGCAGCCTTGTCTAAGACCACGAGAAGATTGGAAGAATTTTGTTGGCCTTCCATTGACTAAGGGAGATATCAAAGCGTTAGAAATATAGGCATTGATAAGAGAGATAAAATCAGTTTCAAAACCCATTTTTTGAAGGACAGAGAGGAGAAATTAATGTCTCACCCTATCAAAGGCATTGGCAAGGTCGTGTTTGAGGATGAATCCTTTCTTTGATCGCATCATACTCGAGTGACTGGCTTATTGAACAAGGAGAATAGTATCAGAAATTTTCCTTTGGGAGATGAATCCCCTTTGATTTTCAGAGATGAGATTAGGGAGATAGGCTTTAAGGTGGGTGGCAAGAATTTTAGTGATGATTTTGTAAGAGGAGTTGCAAAGGGAGATGGGTCTAAATCTGGAAAAGGAGGAGGGGCGGTTTTCTTTGGGTATGAGGGCGACAAAGGTAGAATTGGTAAATCCCTCAATATTATTCTTTATTTGAACCCACTGAATCATTTTGGTTAAATCCTTTTTAATTAATTCCCAATAGGTCTGGAAAAAGCTAATGGAGAAGCCATCCTGACCCGGAGACTTATATGGATGCAGAGTCCATATAGCATTGAGAATTTCAGCCTCCTCTATGTCCTTTTTAAGGGAGTCTTTTATCTCCTCCACGATTAGCTTTGGAAAGTGGTTTAAGAGATCTGAATAATCCTCACACGCAACAAATTCAGCTAGCAGATTTTTATAATGATTGTGAGCAGTAGCCTTGATACCCTCCTGATTTGTGTGAACTCTTCCTTCATTATCTATTATGGATGAGATGTTATTCCTTTTCCTTCTAAGAGTTGCTTGTTTGTGGAAGAAAGGAGTATTTTTGTCACCAGCCTGAGGCTAAAGGTTTCTAGATTTTATCCTCCACTTCTCCTCTTCTTTCCTATTGCCTTTATACAAGTTCCAGTAAAGATCTCTCTCTTGTTATGAATTTTCTTGATTCACTCCATGAGTGTCAATTTCATTGTGAATTACTTCCAGCTTTGTTTTAATTTATTTTTTGTCTTTTTCAGGTTATTTGTAGTGAATTTTGGCCCAATATTTAAGATCCATTCAAACATTCTTCAGCATTTTTTCCCATATGTGCAAAGGGGAGCCCTCCACATGCTGCTGCCAAGAGTGATGCACGACCTATTTGGCTTCAAGGAATTCACTCCAAAGGGGGTTGTATTTAAAAGGGAGGGGACCGAGGAAGGATTGATCACCAAGGGAGAGGGTGACAGGGTAATGGTCAGAAGTAGAGGAAGAGAGGATATAAGAAGATCCAACAAAGTAGAAATAAATAAGAGGAATAACCACAATAAAATGTTAAAGCCATTCCAAATTGTTTCCAACTCCAACTCTGCGATTGCTCCAAGTTAATTTATGATTTTTAGGAATGATATCAACCAAATAATGGTCTTGAATAATGGTTTCAAGCTAGTCCCTCGAGGAATCGGAATTGAGGCAGCCACCACTTTTGTCGTTGGCATGTAATATCAAGTTAAGATCCCCACCAATGATGATATTTTTGTTGTCCTCATTGTCTATATCTACTTTCATAGTGCTCCAACAAAATTCTTTGTCCCTGTAATGATTAGGCCCATATATATTGTACACAGTAATCACAATGTTCTATTGGGTATTTTGAAGGTTTACTTTGATCCAGTTTTTGGTTTTAACAGCTCCATTTTTCTCCCAAGCTTTATGATTCCAAATAGTGGCTATTCCTCCTAAGGCACCCCTAGATTCCATGATAGTGCCCGTGTAGTTCTTCATTTTATTTATAATGTTTTCCATCTCTTGATCTCCTTGCTTCGTTTCTTGAAGGAAAATGGTGTCATTTTTTTCTTGATTCAAGAGGTCTCTTAGAGCTACGTTTTTTGAGGGGTGCCCTAAACCCCTGCAGTTCTAAGAAAGGGCATTCATCTTTTCAGGAATGCAAGTTGTGGGCCTGTTTTCCCTCCTTTTTCATTCTAATTTTCTTCTTTGTTATTTTTCCCTACAATGAAGGATTCTATAGGGTTTTGAATTCCAAGAGCTATGTCCTTTTGGGCTGCTTGATGACCCCATGTTCTTTTGTTGCATGTCTTGTGACAACCTAGGTTGAAGAAGGTTCTGTGGAGGAGGAGGGAGTAAAATATTTGGAAGGGGAGAACTGAGGAGAGAAACCAATAATATTGGAGGGGATGGAGGGCTAAGGAGGGTCCTCTTTAGATAGGGCAAGGGAGGAGAAGGGGTTAGGGGAGGCAAGGGAGGGGATGGAGGGAGGATTAATAGGGGGATCAGATGGTTGCTAAGGGGATGGGGAGGAGTTGGACAAGGAGGGATGGCGAGGAGGGGGGGAAGATTGGGAGGATTACACAGGAGGAATACCAGTTTTTCTAGGTTTCAGAGAAGTCTTTTTTTTGTTATAGTTTCCCATTGGGTTTCTCGATTAGAGTTTTCAATGTCAATGAATTTGGAGCACCTATTAGAAAAATGACTGTATTCATGACATACCTTGCACTTGAATGGAATTTTTTCATAGTCTAGCTATTGTATGTGGGTCCAGTTGTCAACCTTAAGCTTGATCGCCTCCAAAATTTCTTTCCCCAGATCCACTTCAACGCAGATCCTAGTGCATGCTTGCATGTTGTCCTTCGGCTTGCTTCTATCACTGAATTTTCCTATTGCATTTCCGATTGCTCGAACAGAATCATCACCCCAACAATTCAAGGGGAGATGGGGGAGGCGAACCCAAAATGGAACAACATTGGGCACGTTGATTCTTAGATCAAAGTCTAGAGTCCATTTGTTGAGGTAGAGCCCTCTAGTGTCCATGAAATATGGCCTATTCCTAAATATCAAGTCATTGTGTTCTTTTGACTCAAAATGGAATGTGAAATAGCCTTTGCTGCAGAATTTGATTGAAACATTTCCACTGATCTTTTTCGCCCAGTTGCACTCAACCCATTTTTGAACTGTCTTCAGTGAGGGCCACAGGCCTGTGAATTGCTCGATAAGACCTTTCTTAGCTAGAGAGAGAGAAACCATACGCGGGATAGCTGGAGGTAGAGAGACTTCCTAAATGCCTTCAATTTTCGTGACAAAATTTGAGATTGTTGGTCTTGGATGAGTAGGATTTAAGGAGCTGATCAATGCCGAGAAATATTGGGCATGATCAAGTAGAGAGGCCACCTCCGGATGGCCTCTAGAGGGGCCATGCACCCTAGATCGGGCAACAGTAGTAGAGGGGAGCATGTATGGGCCGACATCTGCTAGGTCGCAGTCGCGGCTCATCTACAAAGCGATCTTTGTTAACTTAGAAACAAAATTCAAAAAGGTCGTGGGCTTGGCCCAGATTGGTTAATATCTCGCGGTGAGCCACGCCCTCGCTTGGGATCGAGCATAGGACTTGTCAGTATTTACGAGAGTGAACTTACCACTACGCCGCCTCCATAGACCTTAAAAGAACACCCAAATATTGATGGAACATAACAACATGCAATGGATATATGTAAGGAAAATTGAAACTAAAGGATGGAAAACACTAAAAAATAAATAAATCAATCTTGAAACCTAACCGTGAAACAATATGGGAAGGATCAGATCATGATCCTGAAGTTTTCTATCTTCCAATTGATATCCACCACCAAGCCTAAGAGCTACTAATAGTCCTACATCAGGTTGGAAACCAACCTCTCCTATCTAATTAGAGCTTTGATTTAAGTATATTCCCACAAAGGATAAAAAAATTAAAATGTGTTTTAGTCAACAAAAAAAAAACTTAAGGAAGCCAACTTATAAACCAAGCATAAACATGCATTCAACGAGCCAAAATCCAAACTATATCCCTATTGTGCCACACTATGTCACGATAAGCCACAATCACTCTAATAACATCTATAATTAAACTCAAAGTTGGCTTGAAGGCAAGAAACGATACTAAGTATCCTTCCCACGACTCCCACACAACAATATTCATAATTTTGACATCCTCCCATGAATCCATTACAGCTAACCTCAATCACATATGTACCTTCATGCATGAAAACCACCAGATGGGGGCTGTATTTCCACCCCGAGTTATTTTTTTGGATCACATATCAAGACAATACTGCAGATCCCATAGATGGGCACCCTTTGTGGGGCACATGATACTTAATCAAATTATCCTACAAGTGATTCTTAGAGAGTCTAGAAAACCACAGGAATAACTCTGATCTAATATATTAGCCTTATATCGAAGTCCTTCATTGGATAATTTGTTCGTAAGCTTATTTTTGTTCCATTTGACATGTGAAAGAAAGGAGTATGTTATTTTTTTTAACATTTTCTCTACTCTAGCAAAGCTAGCTATAAGTCTCCAAGTAATCAATAATTTACAAGGTTGGAGCCACCTTGAAATTTATGTATCATGTGAATTTTGTTGTAGAATTTCCTTCTATTATTAGCTTATGGTAACATTTTCTATTAGAAATTATTAGACCATGTTAAAATGGTTAAAGTTCTACAACATTGTTAGTATCTAGTCAAGAGATCCTACAAATATACGAATTGTTTAAACTCAATCATCTTTGGAAACTCCCCCAAAGCTAGCTAGACCTAGGTTACCCTTGGAGGCCCCATCAAAGTTTAACTTTTTAAATCCTTTAGGAGGGGAGACCAATGATCAAGGCTTAAAGCTTTTGGATGGTATTATGGAGTGTGAAAGATTGATTTGGACTAATGCATCCCCATGAGAGACAGGATACAACTTTTCTTATGATTAATCTCCCAATCTTCACTTTTCTAAGGGACTATAAGGATCGTTTCCTTTATTTTTCCTAATATTGAGTGTTATACTATATCCAAATAAGATGATTGAACTCTAAAAATTATTATATTCCTTTCTTTCCAGGTTTCACACATAATGATTTATGGGAAAAGTTTCCAAACTCTATTTATAATTGTACTAAAGGAAGTGCATCCCCATTCTTAAATGGTTGATAGTATGCTTCCCCAATTCTAGTCTAATTGACGACAAACCATTTCCATATGATCCCATGTTCTAAATGGAAATCCACAATTTTCAAGAGATGTCTAGTTGTTTCTAAATTAGCCAAGTGGAGATGACATATGTTACGCCCTTAGGATCCTCTTCTTTGAATATTGTCCCAAGTTAAGATTTTTTTTTTCATGAGTAGCCAAAGAAAAAGTCATAAATTAGGCTACAATTTAGAATGCCACAACTTCTTCCACTTGTTTAGGTTGACCTGTCCCTTTTCTCCCACTAGTATTTTTTAACCCTCCTTAAGGTTAAAGGATCCCGTAAGGAAATGTCCCCATCGAAGAATGTCATTTTCCAACTGAATTTTAACTCTCCTATTTTTTAGTTCCTTTTTTATGTTCTTCTAATTTTTATAGCTAATAAAAACTCACCAATTAATGCATTGTTCCCATTGTCTCCATTGGCTTTGATCCTAGGTATTAGTTGAGTATTGAGCTATATAGAATTTTCCCTAGGAGGTAAGCTACTCTCTAAGGATTTTCATTTCCCCCTCTCGTCCTATATTGGGCCATTAATTTTGAGGATATTACAAAAGACCAAGATTCCTCCTTTAATCTCAAAATATTTTGGTATTGAATGAGGTTATTCTTTCACAAAGCTAAATTAAAAGGTGTGAACCTATAATATTCCCTTCAATGCGTATAAGATGGTTTGCATCTATCCTCAGAGTATTTTTTTCTTCTATAGTTTTCCCCATAACTATTTTTTATTCTTAATACATCTCCACTAGGTTTTGGCTCCTAGGGTTTGACTGAAGATTTTAGGGTATCTCAGGCCTAATTCACCAAATTATTTGGGTTTGCATATTTTTTCTAGGCCACAAGGGCCCATTTTTTTTCCTTATTTTCTCCTCCATAAAGGAAATATCATTGAATATTTATTATTTTTTACATAACTGATTTGGGATCTGCTAAAGCTAAGATAATATAAAAAATAATAGCTTGCAAGATATATTTAAGTAGAGGGAGAATACCCACAAGGTTAAGAGATCTAAAGTTCCAAAAAAATAGTTTTTTTTCAATTTTTTATAGAGTCTCTTCCAAAACCTTTAGTTTGAGGGTATTTTCCACCAGAGGGGTTTCAAGATATTTTGATGGAAAGGAACTCCTTTGAATTCCAATAAATCTAGATATGTGAACTTAGATAGTTGTAGGGGTGTTGAAAAATAATATTCACAACTTGGAATTAAGATTACTGCTTGTTGATGGGCCTCTAAATTAGACATAAATTAAGGCCCATCTACCTTCCTTATGCACATGAAAAGATATATTAAATCTCTCTAGCTGGAGGCAGTCAAGGGATGATTAGAGCATATGTGGTCATAGTTGTGGGTAACCAATCTGGACATACCAGAATTGAAACCTTATTTATCCCCAGCGGAACAAGTCGATACCCTACTACAGGCCATGTTACAGGACCAGATCCTTTCGTTTGAAGCGGGCCAAAAGGGCGGGCGAGTGACAGCTGCTTGCTGCTGCACTTAATAATGTTTTATTATGATTTAATATTTTCTTAGGAAGGTTTAAAGCTAATTGCATATTTGTGCCTAATATTGGTTATTTTTGTAGAATATTGTGAGAATATTTGGTAGATTATGCAGATTTGGAGGAGATAATTTAGGGACTTGCTCCCTACCACTGGAAGATCAAGATTGAAGAATAAATGGGCACAATATCAGGAAATTATTGAGAAATATTGGAGAAATTATAGGAGGATTGTTCACCCTCCTTAACCCTCAAAGGCAACCAAAGGATCCCAAAGATTCTCTCCAGCAATTCGAATTCTAAAGGCAGCCACAGGATCCCCAAGGATTCTCTCCAACAATTCGAATTCCAAAGGCAACCACAGGATCCCCAAGGATTCTCTCTAGCAATTCGAATTCCAGAGGCAGCCAAGAAACTCAAAGAGGAGTGCACTCAATCTATGGTTTACTTGGATTCAAAGTGGACTCAATCACTATTTTTTAGGGAGTTGTTGGTAGCTGCCCTTTAAGATAAATAAAGTTGATCAAGAGCTAATTAGGGTCGATTCTAAGGGATTCCGCTCGAGTTCCATTTGATTCCATTAAAAACTTTTGTTGCAAGCTATTAAGATTTTTATTATTGTACTTAGTGCTAAAAATTTCAGAAATGTAACAAGGCTATTCTCTTCCTGAAATGAGCAGACAAAATCCATTTTACTGATTTAGTTCCAGAGAGATGGGCTTGTGGGTTAGGGCCCAACCCATCTGCCTTAGCTTCTTTGTTGTTTTCATTCTTTCCTGTCTATCATTTAGCTAGTTTTGTTTCTATCATTTAGTTAGTTCTGCTTCTGATAGTTTCATTTCTGTTTAGTTTTGCTTTCAGTTTGCTATTGCAGTTCTTCATTTTCTTATGAGAGTAATAGAGTAGAGGAAAAATACAAAATTTGTGGTCAATCCTTCCCCTCTCATCTCTGTCAATAGAGTTTGAGCAGGGTTGACCTTCCCACAGGCCAAAAAAATGCTTTATGTTCACTATTTTTATCACGCATCTTGTTTGTTTTTTCCATGCATGAATCCGCAGGTTTGTTTGTAGGAATAAGCATAAAAAGACTCAGAGAGTTCATCAAGTCGTCTCACTTCATTTTCCATATATGATTTCATGCCTGAACACTGTTGTTGCGCCTCCATTTCCCTCCTTCTTCTTTTATAGCAGATGTTTCCCTTTTTTTCAAAAAACACTTAAAAAACATCAAAAGTATGCCTATGCCCTTTTTCTCCTTGACTTTCTCTCTTATCGCATCTCGACCATCAGATAATCCTTTCTCTCCTTTCTTTTTCCATTCTTCATTATGATTTATGCTTTACCTTTCCACCTTACTACTTACCGTTTATGCTCGAAAACAATTTAAACATTGGAACCCGACCTTTACCTTTCCTTCGAACTTACCGCAATCCCTTTTCACAATCGAATTTCACAACCTTTTCCCTTTTTCCTTTAAGACTTACCGCTCCTGTTCATCGATTGCGATATCATTTTCATACTCTGCCATGTCATCCGACTCATCGCAAATCACAAATCACACTTTTTATTTGGTTCCTGTTAATAGCTACCACTCCCGATGCCGATTGTGATATTGTTTTCGTACTCTGCCACCGGTCCCACTGCCACATCACCCATCGCATTTCGCATTTCAAAACCTTTTCCCTTTTCCCTTTAAGACTTACCACTCCAAACGTTGATTGAGATATCACTCTATACTCCACCACACCACAAATCACAAATCGCATTCTGTAGTCTTTATCCCATCGCATTTTTCATTTCGCAGTTTTTACCCCATCACATTTCACATTTCACTCCCGCTCCCGAACATCACTTCTGCTACTCCTCCAACTTTGCGATATTGCAATTGCGATATCGCATATCGCATATTGCACTTTCGTCCCTCCATCGTAGTTCCTCCATCACACTTCTAAAAGCCTCTTGCTTCAAAGGATTTTTTGCGCTATAAAGTTTTAATAAGGTTTAAACCCCCTCTTTCCACCTCTAAGCCTTGTTTCATGTGGTGAGCCTTCCATTAGCTCTTTTAGCCCATTTTCCCCCAAACTACAAGCCACACTTTGTCAAGTTTAGTTTATTATGAATATTTTCATGGTTAGAAGCATGATAGCATGGTAAATCAATCAAAGGATGAGTTGGGTGTGTTTAGTCGATTGGCCTAGCTAGGTGAAACTTAGATTAGTTTCTTTTCAGTCATTTCCTTTTTCAGTTTAAATTAGTTTCCTTTTTGCAATTTATTTTCAGCAAGTTAAATTAGTTCCCTTTCCGTCATTTCCTTTCTGCAATTTCAATTAGTTTATTTCCTATCATTTATTTTCAGCAATTTAAGTTAGTTTCCTTTCTATCATTTCCTTCCATCAATTTACTTTTTAGTTTTATCATAGTTTAAGAAATAGCACCCTTTCGTAAAGCAGAAAAGGATGACATGTATCGAATGCATCTGCTGTGCATATAGAACTGTCACCTCCAAGTGTGTACGAACCCCGGGTTGATAAAGTAAAGTAGGGCAGCCCCTGGGAGTTGCAACACTCTTGGTGCAATACCAGGGCTCACCACTTGCTCCAATAGCCTTGGAGAAATCATTTAAAATGGATTTGAGTGCTTCTTGTTCTTTAACTATAGGATACACCATGAGAAGAGTATCATCTACAAATTGTTGAGGCATGGAAGGAGAATCATTGCATCTTGAAGATAGAACTTTTAGCATTCCTTGATCAACAATCAATTTTAGAGCATGCCCCAAACCTTACACCATTATAATAATATGGTAAGAAGAAATGGGTCCCCTTGTTTGATACCTCTAGAGGGGAGCAAAGGAGAGGAGGAGGATCCATTAACCAGTAAGGAGAAAAAAAATCCTTAGAAACAAGAGAGATGACCCAATGAATCTGGGTTTCATCAAATAAAAAAGCCTTGAGAATATGATAAATGAATTTCTAGATAACCTAGTCAAAGGCCTTAGACATGTATAATTTTATTATAATAATAGAGATAGAGGAATTTAGGGTATGTACATTCTTATGAGCATGAAGAATGGTATCTATAATTTTTCTACCTTCCACATAATCAATTTTCTTCGGGGAAATAAGGGAGGAACAAATATATTTAATTCTATTGGCAATGAATTTAGAGATAATTTTGTAGATGATGTTACAGATAAAAATGGGGTTGAAGTCCATAGGATATTTGAAAAAATAATTATTGGGGATAAGAGAGGTAAATGTGGCATCCAGGTATGAAAGAAGGGAGGTATATTTTCTGGAATCCTCATCCATTTTCCAAGAATTTTCTCCTATGGTTTTCCAACATTCCTAAAATAAATCATAAGTGAATTGATGTGGACTTAGAGTGTAGCAACCTTAGTGAAAATTCCATGTAATAAAAGTTAATAAAAGAAAAATAATAATCACGGTTATGTGACACTTATTCTAAGTTGAATGTTTGGGAAAAACATCCTAATGCAGGTGTTCATTTGGTTTATTATGGCTAAGGAAATTGTCAAAGGCAGTGGAAAAGGCTTTGGAAAGGCAAAATGTCATTTTTGGCAAGTTATTTATGAAAATAAAGAAAATTAGGAGAAAAGGAAGGTGAAAGGTCATAGATAGCATGTGAGGAGGAAAATGAAGGGAAATACCAGGAAATTGTATAAATTAGAGGCCTCATTGATAAAAATAATTCTGAGGATCAATTGGTACCTTTTATCAGTTCATTTTGGAGCTCTCTCTTTATTATCTCTCTCTCACACTCTTGGACACTTAGAGTTTTCTTGGACAATTTCAGCATTGGATCAAGAAAGGAATATAAGGCAAAGGGGAAGCAAAGATAAAGCATGAAAGACTATCATAAAGCGGCTACATCAAGATTATTTGCAGGTATCAAGTTTCATGTATGATTTCCTTACTAGTTTTGGCATGCATGGGTATGCATGTGTGTTCTTGGGTCTCTTGTTGTAATTGGCATGTGTTTTTCTAGTTTTGAAAGTGTTTTTCAGCCTATCCTTGCCATTTCTAGATAACCATAGTGCGAGAGGGTTCTCATGTTTTGGTTGAGCTAGGATTTTGGATGGATTCAAAAATAAGTGATGTGGTCTCTAAAATAAAGAACACATGGCTAGTGTTCTCTGAATCAGAGTGTGAATTATAGTAAATCCTTCACCTAGTGACCCCTAAACAATAATGTGGGTTGCGTTAAAGCCATAATTTTTGTGTTTCCTTAGTGGGCCTAGGAATCGTCAACTGATTAATGGAGAGATTTATGAAAAACCCTGGAGGTGGGTTCCCTCGATCATGCCTAGGAATCCTTGGTTGGTGAATTTTAGGATATACGGTAAAGCCTAGAGGGTGGAGTCTCAATTAGGCCTAGGAAGCCCAACCTGTGAATGGTGGTATATACGGTAAATCCTAGAGACTAGGAGACAAGAAAATTCCTCGTGGTGTATGTGGAGAAATCTGGTGGCATCCATTCTTCTTTAGGGCCTAGTGATCGAGTGGGGATTAAGGTAAATCTTGGTTCTATTGATGAGGATGAGGTAGTTTATCCTTGGGAATCCCTCGTTGATTTTGGTTATGAGTCACACATTCATGATTTGAATATGGCATGGGGGTGATTGGCTAAAATAATTATTTGGTTCAACTAATCTAAGGTCGGGTGGTACGTGGAAGTCCCAAAACTGGTTTGCTTTTGCATTCATTAATAAGATTTCCTTTCCTTGGTATTTTATGTGCAAATTTACTGGTTCATATGTGGCACTTATGGTTTTTGTATCATTTTTATTTTTGTTGTTTATATGTAGGTTATGAGTAGGTTTTATGACAATGATGATGTATGTCTCTCATCATGTTTTGATTTTTAAATGAATGAACAATGATTATATGACCTAATAGATGATAGTGCAACTAATGTGGTAAGCCATCAAGGCTTCTTATCAATTCTTAGATAAGTATGAGACCCCTATGCTTAGATTTGTTGTTATGACCTGTAGAACACATATTTGTGACATGTTTGACGAAATTCTTGTCATGGCTAGTACGGGTCTAGTCAAGTCATTGATCAAATTTTTGCATTAGTACCTTTCTCTCAGTGTTATTTATCATTCATGAGGTTTTCATGTAGTTATGGGAAGTGGCCTGAGTCCTGGCCCTGAAAAAGTGGCATAGAATCTAGGGTCGTTGGCACAAAAGTAGCTAAAAAATTCCACAGTTGTTGGATTTCCCTTGTTGTGGGAGCGACTGGAGGCCTAAAGTCACATGCATAAATTATCAAGGGAGCGATTGGAGGCCTAAATTCACATGAATATCTTGTCAAGGAAGTGAATGGAGGCCTAAATTCACATGCATATCTTTTCAAGGAGCGACCGGGGGGTTAATTCATTGAAAAGTTAAGTTTCCTCATGGGTTAGTCACTTGGAAATGTTGGTTGGCTCCTCGATATTTTGTAGCATGTGTGGAAGGTATTTTTTTTGTTAGTTCCACTTCCTTAACTGTACATGGGGATTTGAATCACATCATAGTAGCCTCTCATCACATCTTTACCATGGTGGACCGGTTAGCTTGGGTAAATGTGGGAGGAGGGTGTTACATAGTGGTATCATAGTAGGTTCCATTCTCTTTAGGGGATGTCTAGTTTCTATCCCCTTTGGGTGTTATCTGATACCATAGAGTGGTATAAAAACATGGTTATCCCCTTGGACTAGATGGGTGGTGTGTTGGTCATGGATTCATGTCAATTACATTGTGTTCCTTATATTTATTGTTTTTGTGCTTGTTTCATATGCATGGTGGTGGTCATGGTTGCAATGGTGTTGCCATGTGAAACTTGATGGTGTTGTTGTGGAATGTGTCATCACGAGTGTATGATTGGTTATGTTTTGTTTATGCATGTTGATGTTACATTTTGTTAAGCATGCATTGATATGGTTGTATTTGTCATGCGTGAGGTCATGATGTGTGGTTAATATGGTCTTGCATTGATGACTGGACTATGGTTAGGATGCTATCTATATTTTGTTATGATTATTTTTATACATGTATTGAACTAGTATGATTGACCTTACACATGATATATCCTCCCTGAATTATATTGAGGTACGTTTTTTTGTTTATGATTTGGTTTAGCCGACATAGTATGCCTTGCAGGAAAGAGATCAAGATGAATAACAACATGGTATGCTACAATTCATGAGATTCTTTGTATGTATCAGATGAGAGGTGTGGTGTTGGGAACTCTTCTAACTTAGTAGACACATTGAGAAGTTTGAAGGTAGAAATAAGAAGTTGTAAATCAGACAATGATAGAATCATGCAAGCACATAAAAAACAAGAAGAAGTTAATGACGTAACCCTTCACAGTTTTTCAGAATTGCAGTGATAGGGAACACTTCAGATCAGCCATGGTTAGGAGGATAGGACTAATGGAGCATATGGAAATATGTCTCATGGTGGTCATAGGTTGGATAGGTATGAAACAGTTAGAGCTGGAAAGTTCTTGGATACTCCGAATAGGAGGAGCGATGGACACAGGTACTATTCTAGTTGTGGTTCTGACATGCACTAGGAGTGATAGGGGATATATGCCAAATAAGTTTAAGAAAGAAAATCCACCCCATTTTAATGGATATTTGAAGAAGTTGGAGGATGCAAAGGCTTTATAGGCTTGGAATGAATAGTTATCATCAACCTCAAAAGGAAATAATACATCTGGTGGGAAGATGTGAAACGGGTCAGAGAAATCAAGACAGAGGACTTGAGTTGGCATGAATTCAAGAGACTATTCAAGAATAAATACTTATCAGAAAGGTACTACGAGAGCAAAGCCAAGGAATTCAATGAGCTTAAAATGGGATCAATGACAAATGAGGAGTATACGACCAAGTTCTCAGAACTATTGAGGTATGCACCATATATTAAGGATGAAAATGATAAAGTTTAGAGATTTTTCAATTCATTTCCATTATCTTTTAGAGATCGGATTGAGTATGATGGGCCTCCATCGCTTGAGGAATTTATTGGGAAATTGAATTATTTTTATAAGCATTCAAAGAGTAAGAATGAATCTCAACAAGGATGGAAACAGAAAGATAAAGATAAAGGTAAATGGAATTCAGAAAGAATAAGTCCTTAGAATGAAAAAGAGAAAGAGAATGTTTCACCATACAATAATTTCAACGTGGCTAGACAGGGATATGAGTCACAACAACAGAATAGAGGTGATGGTCCAGGGCAGTTGGAGTGTGGGACATGTGGTAAGGAACATCTTAAGAGATATTTTCTGCAGAATCAGGGTGGTAAGCCTTAGATATATAGTGCATACAAGGCACAAAATGTTGGGGATGTTGGGAAAATCATCCCTTTTACCTATGAATCACAAGACAACAGCTAGATAGATCATCAGGAATATATCATTGAGATGGACAGTAAGTTGTGTGATCAAGTTATTTCTATTTTAATTGACCCTGGATATAATTATAGTTATGTTAACCCTGACTTGGTGGATAAGTTTGGTTTAAATAAATAATTGCATGTTGAATCTTGGTTAGTGCAGTTAGCTATGGGTAAAAAGAAGAGAGTTGATCATTGGGTAATATCTTGTGCCTTTGAATTGAATGGTATGCCTACATCAACACATTTTAATGTATTTATGTTGGGATCATACAATATGTTGTTGAGTGGACTGGTTGTATCTTCATAGGACCAAAGTTTATTGTTATGAAAAAGGCATTGAGGGCTTGGATGAAAATGGGTAACAAAGAGTCTTACCGAGTAAGAAGAAGGAAACATCAATCATAATGGTTACAACTATGCAGTAAAAGCACAGTCGCAGAAAAGGGTGTGTGTTATTTGCAGTGAACATTTCTAGCAATAAAGGTAAGGAGGATGATGATGTGGAGATATTGAGCAGGTACCTAGTTTTACAACAGTGTCAAGATGTGTTTCCAACAGAGATTTCAAATTTTACACCTCATAAGGAAGTAGACTTTTCTATCGAGCTAGTACCAGGGGTAGCACCAACATCAAAGGCACCATACATAATGAGCACACCATAGTTAGTAGATTTAAAGCTACAATTGAATGAAATTATTGACAAGGGATACTTTAGCCCAAGTGTATCACCTTGGGGTGCAATGGTATTATTTGTGAAGAAGAAGGATGGTACTCTCATGTTATGCATCAATTACATGGTTTTTAACAAAGTGACCATCAAGAACAGGTATCTGTTGCCGAGGATTAATGGATTATTTGATGCGTTGAAGGGAGCAACAATTTTATTGAAGATTGATCTAAGATCAAGATACCATTAGGTATGCATCAAAGAAGAGGAAATTTACAAGACAACTTTCTAGACCAGGTACGCGAATTATGATTTTGTTTTAGTTACATTTGGTTTGACTAATACTCCAGTTAAATTTATATGATTGATGAATAGTGTGTTGTGTCCTTATTTGAACAAGTTTGTTATTGTATTCATTGATAAAACCTTGATATATTCTAAGAATGAGGAAGAAAATGTCAATCACTTAGCAATAGTATTGAGATTGATGAGAGAGAAAAAATTGTATGCTAAGCTCAGTAAATGCATTTTATTTTAGACAAAGGTACATTTCTCAGGACATGTTGTTTCCAAGGATGAAATAGCAGTGGACCCGAAAAAGATAAGGGATATCATGGAGTGGGAAACTCATAAAAATGTGGATGAGGTAAGATCATTCATGGGACTAGTAGGTTATTAAAGGAGGTTCATTAGGTATTTCTATCAAATTTCATATCTTATTATGTCACTGCAGAGGAAAGGTAAGAAATTTTAAATGACAGAGGAATGTGCAAGGATTTTTGAACTGTTGAAGCAGTTGTTGGCAAATGCTTCAGTGTTAAACATTACAGATCCAGACAAAGAATTTGTGGTATGTACAAATGCTTGCAAGAGAGGACTTGGTGGAGTTCTTATGTAGGAAGAATAGGTAGTATGCTATGAATCATGGAAACTGATTGAGCATGAGAAGAGTTATCTGACACATGATCTTGAGTTGGCAACGATCATCCATGCATTGAATATGTGGAGGCACTATCTTCTTGGTGGGAGGTTTGTATCAGTGAGTGATCACATTGGGTTGAGATACTTGTTTGACCAACCGAATTTGAATTCTAGGCAAGCTAGATGGTTGGCCACGATTAGCGAGTTTGAATTTGAGATCAGGTATTTCAAGGTTAAAGAGAATAGGGTTGCAGATGCTCTTAGAAGGAGAGTACAAGTGAATCATATAAAAATTGAGTTATTATGGGACAGACTTACATGATTAGATCTTACATGAAGGGGAAAGATATATTAGGTACATGGAGCTTAGGAACATATTACAAAAGAGTACAGGTACATGTTTAGGTACAGGTTGTGGTATAGGTACATGTACATGTACAAGTACAATTGCAGGTACATGCACACAAGATGTGGAATATCATCTCTCAGCAGATGGCTTAATCAGATTTAGGGTCTATATATATGTGCCAGAAAATAGTGAGCTCAAGAAGACTATCTTGAGAGAGTTTCATGCAAAATTGTATTTAGGTCACCTAGGATACCAAAAGACATTGAAAACAATAATTAAGTTTTATCATTGGCTGAATCTGAAGAAGGATGTGGAAGAATTTTTGGCTAGATGTTTGGACTGTCAACAGGTAAAAGAAGAGCGTAAACATCCAGGTGGATTTCTACAACAAATTCCAATTTTAGAGTGAAAATGGGAGGCAATTTCCATGGATTTCATTACAGGTTTTCCGAGGACATCTAGACAACATGATTTCATCATGGTTGTAGTATTCAGGTCAAATAAGGTAGCCCACTTCATTCTAGTGAAGACTATGTATTCAACCAGTGATGTAGCACGGGTCTTCATCAAAGATGTGGTTATTTTGCATGGTGTTCTAAAGAATATTGTGTCAGACATGGATGTTAATTTCACTTCCAAGTTTTGGAAGGAGTTGTTTACAAGATTGGGTAAAAAGTTTGCCTTCAACACAACTTATCATCCGCAGAAAAATGGACAGACAGAGAGGTTCAACAGTTTATTGGAGGACTTGTTGAGGATGTATGTCATGCATCAACAAAGGATATGGGAGGAGTACCTTATGTTGGTTGAGTTCGCTTAGAAAAATGGTTAATGGGAGTCACTAAGGATGAGTCTGTTTGAAGCATCGTATGGGCAGAGTTGTGATACTCCCATCAGTTGGAGTGATCTGATGAACAGGGTATTAATTGGACCACACATCACTACAAGGAAAAGACCCTCTAGCGGAGGTTATTAAGAAGGTTTTTAGTGTTATAAAATTGGCCAAAATTGTCAAAAAAACATTTGCTACAAAATTCGTTTATGGCAATGGATGTTTTAATAGAGCTTCTAACGAAACTTCAACACAACTAAAAAAAACTGGGTGGCCAGAGGTTTTTACGGATGTTTTTCTCATCGGTGCGTGAATCATGTGTGAACGCACCAGTGCATTTTACCCTGTACGCACCAGTACTATAAATATACCAAGCACCAGGATGGAAAACAATTTTCGAAAGCCCCGAGGCATTTAACAACATCCTGGTGCATATCACCCACAAAGACGCATCGGGCCTATGGAAGGTGCATGCACCCGTGTCATTAAGGTGTAAAAACTCATCAGGTCGTTTAGGTGTTAAAATGCACTGGGCCGTTAAGTTATAAAAATGCATCAACGCGTTAAAGGCAAACCATACTGGTGCATGCAATGCCTATCCACCTGCCCGGATGGTAGTCGTCAATAAAGCACATCAAGCCTTCTAATTGGTATTGGTATTTGTGTGGTTCCCATAGGTCGTAGAAACACACCAGTGCATGGTATTATACAAACACATCGGTGCACAGTAACTAACACACACTGATGTTCATTTTCTATTTTTTAGAAACATCGACATGTGACAGTGCAATTATTGTGATTTTTAAAAATTCATTATTCATCAAAAGTCGACACATATCTTATAACAATATTCATATCAATTAAATTTTTATTAGTGCATTTGAATTTGATGTTTGGATTAACTTTTTATATCATATCATCAGATTTCACATCTCTTCAATATTATAATATTTAATCATCCATATATTTAATCAGTGGTGTAATATTTCACAACGAAAATAGAGAAAACAATAAAATAAATTAAAAAGTATTTTATTATTATTATATATATATATATATATATATATATATATATATATATAAGACACTCTTTGTTATACAAAATGGGACAATTATTGGTATCTCTTTGTCTTTCAATTGAGGCACTATGTCCATTACATTAAACAAAATGTCAAATTTCGCAGACAAATATTTAAAAAATACAATGCCTTGCTTTGATATCCAAACATATTAATCATCATTCTTCGTTGTAACTGCTATCACTACTCGAGATACTTCCATGACTTGGGTTATTTGGAGGAATTTTTTGTTCATTGTGTTGATTGTTTTCTTCTTCTTCAAGTTCCATCTACAAATATAAAAATAAAGTGTAATGAGTGTATATACATTGGTGAGAATAATGAAAATTTCAATATTAAATAATATACATCAATGTAAATCGAAAATAAATGTGCCATGGCAAGAATTGACTCGTGAGCTATACACATTCTTTCAAAACCAAATTTCATGCCATCTCTCAACAACTCATTTGTTGGTGCAGTTCCATACTTTGTTTCTTGCAAGTTTTATACACCATAACAAATCAAAGATTTAATATAAAATATTTTTTTGTTCTATTAATTATAGATGGAGCTAAGTAAAACAAGATAGATGCTTACAAATTCCACAATTAATTTCTGATATGCCAACATATACTGAGAACCCATATTCAACCAAATGTCAATCAATTATTTTGATGGTTGTTCTTTTTATTTTAGCACCTATTTGAAGACATTCAATGATGATTGTTGTAAAACAACTTAAAATATACAAAAATAAAATCTAGTTAAGTTGTTATAAGGAAGTAACAATTACTCACAAGCATAGATATCAACCATTTTCTTCCTCCTCGTCCTGTTTTATGTGTTGAATGGGTTCCATTTCTTTTCTTTTCTACAAGAAAATACTTGAAAATTAATATTTAATACTAAATTATTTATTTATTGTACCTAATCGAAAAATTCAATGATTACATATTACATTTGAAGCACGTTGTTGTTGATATGGCTCCTCGTGGGATGCAATTATGTCCATTTCTTTGACCATCTCCTTGTACACCTTTTTGGACATTCCTACTAACATATTTATGATATCAGCTCATTCATCCTTCGATATTTTCATAAACTTCCTGAAAATGTAACATGACAATAAACTATTTAATTTTTATATTGATATATGAAAAGTAAATATAACAAAAGTGATATTTATAAATGATTTCTTTGTAGTAATATATACATATAATTCTAGAAAAACATTTAAAGGAATATTACTTTTTCAATACTTCTTTTTTGTTGTTGTACATTTTTGGTATTAAAAGTTTGACATGTCTCATCGACGAATTCTCTGGAAACTCATCCTATAGTTTAAATAAAATTTGGTTCTTGGAATCATTGGATTGATTTTTATATTGTAAGTGAAAAGAAAGTCTATACATTCATTCCACTAGATCCCTCAAAGTTTCGTAAAAGTTTTTCCCTCTTTCATTAACCTCCAACACCACTCCAGATGAGCTAAGGAGAAATTCATTTTCATTTGCATGTTCTATTTTTTTTTTCTTTTCTTACAACAATATTCCTTTTCTTAGTTGTTGGTCCCTATAGAACATTAAATATATCTAAATTAATATATTATTTGAAACATGTAATATAATATTTTTAAATATATTATTAATGAAAATTCAAAAAAGAAAGTCATATTAGATCAATAGTATTTTTTCATTCACCTGATTCATCATTCTGCAAATTTTCCATCAAGCTTTTACGCTCTTCTTGTCTTAGATCAGAAATAATCTTATCGAGCTTTTTCATTTTGTGGCTCTACATGATACACACTAAACAATACATATTTCTTAAACTTACATATAGTTCAAAAATAATAATTTTTGTAAATAATTTACAAAGAACTTGTCTTTTTTTATTTTTTGATGTCCTATTAGTATTTTTGTTACTTGAACTCTTGTCACCTATTTCTTTATCAATATGAAACCTGTACCATTCATTAATATATTTTATAAATAAATCACATACTTTTCAAGTAAAAAAAAAATCAAGAAAACGGTGCGCCTTTCGCAACGTACGCACTGAACGCAGTGCGATAGGTTATTATAAACAAATTGCCAATACAGTAGAAACACCATATGGTGCTCTTTGTCAACAAGGAGACTCGGTGCATTATATTAAAATTAGTGCACCGATTAACATAAACATAAATTAATAAAAAAATTGTTTTTATTAAGAATTTTTTTTTGTCTGTATGCACTCGGTTCACTATACTACAAGCGTGCACCAATGCCCTATTTTAAACAATGAACACCGATTTCAAAAAAATTGTTTTAAAAAAAATCATGCATGGGCCAACATGGATTGGGATCCGACTCTGCAAGTGGTATTTCCAGTTAAATGTCATATGTCTATATATATAGTAACACAAACTCTATGAATCTAAAATGAAAAGCCCTAATTGTGAAGTCATATAAACAAGAAGAAGTAAGGGTTTAATGTAATAATGGATTTTTTTGTTTTTTTTTCTAAATTTTAATTAAAGGTAAATAGGAATAGAGATTGTAAATGATTTTATTACTAAAATGTAAAATTTAATTTTTTACTATGCATGTATTGAATCTAACAGAAACTGTAAAAAAACAATTATTACAGTAAAATTTAACAATTTTACTATACTATAGGGTTTTTGTGTGAATCACCAGATGTTTCAAATTCTGATTCTTTGAATAGTGTTGTTGTTCGAAAGTATTTTGCTACTCCACAAAGCTCTCGTGCGTTTTTTTCCTGATATTCAGTGCTTTTGTTAACTAACAACACCGATGCATCCATTAATAAAACCGCACCAGTGCGGTTAACAATACATTAGCACTGATAACAATAAGTCCATTTTTAAGAAACTGAAATTACTTTTAGGTATGTATACACAAATTTATTGTTGATTTTTCTCAAATGCAAGGAGAAAATTTCATAATTATATCAAATGGACAATTCTTCAAAATCCAACTCGTTCCATAATATTTCTCAAATTCCATCATAGAGTTATCCCTATCCATCTCCAGACATAATTACTTTAGATTTTATTTATATTTTCATTATCTGATTGATTTTTTTTATGCATGTCAATCAGCTGAATAAAATAAATGTATAAAAATTTGCAGGTTCATACAGATTTAGAATCGAGTTTAGATGCACCAAATATTCAAACAGTTCCAAAACGTCAAAAGCTATTATCAAGAACAGAAAACCGCATGGCGTAGTTGGTAGATGAAAATGGATAGCCGCTTCACCCTGCCAATTGTAACATGCCATCTTCTAGCCACAATCCATGGAAAATGATGGTAATAATAATTGTTTGGTATAATGTAATTTTCAACGTCAAACCATTTAATCATGCATTGACGTGCTTACTAATTGATATCATCGATTTTGTACTAATCATGTTCAAATATTTTTTTTTGAAATTATTAGGATTCTGGTGATGATGACCGACCTACCTGCCATCTTCCGTTGCACCCCACAACAATTTCATATCGAGAGAAGGCTAAATTAAGAGAAAAAATTGGAGAGGAATGATACCAAGAATGGTTGAATCAACCACCTATTCAATTCACACTACGTCCATATTCACCAATTAGGAATGACTAAAACAATAATAGTTCTTCACAAGTTGGCAATGGAGGAAATCAAATAGAGGTTGGTATGGATGATTACTTAAGGGATACAAATGCCATGGAGACAATGTTGTTAGATGCATACCAGCAAGATGATCAGCTAGGGGATGATGCTCATATCGCTGATACCTTTTCGAAAGCCTTAAAGTTTCTTCCACCACCCATCTCTTTAGACCTGGCGGTCAGTCAAAGTTTACCCAGTTGGGGACAAAAATGTTACTATACAACTTGAAAGCAAAGTTTGGCTTGACGAATGCATGTTTCTTGGAAATTTTGAGGTAATTGACCATCAAGCCCCTTATATTTTGAAAAATATAACCACAATCAACATTAAAAATGGTCAATTTTATGAACATTAATAATTATCGGCATTAATGTACATTTAATATTATCCATGAACAACAACAGGTTATTCAAAGATAAGGTTCTTCCTAGTGATAATGTCTTGCCCGGTAGCTGCGAAGAGGCAAAGAAATTGTTGAAAATGTTGGGTGTTGAGTAGATATCATATCATGCATGTCCAAATGATTGTATTCTATATAGAGGAGAATATGCAGACAAAGGGATACGTTTAAAATGTGGGCATGATATGTATGATAAATAAAAAAAGAAGGGTAAATCATGTGGTCCTCCCTTTAAGATATTGAGGCACTCCCTTTAAGATATTGAGGCACATGCCTATAATCCCAAGGATTCAAAGGCTCTTTCGTTGCAAAGAATTAGCTATGTTGAAGGGATGGCATGCCACACACAGAAGTGAGTTGGGATTTGTTGGAACACCTAATCCTACATGGGTAGGTGTGGAATGCGAAAAGTCACAATGGAGTCCAAGTGACCTTGGAATGTGAAACCAAAAGTCACACCATTGTACTATAAATGTACATCTTTGTATAATGGAAAATAAGAAAGCCTTACACTTATCCTTCATTGTGTGTTGAGTCTCTTGTGTGTGTGTGTTTATTCTTTCTCATACACCATGTGTGTGTTTAACATGGTGTTTAACATGGTATCAGAGCTGATACGTTCATAACCAGCTCAACATTGAGTGAGCCATTTGTGTTTATGGCCTGTGCATATCTGCAAAAATTCTTGGCATTTTTGCAGCACTCAAAGTTTTTCTGCAGCAGTCTTTTTGCCGCATTCATCAAGCTTTCTGCAGCATTCAGAAATTGGTTTTGAAGAAGAGCAGCATTGCACATTTGAAGGTTGATTTCTTCCTGCAATTTCTGCCCATTAAATTCTGCATTTTGGAGAGCTGTTGGAAAAATTGTTTAAAGTTGGTTTCTGAAGAAGTTTATGAGTTTTTTAGTGGAAAAGATTTCTGAGGTTTTTAAGTAAAAATGTTTGAGTTTTTTCATTGAAAAATTCCTGCAATTATGGGTTCTTCTACTGCTGGGCTATTGGAAAAATTTCTGGAAACTCTCCAATCCTATTATACATTTGGAAAAATTCTGCGTTTCTCTGGCTTTTCTCTCTCTGCTCTTTTAAAAAATAAAAAATAAATCGTTGTTCTTGGCCTACGGCCTTCCCCAACCTCCCTTACAGCACAATGCCCTACCACATTTACCTACGCCCCCTCACTTGGCCGCTCAACCCATCCCCTTCCAGCATTTTTTTAATTTTTAAAATTTTTTAAAAGAAACCCCGCCCCCTCTCTGCATCTCTACACGGCTCTCTCCCATCCCCCTTACCACTCTCCCCATCCCTGCGCTCAACAGCTTTATCCCCTGCAACCCACGGCCTTTCGCCCCCCCCTTCCCCCTCACACAGCGTTCAACCTACGCTCACTACAATCCTCACCTCCACGCCCTTCCCTGTGCATTCAACGTCGTCCCTCCCTACCCAGCCTTGCGCCTCTACCCTCCCTCGGCTCCCATGCCCCTACTCACTGCTGCATCTCCCCAATCCTCAAAGCCGCTCAAACATCTCCCCGAACCACGCATACTCGTCCTCCCGCCTACCTCAAACCCCGGTCCCCCTCACTCTGCAAACTCCCTTTCAGCTCGGCCCCTCCCTTTCAGCTCGGCCTTCCAAGCGTTTTAAAATTTTAATTTTTTTTTTTAAATATTCACCTCCCATACAATACGCCCCTCTCTCATTGCAAAACACCACAGCCATATCCCATTATAAAATTCGTTTTTTATATTTTGAAAATTCTCATACCCTCTCCCTTTTTAATTAAATCATCCCCCTTCCTTTTTTAATAATCCCTTTTTTTAACATTTCCCTTATAATATTTCTCACAATTGTTTTTAAATTCGACCTTTTAATTCCCCCCATTTTTAATTATTCCCATTTTTTTAATTAATTTTTAATTAATTAAAAAAAAAAAGAGCAGAGAGAGAGGAAGAGCAGAAAGAGAGGAAGAGAGAGAAAATGAACAACAGGAAATAAAGAGAAAATGGATAGTAGACATAGAGAAAATTGAAGTTTTCATTTTATGAGTTGTGGCATATATATAAGGGTGATTTTCTGAAGAAATTGACATTTGAAGATGAGTTGTTATTGGTGCAAAACAACTATTTGAAGAAGAAAATTCAGCTGCCATAAAAAGATTCTTGCACAAGTGTTTTCAGCTACACATTTACAAATATTTTTGCAGAGATATTGACATTGTATTTGCATCTTCTTCATAGTTGCAATGAGTAAATTTTAGTTGTTGGATTGTTGATTTCCCTCCATCATTTGAGGAGCAGATTTTGTACTTTGAGAATTCCTTGGAGTCTTTTGTATTTGTTGAATCACATTGTAAACGGGTGCATTTTCGGTTGAAGCCGACACCCTTTCATTTTTTGAGCCTAAGTTGTTGAAAAATGGCTAAAATCAATGAGGTACTAGTGTTGTTGAATAAACTCATTCATTCAAATGTTGATGACATGATAAAAATGAGCAAGGATGCTCTTTGTAACATTCAAAGTTGTCTGCAAGATGCACATGAGAAGGTTGAGTTTTTGCAGTTGGAATCTCAGCTTCAACAAGATGAACTTCAGCAAAAGAGTCACCATTCTGAACCTGTTTCTGTTCAGAACATTGTGAGAGACTCCCATCAACAGCAAGTCAGTAAAGTTGAAGTTGATTCACATTCAGTTCCTTGCACAAGAGCAGATTTACATGCAGATGCAGCTCGACACAAGACCTCAAACCCATCATCAGACCTTGGGAAGAGCTTGTCCACAACAAGCACCAAACTGGTCTTGGATATGACAAGGATGTGTCCTTTCATATTCCGGACTACACCAAGCCCATCAAATTTCAAAGTGTCGGATTCCTATATGACAGTTCATCTGCAGCTGTTCCAGATCCTGTTCCACTTTCACAACAATAGATTGTAAAATGCCAACACTGTGATCGATTTGGCCATATGAAAGATCATTGTTTCGATCTTCACCCATGCAAGCACTATGGTAGGAACACCCATTCTTCACACATATGCTTCAGAAAAAAGCCTCCTGCAAGAACAAATATTCATCTTGGATGGATCGCTTCTTGGCAATGGGCATCAATAGCCAAGAAGATGTTTAAGTCGCATGTCAGAACTTGTTCTCGAATATTGAACAATATTGAAGTTGAGTATTCGGCATCATCTCACCTTGTACCTGACAGGGGGAAAAATGGTGGTCATATACAAGCTTCGAAGCCACATCAAGCGAGCCTGAGCCACAACCTATCATTCTAGATTTAGAGTTATAGCCAGAGACACGACAGTTCAAGCGAGCCTGAGCCACAATCTCTCATTCTAGATTCAGAGATGTAGCCAGAGACACGGATGCCCATGAGCATGCCTTCAGTTGATGGACAACCTTAAACCATCATCTTTGGTTGGTGGATAACCTAAAACCATCACAGGTAGTAGACCTCCCTTCTTTTATGTCGAAGGTCTCCCTTTCATATATGAGGAACACTTCCTCTAGCAGAAGCCTTCAGCTTCTTTCCAGCTTTGGTTGAGTTCCAGGAAATGCTTCAAGCATTCCAAATCTGTTGGTAATCCTAAAACCATCACAGGTAGTATACCTCCCTTCTTTTAGGTTGAAGGTCTCCCTTTTATATGAGGGACAATTCCTCTAGCGAAGCCTTGACTTCTTGCCGATTTTGGAAAGAGTTCGGGAAGCAACAAGTTTTGCGTTCCAATGTTGGTGGTCATCCTTAAACCATCTCTTTTTTCCAAAATTTCAGAGAGTTGATTCAACCCAAGTGCTGCCATGTATACTTTGCAAATTTGTATTACAACTCTCTTCTTGGAATCACACATACCCCTTCGGATTAAGGGGGGATGTTGGAACACCTAATCCTACATGGGTAGGTGTGGAATGCGAAAAGTCACAATGGAGTCCAAGTGACCTTGGAATGTGAAACCAAGAGTCACACCATTGTACTATAAATGTAAATCTTTGTATAATGGAAAATAAGAAAGCCTTACGCTTATCCTTCATTGTGTGTTGAGTCTCTTGTGTGTGTGTGTGTTTATTCTTTCTCATACACCATGTGTGTGTTTAACATGGTGTTTAACAGGATTTATGAAAATTCCAACAGATTCAATAGTCATGAAGCATATAGAGGATACATGGCCCGAAAAATTCAAGGATGAAATACGAAGTCTACTACTCAACATAGCCATGGATTGCATTAACCCATATTCCCTCCATAACACCAACTATTATGTTTGGCACGTAGTAGTGATCAATAAAAATATTCCCCCATGGTTGTCCATGAAGAATGAACATCTAATGTTGGATCTCATAGTCTCCAGTAGAAAACAAGTGAAGAATATGGATGTCTACTTACAATGACTAGTAGATGAATTGAAGGAATTATGGGATAGGATAAATGTATACGATGTATCAAGACCCATCACAATAGAGAGGATTTTCACGTTGTATGGCATATGTGCTTACAAAACACATGATTATCCAGGCTTAAGAGTTTTCTCTAGTAAATTACATGTTTATTGAATTTTTTATATATGTAACAATATTCTTTCGCATATTAGTTATTTAATTCGTTGTAATTGTTCTGATATACATGATATTATTTAATGCGTCATGCATATTGTATACAATAATTTCCTAGGTCTTGTTACAAAAGGGTATTATGGATGTAAATGTTGTGGACCTTTTCTGAAATCTAGATGGTCCAATGATCTATGTGTAGAAATTATACAAACATATGTATATCAATGGATTCAATTTGATCAAGCAATGTACTAAAGCTAGACACTGAATCCTTCTACAAATAAATTGCAGAAAATAAACAGGATTTCCAATCACACCAAGTAAAGAAATAAGCAAATCAAACCACAACACATATATTTTCCTAAGGAAATCTTTCTGCTCAAAACCCCTCTATCTTCTATTGTATATTCACCATGGAATCATGAAACAATTACAATGCACTCTTCTCACAAGAGTCTCCTGCACTCTCACAACTGTCTCACACTGACCCAGAAAAAATCGACTAACACTTAGCCAGTTTCCTACCTCTAATCAACTTGCCTTTATTTTGCAATTCAAGTGGAATGAAATCCCTATTCTTTAGGAATTTCAGCCTTCCAAAACTGCGCAAGCATCATGGGCAATCCAATGGATGTCCAACTGCATGCAGGAAACCTACTAATGATGCCATTGATAGTTAACATCCATTTAACCTTTGTATCAACTGGGTCTCCATTGGAACTGACATGCATGCAGCTATTAATATTAAATCATCAATTGCATGGCCGATCACTGCATGTGATTTAAATCTGATTTAATTCACTTGATCTCTCACTAGTGCAACAAATATTTACAACTAGTTCAACTGAATTTAACTCAATTAATTGGGTTAACTAATTTCTCATGCATTAAACTAATGCACTAACTGAAATTCGAACTCCATAAATAATAGAATCACTCTACATGCCTCACCAACCACCCTCAACTCGAAATTCAAGAGCTAACTGAGTTTATCACACTCAGATAACTATTACAAGTGATTATGAGATAAGATTACATTGTATTGTCCAAGTAATTAAGGGAAAATTAAATTAGACACACATTCCTTGTTGAATTTTCAACACTCCCTCTCAACAAGAAAGGGATTATCTTCCACCCTGATCCTGACTCTATGGTATTCGAATTTTCTCTTGGCGATCACCTTTGTCAGAATATCTGCATCCTGATATTTTGTGGGAATGTAATGAAGTAACATAATGCGCCTCTAAACACAATCTCTGAGATGGTGATATCAGATGTCTATGTGCTTGGACCTATCATGGAATACCGGATTAACTGAGAGTTTAATCCAACTTTGGTTATCACAATGTGTCACCGTTGGATCCATCTAAGAACCAAACAAACCAACCGGGATATTTCTCATCTAGATGGCCTCACATGCAGCTTGAATTTCTACCATGTACTCTGCCTCAGCTGAACTAAGTGCCACAAATCGCTGCTTCTTGTTGTACCAAGAAACTATTGTTGATCCTATGCTGAAGATCCCTCCTAATGTGTCCTTTCTGTCTGATTGGATGCCTGCCCAATTTTCATCAGTGAAGCCTTGAAGCTTCACTCCCTCTGTCTGTTAGTACCATAATCCATAATTAGATGTGCCCCTCAAGCATCTCAAGACATGCTTCCCCGCCTTCCAAAAGAGCTTGGTCAGCTTAACCATAGCTTGAATCAGTTGGTTAACTGCGTAGAAAATTTCTGGTCTAGTATTCACCAACTACATCAGTGAACCCACTAGATGCCTATAAAAAAAATCATCCACTACTTCTCTTGAAGTAGCATCCTCTTTCCTCCAATTTCCTGGAAGAGGAATCTCCATGGGTTTACAACTTTCCATGTGAAACTTACTCAAAATCTCTTTGGCATACTTTCCTTGATAACCAAATAGCTCACCATCCCGCTTCCATATTTCCAAACCAAGGAAATAGTGAAGGAGTCCCATGTCCTTCATTTCGAACTCACTTGCAAGAAGTTATCAACTGCTCATCGCCTGTCAAAATTAGATCATCAACATAAATTACGATAATCAAGAGCTTACTATCAACCAAAATCTGGTATAGGTTCTCATTTTCTTCAATTTTGGTGAATCCCAACCCGATGAAATAGTTGTCAATCTGAGTGTACCAAGCACGAGGTGCTTGCTTCAGCCCATAAAACGATCTCTTCAGTCGGCACACAAGCAACTCACTTTCAAAGATCTCAAAACCTTATGGCTGCTCTATGTACACTTCTTCCTCAATAACTCCATTGAGAAACTCAGTTTTCACATCCATCTGATGTATCTACCACCCCATTTGTGCTGAGAATGCAAGGGTATATCTAATCGATGAGTATCTCGAAACTGGTGCGAAATTCTCCTCATATTCAACCCCCTCAACTTGTGAGAACCCCCGGGCTACAAATCTAGCCTTGTACTTATCCACACTCCCATATGCCGCCTACTTCACCTTATAGATCCATCTAGATCCAACCACTTATTTTCTGACTAGTCTTGGGACAACCTCCCATGCACTGTTCTTGATGATGGAGTCATACTCCTCAACCATACTGTCAACCCAAATTGGTTTCTTCACTACTTCCTCAAAGGAGGATGGTTCTATCACAATATACTTGCTCATAAGAGCCATGTATCTCGTAAATCTGTCCCGAGATTGTCTCTTTCTATGCAGTGAAGTAAGTGCTCCTACATGCTCTTCTGCATCAAGTCTCAATCTATCAGCTTCTGTGGTGCGCCTTCTACCATTTTTGGTGGATGGCTCTACATGAGTGTTTTTTTCCACTCAATGATCCTCCGCATGTGGCTGCTCCACATATTGAGGTTCATTATTTGGAACCAAGAGTTCCTCATCTGCATGTAAATCCATCTCCCTCTAAAGGGGAAATCGCATGGCTTTCTCCTCATCAAATTTTATATCCCATCTCACAACAGTCATCCTGATGTTTGGAAAATACACCCGATAGTTGTGGGGAGTATCAGTGTGCCCCAAAAATATCCCAATCTCAGCTATTGGTTTGAGCTTCTTCCTAGATTCTTTGGTCACATGCACATATACAAATGAGCCAAAAATTTTATAATATGAAACATCAAGTTTCGCACCAGAAAAAGCCCACTTTGGTGTACTCATGCCAAGTATCTGATGAGGACTACGACTTTGCACAAATACAAGTGTGTTGCATGCCTCTGTCCACAAATGCAACAATAGGCTCTGATCATGAAACATCACTCTTGTTGCACCCAGAATTGTTCTATTCTTTCTTTCTAAGACCCCATTCTGTTGTGGGTTACAAGGCGCAATCAACTCTCTCTGAATTCCTTCTTTATTGCTGAAGTTATTGAATTCATTGGAGATGTACTCACCACATGCTTCCCCTTATATTTCTCCACCAGTGCTTTGAACTCAAGAAATTTTGAGAACGTCTAATCTTTCTTCTACATGAAATAAATCCAACAATTTCTAGGGAAATCAACAACAACGATCACATAGTATTTGTGCTTTACTGTCGAAGTAGTAGAGAATGGTCCACACAAGTATGAGTGAACTCTCTAAAGGATTTATGAAGCTCGGTTCTCCTTCTCGTGAAAATTGACCTTTTAATACTTCCCCATGGTACATCCCTTTCATGTGTCTAACTACGTAAGAGTACCCTAGGGAAGACCCATAGAAATCTGTTTCATAAACATCAATGCTCCGTGGTGTAGATGGCCCAATCTCATGTGCCATAACTCACCCTCATCCTGGCTCACCACTTTGTCTGCCTTACCCATAAATGTTGTGCAACCATCTACATCAAGTTTATAGAGATTCTTCATATGAATCCCAATCTTCTTGGCTTGTACTATGGCTTTGTGTTGAAGGAAATATTTCCTTTCACTGAAAGACCACATCATAGCCTCTATCCTCCAACATTGCGACTAAAACTAAATTTTTCTTCGAGCCTGGTACATGCATTACATATTTTAATAAGAATGGTTTACCTGACTATCTCTGGAAGGTATCTGTACCAATCCCAGTAGCACTATACCACCCATCATCACCCATTTCGATATGCATCTGGAGGTCCTTCTCCTCCAAGCTGCTGAAAAGTTCTTTGTCTCCCATCATGTGGAAAGATGCACCACTATCCAAGTACCACACTGACCCCATTACACTTGACACCATGCATGCAATGAGCAAGAAGTAAATCTCAAATTACGAGGCGAAATCCTAACCAGCTGCAGATCCTTAAGCCTTCTTGTTCTTCTTATTTTGTGGACAATTAGTGGCATAATTTCCATGCTCGTGACAATGAAAACACTTCACTCTAGACATGTCGAGTTTCTTGCCTTCTTTTCCATAATCATATTTTGAATAGGATTTATTTCCTTTCCCCTTCTTCGCCTTAGTAGCCAAAGCACAATTTTCTCCATCATCTATCTTAGATGAAGATCCATCCCTGGTATTCCGCCTGAATTCTTCTTGCACCAAATCCGACCAAAGTCATTCCCAATCTCGCATCTTCTCCCTCCCATTGACAGAGTCTTGATAACTATTCCAACTCTTGGGAATTCCTAGAAGAGCTAGGCTCACCAATTCATCATCCGTGACAGTAATTCTGACACTCCCAAGCTCATCCTGACATCGGACAAATATTGTTAAATATTTCAGAATGGTTTCTTTTCCATAATCATATTTTGAATAGGATTTATTTCCTTTCCTTTTCTTCGCCTTAGTAGCCAAAGCACAATTTTATTCATCATCTATCTTAGATGAAGATCCATCCCTGGTATTCCACCTGAATTCTTCTTGCACCAAATCCGACCAAAGTTGTTCCCAATCTCGCAGCTTCTCCCTCCCATTGACAGAGTCTTGATAACTATTCCAACTCTTGGGAATTCCTAGAAGAGCTAGGCTCACCAAGTCATCATCCATGATAGTAATTCTGACACTCCCAAGCTCATCCCGACATTGGACAAACATTGTTAAATATTTCGAAATGGTTTCACCTTTCTCCATTTTGATTTTCCTAAGCTTGTCCTTCAGTGCTAATTTTCTATGATCACTGCTACTATGAAATAGATTTGTCAAAGCTTTCCACATTGCATATGGTGTATCTTTTCCATGGAGACTTGAGACAATATGGTCTTGTACTCTCTCGAGTAAGATCCTCCTCGCCTTTGCAACCTTCTTTTTCCAAGCATCAATATTTATGGCATCTGCTGCAACGGGTTTAGGAATGTCATTATCAATGAATTATTTCAACGATTTTCCTCCCGTACTGACTCCATCCTTTCTTTCCACACAATATAGTTAGAGCTACCCTCGAGTGCATACTCCAATCTCAAGCGATTGAAATCCATTTCAATCTTGATCCGCCTGACGCACCAAGAATATTTTTTCAAATTCGAATTATATTCAGTCGCAAAATCAATTTCTTCTCCACTATAGTGATTTCTTGTGCTCTGATACCATGTATAAATTACACAAACACATGTATATCAATGGATTTAATCCGATCAAGCAATGTACTAAAGCTAGATAATGAATCCTTCTAAAAATCAATTGTGGAAAATAAACATGATTGCCAATCACAACAAGTAAAGAAAGAAGAAAATCAAACCACAACAGAGATATTTTCCCGTGGAAAACTTTCTGATCAAAACCCCTCTACCTTCTATTTTATATTCACCATGAAATCATGAAACAATTACAATGCACTCTTCTCACAAGAGTCTCTTGCACTCTCACAACTGTCTCACACTGACCTGGACAAAATCAACCAACACTTAGCCAATTTCCTGCCTCTAATCAACCTGCGTTTCTTCCAAAATTCATGTGGAATGCAATCCCTATTCTTTAGGATATTTCAGCCTTCCAAAACTGCGTAAGCATCATGGGAAAAAAAATGGATGTCTGGCTACATGCGGACAACCTACTAATGATACCACTGATAGTTAACATCCCTTTAACCTTTGTCTCAACTGGTCTCCAATGGAACTAACATGCATGCAAATATTAATAGTAAATCATCAGTTTCATGGCAAGTTAGTCCATGTGAATTAAATCTGATTTAATTCATTTGATCTCTCACTAGTGCAACAAACAATTACAACTATTTCAACCGAATTTAACTCAATTAATTCAGTTAACTGATTTCTCATGCATTAAACTAATGCACTAACTGAAATTCGAACTCCATAACTAATAGAATCACTCTGCATGCCTCACCAACCACCCTCAACTCGAAATTCATGAGCTAACTGAGTTTATCACACTCAATTAACTATTACTAGTGATTATGAGATAAGATTCAATTTTATTGTCCAATTCAATTAAGGGAAATTAAAATAGACACACATTTCTTGTTGAATTTTCAACACTATGAAATCCAGTGTATGACTCCTCCAGGGTATTCCTCCTAGAAGAACACCCTTGCAGAAGAGCAACATTCTCTTTCAATGGTAAACGAGAGAGAACCCAAAGGCCTGCAATAATGACACTAGATGAATGGCTTAGAGCATATGAGAGAGAGAAGGAGAAGGATTTCATAGAAATTTTCGATTCAAAAGGGGAGACTATGTTCGATGATCCAAAATTATTTGACACCTATGTTGAGAAATTTCCCATTGGGATGAAAAAGAAATCTATCTTTTATAACCTCCCATATTGGGAGCATCTTAAAATTACCCACTTATTAGATCCCATGCATATATTTAAAAAAATTTCATCTTATTTATGGAGGCACGTATCATCGAGAAAAAGTGACACATTGGTTGTTAGGAAAAATATTATTACTTTAAAAACTAAAAATAAACATTGGCCAAGATGATTAGAAAGTATAGGATCAGAGGTATCTGGTCCCTCTAATTGGTATTTCAAAGAAGGTGATGTCCCATGGATTTTAAAAAAATATGGTCTTTCTTTGGCAAAGGAATTTATAATGGGTGTGAGGGTGTCATCTTCATATGGGTCTTCACTATGGCACTGCTTCACCGTGGAAGACCATTTGTCAGGGTTGAAATCACATGACCATTTGAATCTTATAAGAGTACGTATAATATCAAAAGCATGATTTTATTATTTTTTATATTAATAAATTTTATCCTATCCAGGGATCATAAAACATAACTAATTTTGTATATTATTGCATGTGTTTATAACTTTGCAGTTTATTATCCTTTGTTCATGTGTGGGTGTGTGAAACATGACTTCCCGCAAGACCTAAGATGCACCATGTCTAAATTATCTGCATTTGTACTTTGGATCACGTCAAAGGAGATTCATGTGGCTAGCATTCCACAGTGGCATTAAGATATAGTTGAGATTGTTTGTATGTTTAAGAAGGAATTGCCGATGAGTTTCATGGACTTGCAGGTTCATCTTCTAATCCACCTAGTATATGAGGTTGAATTATTTGGGGTGGTTTCTTGTCATTGGATGTTCTTCCTAGAGAGGTACATGAAGAAATTGAAAGGTTTTATTCGACAAAAGGAAAAACCGAAGGGGTCTATGGAAGAGGGGTATATATCGTATGAGTCTTTCTATTATGCCAGTGATTAAATCAAGCAGATCAACAACAGATCAGGTGTGGTGATTTGGGACGATGAAAGGGATGAAGACAAAAGAGAAGGGGAGTTTCTCCAAACGAATGGAAAAATGCGCTTGATAAAGAGTAAGCGACTTATAATTTTTCAAATTTACACAAAGTAAATATTCACGTTGAACTTCGATATAATTTTTATTTTGATCTCCTATGTACTATATGTCGGTTTGATTTCATCAGCGAATGCAAAAATTGAAGCAATCAAAAAATTTGTTCTTTACAATTCCGAAGTGACACGACCGTGGGTCGCATTGTATGAACAAAAGAGGATGAAATGGGATAGTGACAGAAAATAATTCAAACATGCCCCAACAGTTGGGCTGTTGATCAAGTCAAAGAGAAATATGGTGCAACAGGTCGTTACCCGCGTCTTGAAGAGGATGCACTAAACGTAGGGATTGGGTACAACAACTTGGTAATAATATATTTATGTACATTTTAAACTTAATAATGCACCTTTGAAATATAACATCTATATTTCACATTTTGACAATTGGGTTACTATAAGACACATGACACTATATTTTTTTAACTTTTTATAGGTGCATTTGTTCCCATCTATGTGGGCATATGGACACCATTTTTGCATAGAAAATGCTGATGATGGACACATGACACAAGAATGTGGAGTGGAAGTTGAGTTTAATCAATTTAGTCGAGCTAGCCACGTGATCAAAACCTAGTACAAGGGAGGTTAGGTTACGTTGGAAAGATACAAGAGATCATAGAAGTGGACTTCTCTTCTTTCCAATGTGTTATTTTTAGGTGCAAGTGATACGACACCTTTGATTAGAATAATGTAAAGGAATATCGTGATAGTAGGCTGATATGTATCAACTCTAGAAAGATGTGGGATGAAGATAAGGAGCCTTATGTTTTTCCCAAATACTGCAACCGGATCCTTTTTTGCCCATATGTGTTGGATAGGGATTGGTGGTTTGTATTGAGACATTACCCTAGATCAAAACATATTTTTGAGAAAAATAATGTTATCATGCCAAACAAGCTAGAAGATAATGAGGGTGATCATGAGAACAGAGAGTGATATTGTACATGTGTTATTTCATCATTTATATTATTTAAGATGAGTTTTTTTAAAGAAGAAGAATTAACCTTATAACTAAGACTCTCTTTTTTCGAAACATTATAACATATATTTTGAATTAATTGGTTGCATTGTGTTAATGTTAAAATCATTTCACTTGATAATTTGCAATTATGTTGATCTTGAAAACAATGCACTGTATCAAGTTATTTTTTTTATGTTAATTACTAAAATAATACAACTACTTGATTACTTTAAATGTGTGTTATACTGTTATTTTTGGTATGTAAGATCATAATAAAATAATGTTATTTCTAAACATGAATTTATGTGCATTGTTTTCTAAACTTTATTATGTTACAAAAATTTATATTATTCTAGATTTATTATTTTACAATTATTTATATTCATACAAATTTCAATTTTACAATTTTACAATTATGGTAATTTAACAATATGTATGTTATACATTTTAGTTACGGTAGTTATGGTTCAAAATTGACAGTTAATTTACAATTTTACAAATTTACAAATTTACAAATTTTACAATTTTAATAAAATTGAATCATGACAATATATACAACTACAATTACAATTTTACAATTTCACAATACAATTATAATTTTACAAATATTTTACATACAATTACAATTACAACTACTCTAATGTCCCCAAATAATAATAAAACTAATAATAAATAATAAATAATATACTATAATTAAAAAAATAGTAAATAAATAATAATTCAATAATAGTAAATAAAAAATAAATAATAATAATAATAATAATAATAATAATAATAATAATATTAAGTAATAAACTCGAGTTCTAAATAGTAAATAAATAAGTGAAGTTAACAAAAGTAAAAAGAAATAAATTAAGAAAGAGTTAAACTAAGGAAACAATAAAAATAAGTAAATTTATCAAAAAGTAAAAATGAATAAAATAAGAAAGAGTTAAATTAAGAGAAACATTAAATTAAGTAAAACTTAAAATAAAGAAATAAAAGTTGCATGTTAACATAGTGAATGTGTGCATGTGGTTCCATTTTCATTGTTTAGTCTATTTAATAGACATTTAGGAAGATGAGATTCATTCATTCATCATTATGTTATCTATTCTCTTGGGAGAAATGTATTGTGAGACAAATGATTCCCTAGCAGTAATACATTGATTGAGGGCTTGGGGATGGCCAGCTATAGAAATATTACATGCAACTGAGCCTACGGTCGGGTGGAGAGTCGTTCCCAAAACTTTGTTGTGGTTAACATGATTCAAATAGCGTTTAACTTCGAAAGCACAAGTAAAGAATATCGTCGCTACAAGTAAGTCGTCTCTGCTCATGTTTTTCTTAAAATTCTTTGCTAATTAGTTGAATAGTTTTTGTGTTGATTATTAATTGCATATTTTATGTAATTAGTTGCATGTTAAATTTTGGAGTTGTTACATATGGTATCAGAGCATAGGCTCCAACCCATTATGGCTTCTGGGATTTCTTCAATATGAAACCATTGAAAAAAAATGTAATATGTGAACATAGTAATGTTTAATATTATTAAGAAAATGTTAATTTTCCAAATTAAAATCTATGTATGCATGTTGTCAAACATTTAAATATAAAATTAGAAAATATGTTAATAGTTTATTTTGATAATTTGATTTTGATAATAAAATATTTATAATATTAAAAGAAAAATACAAAATTTATGAATAAAATCCATGTTGAATGAATTAAAAAATTCTATTAGAGTTTGGAATTATCTTATTTAAGATTGAATGATATTTTAATTAATTTTATTTTTAATAAATAAATAATTATATATACTACATGTTCTTACTTAGGTGTATGTATTTTTTAATTTAACTTGAAAAAAAAAAAACAATAATAATAATAATACTAATATATAAGGAGAGAAAGACTAGAAGTAATCATGGATATTAAGATTGAGTATTCCAACCTAAAGATTATTTTACATTCATTATAGTAAATTTCATTGATTTAATTATAGAGTTTGTATATAAAAATGCATTAATTTTTTTTTAAATAATTAATAAATAAATAATAACATGCAAAAATCCAACTAATACAATAGGGACATGCAAAAATCCAACTAATACATGTTAGTGTTTTTTAATTTTTATTTTTATTTTAAACATAGTGCCAATTTTCATAAAGCTAAAATGAAAAAAAACAGAAAAATTTAAGTAATTCATGTTTCTCTTTTATTCAAAGTGTGCCCTAGTTTTACCAAGAGTTGCATGTATATACGTGCCAAACAGAAGTGTGCAAAATTGAGCTCAGGGGTCAATTTATGTTTACAATATGCCTTTGTTTTCAATAAGCAATTTTATTAATAAGAATATATATTTTCAGGAGTTGTCTATAGTGCGATTTTTTGGAGTTTTAGGTGCCGGAATCTGGTGAAAAACATTGAAGTAAAATCTTGATTTATGTTATTTAAACCGGTTTTTTTACTATATATATGGATTTAACACCCTAAAAAACCTCTAGGGCACTTCGATTGTGCAAAATTACTCATCAAACTTCTATTTTCAATAAATTCTTGCTGGAATTTAGAGAAATTACACCAGAAAAAGACTACTATAAAAACCTTCAAAAAATCGCACTATAAACTACTCATATATTTTCATACATATATTCTTATATATTATACATCCAAATCCTTATAAAGGGTTTTGTAAAGAGACCCTCCCTTTTGTCGAGGATTTGGATTTTTCCAGCGAGGAGAGGAGAGAAGATAGCATATTTTTTTTGGGGTCAAAAGGTTTTGTCCATATTCTCTTCTCGATCTGGATGCTTTCATTCGTGGTGGTGAATTTTGAGTCTCCAAAATCTCAATTATTCTTTCCATGCACTGCCAAAAAACAACATCCTTTGTATTAAATCAAGATTTTAGTGGGATTTAATTATTTCTCTCTAGAAGCAGAGAGGGTGGGTTTCTTTGATTTCCCTCTCCAGATCAAACTTTTTCGAAGAACTAAACCGTCTCTTTCTCAAGCGGCTGGGGCTTTGAAGCTCATGGAATTGTTTAACATTTTTATTATAAAGTCTTTCTCCATGCTGCAAGCAAAAGAGGGGTTTTTCTTGATTCCAAATCAATTAGACAACAAGTAATTTTAAGCTAACCCTTTGCATTAATTCAAATATTTCTTTCTAGGACTTATTTTTTAAATATTTCCCCCCAAAAAAATTGTTAATAAATTAGTTTGAAGATTTTTTTTTTTAAGTAAAATCTATACCGCATTAAAAGAAAACTTACAAACCTTGTTAATAAAATGTATCAGCTAGTAAGATTCAGATTTAAATCTCAGATTTATGATTTAAATTGATTTATGTAGTTGAATTTCACAAGTGGTTGGACCTCAGTTGGGAGTGATATTTATTTGAGAGTTAAATGGGATTCGACAATAAAATGGTGTGTGAGAAATAAGAAAAAACATGTAGTTTTAGCTTTCCAAAAACATGCGAAGTACTTTCAACAAACCAAAAAAAAAGAACCGTGTTGCAATCATATGTAATTGAATTGAAGAGGATCATACCATATATAATTAGTTAATTTATAAGGATCCTCCAAAGCAACGATAAACCCTCCTATCCTTTTCTTTATAGCATGCTCTCGGGCCTTTACAAAGTCAATGTCACGAGGCCGCCCGAGTGCACTTTTTATTATTAAAGACAACCCGCAAAATAGTTTGTGACCCAAGCACACAGCCAAGCCAAGTTTGGACACCATTGCTCTTCCTATTTAAAGTTTATATAGTTCATTTAAAAAAAAAAAGAATAGAGTAGCCATGTAAACGAACTTTTATATATATAACATTATATTTAAACTATCACCTATATATAGTTTAAGACCATCACATATATAAAATTTATATTTTATATTTAAATTGAGATATAAATCAAATAGATTATATGTTCACTGGGTAGAATACATTACCATTCATATAATAATTTTTTTTTATAATAAATACGTGGTAGGCGACCAGAGTTAAAGAAACAATTATGATCTTTGGGTAATAATATTTTTAATATAATACATAATTTGCATGTACATATTAGGTTGGTGTTGGTAAACACTTTTCCACATCTAAATTGTCAATAATTAACAACATACAACTACTGCAATTTTTTTCTGAAATGTAATTTATGATACGGTGCAACCAAAATAAAGTATTAAAATTTCATTACCCAACGAACTCCTTTGATGGCGCAGTGCTAACTTACAACAAAATGGTCATTCCAAGGCCCACATACTACCACAAATAGTCCTATATCGTGCAATCAATCAAAATTAAAATCACATGCAAAATCTTAACTCAACATATCCACCAGCTCAAACCCATGTCCATATGCAAACACAACGACTTAAGTACAAAGGTTACCGAATATAATTATTGATATCCATGAAATACACGTGTTGTAGCTATTAGTTTTTAAAACGAACGAGTTGCAATTTGAAGTTACATTTTTTACATATAGCAAAAATGGCTTACTTAGTCAAATTGCAAAGTGAAGCAAATTAATTATTTTAATTTATAGTTTATATATTTTTATAATTATATAAAATATTAAATGAAAAGTAGGATGAAATATTTTCATATCTATATTTTTTATATTATTAAAATTGTAATGAATTAAGGTTTTGAATCACAATTTAATGAAAAAATTTATAAGTTAATAATTTATTAGATGTTTATTTATATTCTAAAATGGAATTTAGTAATAAAGTTTATATATATATATATATATATAGACGAATCTTTAGCTAAACTGGGACAGGGCGGGTGAATTAGTTTAGTACATTCATGGACATTTAAAACTTTTTTCTTTAAATTTATTTACACCTCCATTTCATAAGAAACTTAATATATAATGAATCAACAAACTTAATATGTGGGCAGCAAGTGATAAGCAGATTAAATACAATACATCAACACATAATCATCATGCACATAGACCACAGATATAAGTGGAAACCCATTAGGGAGAAAACCACATCTTATTATTGTTGTGATGCAAAGGCAAGCTCCAACTCCCTCTCACAACTGATTTTCTATAGGCTCCAACCTACAAGAGGCTACCACCTCAATTTCTACAAGCTCCAACTTGCACAGAAGCTCCAAATCCCATCTAATTTCTGCAGGCTACAACCCACAAGAGGCTCCTACCTCAACCAACTACAACTGGACATCTATCAAGCTACAAATTTATATGGAAGCTCCAAATCCCTCACACTACAATAAAATCATATGCTGATTTACCTGTATATCAGCTCCGTTTTACTCCTTCACCGCTTCCTTTTCAGCCTTCATAAAGGCTTTATATCAGCTCTGGATGTGCACAACATCTCTATCTGCTCACTCTCATTCTTCCACTCTCTAACCATCCTATGCACATTGCAATAACATCATTTATAGATATAACTTCATGGATGTTTGCATTCTATATGGGAGTATAAAGTGAACAGGCATGACTCTTTTCCTTCCACCCACTCATTTCCTCACTCAACATATTCAGAATGTTACAACAATATATACATTTATTTCAGTGTAAAATGGAGTTTTGTTTTACCTTGGAGACTTACCTTTGCATCAAAAACAATATAAAATATATCAATAAATTTAGATTCATACAAAACATTTCAACGCAGCCCTTTCAACTTCTTAGCTTTGTTGTGCATTTTTCCTCTTCTGCTTGTTGTCCCTTTGTCTTTTATGTTTTTTCTATTATATTCTAACTGTATTGCATAACGATCTTTTGCCCGACTCTACCTATCTCCCTTCCTTCTCATTAGGGGAATTTTGAGGTCTAAAATGGGGCTCCTAAGGAAATTATAAAATAATAGTGGAAATAATAAAATAAGATTTGATTACATCATCAAATTTTAGAGGGAAAAAAGAAAAAACTACTTTTTCAACTTGTATTTTCAACTTATATCCCAAAGTTTTTACTCAATTTATTCCTCATCCAAGGATTACCCATGTTGCATACTTTCAATGGATCCTACTACACAAAAAATGAGAAATACATGAAAAATATGATTGCAATCACGTTTTTTCATGTATTTCTCATTTTTCATGTAGAAGGGTCCATGAAAAGTATGTAACATGTGTACTCCTTGGATGAAGAATTAAATTTTTCATCCAACAAGTACTCCTGCTGCAAATTTGAGTAAAAAAATTGAGAGATAAGTTGAAAAAGTAGTTTTATTATTTGTTAATATTTTTCCCTTTTACTTAAAAATGGTGAATCATCCCCCATGGTTTGCATCATCATCTTGAATCCTATTGGTTCTTATAAAGTTTATTTTCGTTGTACATTTTTCATAGGAGACCCATTTTAGACCTCAAAATTGCCCTAATGCTTTCTCATAGTGTTCAGCATTCTGCTCCTTTGCTCTGTGTCGGGTCATCTACTCGAGTCTCCTTCTGCTCGCGTTCAACATTTTGTTATTAATCGGCCACAATACACCATTAATTTATAGTCGAGTCACTGTTCTACACGACGTTTTACTTACTCGAGTCTTTTCTTCCCACGTTCAGCCTTTTCCTTTGTTACCCGAGTCTTTTCTTCCTGCATTCGGCCTTTTCCTTTGTTACTCGAGTCGACCTCCACTTCCAGGGTTTTCTTCATAAAAACAACTCAAACACATTAAGCCTGGACTTTAAATAAATTCATATTTACCTTTGAATAATGTATCACGTCTGCCTTTCCATTGCATTTCGGCATTCCATTGGTTTTACGTTATATTCTCCTCTTTTCTTCCGATGCGATTTCTTTACTAAAAATCCTTACTTTTGGATTTGAAATCCTTTGCAATTTAACTCTAGAGCTACATCATATCCACCCCTTATCTCATGTCACAATATTTAGCTCATAGAAATAATAAGTTTCCTCTTATCATATGTGATATGTGATCACATTGCATCGCAAATCGAACTTCTTATCGCATCGCAACTTAAAACAAATAACTTGCGATGCCTTAACATATAAATATAAGAATCATCGATAGAGATGTGTGGTATGCGAATGGGTCCCACGCTGAACTTTAAATCCTCTAGAATTTATCTTTTAAGTATATCGCATATGATACTCTTATCGCATTTCTAACTTCGACATTTTAACATGATTCTTGTGTGCTTATCCTCTTGAGCTTGCGATGTGTGATATGCAGGCCAGGTCCACGTCATCTCTACATCATCATGCCACGTCATTGCTACATCACTAGCACATCATCTTGACATCACTAACATGTCATCGCCACGTCACTGCCACATCATTTCCATGTCACTGCCACATCATCGCCACATCACTACCACATCATCTTGCCATGTCATCTTCCGCTCTTTGCATTTCGCAATTTCTGTTTCTTATCGCATCACAACTTCACAAGTTTACATTTATGTTGTTAACATATATACCATATCACATGTGCTATGCGATATGCGCAAGGACCTCCGCTCGACACGTGGCTCCTCATCGCATCACAATTTAAACAATATAACTTGTGATGTCTTCTCCCACACTTCGCATTTCGCAATTTTTGTGTCTTATCGCATCGCAAATTCCCAAGTTTACATTTATACCGTTAACAGTTATATCATATCGCATGCGCTATGCGAAATGTGCAAGGACCTCCACCGAACACTTGGCTCCTCATTGTATCACAACTTATACAATATAACTTGCGATGTCTTAACACATAAAATATAAAAGTCGCTGATTGCGATGTGTGCCAACCATCTTCTGTGATCTGGTCTGTCCAACGCTCACTATCAATTCTGCAACTTGATCTTCACCATCCATACCACCCACACACTAATTTCTATCGATGGAATCAAGTCTTTAATAAATCTGTGTTCTGCCATACTTTGATCTACAACAAAGTTAGTAGGAACTTCGTGCACGTGTTCGTATTCATACAACTCGGTTTTCCAACTTGACTCGTGTGTTCATGACTTGACCCAAGCCTGCTTCCTTTGCTACCTTTTCTCTTTGATAAATATTCTAATGCTGCTCCTTGCCTTTTCTCTGCTCCTCTACCTTGCTCCTTTGCCTCTAATGCTGCTCCTTTGTTCTCAATGATAATTCTGGTGCTTCTCCTTTCTTCTCCTTTTCCATCAATGGAAATATTCCAACATTCTCCCCCTTTGGAATTAATGGCAACTCTTCCTCCAACACTTCCTCCCCCTTTCATTCCGAGAAGTTTTTATCTTCCTCAGCTTTATTTTCCTCCCCCTTCGACATCAATGGCAAGGGGTTATAATTATTTTCAGTGTAGATTCCATCATTGCACTACTTCTCTCCGAGTTGTGTATACGCATTCTTCATTCTGTTCTTTTGTTATGAAATGAATATACACAATCCATCTATTCATTACACACTTGATGAATCCTTTTGTATTTGAATGAATACTCCTAATCCACCATTGTATTACTACTTCTTGATTGTTTTGTGTCAACCATGACTGTTGCTTTATGTTACACATAAGCATTTCTTTATATGTACTTCAAAATTACAAGAGCATTGAGAATGCATAGCAGAATTCATATGATATATGAGCATTGTTGGGGTAACACTTTGAAATTCATTGATATTTCATGAATATACACAATAAAATGTTGCTATCACAACTCATGAGAATGCAAGAAGGTATGTTTCCATAGAATGTTATGCTCGTTTGTCCCTTGTTGCTTGATGAATTATGTGCACTGGCAAAATATCAAAAATTCCTTTCTTTCCATGCTTTGATAACGTAACTTGACATTCTCCTTGATGTATTTCTGCAATATCAACACCCAGATGTATGCTATCATACTCTGATACTGGGGACCTGTACCATAGTACTGCTCCAAAAAAAAAAATGGTATTCTTTTGAGAGGAAGACTGCTAAAATGATGATAAACTGATAATAACATTTTTCTTATTTCATCCTTCTTAAAATCATTTTGTTACATTATTAATACTTGCATTGAGACACATAGTGTAATCATCCTCTTAGTTTCCAAGTTCATGACTGATGTTCCATTTAACACCATGGTTTCTTGCTACTTTCTCTTCTTCCATCAACCTGTTGGCTATTGAATGCTTCAGGTTTCCTTCTTCCTCTATATTTCTCTGCCAAAGGAATTGTCCTTTCCCTTCCTGATCTTTTAATTGTTCTTATTTCAAGTAGCTCTTCTCTTACAAAATTTATGGGCTACTCTCCCCCTGAGAAGTTGCTTCTTGTCTAACCCTGGCTAGATGTTTGTTCCTGATATTGCAGCCTCTGCTGGTGCATTTTTTGTTTTTTGTTTTTTATCATATTAGAGAGTATCATCTGCAAACACTATCCCCAGTTTGTCTCTTACATACTCGAATGGTTCTATAGCAAGAGGTTTTATAAATACGTCTGTTGTCTATTATTTTGTTGGGACATATTCAATCTTTACTATTTTCTCTGAGGAAGTGGTACTTTATTGGGATGTGCTTGGTTTTCGAATGAAGCACGAGATCTTTTGATATGATTGTTGCACTTCTATTGTCACATTTGATAGAAATAGGTTCAATGATGCTTACCTTCATGTCTTGAAGAGTTTGTTTCATCCACATCACTTGTGTGCAACAAGTTGTTGCTGCTATGTATTATGCTTCTGTTGTAGATAGAGAGATAGATGTTTTCTTATTTCTTAACCAAGCCGCCAGACTTTCTCCCAAATTGAATGCACCTCCACTTGTGCTTTTCCTGACATCCACACAACTGTCCCAATCTACATCTGCATATGTTGTCAATGTGAAATATTTACCTTTCGGATACCATAGTCCATAATGTGCAGTTCCTTTTAGGTATATAAATATCCTCTTGATTGCAAGCAAGTGATTTTGTTTTGATGTTGCTTGATATCTTGCCACAAGTCCTACTGCCAATATAATGTCTAGTCTAGAAGCTATTAGGTATTGCAGACTTCTTATCATAGATTTGTAAAGTCTTTGATCTACATCTACAGAACCATCATCAACACATAACTTGCATTCAGTGATCACGGGAGTTGGCATAGGTTTGCAGTCTTCCATTTGGAATCTTTTTAATATGTCTCTTAAGTATTTTTCTTGTGAAATGAATATGCCTTTATTCTTCTGTAGAATTTGAAGTCCTAGGTAGAAGGTAAGCTCTCCAATCATAGACATCTCAAATTTTGACTTCATCTCTTCTGCAAATCCTTTTACTAACTCATCCTCGTTGTTACCAAACATGATGTCATCTACATATACCACTATAATTAAAAGTTCATTTTCATTAGCCTTTATATACAGATTGTTGTCTACTCCTCCCTTCTTGAATCCTTGTTTTTGAAAGTACTTTTCCAACCTAGAATACCTTGCACGTGGTGCTTGTTTGAGACCATATACGACTTTCTTTAATTTGCAAACATAGTTGTGCTTACCTTCTACGGAAAAAAATTCAGGTTGTTCTATGTAGACTCTCTTCCTCTAGATCTCCATTTAAGAAGGCAAGCTTCACATCCATTTGACATACCTTGAAATCATGATAGCATGCAAAAGCTAGAAACATTCTAATTACTTCCATTCTTGCTATAGGGGAAAAAGTTTCATCATATTCAAGTCCTTCGATCTGAGAGTATCCCTTACATACAAGTCTTGCTTTATTTCTGATTACCTAACCTTGTTCATTCATCTTATTCTTGAATATCCACTTTGTGCTAATGACATTTTTCCCAACAGGTCTTGGTATTAACTCCTAGTTCTTGTTCTTCTCGATCTGGTCTAATTCTTCATTCAAGGCATTTATCCAATTTTTGTCTTTGATGGCTTCATCGAAATTATTCGGTTCTATCTGTGACAAAATGACTAGATACACTTCCTCAGTCTATTTAACTATATGTCTTCTAGTTTGGACTCCTACACTCTTGTCTCCAATGATTTGATCTTTTCGATGGTTCTTTTGAGTGTGTCTCGAGGGTCCTTTTGAGGTTATTTATGTATCTTTAGTTGTCTCATTCTGTTCTTTATTTTATTGATTCTCATCTTGATCATCATTCGGAATATTGACACAATTTGTAGTTCTGGTTATGTCTGGTAGTTCTTCATTGAATCTCACATCAATTGTTTCCACAATTTTATGCAATATTTTATTGTAGCACCTGTAACCCTTACTCTTTGATGCATATCCAGAAAATATTCCTTCACCAGCTCTTGCATCACACTTCCCCAATTTTTCATCATTATTCTTTCTGAAAATTTTGCTTCCAAAGACTCTAAAGTGCTTAATTGGTGTCAGTTTCCCATGCCACAGTTCATATGGAGTCTTTTCACAATTTGGTCTGAGATGAGCTTTGTTGAGAATATGAACAACTGTGTGTACTGCTTCTTCCCAGTAGGTTTGGGGAATGTTTCTTTCTTGCATCATGGCTCTAGAAATATGTTTCTTGCATCATGGCTCTAGAAATATGTTGTATAGAACAATTTTTACTCTCTGCCACTCCATTATGTTGAGGTGTATCTGCAACTGTAAATTGTTGCTTTATCCCACAATCATTGCACAGGTTCGCAAATTCATCACCTGTGAATTCACCTCCTTTGTCTAATCTGATGCATTTTATTTTACATCCAGTTTGATTTTCTGCCAGTGCCTTGAATATTTTAAATTTCTAAAACACTTCAGATTTGTATTTGAGAAATTCCACCCATGGAAAAATCATCGATTATCAGCATGAAATACGATTCCCCACCTGGTACATTTTTTCTTGAAGGTCCGCATAGGTCCATGTGTACAAGATGAAGAGGCTTACTTGTAGATAGTTGGTCTTTAGCTTAGAATGATGTGCGAGTTTGTTTTCTCGGTTGGCGGAACTTACATATGGAATTTTGTGGCTTCTTTATTGCAGGAAAATATCTGGCAACTTTATTTTTGCTTAGTTTGATGATGTGGTCAAAATTTAGATGTCCCAATCTTCTATGCCATAGCCAAGATTTGTAATATTCCTAAATGGGAAAAGTAGGAATATAGTGCATAAAACTGGAAATAGAAATGTAAATCAACACATCAACAATGGAGAAAAATATTTAGCCATTAAATTATGTATAAGAATAGAAAATCAGTACAAAATAATGAGGCATAAATCATATGAAATGAGGAAACAAGTCTCCCATAAAAAATCACTCCCAAATATGAGATACTGCTACAATACAAAATGTTGGAGAGCTGCTACAACGCAGTCATATCATGCATAACTACAGTTGGATATCATAAAAAAAATGTAAATACAGCGATATATGCCTCAATAGATGCTATACATACAGATCTAGGCCCTATATCACCTTTCCAAGATAACCCAAGAGGGTTTCCAGAAAATGCACACAATGTGCTAATGTAAGTTGTAGCCCTAGCGCTGAAGGTATACTGCAACAACATAAATGAGAAGATATGGCTGAAGTTGATATAGAATCCTATAAATCTTCCCCAATAGATCCTATGGATGAAAGGATGGCCCCTCCACTGAAGAAATTACCTCCCAAATCAGACACTGCAACCACCCCTCCAACTCCTCCCTAAAATAATGCAAATCTAGACTGAAACTACATTGTAGGGGATAAATACTCCTTGGCCTGATGCCAAATATGTCAATAAATCCCAAGGGGCTTCTTTATTGGCCTCCCAATGGAAGGAAACCTTCCTCCACTGCAAAACTAGCCCAAAAAACACCCAATGCAAATCTCCACTGCTGCACCCTACAACACATCACAACTCTAAGAAGAAACTGCGTTGTTGAAGAAATTTGAAGCTTGGCATGATGCCTGAATGTGGAAATTTAGTGCAATACTCTTCCTAGAGGCTCCTCAAGGAAAGAGGTGGGATTCCCGCTCAGGAACACCCTGTGCTAAACAACATTGCAATCTTAGCTAAACAGTTGAAGAGAGCAGCAAGTATAAACAGAGCATTAACAAAATAATAATCCAATCATTCCCACAATGGATGCCATCCTCTTCCTTATATTCTTGGTGAGCTTCCTCACCTTGGGCTCCACTCATTAAAGCCACTACTTCCATGCATGGAATCTCCTTCCAAAATTGCGTTGTCCCTCAATGAATGCCACTCCTTCCATACCAGTGTTGTTTGATTTAGTCAAGTTTGACCCAATATTCATGCTCCAACCCCTTTTCACACATAAGGGTCTTCAATCCAAACTTTACATGACCTCCTTTCACATAAGGAGTGTTTTTGTTCCTACTAAGGATATTTATGGGTCTCCATACCCTCTTATTCTTCTAACTAAGAGTAAAATAAAAATTTAATATGCCAATTAGTTGTGTGCTAATTTAGGAATATTACAGTCCTCCCCTCCCAAATGTTGCTTGTCCTCAAGCAACTGCAAGGATGGAACTGAAGAGTCTCCTCTCCTCCTCCTCTAGCATCCCCATTTGATAAGTTCCTCCAATGAACAAGATGTTGTCTCATCAATATGTCTCCAAGTTGCTCCTCCCAAATGTATAAGTAAGCCTTCGGTGACAAACCCAAATGGCTCTCATCATGAAGTAGTGGGATATCCATGGAGGCAACTATGTGTTGTTTAGAGGCCTTCTTGAGGAAAAGAATCTAAAATATATTGGGAACCATCATTCCCCTGTGAAGCTCCCCTCCCCAAGCTATCATCCACACTAAATGATTCACCCTCCAAAATGGTAACTCATGGAAAAATTCCTCCACCTTTGGCTCTTGCAATGTAGGCGGGCTGTATATATGAACATGATAGGAAAAATAGCCTACCCCACATTGTCTCTCTCTCCACTTATGGAAAGTGTAGAGCTGTTGTTGAATTTGGGCTACAATAGTGTTTCCCTCAAGAGACAAAAGGACAAATAGATCTTCAAAGACCCCTTCTCTAGTATCATGAACCTTTCTAGCCCAAGCCATCTCATACAAAGTGAATAGAACATCATCACCATATGGCATCAAAATCAGAAATATGTTGAGTTTTATGTGTAATTCTGGATGGTACCAATGGTTTCTCCAGTGGATACATCGCAGTTTTGCTAACTTATGTTTTAGAACATCATGTGGCAAGTTGTCTTCCAACAATTTTCTAGTTGTGTATGTTTTCTTATCTACTAAGAAGTATTAAATGACATTATATATCAGCTGAGCATAACAAGAATAGCACAACACTTGTCCAAAACCATCCAAGGAAGGGCTTCCTCCATCACTCATATTGGTCTTAGAAACACCATGTAGCAAAAATAGAAACTTTCCCTCTTGTGAAGCAATGCACTATACATATATGGAAAGAGAATGAAAATATTTTGTTAGATGAACAATAAGTACAAACATACCATTCTTACCGTGCATTGTGAGTAGGAAAAATATGAGGTCCATGGATGAGCCCTCCCCTGAGATTCTCCTCATAGTGGTCTGAAAAATGAAAGGATGCATACTCCCCTTGGAGCACTCCATCAATAGATACACACTCCCAAGTGACAGCGATGTTGGCCTTTGTGATAAGGCTCTTGTCACCTCATGACTCCATTCTTTGACATGCCACATGCCAAAGTCATCTGCTATCATGCTGCTATATGTGGGGGACTCCTTCCTATGGGGAAGTACCTCCTGATTTTTCTAAACTAAGTAGCAACCCCTTTGCACCATGATTGTGCCATCCTCTACTCTTGAATCCCCATGCAGGGTATGGGATAAAATCAACTCATACTCTCCCAAGAGTAACCAGAGTAAAAATAGATATTGTTGCCTCCTTACACCACCATCATGCAAACCATGAGGTGAAAACATGATGATTTACATGAAGAATGCCACATCATCACAATGCACCCAAACTCGTTGCTACCCCATGATGCAAGTGTCATGCCAAATCCAAACCAACAACATACCCTTCAAAGTAGGATATGTCATATGCTGACCAAACTATTTCAAGAGTAGCCAACACAACCTTGCCTCCTGTTGTCCTGTGTCATAGATCTGCAAGTGGCTCACCAGCCTCTTGCTCATCAAAATCACCCATCCAATCAATGGTGAGTGTTTAATGTCATGCTCCCAACGGGTATTCCTCCAATGGAGAATAACATCCCCCCAAATCAAATCAATATCTCTACAATTCATGGGATGTTGAAGTGCACCCTCCTGGAGAACTCCATATGAAGACCACTTATCAATGACCATGTTGAATCCATAAGGATCCAAGTATACTGAAGGAAAAATCTTCTCATTGAGTTTTGAAGTGCTCATCAAGAAGGATCCATTATAATAATAGGAGATAATATGCCTCTCATCAAGCATCTACCTATCTTCTGCTACACAGGTAGAATGGTCATTGGAATGCTCCAATAATGGTTGCCCCTCAACTCATCACTACTGCTCAATGACAATGTTGCTGATCTCCATGATAGTGCATATGATATCTCATTATCAAGAACAATGCTTAACATACAGTTCTACATTGGATGACCTAGGATAATGCTCATCCTATCCTCCAAAATTCTACACTCCAACCCAAAGTTTTGTGTGCAACTCATCAATGAATAACTAGGATGACTATATATCTCCTCCTTGAACAAGTCAAGGCTCCTCTACACAGTGACACACTGTTGCTCCAAATTATTAGTGCACCTTGACCCTAGGTCATGCAATGGCATATTCCCACAACCTTCCATAAGAAGTGCTGAAATAATAGAAAGTGGAAATATTTGCATACCTTGGTTTTGATTGGGAACATCTTGTACTACTACAAGGGTTCCTCTCCCCGGTGTGATGACTTCCCCAACTATGGATGATGATGGCTGCTCCTCTATGGTTGCACCATCACTGGTATAAGTCTCCTCCTCCTCATGCATCTCTAGAATAGTGCATGGGACTCTAAATTCCAAGAGATCAAGACCACTTTGCAAAGGTGCAAGTTTCTTTCATCTTGATGCAAGTGCTCCTGCCGCAAGTGGTGGTAGAAGTTTCTTCTCCTCTGATTTCTTCTTGTCAAACTTATTGATCAACCTCTGAGTAAAATCTGCATATGCAGTCAATTTTCCATGACCCAAATGGCTAAACCAACAAATGTTTGCTTCACCCTCAAGGTGCAGCGCTGCAATCTCAACAACTTCTCTCTCTACTACTGGATGTAGCAAGAAGAATGCATCCAACTTCATTCCCCAAGCCCTTGTTGTGCATGTGGATGATCCATAAAATATAGACAATAGAAATCTATTGTGCTTCCTTCTTCTATTGCTGCAAGGTCTTCTTTCTTCTTTGAGCTGAATGAACTGTGGGAGAGTTAGATCCTCCTTGAAAGATCTTGATTGAGATTTGTATTCTGCAAGATACTCACTTAGAATCTCATGATCTGAGTTTTCTCCATCTCCATGCCTTTTTTATTCTTCTTCAAAAGAAAAGGGCATAGTATGTTTCTTTGGAGCTCTATGAAATACCAGTTATTTCTTCTGCTGATAGGAAGAACAAGGACCTTCCTCATCTTGAAACCCTATTGTGGTTTCATTGCTTTTCTCCACTTTTATTTGCTTGAACTTCTTGTCAAGGTCCCTCGTAGATCTGAAAAGAGATGAGATAAAACTCGTTCCTTCCATCATTCTGATCTCTTTCTCCTTCTTCTTATTCTCTTGATAGCATAATGGCTGGGATCCACAAGCTGAGCCAAGATTATGCTCTGATACAAATGTAATATTCCCAAATGGGAAAAGCAGGAATATAGTGCATACAATTGGAAATAGCAGTGTAAATCAACACATAAAAAATGGATACCAATATTTAGCCATTACATTATGTATAATAACAGCAAATTAGTACAAAATAGTGAGGCATAAATCATATGAAATGAGGAAACAAGCCTCCCATAAATAATCACTCATAAATATGAGATGTTGCTACAATAAAAAATGCAGAGAGCTGCTATAGAGTAGTCATATCATGCATAACTAAAACTAGAGATCACAAAAAATGTAAATACAATTATATATGCCTCAATATATGCTATACATACAGATCTAGGCCCTATATCACCTTTCCAAGATAACCTAAAAGGGTTTCCGGAAAATGCACACAATGTGCTAATGTAAGTTGCATCCCTAGGGATGAAGGCATGCTGCAACAACATAAATGAAAATATATGGCTGAAGTTGATGTAGAATCCTATAACTCTTCTCCAATAGATCCTCCGGATGAAAGGATGGCCCCCCCACTGAAGAAATCACCTCCCAAATAAAAAATTGCGACTCCTCCCTAAAATAATGCAAATATAGATTGATACTACACTATAAGGGATAAATAATCCATGGTCTGATGCCAAATATGTCAATAAAGCCCAAGGGGTTTCTTTACTGGCCTCCCAATGGAAGGAAACCTTCCTCCACTGCAAAACTAGCTCAGAAAACACCCAATGCAAACCTCCACTGCTGCACCCTGTAACACAGCACAACCCTAAGCAGAAACTCTGCTGTTGAAGAAAGCTAAAGCTTGGCCTGATGCCTGAATGTGGAAATGTAGTGCAATACTCTTCCTAGAGGCTCCTCAAGGAAATAGGTGGGATTCCCATTCAAGAGCACCCTGTGCTAAACAACACTACAATCTTAGCTAAACAACTGAAGAGAGAAACAAGTCTAAACAGACCATTAACAAAATAATAATCCATCATCCCCACAATTGCTGCCATCCTCTTTCTTATATTCTTGGTGAGCTTCCTCACCTTGGGCCCCACTCATTAAAGCCACTACTTCCATGCATGGGATCTCCTTCCAAAACTACGTTGTCCCTCAATGAATGCCACTCCTTCCATACTAGCGCTGTTTGATTTGGTCAAGGTTGACCCAATCTTCATGCTCCAACCCCTTTTCACACATAAGGGTCTTCAATCCAACCTTTAGAGGACCTCCTTTCACATTAGGAGTGTTTTTATTCCTACTAAGGAGATTTATGGGTCTCCATACCCTATTATTCCTCTAACTAAGAGTAAAATCAAAATTTAATATTACAATTAGTTGTGTGCTAATTTAGGAATATTACAAGTTTCATCAAGTTTGCGGATGTGGCATGCTTCATTCTCCTCTTCCACTATATAAACATTACTCTGTATTCGTACACCTTTGACCAAGGTCTTTCCTGTGGTGATTGACCTTCAAAATCTTGGGCTCTGAAAAGGACCTCACAACCTTTATCACACATTTGACTAACACTTAGCATATTGGATTTTATACCATCTACAAATAGTACATCATGAGCCTCTCCTCTTCCATTATTCAGGCTGACTGTGCCTTTTCCCTTGATTCTCCCTGCTCTATCATTACCAAATGTTACATTCCCAAATTTCTTTTCATCAAAAGTTATAAACTTGCTTCGGTCTCCAGTCATATGTTTTGAGCACCTGCTATGCACATACCATTGATCGTTCTGATCTTGAGCAATTAGAACCATATCAAATTTATTTAGCTTCAGTTTCCATTGCATGCAGCTGTTTTTTCTATAAATTTTCTGAGGAGATGGATCACAGTCTTTGAGAGGACATTCATTAGACTTGTGCCCATTTTTATGGCAAAAAAAACATTTGATTTTATTTCAGAATGGATTATGTACATGAGTGAATCCACCATTATTCTTAATTCCCTTTGAATTTCCATATTCCAGTCTACTTCGATACGCTGTACAGTCCATGGCTTTATGATCGAACCTTTTACAACAACATCAATACCCATGGAAGTAGTATCTGTATCTGGTGGAGAAGTTTGTTTGGGGACATAGCCATCTGGTCATATGAAAATTCTGTCTTTGGAATCCATTTGATCTGTGCTGGAATACTACTTGGTTTTTCACTCCTTTTGTTTCCAGGGCTTTCCGTGTGGTGGGATTTTGCTGCAGCTCATGAGGATTTGAAGGGTTTCCCACAATTTTGTTCTCATATTGATGGGATTCAAAGTTTTATTTTAGGAAAACTTTCACAAATGTAATAGCTTTCTTATCCTATGCCTTCAACTTGTTAGATTCTCCTTCATATCATATCCTAGTATTTACAAGAGGAGATATTTGTGCATTTAATATCCGGTCCAATTGTTCAACACCTTTTAACTGTTGAATTTTCATTGTTAAATCAGTTTGAGCCTTTTCCAATTTCTTCCTCACACTCACCAACTCTTCTTCCAATCTTCCACATTCTTGAATTTTCTCTCTTATTTGCTACAACATAATGTCTTTTACTTTCCTTGCTTCTTCTAGTTCAATTTTCAACTTGATAAAATCTTCAAAGTTTGGTTCTTCCTTTAGATGTTTCAGAAGGATTTCCTTCTGTTTTCTAGTCTTGAGCTTGAGTCTATCTATTTCCTTTAGGGAAATCACCAACTCCCCCTTAAGATCTACCTCACCTTCTTCTTCAAATTCGAGGAGATCTTTCTCAAGCTCTTCCTTTGCCCTCAAAATGAAGTTTGATGTTCCTTCTTCATTGGGAAATTCATCTGAGCTCTTAGATGCACTGCTATCTTGTTGAGCATAGAATGTTCTTCTATTAAATTTGTTCCCTTTCTGCCTATTGCTAAAATTTATTTTCTCTTTCCCTTTTGACTGATTCTCTATTTTCTTATGAGGATATTTTGAAGCATACTGCCCCACTCTTCTACAATTAAAGCAATTGAATGGGATTTTACCTTTATACTTACCTGTGCCTCTATCCAATCTTCTGAAAATTTTGGCTTCTTCTTCATCAGAGCATGAGCATGTACCTTCCTTTTCCTCCATGCACTTGTATGCCTTAAAGGCAGCCTCCCTCATGTTTGAATTCCCTTTAGGAAGTCTCATCTCATATGCTTTTAGGTTCCCAAGTAATTGGTTTCTGGTTAAGGTTTCCCAATCTTTTGTTTCTTCTATGGCAGAAACCTAAGGATTAAACCTGGGTGGTAGATATCTCAATAATTTTTGTACTACGACACTTTCTTTAATTTCTTCTCCTAGGCCTATCATGATATTCACAACTTCTGCAACTCTTAAGAATAATGCAGCTATATCTTCATCTTCATTCATTTTTTATGTTTTCAAACTGAGTTCTACATGCTTGTAGTTTAGCCATATTCACCTTTGTATCTCCCTCATGAATGTTTCCTAAAGTATCCCAGATATCTTTGGTAGTCTTACTGTGCATTAATTTGATAAATCCTGAATCACTTAGACTGCTCAAGAGTGCATTAATTGATTTTGCATTAGCTCTGAAATTTTGTTTGGCTTCTTCCTCAGTGTCCATATCCTTTGGTGCATATTTTTCTTCCACAACAGCTCAAAATTCTATTCCTAGAGACATTAAGTATGTCCTCATTCTTATTTTCCAAAAAGCATATTTTGTGCCAGTAAACAATGGGCTTTATTTGTTGAGCATACTTCTAGGCTAGCCATTTTTTGGACCTCGGAAATCCTTCCAGTTGTTAAACTGATACAGAAGGAACTGACTTTGATACCAATTGATGAACCCTTAGCTAAACTAAGAGGGGTAGGGTGAATCATTTTAGTACATTCATGGACATTTAAAACTTTTTCGTTTAAACTTATTTACACCTCCATTTCGTAAGCAACTTAATATATAGTGAATAAAAAAACTTAATATGTGGGCAGCAAGTGATAAGAAGATTAAATACAATACATCAATGCATAATCATCATGCACATAGACAACAGATATAAGTGGAAACCCATAAGGGAGAAAACCACATCTTATTATTGTTGTGATGCAAAGGCAAGCTCCAACTCCCTCTCACAACTGATTTTCTGTAGGCTCCAACCTAAAGGAGACTGCTACCTTAATTTATCTAAGCTACAACTTGCATGGAAGCTCCAACTCCCATCTAATTTTTGCAGGCTACAACCCACAAGAGGCTCCTACCTCAACCAGCTACAACTAGACCTCTATCAAGCTATAAATTGATATGGAAGCTCCAAATCCTTCACACTACAATAAAATCATATGTTGATTTACCTGGATATCAGCTCTATTTTACTCCTTCTTCACTGCTTCCTTTTCAGCCTTCATATATGCTTCATATCAACTCTGAATGTGCACAACATCTCTATCTTCTCACTCTCATTCTTCCACTCTCTAACCATCCTATGCACATTGCAATAACGTCATTTATAGAGATAACTTCATGGTTGTTTGCATTCTATATGGGAATATGAAGTGAACATGCATGAATCTTTGTCTTCCACCCACTCATTTCCTCACTCAGCATATTCAGAATGTTACAACAATATATATATTTATTTCAGTATCAAATGGAGTTTTTCTTTGCCTTGGATACTTGCCTTTGCCTTTGGAGACTTGTCCCTTTGTCTTTTATGTTCCTGCTGTTATATTCTAACTATGCTGCATAACGACCTTTTGCCCGACTCTGCCTATCTTCCTTCCTTCTCTTGCCCATAAAGTTCAACCTTCTGCTCCTTTTCTCTGTTTCAGGTCATCTACCCGAGTCTTCTTCTTCCCGCGTTCAACCTTTTGTTATTAATCGACCGAAATACACTGTTACTCTATAGTAGGGTCACTATTTTTCACGACTTTTTACTTACCCGAGTCTTTTCTTCCCGCATTCAGCCTTTTCCTTTGTTACCCGAGTCGACCTCCATTTCCAGGGTTTTCTTCATAAAAACAACTCAAAAAAATTAAAAGTGGACTTTAAATAAATTCATATTTACATTTGAATAATGTATCACGTCTGCCTTTCCATCGCATTTCGACATTCCATTGGTTTTACGTTATATTCTCCTTTTTCCTTCCGATGTGATTTCTTAACTAAAAAGCCTTACTTTTGGATTTGATATCCTTTGCAATTTAACTCTGGAGATACATCGCATCCACCCTTATCACATGTCAAAAAATTTAGCATATAGCAATACAAGTTTCCTCTTATCATATGCCATATGTGATCACATCGCATCGCAAACCGAACTTCTTATCGCATCACAACTTAAAACGATTAACTTGTGATGCCTTAACATATAAATATAAGAATCGCCGATAAAGATGTGTAGTATGCGAATGGGTTTAAATCCTCTAGAATTTATGTTTGAATTATATCGCATCCGATACTCTTATCGTATTTTGTACTTCAACATTTTAACATGATTCGTGTGTGCTTATCCTCCTAAGCTTGCGATGTGCAATATGCGGGCTAGGTCCATGTCATATCTACGTCATCGTGGAATGTCACCTTGCCACATCATCGCTACGTCACTACCACGTAATCACCACGTCACTACCACATCATTGCCATGTCATCTTTCCATGTTGGCACTTCGCATTTCACAATTTCTGTGTTTTATCGCATTGCAACTTCGCAAGTTTACATTTCTGTCGTTAAGTGGTATACCATATCGCATGCGTTATGCGATATGCACAAGGTCATCCGTTTGACACGTGGCTCCTCATCATATCACAACTTAAACAATATAACTTCTGATGTCTTCTCCTGCACTTCACATTTCACAATTTCTGTGTCTTATCGCATTGCAACTTTGGAAGTTTACATTTATGTCGTTAACAATTATACCATATCACATGCACTATGTGATATGCACAAGGACCTCCGCCGACGGGGCTCCTCATTGCATCACAACTTAAAAAATATAACTTGCGATGTCTTAACATGTAAAATATAAAAGTCGTTGATTGCGATGCGCGCCAATCGTCTTCTGTGATCTGGTCCATCCATCGCTCGTTATCATTTCTGCAACTTGATCTTCACCATCTGTACCACCCACACACTAATTTATGTCGATGGAATCATGTCTTCAATAAATTCGTGTTCTACCATACTTTGATCTACAACGAAGTTCATAGGAACTTCATTCACTTATTCGTATTCATACAACCCAGTTTTCTGACTTGACCCGCGCGTTCACGGCCTGACCCAAGCTTGTTGCCTTTGCTGCCTTTTCTCTTTGATAAAGATTCAAATGCTGCTCCTTGCCTTTTTAAGGCTCCTCTTCCTTGCTCCTTTGCCTCTAATGTTGCCCCTTTGTTCTCAATGATAATTATGGTTCTACTCCTTTCTGCTCATTTACCATCAATGACAATATTCTAACACACACACACACATATATATAATTTTAATATGAAATTAATGTTTCATAACTTTAAAGCATGCCTAATTCTTATAATAAAAATTATAAAAATAAAATTATAATTTTTATATACTAATATGATTTAGCATTTATGCATGATCTATTATCATAGGTAGAAAACAATTATGAGTTTAGAGGGAATTGATATAGTTTATGACAAATCGAATTTTTGGCCATAGTCAAGGGGCATTTGGAATTATACCATGTTAGACTTTTGGTTTAAAATTTATTGCACAATTTTTGTATATCTCCTTAATACAAATACTGACCTAACACATTGTTGATTGTTAGGACCGATGTTATCCATTAAAATATTTAACAAATTATCATTACTTTAATGTTATTAGAATTTTATGTAATTGATATTAATATTTATCAACATGCATATTCTGATTGTGTTGCTATAATGAATTAATGGTTTTCTCATATGATTGTTTTTTTATAGTGATTATTTCAAATATAAAGAAATTTATTAAAAAAGAAATCCTAATTATGAATATTAAATAGTGATTTTTATAATGTTTATATATATTGAATTTAATATTTATTAATGGCGGATGCATGTCATATTTTTAATATAAAAAAATTAATTAAAATAAATAATTCAACTTCATTTTATTTATATGGTTAAAAAATATATTAAAGATAAATTTTTAGATAAAGAAATATGATAGATTGTTTAGATATCTGATTTATGATTCAAGATATAAAAATATAATGCTAGTATATAAGGTGAAAATTATTTTAAACATTTTTAGAAGAGGTTTGAAATGTGTATATATATATATATATATATATATATATATATATATATATATATATATATATATATATATATATATATATATGAAATATAGTATATTGAATAAAGTAACGGTGTTTCACAAAAATGGTTAAATGTTTTTTGGATGATGTTAAAAGTATAGTTTAAAAAAAAAATTAGTAAGATTATGTATTTATGGAGTATGGATTTTAGACATTTTGAAGATGTAGCATAGATATTCAAGCATAAACCAAGAGAAATAAATAGATTAAAAGGATAATATTCCTATGAAATTAAGATGGAACAATGACTATTAAGGTTGTTTGCATTATTTTCTATTCCAATTTGACCTTAACTAATACTTACACCACCATAATAAATATTTCATTAAGAAGAATAAAGGATAAATATATTAATATTGTGAGAAAATGTGACAATTAAGAAAAAAAAAATTATTGAAATATAATAATAGGTGAAAATAGATAGCATATGTAGATACAAATTGTTAGTTAGTGTAGAGTAGTGATTTTAAAGTTAGTCATGTTATTAAATTGTAGGTTATAATGCAGTTGTTCTTTAAATGGGTTTATAAAATAGGAATTCATTTAAACAAAAAAAATAGATTTAAAGTGTATACATTGACTTGGTGTAAGGGGACATCTTAACTATGGCAAAGGAAAGTTTAATGAATAATAATATCTAAGATTCACCTTCTTAATGAGGGTGTTTTGTAATTCATAATGCTATATTGGCATAATAAATATTTATTTTTGGGTAAAGTTTAATGGACACATCGATATACAAACATAGTGATTAGCTAACCCCCTTTTGAGTGAAGGGCTTAGAAATACCAATTAATACCCACGTGGATACTAAGACTTTTTAATATTGATAAAAACAACATGCACAAACATCAACTCAAGGTAATCCCTGAAATTTGTTAGTTGGATGTTACATAATTGATTGTCAAACAATATGTGTGTCCACATTTAAAATTAGTGTTTAACTTGTTTCAATAATGTTGCTCCTAAAAAAGGGATGAATGATACAATGAAGGGGAATAGTATGATGAACTGATGAACATGAAACAAATAATGGCATCTATTCTAGATTTACTTTATATGATTCTCATATTTATGATGTTATGATGTAAGCTATATTTACCCTTGGTTCATTTATTATGTGATGTCATGATATGTCTTTGATGTAAATACGTTGATGTCATAACTTATGATGGTATGTCATGATGTGAATAATGTGTATAAGAAAATTTCGGTGTAAATCACATATAATAAATTTTTTTTGATGTGTTTCGAACTAGCCAGTGTGGTTCATCATCAGGACAAGATGAGAAATATGATTAAGAGACCTATTTAAATAGAAAGGGACAGCTCCAACTAGCCGTTGAAAAAACAACTAGTTTGACTCGAATACAATTGCTAAGGTACTACTGATAAAATTGCCCTATTCGAAGTTCTCTTAGATCGGTTAAAGACCCGATTGGCCCTTTGGATTGTAAGGGTGTTTACTTGATTTTGTGTTCTTGTGGGACACCTTACATAGGTGAAATTGGTCGATCACTTAATCAAAGAATTCATGAACATGTTGCTGACCTTAGACATGGTAGATCTCGGTCCTCTGCCTTAGCAGAGCATGCTAAAAAGATAAAGCACCATATTTTTATTGAAGATACTGAGGTTATTGCAAGGATTGACCATTTCCACCACAAAAAGTTGAGGGAAGCCTTGGAAATCGAAAAGAGGCCAGTTAACCTCAACAGAGATGATGGGTGGAGTGTTAGTAGATGTTGGATTCTTGCCCTTCACTCTTAGTTTTTTTTTTTTTCCTTTCTATTAATTGTATTTTATTTTATTGTATTTATTTATTTATTTTTTATTATTTTATTTTATTTTAGTTATTTATCTATTTTTATTTTTATTTTTAAAATTATTGATTGTTAATATTAAATTTTATTCAAATAGAATTAAATAAAAATAATTTTAAATAATTTTTAAAAAATTATTGATTTTTAATATTAAATTATATTCAAAAATTAATAATATTTGACAAAATCTTGTATTCGAGTCAAACTAGCCGTTTTTTCAACGGCTAGTTGGAGCTGTCCCTTTCTATTTAAATAGGTTTCTTAATCAGATTTCTCATCTTGTCCTGATGATGAACCACACTGGCTGGTTCGAAATTCGTCGACAAAAATTTCTTATATGTGATTTACACTGAAAATTTCTTATACACATTTCATGGATCATAGAAGCCAAATTCTTAAGATGTGAATAATGTGGAATTACATATAGATTTTATGACATGCAAGAGTATGTAGTTTTTTATTATTTAGAATGTTGTGATTACCAACGATGTTATGTTATCATGATGACATGCAAGAGTTGGAATGTGGATTATTTTATATAACGTTATGATTATAACTAATGCATTGGATGCATGTTGAGATGTGGTTATTGGCAGTAAATCCACAAATGGGCTGAGAGGGCCGGTTTATTTCATGATCTCGTGGGAGCCCATACATATGAGGGAGAATATGTAACACCATATGGCCTGGGGACAAACTCAATGAACACTACATATTCCAGTGGTTCCTTTGTCTTGTATAATTCTTGATGGATATCTCTTGAGGGGCCGTGGGACCATCTTGAGGAGGCCAAGGGCCTACTATTGTAGGCCAAGTGCCCGGTATTGGATTGGGATGCCAAAGTCTGGAAGGGGTGTAAGGACTTCGATGCTAGAGGTTGTGTGCCTTAGTGAGTGTGGAGGGAGTGGGCTAGCCTTGCAAGATGTCTATAGTACTACCATATGGAGTACTGAGCCGAGTGCCTGCCTTGGGGCAGATGAGGTTTGAGTCGGGCGCAAGCCTTGGGGCCAACCTTGGGCTATGGTACAGACCGATGAGGCTTATGCCTAGTTCTGAAAGTGGGAAAAATGATAGATATTCCTTGAGATTTCTCGGGTGTTGTTGGAACTTTCGATGCATGCTGGTTATACTAGTTCAGCAGAGGGTGTTGGGCAAGCGTGAAGTAATAAATAACTAAATAAATAAAATGATAAATGATAAATTCTAATAACAATAAAAATAATAAATAATAAATAATATAATATAATATAATTAAAAGAATAGTAAATTAATAATAAGACAATAATAGTAAATACAGAATAAATAATAAAGAGAATAATAATAATAATAAATAAAATAGTAAATAATAAACTAGAGTTGTAAATAAAATAGTAAATAATAAATTGGAGTTCTAAATAGTAAATAAATAAGTGAAGTTAACAAAATTAAAAAGGAATAAATTAAGAAAGAGTTAAACTAAGGAAACTATAAAAATAAGTAAAGTTAACAAAAAGTAAAAAGGAATGAAATAAGAAAGATTTAAATTAAGAGAAAAATTAAATTAAGTAAAACTTAAAAAAAAAAAAGTTTCATGTTGACACAGTGAATGTGTGCATGCGGTTCCCTTTCCATTGTTTGGTCTATTTAATAGACATTGAGGAAGATGAGAATCATTCATTCATCATTCCTTCATCCACTCTCTTGAGTGAAAGGTATTGTGAGAGAAAGGATTCCCTAACAGTAGTACGTTGATTGAGGGCTCGGGGGTGGCCAGTTGTAGAAAGATTACGTGCAGCTGAGCCTACGATTGGGTAGAGAGTCATCCCCAAAAATTTGTTGTGGTTAGCAAGATTCAAATAGTGTTTAACTCCCAAAGCAAAATTAAGGAATATCGTCGCTACAGGTAAGTCGTCTCTGCTCAGGTTTTTCTTAAAATTCTTTGTTAATTATTTCAATAGTTTTTTTTTTTGTTGATTATTAATTTCATATTTGATGTAATAAGTTGCATGTTAAATTTTTTGGTTGTTACAATTACAATTTTACAATTTTACATAGAATTACAATCATTTCACAATACAATTACAATTACAATTAAAATTAAAATTACAATCACGATGCATACAATTACAATTACAATTTTAATAAAGTTGAATCATGATAATACATACAATTACAATTACAATTTCTTGGTCCCTACTTGCCAGATTATTCTGGAGGGCACTATCAGATGATGGCATCTGGCCTCTTCTTTTGAGGAGTAAGTACAAAATCCATTGCAATCTACAACCTTTTCTTTAACACGGTCTTCCTAGTATTTTGGGCAGCTCCATCATCATCCTTAGTTTTAGACACATCTCTTCAATTGTCCAAGATAGGATCCTCTGGAAGTTCAGGAATGGGCATAATATAATTTTGGGAGTAGATAGTATCTCGAGGCTCACTTTAGACTTTCACATCCCTCAGCTTCTCAGAAATGCACTTGTGAAGAAGGGGTTGTATTTTCTTTCCCAATTCATTTTGTTTTGGAAAAAATGGTGCCATGTGTGGAAGGATGCACAAAAACTTGGTCTAATTGGACCCGCACAAGCACAGTCGAATCAGGTAATTATGGATTTAAAGCAAGTTGGTCTATGCCATAACCCCTTGGGAGATCATATCTATTGGCCTGGAAAAACACAAAAGGGAGCCATCGATGTTTCAACATTATACAACACCTTGATCTCCTCCTCACGACTTTACAACAATCAACGTTTCTTCATAACATTTTGGAAGCGAAATATCCCCTTGAAGATAATTATGTTCACTTGGCTAACTTGAAAAATCCAGATTCTCACCTGGTACAATTTGGCCAAGAGAAGATTCCAGGGCCCTGAGATTTGTCTTATTTGTAAATAGGATACTGAATTTGTTTCTCATATATTTCTAAATTGTTCTATTGTAATGGATATTTGGACTATGTTTGCTAATATCTTGCAGGATCGCAACTGGAGGCTAGTTGGCATACTGAAATGCATCCACAGGTGGTCACATATGGACCATAGATATATCCCACTACCCTTTTTCCTCTTTTGGGAAGTCTAGCTGGCCATGAATAAACTCATTTTTGAAGGCATCCAGTTGGCACCTCACAGGATTTTTCACTCTATCATGGCTTGTATAAACACACAAGAGAATCCTACCTATTCTCCCATAAATATTTCCTACAGAATTCGACCTCACCTGGTTAGCATCCCAACTGGCTACTTCAATGGAGCTGAACAATAGGTTAATTGTGGGTGTGGTGCTTGAATCAAGATGGAGCGGGGAGAACACTACTACATTCACTAGAACGGGGGGCAGGGTACCAACACAAAGGTTGAACTGCTTGCTCTTTGGAGTATACTTTGGTTCGCCTATAACTCTCAAATCGACAATCTTACCATATGTGGTGATGCCAATACTTTCATAGATGGGATCAATGGCATATCATTTTTCTAACCTCCAGGTCTACTCAGCTGGACAAACAGAATACAATATCTCCGATGGCATATGAACTCACCTCCTCTTCATCACATCTACATGGAGGCTAACACGCGTGCAGACAGTTTATCTAAACAAGGCTTGGACATCCCTTTTGGGCACTCACACATCCAACATTTGCGCGACTCCAACATGATGGATTCTTATACTCAGCCACTACCATAATTTAGTTTTTGAATTACAACATATTTTTCAGTTTTGATGATGTTTTGTCCTAATATGTGTTTAAAGTCTATGTTTATGGTTTTTTTTTTGCAAACTCTTTGTTGTCTGATCACTATATATCTCTTATTGACTCGCTAACAATGTACTACTTTAAGCTCAGCAATTTGGTTTTGGCACTCCATTCAGTTTTCTGCCCAAGCTACCATCAACTCTTTGTAAGTTGTGATGAATAGTGGATACATGCATGCCCATATATTTGTAAATTTACTATTTTTACTTAATCAAAGACAACTTTTTCTCCTATGAAAAAAAAATACAATTACAATTTTACAATTTCACAATACAATTACAATTACAATTTTACAAATATTTTACATCCAATTACAATTAAATTACAATTACAATTTTACAATTTTACATACAATTACAATTACAATCACGATGCATACAATTACAGTTTTATAATTTTACAAATTTACAAATTTTACAATTTTAATAAAATTGAATCATGGCAATACATACAATTACAATTACAAATTTACAATTTCACAATACACTTATAATTTTACAATTTCATAATAAAATTACAATTACAATTACAGTTTTACAATTTTACATACAATTATAATTAAAATGTCAATTTCAATTACAATTGAAATTTTACATACAATTACTATTAAATTACAATTACAATCACGATACATACACTTACAATTACAATTACGAGTACATAATATTTAATAAATATCATGATTTAATAATAAAAATAAACATCACGATCATGATAACCATCGTACAAACATCATATTCTAAAATACACATTGAAATTCGCTAACATCATCTAATCATCGTGATCATGATCATCTAACAAAACACAAGAATTGTATAACATCATCACAACACAAACATCAAATATACATCTCATGTCAAATAACAACTATCACATACATATCTATTTGCAAACACATTAAATGAACACCAACATGTAAATTAAGTACATAAACATGAACAAAAAGTACATGCACCATGTATATATATATATAATGTCAAAAAAATACAACTTTAATATAATTGCATATAAATGTCAAATATTTGGTGGTACTATGTCAATACTATAATAGTAGTACTAGTCGAGGCCTACGCAGTCGATGGTTCAACCTCATGCTCAAATGGATGACGTGCCTGCTCTATAGGTGCATGTTGATCAGATGGTGTAGTTTGCTCAAGAGGTTCCTGCTGATGAGTCATTGATGGTGCAACCTGCTCAGTGGATGGTGCTTGCTCAGATGGACCTGCCTGCTCAGGATCAGGTGCCTGCTCAGGATCAGGTGCCTGCTCAGTCGATGGCTGTGTCTGTTCAGGACTAGGCACTTGCTAAGATGATGCAGACTGCTCAGAAGATTCCTTCTGATCAGGACTCGATGTTGGTTGCTAATCTCCGATGCAAGGTGAAGAAGGAGGAGGTGGAGTACAATAATGATGATCACTCCCCTCGTGAACATGATCATCATATGAGTTGCTATGTCGCACATCTCCACGATGCTTATGCCTCCTAGCCGTCAGTACCCTGGAAGCTCCATCGATATGACACATAAGGGTCATAATATCGTGGGACATGTCTCTCCAGAGTTCTGTGAGCCTATGATCAGCATGTTTCTCTCCGATCGTAGAAAGGCAAACTCCCTCATCAACTAGGAGTTGACACAGTCGGTTGCCCAACTCCATCCTGAATCGGGTGTCTGCCTTACGCCGTATCCCCGCGGGTATCTGCACCTAAGGATCAGGTCTTTCACCGTGATTTGCCACGTCTGCCATCTCCTTGTCATGATCTACACCCAGATCATTTGGTGGGGGTGGAATCATGTCCCCAAATAATGTGCAAATATCTACAAAATATATAGTTCACAACAATAATTAGACAAATTCATTAAACAATTTAATAAAACAAGTTAAAGAACGTGTTAGAATAAATTTTATTCTAATGAATTAATTAATACAATAAAATGAAACTATATTAATTTAAATAAAACACTAATATTACCTCTAGCATCTGGTGGCTCATCCTGTGTGAAGAGGATGTTGGTACACCCTCGCTAATCCAAACTGGCGTATGGACCCGACACCATCACAATTGAGTGATCATCAACACTGGCTAGAAACTCCAGTGCATCAGAAGATATCCTGACTAGATAGTCAGACATGCCCCTCTTGGGCATCATATGGCCCCACATTTACATTCATACATGCAACATCGGCCTATGAGGTTGCCGAAAAAAAGTAGGCCTCGTCTCCGAAAACCTCTCAAAAAATAAACAAAATAACTCTGAAGAAAAAGGAAAGGTCAGCCTCCCATGTGCCTGAGAACTAAATCTATCTAATGATATACAAAACTACCGCAAAAAATCGCAGAACATCTCACAAGTCGTGGCATTTGGAATAAAGAATCAACATAAAATAAAAGCGGGAAACTAATGCACTGCCCGTCACTAGTATAGTGTGAAATTGTCGTCGTAGTAGTGAGAGGCACCGCACCTCCTCCGGACCAAACAAAGTAATGCATAACTAATCACCGAACATCTGAAAAATCTGCACGAGAAAGTATATCATACCTAATGTATCTCTAGGAGTACGCAAACTGACTCCCTGTTGCACAAATGACAGGGACATCTGGGAACTGGGGAAAATATTGCCCTCTCCAGATAGGCCAGTAATAAAATATATGTCCTCCACAGTGGGCTCGTACCACTGGTCAGGATTGACCCAGAAAGCCTGTCGGTGGACATCCAACTTGTAGATCAGTTGTCCCAATAAGCCACTATGCCCCTTCAGGGATGTAGCCTCCTCGTAGAACTTTAGGAGGCCTAGCTCCCTTAGGAGCAACTGGGTTGGTGTCGTAATATGGCGAGGGTGAAAAAATCTCTCCTTCTCTTGTGCCTCCCACAACTGAATCATGTTATAATGGTCCTCCATATTCTCTTGTTGTTCCCTTTTCTCTCTCCATTGGCGTCGCTGATTGATTCACATATTAAATATATTTTTTTATTAAATGAGAAATGTGTGTGTGTATATATATATATAATTGAAAAAAAAACACTTGGTGCACCCAAAAAAACAGCAACGCACCATTACCAGTGTGTACTTCTTTATCACGCACCGCGCTTGGTGCCATGAAAAAAGTTCGCGCACTGCACAAACATGAATTTTTTTTGTGCATTGCGTTGACCAAACTAACCGCCCTCGGGCAAATAATTTGGTCAACGCACTGCCGGACAACAGTACATAGTCAACAGTGCATTCTTGTAAATGACCGCATCATTAATTATGTAATGCTGTAAGGCGGTGCGTTGACCAAACTATCTGCCCAGGGGCATTTATTTTGGGTAATGCAATTCCCAACAACAGTACATAATTAATGGTGTGGTCATGTAAATGACCGTACCGCCATGTTATTTTTAAAAAAATTTATCGGTGCGCATTTTATTGGTACCACACCAGAACTTGGTGTGGTTTATGTTAGCACCATTCGCAGTGCGGCCTGTAAATTTTTAGCCAGCCCCGCGAATGGTGCAAGGTGAACAGCTCAAACACACCCACCATTTTTTTTTAACAGTAAATTTTAAGTTAATTTGAATTTTTTATCCACTAAAATGTTTAGTTATTGAGAAACAAGTATATTACCTGTACATTTGCGCATCGAGGAGGCATCTTTGCGGAGGAATTAAAAAAAACAAATTTTCCCACCGTTTTTGAAAATTCGAACTCCACATAGTGAGAAATGAACGACAGCAATGCAAGCAATGGGAGCACTGATGGTAAGGCGCCTCAGAGAATAAAAAATTACACCGGTGCTTGAGAGCTCTAGAGAACTGATCAAGTAAAAATGAGGTTTTTATGGCCGATAATTTTTTTAACTTAACCCTTTTTCGGTGCGCTCAATTTTGAAATGCATTGGGCAATTTTATCAATGTTTCACCGCACATCGTTACGGTGTGCTAGATTACAGAGACACACCAGGCCGATTTTTACATAGAGCACCGGTGCGCTGAAGCACTTAAACACATTGGGCCGGTTTGTAGGAAGAGCACGGTCTCTCGGGGTGCCAATTGACAGTACACATCGGTGTGCTTTTCATAAAATGCACCAGTGCGTTTTATGATTAGAAACGCACCGCAAAAAAAACATCTGCAAAAACCTCCACCGACCAACCTCCTCTAGTGACCTCCGCTACAAATGAATATCTGGGCTATTTTTATAAGGGCTTCCTAAAAAATATCCGCTAGAGGGTATTTTCCCTGTAGTGCATGTTGGAATAAATGGAATAGGAAATATAGGTAATGAAGAAGAATCTAAAGGCAACACTGGACAGCAATAAAATCTATGTAGATCAGAACAACTTGTTTAAGGAGTTTCAGTTTGGGGAAATTTTTTAATTGCACGTCAAGCCTAGAAGACCTCCTTATAGATTGGATCGTGTGCCAAGATGGCACCTTGATTTTGTGGACCTTTCAATATTCTTGAAAGGATTGGACCAGTAGCGTATCGAATTGCACTTCCTCTGACAGTGAAAGTCCCTGATGTATTCCATGTGTCATTAATTAATACGCGTTTTAAATATGTTGTTCATGTGATTGACTGGTTTTATTTCAAGTGGAGCCCGAAGGAGAATTCTAGTCGAAATTGCAGTGTATTTTACACAGAAATATGCTCATGCTTCGAAGTCAAGCAATCGGGAAATTTAAAGTGTAGTGGAAGCACTTTGGGCCTGATGAAGCTACATGGGAGATGGAAGATCAAATGTGGGCTATGTATCCTTCTTTACTCATTGGTTGGGCTAATGTTTCTCGTACGATTTGATAGATGTTTTGATGTGATGTTTTGGTATATGTACATATGTATATGGATGTAAACACCACCATGACCTAAGTTATAAAACTCCAATAAGCAGTATGTGTGTCATGTCATTATGGTTGTCATGTTATTATGTTGTCATGCTGGTTTCCTTCTGAGCAAGTTGATCATTGTGAAGACTACAATGAACTAAGTTATAAAGCTCCATGGGAAGTATGTTTTTCTTTCAGCAGCCTTGTTGGTTGTAGGTGTCGTTGAATACTGAGGATGGTGTTCCTCTAAGGGGTAGGGTTCTGTAACAATCCTGGTGAAAATTCCATGTAATTAATAAAGACAAAATAATAACCATGTTTATGGGACACTTACTACAAGTTGAATGTTGATAAAAAACATCCTGGTATGGGTGTTCATTTGGTTTACTATGGATAATGAATTTAGAAAAGACTTTGGAAAGAAAAAATGGAATTTTTGGCAATTTATTTATGAAAATAATGGAAATTAGGAGAAAAGGAAGGTGAAGGGTCACAAATTGCATGTGAGGAGGAAAATGAAGGAAAATAATGGAAAATGGAAGAAATTATAGGCCTCATTGATAAAAAGGCTTCTCATGATCAATTGGTACCTTTCATTAGTGTATCCTTTTGTCAGTTCAGTTTTGGAGTACTCTCTCTATTCACTCTCCCTCTCACTCTTGGACACTTAGAGTTTTGTTGGAGCACTTCAGCATTGGATCAAGAAATGCAAAGAAGGAAAAGAGAAAGCAAATATCAAGCAAGAAAGAGTAGGATCAAGCGGCTACAATGAGATTATTTGTAGGTATCGAGTTTCATGTATGATTTCCTTGCTAGTTTTGGAATGCATGGGTATGCATGTATGTTTTTGGTTCTCTTGGTGTCATTGGAATGAGTTTTTCCAAGCGTGACAATGTTTTTCAGCCTAGCCTTTTCATTTCTAGATAGCCATGGTGTGATGGTGTTCTCATGTTTTGTTTGAGTTGGATGGTTGGATGGATTCGAAACTGAGTGAGGTGGTATTTGAAAGAAATAACACATGGCCTAGTGATCCTTGAATCAAGCTATGGATTGTACTAAATCCTTGGCCTAGTGACCCCTAAACCAGACTGTGGGTTGTAGTAAAGACAGATTTTTTGTGTTACCTCAGTGGACCTAGGAATCCTCTACTGGTGAATGGCGAGATATACAATAAAGCCTAGAGGCGGGTGCCCTTGATCAGGCCTTGGAATCATTGTTCGGTGAATGCCATGATATATAGTAAATCTTGGAGGGGGGAGTCTTGACTAGGCCTAGGAATCTGGACTGGTAAATGGTGGGATATATGATACAACCTAGATACTAGGAGAAAATAATATTCCTCACGATGTAGGTGGATAAATCCGGTGGCATCCATGCTTGTTTATGGCCTAAAGATCCAGTGGGGATTGGAGTAAAGCTTGGTTTTATTGATTCGGGTGAGGTGGTTTAGTCTTGGGAAGATTTGGTTGATTTTGATTATGAGTCCCACATTCATGCTTGGAATATGGAATGGGGGTGATTGGCTAAAATAAATATCTGGTTCACCCAATATATGGTCGGGTGGTATGTGGAAGTCCCAAATCTGGTTGGCTTTTGCATTCATTAATAAGAGTTCATTTCCTTGGTATTTTATGTGAAAATTTACTAGTTCATTTGTGGCATTTATGGTTGTTGTATCTTTGTTAATTCTATTGTTTATATGTTGGTTATGAGTATGTTTTATGACAGTGATGATGTATGGCTCTCATCATGTTTTGATTTTTAAATGAATGATAAATGAATATATGAACTAATATATTATAATGCATCTAATGTGATAAGGCATCAATGCTTCTTAGAAGTTCCCAGATAAGTATGGGATCCCTATGCTCAGATATGTTGTTATGACATGTAGAACACAAATTTGTGACATGTTTAATGAAATGCCTGTCATCGATAATAGGGGTAAAATCAAGTAATTGATCGAAATTTTAAATTATTACCATTGTCTCGGTGTTATTTATCATTCCTGAGGTTTTCATTCAATTCTGGCTAGTGGCCTAAGTCCTAGCTCTAGAAAATTGGCACAAGATCCAAGGTCAATGGCACAAAACTAGCTGAAAAAAAAGTCCACAATCGATGGCTTTCCCTTGGTGTAGGAGTGACTGGAGATACTTGGGGTTTAATTCATTGAAAAGTTAAGTTTACCTAGGGGTTGGTCACCTGGAAAATTTGGTTGGCTCCTGGATGTTCTATAGCATGTGTTGAAGGTCAATTTGGTTTTGTTTTGTTGGTTCCACTTCCTTAACTATACATGGCGAGTTGAATCACATCGTAGTATCCTCTCATCACATGTTTACGTTGATGGATTGGTAAGCTTGGGTTAATGTGGAGGAGGGTGTTACGTAGATATTTGTTCTTAGGGATTCCCATGATTACTTCTTCCACTTCTATTTTTGTGATTTCTCTCAATAATATTACATTTTTCTCAAGGGTTACAAATTTAGGAATATATTTTTTTATTTTCCAAATGGAAGGTATTTTATCTTTAACTGGCTTTATGAGTATGTCTTGAAAGTGATTCACAAGTTCTTGGATTATTTACTTGTGGTCCTCTATTTTTTGGTTTTGAGAGTTCTTAAGACTTAATATTTTTTGTGTTTCTAATTTTGAATCATAGACATGAGTGAAATAATTTTGTTTTTATCTCACCTTTCGTGAGCCATTGAATTCTAGATTGTTTCTTCAACAAAATTTCCTCTTGTTTGAGATGCTCTTCAAGTTGGAGTTGAGTGATAGATTCCTTGTGATATAATTCCTATATTCTCCCCACCTATATGATTACTTGTTGAATCATTTCCAATTTTTGCTCCAAATTTTTCTTTCCTCTTGGATATTGTGAAATTCTTTAATGATCCACTATTTTATCTTACTTCTAATGTATTTTAACCATTGTTGGAATCAATACATAGAGGTACCTTCAAAAAATTGTGATTCTTTCCAGCAAGACTCAATGTTACTTTTAAAGGAGGAGTGCCAAGTAGCTTGAAGAAATAAAATCTAAAGGGTTTATCTTTCAGGATACCTTTATAATAAATAAAAAATATGATTGGCCACTAATGTAAAGTAAAAAAAAATTGTTAGCTAAAGAAGTTGTCCCATAAACATTAGTGATGTAGCAAGGATTCAAGGAACCTAAAAGGTGAAATCTATGAGGCATGGTTCTAAAGGTAGCAAAGGAGTCTAAAAGGTAGAGAGTGATTGGATTTCCAAAGAATAGTTGTGCCTTCTAGGGCACATTGAGAATCATTTTCCAAAAGCTGACAACTTTTCCATGTTGAATTTGTAATTCTATTTAGAGTTTCAATATATCATTTGATTTCTTGAAGCATCATAATATTAAATTCTCTTACATGACTTTTTTTAAGGAGTCCTTGCTTAGTCTTTCCATTGATACCTCACATATTCCATGATATTACTAATTTACTTTCATTGATAAATAGGGGGGAAGGGTTCGTAGGTTTCTTTCATCACTGCTACCATACATGTGTTTACTAGGAATTATCCCATTTCATGTATAAGTTGTTTATTTCTTTTCCTATCTCACCTCTTATCTTCCTTTACAGGTTTGGAATAATATTTAATGTCATACGTTTAACCCCAAAAGAAGAAGATGAGGGAGGCAGAGAGGATTTACCTTGTGCTAGTCGATGCATCCACTCTTGAGCTTTGATGTATGCTATGGTTATGAGCTAGACTTCCTCCTATGGGATGGCCACTAAGTATTTTGTTTTCCATTTTAATGTTAGCATTTGTAGATCTAGATTATGAAAGTCCATTTCTTTTGGTTATTTTGTATCAAAGAGTATTGCTTGTCTTTACCCATTTTTGTGCCCTTTATGTGTATTTTTTGTCCCATTTTCTTTGCCTTATTTTAAGAGTCCTTTTGCTTATATTTCTTTGAGTGAAAGTCCTCATTTGTTCTTGGTATTTTCCCTCCCCAATATAGTTGGTTTTTCTTTAGTTTCTATAATACTATTTACTATTATCATCCTTAGTTCCCTTTGCTATGGATTCTTGTGCTCCCCTTTTAGTTTCTTTTCTCCTATTGGTGACCTTCACAAACCCTTCCTAATCAATTTCATTAGTAGCTTGTGAGGGTAGTTTATTCAGATGTAATAGGAATTCCCTAAAGAGATGGCCATATTTATGGAACTTCCTACATCAAAAGGGGATTTATTCCTAGTTTATGGGTTGGTTCCAAATATCATCATGATATGTGATTTGAATCTTAGGTCTCGATACACACATATTTATGCATATGAAGTATATCGACCCAATTTGGTAGTCTCCGAGAGAATGATGAATTAACCTATAGCATTAGCAATACTTTGAAGTGTGCCTTGATCCCATAATTCCTAATAAAGTGAATATATGAATTCCCTAAAGAGATGGCTATATTTATGGCACTTCCTACACCAAAAAGGGATTTATTCCTAGTTTATGGGTTGGTTCCAGATATCATCATGATACCTGATTTGAATGTTACACACATATTAATGCATATGAAGTATACCAACCCAATTTGGTAGTCTCCAATAGAATGATGAATTAACCTATAGCATTAGCAATACCTTCAAGTGTGCCTTGATCCCATAATTCATAATAAAGTGAATAGATTTTGATCGAGAAGGGCATTGAATTGAAATCTTCTTTATTTGAGTTGAATATTTCTACATAGCGTTTCATGTATAACTCTACTAAATTCAAAAAATAAAACCCTCCTTGAAATATTTGATCTCAATATTCCACATTTTTTTATAATAAATATTTCTACATAGCGTTTCATGTATAACTCTACTAAATTCAAAAAATAAAACCCTCCTTGAAATATTTGATCTCAATATTCCACATTTTTTTATAATAATTGTAGAGATTCATTTTGATCATAGCTTAATCACTATATCTCCCTTCAATTTCTAGTATTTACAAATATAGCTTATAATAATTCTCTCTGCAATACAAAATTCAACGAACTTGCAATTTAGAGCATGGTTTTCCATATATTGGATCTTTTCCCCATTTTGTTTGGTTTTCCATATATTGGATCTTTTACCCATTTTGTTTGAAATGATTTCATATATAAAGGTCTTCGTTGTGTGTGGAAGGCAAGATCCCTTTATTTTGACTTCACCCAATAGCAGACCATTGTAGATTGCCCTGCTTCATTTAATGTTAAGGGTTTTGAAAAGGATACAAGAGTGTTCCTATTGCGGTTGGAATTGTTGGTTCTGCACGGAATTTGCTTGTACATGCATCCATCTATAACATTGTTGAAGGAGCCCCTCCCCTCCACGATGGAGGAGCCAGGATTGGAACTAAATACTAACTGCAATGAAAACTCTAAAACTCTTTTTTAACGATCCCTTCCACCACACATATATTTATAATTATAACATAAATATAAAATAAAATTAATTTAAAAAATACATTAACTACTCAAAAAAATTTATAAAATGTGTATAGTGTGAGAGATTTAAAAGGATGCACATTATATTAATTAGTGGTTATTCGTTAAAAATGATTTTTTTTGTAATAATAGATATTTATAATAAGTGATTGATTTTAATATGATTTTATTTTTTATTTAATAAATGTTTAAGGTTAATATTTAAATGGTTTATATTAATAAAATGGTATAATAAATTAATATTATTTTTTATTACAAATAATATTTATTTTCAAAATTATATAATTATATAAATATATGAATGAATGATTGATATTTATTTTTAAATTAATGATAATTTCTAATATTATCATTTTTAATTGTGAATGATTATCATATTCTAAGGATTAATTTTTGTTTTCAATATTTCAAAAAATAAGATTTTAGATATGGATAATTAGTACATCTATATAAACTAATCTAGATCCATCTTAACTCTAGATGGGATCAAATCTCTTTTAGCTCTAAAAAGGTTTGTGTATCACGATATTTGATCTTTCTAGGTGCTTGGTAGATCAGGAGTTAAGATGGATCAACTTTGATTAATTTCCCCTTTTAAATAGGTTATATTCCATATGAATACCATGGGTTCTCAATACCATGGGTCATTTTTATTTAATTATTATTTTATTTTTATAGGGTTATTTTTTATTTTTTTAATGTTTACATTACATTATATTAATATTTTTATTTTTAAGAAATTTAACTTAGTCAAAATGTTAAACATTACATTATAACATCTCTTCTATACTTGTTAATCTTTTTTTTAATAGTTTTGTGCAATTTGAGGGAGTCAACATGTTGTAATAATAATTTTATTTATAATTATTATTTGATTTTTTAATTTAATTTAATTTTTATTTTATTTCAAGAAATAAAATATACATAAAATATTTTGAAATGAGTTATGGTTTTTGGGCATGTGATATTAATAAGCCATGGTATTGGCCCGTAGTATTGTAAAAAAACCTATTCGCAAGTTAATAATATCATGGTAAAATGAGGGTGAATCTATATAGTTAAGGATTTTGTTATATTGTAAGTGTATTGTTAGAATTAAGTTTTTATGTGCTTCATAATTAAAATTAAATATGGCTAAAGAATCATTTTTTTTTACACCACTACATCTCCCCAATACCTTTTAGCTTTTCGATTTAATTTAAAAAGAATTATAAAATTTAAATATTTAAAAAAATTGTTGACATACAATCTTTCTTACATGACATCTAACTCCTATACATCTCCCTAATACTGGGCGCAATTAAATGGCTAGTACATATAAATAGGCATCAATTTAAAACAAGCATAAAAAACTCACACATGATACAACTCATATTTTCTAGATTAAAAAAAATATAAATAAGTTATAACTTTCTATAAATTATTATTATTATTATTATAAAAATATATCCTATAAGAAGGTGGATGAGCAGTGGATAGCAAATGCAAGACTACTTGGGTTGTCTAGACACTCTCCTACCCTAATGGATGCTAGATTGGTGCACATGGAAAAACACATTTAGTGTGACTTTTTGTTGCCACCACCTCGCTATCTCAGTGTTCAGTTCACCCCCAGTTTACAACGAGAATTGTTATCTTGTAAATAATTATTATTACAATACCATGGGACAATATGACAGGTGCATTATTACAATATCATGGGCCAATATGACATGTGTTGATATGACATTTCTTTAACCAACTCAAGTCCATCTTAACTCTGGATTACCAAGAGTCAAGATGGATAATATCTCCTTTCACTTTAAAAGAGGTTTGCATCTCAAGAGATTTTATTCCAGAGGTTTGCATCTCAAGAGACTTGTTAAGATGAATCTAGGTTGGTTTAATTTCCCCTTTAAATGAACTATATTCCAAATGAATACCATGGACTCTCATTTTATTATTTTAATTTAAAGTTATTTTTATTTTAACATAGGGTTATTTTTATTTTAATAAATTCAAAATTTTTAAAGACCCTTAGACTACAACATCTCCACCATACTAGGTAATTAATTAATTTGAGATAAATTAATGAAAAGAGCATAAATAACTTAGAGATAAATATTAATCATCGATATCTAAATATTACTATGGATATTATGGCATAATCCATGGAGAATAAATTTTATCATTCATCTAATAATTAGTGATAATTAAATTAAAATTATGAAAATACAAATGTGAAATAAACACATATATTTATGTAATTATAAATTTATACAATATATTTTAATCTTTTAAGTTAAATTTTAAATAAATATTTCATTTATCTTAAAAAATAATAATAATAATAATAAAAAAAAAAAATTTAAATTTAAAAAATGTTAAATATATAAAAATAACATAACTAATGAAAATATTATGATCTTCACGAACAAATAAATAAAGGAACGAGCTCCAAGAAACCAGAGAACAGTTAAGGCTTCAGAATTTTTGCAGACTGGTAGCATTGTTGAGCGGCAGTCCATCTACATAGCACCTGGTGTGTCAATGGTGGCGGCATCGGGAGGGGGCCCCACCCCCTCCTATCGAAATGTAACGAGCGGAGAACAATCTAGTAGATCGCAGAATCAATCCAGTGGCTCTCATCAGAAGACAGTTCCTGTATTGGGGGCAGATTGGCAAGCGAAGACGAAGGGCCAATGTTTGCCGAGAGCTGAGAAGAAACCCCGATTCATAATTCCTGCAAACAAATTCGATGAATACAGGAGTTACATGAAGGGTCACGCTCTTATATGTAATTTTATTGGTATTTGGCCTACAGAAAAAGTTTTATTGAAATGGATACAGATAAAATAGCAGCCCAAAGGTCACATTGATCTAAAATTTGGGACAAGAGGATTCTTTACAGTAATTTTTACTAACTTATTAGATAAGGAAAAAAATTTGAAGGAGGACCATATTTTTATAATAATGCAGGCCTCTTTCTCAGACAGTGGGAAGAATGCTATAATCTAGACCAAGAAAAATTTCTTGCAGTGCCAGTTTGGGTACAGTTGTTTGGCCTCCCTATGGATTTTTGGGACCCGGATATTTTGAAGAGTATAGGAAATTCTCTAGGAATTTTTGTTAAAATAGCAGAAACTACTCGCCAGGGTCGCTACACTTCTTTTTCTAGAATCTGTGTATATATGAATATCTCTGAGCCACTGCCTGAAACCATTGAATTATAATATGAAGGCAAAATCTGGCAGTAGCTTCTTGACTATGAACATATTCCTTTTAGATGCCAGAGGTGCCATGAGTATGGCCATATTTTTAAATCATGTCCTCTGAACATTATTGAGCAACAAGCCAACCGACAACCGATAAATTCTGATCAGGAACGAGAACAAGAGGATGGATTTATAACAGTTACGAACAAGACAAGAAATAATAAATTGCATATAAGTTTTCAGAATTCGATTTCCTAGAAAACTTCAGCAAACTGATATGAAATTATGCAAGAGGAAGGGGAAACTTTGCATGCTAAGGAAGATAGCCCTGGGCTTGGTCAAGGGTTAGTCAATCAGAAAACTCAGACAACAAAACGAAAATCACCCTAGGAAATCATTTGACTGCAGAAGAAAGGGTACTGAAACACCTATTGTATGAATGGAGGAATCTGGATGATCGGTTTATCCCTGAAGAGCAGAATAAACTTTATAAGGAAACATTTGAGCACTATTTGACATCCCAAGTGCAAAAAGAGGTAAGTAACTCTGAACAAGTTTCCTCTAAGGAACCTAATCCATAGCAAAAAGGAACTAAGAAAAAAGGTAGATGATGAAAAGAGATCCTGGGGTATCACCAAAATCCATTTTCATGTAAAAATTTCGATCCTGGGCCTGTGGGTTATGGCCCATTAAGCCTTCATGGAAGCGTTTTAGGCTTAAAACCTTGTAAATTTATTAGACTTGGACCTTTATAATGAAAACAGCGTTTGAACGCATTTTAAAATAGCCACCCCAATATTACAAAATATGTATTAAAAACCCGCACAAACCATAATACAAATACACAGAAAACTATGAAAATCCACTCCAACCCGAATTACGGATCTCAAATCATATACTGACGTCTCTATAAATATTGGCAGGTCTGCATTTCTTCTCTAACTCCGATTACATACCCATTTCCATACTCCAATCCGATTAATCTCTATACAGTTCCGATCCGATTCAATCGGAATCGGAAATCACAGCAGTTTGAATATTAAAACCACCGATTTCTCCCCAGCTCCGATCCGATTAATCGGAGATCGCTAATCAGAACTTTTACAAGGTGCTTTTGCTGACAATGCTCCAAAGTTCCGATCCAACCCATCGGCAATCGGGAATCGGAGTCTTTGAATGCCAATCTGTAATAGTTTCACGGCTCCGATTGAACTCTCCGGGCCCAATTCAAAACTGAAATATAATGTAATTCAACTCCGATTTAATGTCAATCAGTGATCGAAGATCATACATCGCTGATCCGTTGCGATGTTATACACTCCATTGATCACAGTGATCCAATGTATCCTGTGCATCCATACCTTATCCGCTTCTCGATACTGTAACTCGGTCGATCTATTACACTAGGTTTGAATCTGCTATGCGATATAACGCCTTTCCACACAATTGCAATACCACCTTCTCTGCAACTTGAGATTTCATTCTCCTATGACTAACACCTTCACACATTGGGTTCACTACGCAATTACCTAACCCAGCATTCCACGCTGTTCACAATCTCTGTCAATTCAAATTAGACTTCATATATATAAACGTTAAACGATATTTTAGATCGCCATCAATCCACGAGTGATCGATGGTCAATCAACCAGCTCTCAACACAGGATTTAATTCATTTATACAATACACATATACAGGCGTACACAATTCACAATAAAACACGCTTTTATATATTATACAGAACAATCACAGGCTAAGGCATTTCAACCTTAGAAACAAGCTCACTCTCGGCTACATCTCACTCAATTTTTCTCACAAACATCTATTTATCACACTCCTATCACATTATATTTATATAAAAAGCCTTAGATAGGAAGGATCGATCCGATCCTCTCCTTATTTTCCTCCAACGAAAACTCTTCAAATACATGCACGCAGATAACAATATCCATCAAATCCTCTTTAAATCTGTTTTAGAGTAGATTTTCCTCCCTTTGTTCAGCTCGACTGTCCACGTCCTCCTCGCTCCACTTGGATTCTTCTTTGATTAAGAAGGGGGTAAGATGCTCCTGCATCAGTAGAAGGACATTGCATGACTCAATACAATTGGTTGGAGAGATGTTGATTAATATAGGAAAGATAATACCGTTAACAACAATATTCCAACAAATCCCCAAAGTTTACCAATGAAAGTAATCTCTTGGAATATAAGAGACCTTAATAGTAAAGGCAAACAAAGATACCTCAAAGAAAGGTTGAAAACTGAGAAACCACAAGTAATGTTGATCCAAGAAACTAAAGTCTCAGGTCAGAAACTTGATAATATTCTTCAATCGTTTAAACCCCATTTTGAGGTAATGGCTATAGATTCGAGAGGAATGGTAGGAGGCATAGCTATTTTATGGAATCCTGCAGAAATAATAGTGGAAGGCTGGATAGGCCTCCCATGAATATTAACAGGTAGTTTTAGACAAATTGGAAAAAAATAAAAGATACTCATATCGGCAGTTTACGAGCCTCCAATTCTAGGAGAAAGAGAGGTGTTTTTACACAGTATAAGAACCTGAAACAATATGCATCAGGAAAAATATTGGCTTCTAGGTGGAGATTTCAATATGTTATTAAATCTGTCAAAAAAATAGGAGGAATAAGGAGAGAAGATTCGGAGATGGAACTATTTCGGGATTTGTTGACAGATATTAGATTGGTAGACATCCCCACAGTGAATGGGAAGTTCACTTGGAATAATAGACATGGGGAAAGACATCAAATTGCATCAAGTTTGGATCATTTTCTAGCCTCAGAAGCTTTAGTAAGTCTAGATGTTTACTGTGAAGCAACGATTTTACCAATGCTCTGATCAGATCACTGGACGATATGTCTAGATATTGATATAAAAGAAGGACCGAAGAATAGACCTTTTAGATTTGAATTATTCTAGTTGAGAGATCCTAGGTTTCTGGATAAAACTAAACATTGGTGGGAAACTAATCAGATTACAGGGAGGAATAAAATGCACTCTTTTCAGCTTAGATTGAAACAACTTAAGATAGAAATTAAAAGATGGAACAGAGCAGAATTTGGGGATATCCATCAGGATCAAGTCTGACTGAGAGAAAAAATGAAAGATCTTCAGCAAAATATGATCCTTAATGGAAGAATAGAGGCCCTTGATGTATAAGAAGGAAATCCTCTCAATCTCCTAGAAGAACATAGGTAGCAAGAAGAGATATTATGGAAGAAAAAATCCAGGGTCCAATGGCTGAAGGAAGGGGAGAGAAACACAAATTTCTTTCATAAAACAATGATACAACGAAGACAACATAATAGAATTTTCTCATTGAGAGATCAAAATGGAAATCGTCTTCTACAGCATGAGGATATGGAAAAGGTACTTGTGGATCATTTTAAAAATATTCTTATGGAGCCTGATCTGAACAGACAGACTGCAATTGATAGAATAACGAGTAACATCCCTTCAGTAGTAACTAGAGATCAGAAATTAGCCTTATTGAGATAAATCAGTATGGAAGAAGTATAAGATGTAGTTATGAATATGCCTAAAAATAAGGCCCCTGGACCGGATGACTCTATAGCAAAATTATTCAAGGCAACCTGGAACTTCATGGGTCAAGATATTTGGGACTTGGTAGAGGAATCAAGGAGAAATCGAATGTTTATCCATCTCTGAATGCAACATTCATAACTCTTATCCCTAAACAGGAAAATTTGGACACTCCTGTAGGGTTTAGGCCTATAGCTCTATGTAATGTAATTTATAAAATAATATCTACCATTATGGTTAATAGGCTGAAAACTCCTTTGCCCAGTTTGATCTCTCCTGACCAAACAGGGTTTGAAAGGGAAGACAAATATTGGATGGTATTGTTACTGCCCAAGAAGCAATCCACTTGTTAAGGACACTTAAAGTGAAAGGTATTCTCCTAAAATTGGACCTCTCCAAAGCTTATGATTGTATAAGTTGGCCTTATTTGATAGTTGTACTCAAAGCGTTTGGTTTTGATAATAGATGGTTCCAGTGACTGCAATAATTCATATCATCTCCTAATTTTTCGATATTGCTAAATGGAATTCCATCTCAACCTTTTAATATTTTCCAGAGGTCTCCGACAGGGGGATCCCCTATCGTCATTCTTGTTTGTTTTAGCTGCTAAAGGATTGGGAAGATTAATCAAAGCTCACTTAGCGGGAGGACAGTTACAGGGTTTAAAATTATGGGATCTTGCTCTCTCTTTGACACACCAACAATTTGTTGATGATATCCTTTTATTTTGTCAGGCATCTGTGCGAAAGGAAAAAGAAATTTTAGAGGTCCTGAAATTTTTTATGGAAGCTTCAGGTACTCTGGTTAACACTAATAAATCAAATGTGTATTTCTTCAATACTAATGATGCTACACAATTATTTCTAGCTATAACGCTTGGTTTTAATATTGGCACTTTTCCTATGAAGTACTTGGGTGTTCCTTTAAATACATCTTCTTTAAGAATTGCAGACAAGAAATATCTTATTACTAGATTGGAAAAAAAATTACAAAACTGGGCATTTAGAGTTTTGAATGCTCCAGGAAGATTAATTCTACTCAAATTTGTTCTTCAATCACTTCCTGTGTATCAATTATCTGGGAGGGCGGCTCCTAAAAGTATTTGTAATTAAATGGTGAATATTTTTAAGAAATTTCTTTGGCAAGGAGCATAGGATTCTAGGAAATGGGCACTTTTGTCATGGGATAAACTAATAAAAGTAAAATCAGCAGGAGGATTGGGCCTTCGTGATGCTTATGTTTTAAATCAAGTTATGGGGGCAAAATTATGGTGTTGATGGATCCAAGGAGGACAAGATCTCTGGAAATTTATTTGGGAGAGGAAATATGATATGCCTCAAACAGTAATAGGAAAATTAAAAATTGATATTGTTCCTAAAAGGTCTAATATCTGGAATATAGCAGCAGTTAACAAAAATCTAATCCGTCTACACAGTTTTTGGGAAGTGAGGGAAGGAAGAATGATGTTTTTTTTGGAAGATTCGTGGCAACAAAGAGAAAAATTGTTCAATAGGCTTGACTTAGGGGAAATCTTCCTGTTCCCAAACACCCCTAATAGGAGAACAATCAATAATTACTGGTGTCAGCAACAGATTAGCCAGTGGAGAAGATGGAAGGAAAAAATTCATTGGCCAAGAGCACCGGAAACACCGCAATGGAATAATCTTGAAAAAGAATTGAGAACAAGGAAAATAGTTGTTGCAATTGGAAGTGATATTCTTAGATGGGGTTATCAAAGTAAAGGCATGTTTACCATACAGGAGGGATATAATATTCATGCTCAGAATATTCCTAACATTGCAAGATCGATATGGAGAAAAATTTGGTCAATCAATCATTGGCCAAAAGTGGAATATTTCCTTTGGCTTCTAAGTCATAGAATTTTTTTAACTTGGGATCAATTACAAAAGCGAGGAATGCATGGACCTTCCATTTGTTATATGTGTAGGAAAACATATGAATCAATAGAACACCTTTTAAACAGTTGTGAAATAGCGGAGATTATGTGGAATAGTATTGCAAGGACATTTATGCAAACGGATAGAGATAATACAAACATAAATGCTATGATCATTAAATGGCAAAAAGGAGGTTTTAAAAGTGAAGTTTTGAATAGAGCATGGAGGCTGTCCTTAGGATTTATATTATGGGGGATTTGGAAAGAAAGGAATCATCATATCTTCATAGGAGAATTCAATGATAATAACCAAATATGGCAGAAGATTATTGAGAATATTCGAGAGACAATTCTGGTTGAGAAATGGACAGATGATGAGTGGAAGACCCAAGGTATTGAAACTAATATTCTTGCCAGATTAAACTTGAAACCTCAAATGCTGTCAAACACTCTTTGGAAATATAAGCCGCCTCGGCAAAATATTGAGGATAAATGGAAGGTACCTCAGAATGGATTCATTAAACTCAATTATGATGGGGCATCAAAAGGAAATCCAGGTCAGGCAGGGGCAGGAGGCATTTTTAGAAACTCTCATGCTAGAGCTTGCAGGGTCTATGCCATGGACATGGGTTATGCAACCAATAATGAAGTAGAAATTACAGCAGTAAAACAAGGGCTCGTCATAGCAAAAAAGAGAAAATTACCATCGACTTATTGTAGAAGGTGATTCGGCAATGGTCATAGGTGTGTTAAGAAAATTACAGCAAGGATCGTCATGGGAGAAGATAAGTAAAAGTTGGAGGACTGCTAGTCTTATTCAGGAAATAGGATCTCTTATTCAAGAAATTTAGTATCGGATACCTTCAAATGTTCGCAGAACAAGTAATGAGGCAGCATATTACTTAGAAAATTTGGGTTGTTGTAATCTTGGAAGACAATTGGACGTTAATCCGAGCACCAGAATTTGGGATATTGAACTACATTCTCTCCAGATCATTATAGATAGAGATCTCGCTGGTAGTGAAGATCCCCGATCGGGGTGCTCGCGGTCATTTGCCACCGAGCAGACATAGGACAAGTGTAGGGCATTCACTATGAATGCACTGCAGATCAAGCGTGATAACTTAAGCACGCTATCAATACAACGCATGAGGAGGTACGCGGTGTTTATTTGGATGATTACGCATTTAGTAAGACAACCTGTGCTGTTAGAAGGGCGGTGTAAAATGCAGAATAAGGTAAGTCTCAAAAGGTATAGTTTGGCTCCGCAGAAACCATTTTGCTCTGGCAAGAACATTGATTTGAGGTGACGGGCCAGAGCTGGTGCAACCATTGTTCAGAGGGTTCAAGCTTCGGTTCAGGTGTATGTTGTTCTTAATTTCAACCTTATGCTCTTAGCTATTAATTTTTGTACGAACCAGGATAGCAGAGGTTCTGAAAGTATTGGAATGGCTTTACTCATCTGTTGTTCTGAGGTCAGGAATGGTAAATTCATCCCGCAGGAGGCTATTCAGCCCTATTTTCATGATCTTTGTAAGGTCGTGCGGTTTTCCATAAACTTTACAACCTATAAGCATGTATGCGAGTTTCGTTTTGCTGGGCATTTGAGTTTGTTTTAAAATTTTCATAATTCCTTTATGCATGGTGTTTAGTTCACTTCTGCTAGATTTCGACTTTGTTTGGTATATTTGAAAGATGGAAGAGATAATTGGGGTAGCCTTTGTTGTCTGTCTGTTTGCCTTGCTGGGTTATGGAAGGGAAATTTTCTTAATTTTGTCTGTTTGCTACTCTATATCAGCGTAGGGAATTTTAAAAGCAGTGGTTGTTATGTCGGTCTTGTTTGGTATCGACAGGGTCATATTTTGAAAAACCGTCATACTAAAGATATTTTTAAGCTCTATGTTCTAGTTTTATCATTAATATTGGTCATTATGGGAGTTTAGCCTATTTAGTTAGGTTTTTATTGGGTAAGATAGAGAGTCACTTCTGGGTCTGTCTCTATGTCCAGCAAACTATTTGTTTAAACCATTTCTTCAAATATCTCGATCTACGGCATTATATCTATCATTTTGTGTATCATGAGCCAGAGGAAGGTTTAGTTCTGAAATAAAAAAGTTTAATTTTTATACCTCTATCCTTCCATCATACAGGATCACAGAATTTTATTACAGGTTTAATCCAGGAGAATATTCAGAACAGAACTATGGTTAAGAGGTAAATGAAGAAGAGTTTGGTTCAAAATCGAGACAAAGGAAAGTAGAAGATTGTAAAATCTGCAGCTGAGACTAGCAAGCGAGGTAGAAAGACAAATCAAGAGATGTTATAGAATATCTCGAAAGCTTACTCTCTTGGAAATCCTCCACAAGTCAGAAATGCAATTCAGGGATGGGAAAAAGAAAGTTATAGCAATAAGGAAGATAATGAGGCAAAGGAGGAAATTATGGATTTTATTACTGATCTAGGAAATACCAAAGGTCATCTCTCATTGTTTAACCAAACTGTTCATACTTACTAGATAATTAAATGTGTTCTGGTCAAAGCAATGCAAAGTCTTCATCCAGGTAAAGAGAATGAAGCATCATCAGTGACGGAACTACTTCAGGATATCAACATTCAACTCCAGCATATCAAGGTGTCACAGTATCAAGAAACAACTCGAATTGGTCGAATTGAAAGGCATATGCAACAGCTACAACAAGTGGACATGCCTGGCTCCATGGCAAAGGATCCTACACCAATAGACTCTTCTGATGGATAGTAGCTCAGTTTAAGTTTTTATGAATTTTGCGGATAGTGTTTTTGTGGATAGTGTTTTTGTTTATAGTTGGTACTTAGTTAATGTTTTAAACAATGAAATGGCCATTGCGGCAAGTAGAAGAAGGAAACATTATCAATTTTGGATGGCCTTCAATACGTTAAGGTGGTCAACAGATCTGGTTTCCTTCAAGCAGGTTGAGATCACTCACTTTGTATCTGATGTAACCTACTTTTTAATGATTACAGATTTGGTTTCCTTCAAGCAAGTTGAGATCACTCACTTTGTATCTGATGTAACCTACTTTTTAATGATTAATAAAAAATAGTAAAGACCTACCAAATTCACAAAAACATATATATATATATATATAACTAATGAAAATGTGAAATATAGAACACCCCACGCAGGGACTATCGGCCAAATGTCATGCTCCTCACACGTCGTTGGGAGCCTTAGCGAATTCAATGAACAGGTACGCTCACCGGACTCTGGATTACAGAGATATGATGGCTAACAATTATGGCATGACTTGGAACTTTGAGCTATGAGCAGGTGTCATCACAGAGCTTGGCAACTTTCTTATTTAGCTCATCAAAGATTACACCCTTATTGTACACATGATCCCTCTCCTCTGTAGGAAATGGACCTCGCAAAGGAAGCTCGTTAGCGACCAAACATTCAACAAGAAGCACACGAATTCGTCAAGAAGCTCAGGAATTATGGCACCCTTGCATAATTGGCCTACCAATGTCTCATCGGAACAAGCTTTGCCATCAACAACTCCTTCGCTCGTAGCTCTCAATTACGTAGGGAATCGCTCGTAGCTCTCAATTACGTAGGGAATGGAAGGGAATCACAACAAAAGAGGCATCAATATTGGACATAATCGTTGCAGAGTTCAAAAACCAGTTGTTTGTAGCGAGGGTGCCCAGGGTACGGATGCCCGTGGTCGTGGCTATGTTGTTGCGAGTCGTGGCACTCATAGCTGTGGTGCTCGAGGTCGGGTGCTTCGCCACTAAATCCATGTTCGAAATAGGGAAATTTGCGGGTTTGGCTGTTCGTGGCCTCAGGTTAAGCACTATCTCATGTTTTGTTCAGCTAAGTATAGCCTTGGGCATACCTTCCCTCTTTCAAACAAATGAAGTCTATAAACACTTGTAGGCTCAATTTTCTAATCTTGCATGTGAATAGCCCGTCGGAAAAGATAATGTTCTCTGTTAACTCCATTTTGTGTGATAATTTGGTCAAGCGAGGTTTCCACAACTTCAAGCAACGTAACAAACTGTTTGATGTAACATTTCAAGACGAGCAAAGCAACAAACTCTTTCATGTAACATTTCTTTGAGGTTTCTACAACTTCAAGATCATTTACTTGTCTTACTGGTTTTCTTTCCCTACGGGTAGACGTTCAAGATCATTTACTTGTCTCACTGGTTTTCTTTCCCTACGGGTAGACGAGCAACGTAACAAACTGTTTGATGTAACATTTCAAGACGAGCAAACAACAAACTCTTTCATGTAACATTTCTTTGAGGTTTCTACAACTTCAAGATCATTTACTTGTCTTACTGGTTTTCTTTCCCTACGGTAGACGTTCAAGATCATTTACTTGTCTCACTGGTTTTCTTTCCCTACGGGTAGACGATCAAGGCAACAAACTCTATCATGTAACCTTTCTTTAAATTAATGAAAAAAAAAAAAAAAAACGAGAACAAAATGTAACATGTCAACATGTGAAATATAGAAAATAGATAATTAATAAATTAAAACTAAAAAGAATGAAAACTCATATATAATAAAAAGAATATAGAAAAGAGATAATTAATAAATTAAAATAAAAGGAATGAAAATTTATATATAATAAAAGAAGTGAATTAAAATAAAGATAATTTTAAAAATGTTTAAAATTAAAAATTAAGTAGTATAGATTTATCTTAATTATGAATTTAAATCTTAGAGAAATCAAATTTCTCTAGGTATAAATTTATTTTAAAGTGCAAAATTTTAATAAAAAAATTTCACTTCCACAAATTTGATCTCTTTAGAAACTTTATATATTTATTGTATAAAATGGATTCAATGTGTCCAAAAATTAATTGGATATAAAATATTGACACCACTTAAAATGTTATAATCATAAAAAATAAAAATAAAATTCCCAATTGCATTATCTATATATATATATATATATATATATATATAGATATATATATATATATAACTATTTTATTTCTCTATAAAGTTGATATAAAGTTATGTCATTTTATATGGACATCAAAATATTTTATTTATATTTGAGTGAGAGCAAGTGTGAAATATTTGTACCATTTCTCTTTAGTATGGATAGTGAGAGTAAGATTATTGATGTTTTATAATACTTTTAATTAAACAAACCAAACACACATATTCACTTTTGTTTTTTATTATATTATACTTTTTTATTATTTAAAGAATATTTATTTTTTATTTTAAAAGAGAAACATGTCAACTCTAAGTTGAGCACACACTAAATTACACATCTCTAAATTATAAAATGAGTCTCTCAACTCAAAAAAATAGGATATGGTTTAAAACAACATCAATATAATGTTTTTAAATATGTATTAAAGAGTTAGATGAATTTTAACTTTCAAAAATAAATTTTATGTATAAAAAAATAAGTTTTAAAAACCAGAAAAAAAGAAATTTAAAAACCAGAAAAAAGGTTAAAATAAATATGTAATCACATAAATTATAATAAATTAAAATTTAGATACTCTTTTAAAATGGAAAAAACTTATGATTATTATAAAGTTGTTTGAAATTTTATGCAAAGATCGAATTATTTCTATAGATTTTAATTTAGGTAAAATGTAAATTTAAAAAATAAGAATGAAGGTTATGATGTAGGGATTATTATAAAACGTGAAAAAAAATAATAATAATAAAGGAGAAAGAGATGATTATAAATTTACATAATTATTTTATTCAACCATTTACGAATTTACAAATTATTATCATATATTTAAAATTTATTATTTATTAAACAATATGTAATTGTTTTTAAAATCTAATATTACAAATATAGTTTTCAAAATAATGAAATAAAATAAAAATAATGATAAAGATCTTCAATAATAAATATTAGACTATCCATTCAATAATCACAAATAAAGAAGCTTGGGAAAATATACAATGTAAATACAAAGAAAAATGGAATTGTTTTGGAATTGCAATAATCAACATGACTTTAATGGTTGTTATAGGGTTTTTTATTTTTTTTTATGGTCATAATATGTTACTCATTTCCTCTATCTATATATGAAACAACAAATTATGATAAGATCTAGACTCGTTCATTTAGGGTAGTATCTCATTGTTTAACATTCTTTGATAATAATTTAGGGCTATAGCTAGGTTTTTTACATGCTTCATCTATTGATTAGGGTTAACGTTTTGGTCCTTGTCAAATATTATTGAAAACTTGTGGATGACCACCTTTAGATTTGTAAATAAAGGGAGCTAATTTATGGTATCCACATAGTACTATGGTGATAAAATCATATGCTAGGTTGTGGGAGGCATAAATTCCTCATATGGGTTGTGATTGACATGATTTTTGAACCATTTTTAAGTTCTAAATGAGCATAACAAAACTATATAGGAATGGGAACTTTGTTTGCAAAGTTTTGACCCAAAAAACAATTAGTTAAATAGTCAAAATAGACTCCAAAATTTTGATGACCCCAAATCACCAAAACAAGGTCTAGGCCTAAAATGGGTTCTACATGTCCTTCAATCGAATTTTCTAATTGAAATTTCCAAAAAAAAATGAAGAACTATATAGTGATCCAATTCAAATCAATATGAGAAAGTAGAGGAATAAAAATTGAATTAAGAGGAAGTGATGGTTAAGGGAGGAAATTAACATGATGCAATGGTAAAGAGGAGGATAAGAGAAGCATCAAAGAACAAGGAGGATAAGGAATAGATTTAGAGGAAAAGGTGGTAGAATGAAGTGCCTAATAAAGAGTCTATGGGCTACATTGTTCTTTTATTTAATAGTTGCATTTCTTCAATAACATGAGAAGTTCACCCCATATCATTATAGCATTATTCATATATGCATTATTAACCATCAACATATGCAACTATGTAGAAATAACAATAATGCATAAAGAAACAAATGGAAGAAAAGCATGCACATGTATAGACACCATGATTGGTCCGAGACGAAGGGAAAACCCTCCATGGGGAAAACCCTTACAAAATATTCTTCTTAGATTGTCATCAAATGATTCAACAAACAAGAGTACAAAGATCCATAGATCCATATCTTCATAATGCACTAAAACAACTACCATGTATGCATAATATAACCATAAACATGCTTCTGTTAAGGGATCTTGATTCTGAGAAATATAATGCACTATCATTGCCTATAGCTTACTGTTGAAAACTGTTGCCACTAAGTGGAAACTTTAGATAACTGTATATGCATCTTTGAGTGCCTAATCTGCAGCATAAATATACTGAACATATCTACATATGTGCAGATCTACAACATCAAGAAAAATGGAACCAATAGATCACCAAATCCAACTAATATCAACTGTCAAATCCTAGATCTGAATCTAGGATGCTATCAAATAATGATTGCAAACATCTATGGTTGGGCGACTGATGTCTGGAAGCACTGTGCAAGCAATTGAACATGAACTAACTCATATATGCTCAGAAAAACCCTTATCCACAACCTCAAAATGTTGTGCCTGTGGCCAAAGTTCCCTTAGCCATTCGAATGACACACTGTGCCCGTGGCTCTACTCATGATCAACTGGATCTAGCCTCAGGACCCTGGCCTCAACCTTGAAAATATTTTTTCGTGGCCATGGAAGCTTGACCGCTAACTTGCCACGTTGTGCCCACAAATTTGACCCAATTTCACCAGTTCCATGCCTACGGTTATGGCCCAGAAGCCTTAGATCAGAGCGAACCTCTTGCGTGTGGTTTTTAACCCTACCTGAGCTTCTTTCGTCAAACCTGTGTGAACCAAAACATAATATACGAACCAAGGTAAAGAGTGAAAGAAAAAAATCACTTGAAAAAAATGTGTGTGAGAATGAGCTTGAGGTCACTTCTATTTATAGGGACCACTTGGGGCTTTGACTAAATCCACGTGTGTTGAGTTCGACCCATTGCATTTCATTAATAAATAAAATAATTCATAATTTAACTTCCGCTTAATCAATTGGGGTGATCTATAGGTCAATTTTGGTCCTCTCCAAAAGAGGAATATAATTCAATTATAATTTTGACCAACTGAGTTATCCAAAATGGAATTTTACCATAGTTGCATAATTTTAACACCCCCTCTCAACCAAAGAGAATTTCACCTGCCAATATATGTTCATCGATCAATATGCCATTCTAATATTTTCATGCATCATCACGTATCATCACTGATCATCTCTGTCATGTAGTCACCATGTTGTGATCCTTCATCATTACAAATCATTGATGAAACCCACATGCTTATTCCATCTTATCTCTTGATTGTTGTTGCCCATGTACTAAACATTCTCAGATCTAGAAGAAGAAGAATTTTCCACCGAAGGGGAGCTTAGGCTACCACCCTTCATCCATCAAGCTACAACCTGGATTCTAGGATAGTGGGCTTCTACCCAGAGTATCATCATCACTGTATATCTTATAATCAAGGAGCACATCTCGACCTGTAATCACATTGGGGAGCACATATCGACCCGAAATATCATGGGGGAGCTATACCTCTACAACCCCGTATCTAGCAATAGGATACTCCTCCATTCAAGGGACCCCATCTTGACCCTGGTATCACATTGGGGAGCTTAATCTCAACCTGAAACTGCATAGGGTTATCTCAACCCATCCTATTTCCTACTGATCTTCCCATCGATGACCCTGAATAGTCACCTGGTAGAACACCTACATCATAATTGACTTGGGTTGTACATTTTCGACTCTGCATAGACCAGATAGGGGAGAAACATCTCCGACCCTATGAAGATAGGGGAGAAACATTTCAAACTTGGGTAAAATATAGAGAAGTAACTTATTGTCCAAATATCCCTCAAGCCCAAGATCCTTCCATCTCAATTCCTCATCCTAGGAGCTCAAACAAGGAGGAATATTTTGCTCAGCGTCCTCGATCAGCGCTGCTCTCATCATACTCATATCTGGTATCTTCTTGTCTCAATATCACTTGATTCTTATTCATACATGACATCAAATCAAATGCTATGTTAGAACATGCGTAATCATGTAAATCAAAACAAGATACCATAATCATCCTCCCTCTCATGGAGGTGTCAATCACAATGGATACCATAATCATCCTCCCTCTCACGGGGGTTTCAATCACAAGCCTAAGCTTGTCTCAAAAAAATGCATTGTCTCAATGTAAGAATCATTGTCCAAACTATTTATATATACAATGTATCCATGTCATCATGCTCAAAGAACTCCCTAAGGAGATTCTTCATCCTACCTCACAGTTAGCCTTGCTAGCAGCATTGTACTTGAACTCAGTTGTGCTATGGACCTCTCATGGTAGATCTCATATTAAGGCAACATCCAAATGTGCTCATCAATACTAACTCAAAACATCATCAGTTCATTCATGCAGCTACATATCATGGGAGAAATATCTCAACCTTTAAAAGTAGAACGTTTCATGCAGATATTTAAAAGGATGTTTGGTATCAATTCTAAATGAAGAAACTCAATCATGAATTTAATCATGTTCTATAAACATCATATACGAATGGATGTTCAGAACAAAACATCAATGATTTAATCAACTGTCGGTTGCCATGTCAAGTTAAACAACATTTTAACTTTAACCTAGAGAGTCCAAGGATTTACATTTCCATTACACAAAGACATTTTATCAATATATTTGCAATATATGATTTCTTTCCCAAATTTAAGAAATTGATTCATCATGCCATGATACATTATTACAAGATTCATAATCCATATTCCACCTACTTAGATCATTAGAGGCTCATCACTTGTTAAGGGTAGACTATCAGTATGTAATACCAAATCCATAATCAAAATCAAGGCCATACCTTGGAACTCACCATCCTAACTTTGTCAGATAATTGTCAAATATGGAAAAATATGAATTATGGAGTTTTCATCACACAACGCTCTCGGTAAGAATAATGTCTTACCAAGAAAACATACTCAACCTTACATAAGTCAATGTTGTGTTAACAAAACATCTCATCAAAGTTTAGAAGCCAGAAAAAAAATATTATCAAAAACATTGATGTCATCATATCAATTATTTCAACCAGTGACAAGTAGAGCTCATATCAAGTCTTGACTTCATTTACTATCAAGTCATCAATTATTCCATTTAACATGCTATTACAAGCCATTTTTGTCACTAGATAAAAGTGCATACATCAAGGTTAAGTAATGCAATTTCCATCTTCATATCGAATCACAACAACCATTGTGTTAGGAACAAGGAGGCCAATACAAAACCATGATTCAGACTACTCACATAAGACATTGAAGGTCACTATGCCCACATAACATTTTCATCATGGAAAATCAACAATCAGCAGATCGAGTCCAAATAGAGAGATTTATAATCCAAAGACACATCTCAATCATCAATTCAGCATATGCCATAACCACATGTAGTAATACATCTATAACATCAATCTCATATATATACCTCTATCATCATGGTCATCAATACCATGCTTATCATGATCAATAAGATCAAGTTAGGTTATTCAATAAACCAACATAGTAAAATCTCTCTTTCCATGAGCTTTCATCATGCTTATCACAAGAATTATCAATACCATATCAATGAGGTAAAATTGTATAAGAGATCTAACATGACTTATGCATATCAAGAGTCAAAATTATAATTTACTTGAGTCAGAATCAGGATCTCAAAAACAATAGATGTTAGCCAAACATCAAGTTATGCCACTATATCCAAGATCAACAATAAGTAGCCTCACAAAATCAAGAAGATCATCATGATCAAAATATTCAATACCAGGTTCACCATCAGGATCGTGAATCCAAATATCACTTTCACATGCATGAGCCACTTGAGGAGACATTCACAACATACCATAGGGATTCCCTAGCCATCAATGTCACAGCTAAAATACAATATACCATGCATACCTAGTGGTATTACCTATGCACTTTCACATAGGCAACTTGTAGTGCTCGAGTGCCTCTTTACATCTTCCAGATCTAGCCATATTTCCTGTATTTCAAAAGATCCTCAAGAGGGATCCACTCATCATATCTCATCAAGGATGTTAGAAACATCCAGGTACTCAAATATACATGCAGGAATGTAGGAAATGACTAGAAACAATAATCATATTAATTAATTCCATAAGCATAAAAAAAAGTAAGGACATAAAGAAACATCAAGAGTCAAGGAATACTTATCTTCAATAAGAGATTACCCTCTCCCTCTTGAACCAACCTTCAAGAGCCATCCATAGACCACATAACGATGTTGCCTTCAATAAAATTTATCAACAACCAGGTCATCTAGGGCTTTGACAAATCGATCACAAATACTTGAGCATATTCACATAGACCATGCTATGGTTTCATACACCAAATTTCAAGAATTTATCATAAACCAGGGTTTCTCTCAAACCCTCACCATCAAAACCTTAAGGAATAGATACCTAGGGTTTTCTTCATACCGTAGAATTATTTTTCAGTCTCTACCATCCTCTTCTTTCTTCTATGAAAAGTGTCTCCATGGGGGTGATCTCCTTGACTTTTCTTCAGCCCAACTCTGATACCATGCTAATTTTTCACAGGGCTACATTGTTATTTTCTTTGATAGTTGAATTTCCTCAATAACATGATAAGTTCACCCCATATCATTATATCATTATTCAGATCTACATTATTAACCATCAACATATGCAACTGTATAGAAAGAACAATAGAATCATCATCTATGCAGCAAAACACAAAGAAACAAATGGAAGAAAAACATGCACACATATAGACACCAGGATTGGTCTGAGACCAAGGGGAAACCCACTATGGGGAAAACCCTTGGAAATTATTCTTCTCAGATCATCATCAAATGATTCAACAAACAAGAGTAAAATGATCCATAGATCCATATCTTCATAATGTAGTAAGAAAACTAGCACATGCATAATATAACCATAAGTATACTTTTGTTTATGGATCCTAATTCTGAGAACTGTGATGCACTATCACTGCCTGTAGCATATTGTTGAACACATTTGTCACTGAGTGGAAACTTCAGAGAACTATAGATGCATATTTGAGGGCTTGATCTATAGTGGAAATAGACTGAACATATCTATAGACCTGCAGATCTACAACATCAAGAAACATAGAACCAATAAATCACAAAATCCAACTGATATCAATTGTGAAATCCTAGATCTGAATCTAGGAGGCTATCAAAGATTGATCACAAGCATTTGTGACTGGGCGAGTGATGTTTGGAAGCACTGCGCAAGAAACTAAACATGACCTAGCTCAGATCTGCTAAGAAAAACCCTTAGCCACGACCTCAACACGTTATGCTCGTGGCTAAAGATCCCTTGGCCACAGGCATTACATGCTGTACACGTGACTCTACTCCAAATCAACCCAATCTAGCCTCAGGACCCAGGTCGTGACCTTGACAATCTCTGCCTGTGACTATGGAAGCTTGGCCACTACCTTGCCATTTTGTGCCCGCGACTCTGGCCAAATTTCACCAGTTCTATGCCTGCGGCTATGGCCCAGAAGCCCTAGATCAGAGCGAGCCTATTTCCTATGATTTTGAACCCTGTGCAAGCTTCTTCAGTCAAAGTTGTGCGAACCAAAATAGAATAGATGAACCAAGACAAAGAGTGCAAGATGAAAAACGATCGAGCAAAATGTTTGTGAGAATGAGTTTGAGGTTGCTTCTATTTATAGCTTTTTTGAGGGACTGCTTGGGGCTTTGACCAAATCCACATGTGTTGAGGCCAACCCATTGCATTTCATTAATATATAAAATAATTCATAATTTAACTTCCGCTTAACCGATTTGGGCGATCTATAGGTTGATTTTGGTCCTCTCGAAAAGAGAAATCTAATGAAATTATAATATTGACCAACTGAGTTTTCTAAAGTGGGATTTTACCATGGTTGCATAATTTTAACAACGCCAATCAATATATTTATTGTTACATGGACAATGTAAGATTAGTTCCCTAACTAGTGTAGTGGATTGTTGTTAAATTTTTGTAAGAAATTCAGCTCAGTCAATATAGCTTGTGCATTTATGTTTAAATGTTCAACAATAATATGTTTTGAGTCTATAAAGTGTTGTGAATATTCCACTAGATAACTTATCACAACAAATTCCTTACGATCTATTTCTTTCATAAATAGCTATATTGAAAATTATAATGCCATTGTGTGGAAATTATTTGTTTATATTCTTCTTAAAAAAGAAAATTGTGAAGTAAATATTTTATTCCTAAAAATCAAGCGTTCACATCAAATTAAGCTAAATTCTATTATGCTTTGCCACTAGGAAAACTAGACCCGATATATAACTTCAATTTTTAAAATAACGAAATAATTTTTTAATGATTTTATTCCAAAAAATATAAAATCTAGTTTGATGTGATAAGCCTCTAGGACCATTCTTAAACTAAAAACAAAAAAACCTAAAACTAAGAATTGAAAAGGGGGATAGCATGAAGACCATCTCTAACAATTATTGAATTCTAAAGCCTCCACTAGAATGGGCTCTTTGTTATTACCTAATGAAAACCTAGTTTAAGAGGAGGGGGTACCCAAGTGATTTTTTATTCTCTTGAGCTTATAATCCATGAAATGCATATTTTGTTGCATCTCATCCAATGGAAGGAAAATCTCTTCTTTTGATTTGTTTCTATCAACCAACACTCATCCTAACAGTAACTTTAAATGTCAGTATATATTAATGGTGCACATGTAATCATTGTAACGACCCTTGGAGTGACCCGTATCTGGGACCTATCCCACCATCTATGCTAACACCTATGATTTGGTCGCATAATGGTATTCATCTGAGATATACCTCTCCACTTAAGAAATCTCCTTGTTAACTTGTTGGAACATATGTTCTCTATATTTAACAATAGATTAATCTGCACATTGTTGGACACGATAACCTCCATGCTCGTAATAGTAGGTTTCTCCATGATGTACCGTGGCCTATAGATGGGGCATAGTGGCTTCTGCTCTAGAAGAATTCCCTTGACTCGAGTGAAAGGGTGACACCAAAAAAAAAGAAATGGGGAAAGGGAAATAAGGGAGTGAGACATGAGATGGAGAAACCCAACAAGAAGAAACAAATGAGAGGGAAAATCATTGGTGATCCAAAGGAATCTAGGCTATTAAGTTAGCATGAAGAAATAAACTTAACTAGGGTGTAGTTGGGAATGGAGGCGAGAGAGAAAGGGAAACCCATCTCTGCGAAGGAGACTTGTGAGAAGAGAAAGAAACAACCAAAGGTTTTGAAAACCATGCTATAGAGGAAGAGGCATCACGGAGTGAAAGAAAAATGGAAGCATATAACACAAGGAAACAATCCATAGTAATACCTGAAGCCAAACCAGTTTAGCAAAGCAATTTATTTCCATGTGTGAAGATAAAAACCAATGTGATGCTGTGTGCAAATTTTGATCAATAATCCTCATGTGGAGGGTGGTGCAACTGTGTGGAGAGGGATTCCCCCACCTCCAAAAAATGACAATTACCCATGGTGAGGCCTAGCCAAACTAAAGCGTCCAACGACTAAGGACGGTGAAACATAACCCACCAAAATCTTTAAGATCGTTAAATATGATCATATATTAAACCAAATATATAGAAACACCACCATAAAGCAATAGTAATAAACCATGAAAGGGTGAACTAGATGCAATGGATGTCATAATAATTGTGGGGAGGAGGCATTGCCACATCCACTTTCCTTAATATTCGGTGGAATGGTGACAACATATCCCCAAATTTTTTATTTGAAACACCCCATATGATCTTCTTAATAGTTATATAAAACTACAATAAATAAAACTTTATTAAAAACATAAAACTTTATTAGAAACATAAACATAATGTATTACAATAAAAATATCCATTTAAAAAAAACTCTTATAAAAATAGTCAAACATTTTATTAGTTCTTCAAATTAAAAAAAATTTGAAAATTATGATTTTCGTTAAATTACAAAAACAACAATTTTCAATTTAAAAAAAAATATATCTTACTAATTATTTATTTTAAATTCTAAAAATACTTACCATATTTTACAATCTCAAACTCCTTTTTACAATCTCAAACTCCTATCCCTCGAAACAACTCTCCGTGCATTTACCATTTATAACACTTCACTGATATGAAGGAGACACATTTTTAGCATCTCTACCTTACAACTTATTTATTTATTTGAAATTCTAAAACATGTTACCATATTGTACAATCTTAAACTTCTTTTTACAATGTCAAACTCCATTCCCTCCTATATCGTGAAACAACTCTCCCTGCATTTAACATTTATAACACTTCACTAATATAAAGGAGACACATTTTTAGCATCGCTTTCGCTTGAGTTGTTTTTCTAAAAACACATATTCCGTTGATAAAACCTATGTTCAAATGAAAATCCTTAAATACTATCAAATCCTTTTTGGTTTATTTTCAAATGATATAAATTTTGAATCTTTAAATACCACCGAACCCTACTCTTTCTTTTCATAACCATTAATAAAATTTAAAATTAGGTTGGTGGCCGTTTTCGATAGTCTATAATTTCCTTAGAGAACCTTATATGGCTAGTTCCACTTATGTGGGTAATGCTAATTAGCTTAACTCCAACTTCAATATACCATACTACGATATTTTAACCATGTTGTTTCCACTTGGCCCCATTGCCGTTTGAGATCATGGTCGTTTCATGTGACACACCTACCTCACGTGGGTGCCAGATTCCCCTATCGACAATGCTGGTTTGAGAGATGATGAGATTGATAAAAGCCACGGGGGACTCTTTGGATTCACCCCAAAGCATGGAAGATGATCTCCTCCTCATCTCGCTGTTTCGGCTACAAGAATGTTAGTTCTTATGCATTTAAATGAAAGCATACTTGATAAGATAATTCACATTGGAGGAGGAGATGGAAACAACCACAGCAGTGGCAGGAAGCTCCGCATATGTAGCGATGGAGAAATTTTGATAAAGAGATTCAAACAAGGAAAATTCCTATCCAGACAGGGAATGACATATTGCGGTGGGGATATAGGCCGAAAGGTATGTTCACGATACAGGAAGCGTACCAGTTACAAGCAAATAATATTGAAATCCCAGAGAATTGATTGTGGAAGAAAATTTGGTCCCTTAAGCACTGGCTGAAAATCTAACATTTCTTATGGCTTGTTGGCCATCGACGAATCCTTACCTGGGATCAGTTACAGAAATGACGAATGTATGGGCCATCCTGTTGTGTGATGTGTGTTGAACAAGAGGAAAACCCTGAACACTTGATCAATACCTGTCAAGTAGCAGAACAAATGTGGACAAATATTAATAACTTATTCCAACAATCAGATCAAAATAATCAAAACCTCCGACAAACAATTGAAAAATGGAGAAATGAGGAGCATCAGAGTCCAGTAGTGAACAGAGCATGGACCTTAGCAGTGGGATTTTTATTATGGTCCCAGTGGAAAGAAAGAAACAAAAGAATCTTTCAAAATATAAAGCAGAAAAACACTGAAATATGGAATATCACTTTAAAAGGACGCATTTAAATATGGAATATCATTTGAAATATGGAATATCACTTTAAGAGAAATTGTCTTATCAGAAAAATGGGTGCATGAGGACTGGACAGTTCAGGGCTTGGAAGGTCGAATTCTTCAAAAGTTAAATATAAAGGAAGATATGCTTGCACCACCTTCTTGGAAACAAAGATCAGCAGGATATGTCATAAGAGATGTTTTCACCAGGCCCCAATCAGGTTTCATCAAACTGAACTATGATGGGGCTTCAAAAGGAAACCCAGGTCAAGCAGGGCCTGGAGGTATATTTAGAGATTGTACAGGGACAATTTTAAGGATCTTTGGCATTGATATTGGACATGCAACTAATAATGAAGTCGAATTTTCATCAGTGAAACTAGGTCTTGAAATTGCGTGTCGAGAACATTACAATAGATTGGAAATAGAGGGAGACTCTGCAATGGCTACTGGAATACTAAGAAAGCTTCAACAGGGGGCTAACTGGGAACATATTAGCAAGAGCTGGAGAACTGCAAGGTTAGTACAGGAAATCAAGCATATAATGGGAGAAATCGAATATGATGTTCCTTATCATGTTAGAAGAGCAGGTAATAAAGCGAAAAATTGCTTGGCCAATTGGGCCTGCAACAATGTGGATCAGCTCCTTGATCATTCATGGCGGCAGGGAATGGAAGTTGAATTGAATGACCTCTGGGACATAGTATAATAGGATGGTAACCATGCAAGTCAGGACCATAATAATCCTTGATCGGGGTGGAATGCGGTGAGGAGGGGGCTACGATGACACGCTGGCGAAGGGATAGCGCCACGTGGGGAAGCCGGACGGCAACATGGCTACGACATGCAGAATATGGCAGAGGATGGCTGGTGGGGGAGTGGATAGGAGAGTTCCCAACCGAGCTAATAAGTAAGTCATTGTAAATATGTGGTAAATCGCTAGAAAATCCAGCGAGGCTGTCAGGAGTCCATTGGGGTAAGCGCCAGAGGAACATCCCGAGGAGAGTTAAGAATGGTGATATGGCAAGCTTTTTCACAATTTGGCTTTGCTGTGAAGCTAGTTCCTCCTGTGCGTCCCTGGGAAGCCATTATCGTCGAAGCCGATCGCCTCTGCGGGTTGTTTGGTATGTATTACACTTTTACCTAGCTGTGCAAATGAAGTTGGTCTCTGAATTTCGATGCATGCAAACTCTAATTATGGTGTTTTTAGACTTTCTGTACTAACGTTTCACTCAGTTTTGGGGAGTCTGTAATTGCCAGAGTTCTGCAAGGTTCGGAATTTTGTCTTTGGATAGTCTTCATTCTGTTTGTGTTAGGAGCTTTGATGAAAATGTTTGCGAGTCTGCTAAGAATTTGGTTTGCATGCAGGAAAATTACAAGTTTGTTTGGGCGGGTAGAGCAATGTCATTTACTGTGGATGTTGTTGATGTTTTTAGGTTGTTGAATAGGGTTGTCATTTGTTCTTTTTCAAAGGGTTTATCAGTATCGTGGCTCTGTAGAATATGGGATCGGGTCTGCTTTTGGTTCGGGCCTGGGTTTCTGGGTTGTTTTTATATGCTTCAGCTTTGGGTTGCTGAGGGTTCTGAGCATGCCCATTGGAAGCAGTGTACAGTTGTCAGTGGGGTTTATACATGGGATTTTCCAGCTTTGTGGGATAGTAGAATTGGGTTTATCTGTTGCGTTTTAATGCCTCTGCTTCGGGTTAGGTTTGTTGGTGCTGCAAGTAGAATGGTCAAGGGGAAGGGTGCATCCATCTACTCTCCCTCTCATGTTTCACCAAACTACTGTATTTCCAGTTTACTGATATGTATTTGTCTTGGAATTGTCTATCGTTTGGTGGATTCAGGAGTGTTTGTTCTTGCTTCTAGTAAGATGGTGAAGAAAACCAGAGGGAGAAAGCCTAATGGAGACAAAGGCAAAGAGCCTATCTCATCCCCGCCAGCAAAGAGAGGCCGGAAGTCAACAAGACATCTCATGGAGCCTCTAATTCAAATCTTTGTAGAAGACACTCCTAGTTCTGTAAAATCTCGTATTTATGGATGGGAAATAGAAGTTATAAACAAAATGGATGAAGTGGATGATTTGGCAGCAGAAGAACTACATAATATCATTGGAGATCCAAGGAAAAATCGTGGGAGAATATCTCTGTTCCAGCACTCAATAAGAACATATTGGTTGATAAAATGGTTGCTGGCAAAAGCTGTAATGTCAACTCGGGAAATAGGAGAATCAAAGTTAGGTTCCACCTTGGCAGACATAAATAGAAACATTCAGGAAATCAACCTCCGTCAATTGCATCAGTATGCTAGACTGGGCAGAATGGAGAAGGATATCAAAACTTTGCAGCAGGTTGAAATACCAGGATCCAGTGTCAAAGACCCCGCCCCGGTGGAGTCAGAAGATGATTAGAGATTACAATACTTCTTTTTTTCTTTAGCGGCTAGCTTTACTTTCTGTAAATGATATTATTAACAGACTTTGATATTAGTTATCTTAAGACTTTGTGTAGATTGTTAAGGAAGTTTATGTTTTGGATGACGTACAATGCACTTAAATGGCCAACAGACATGATTTCCTTCAGGCAGGTTGAGGTCTAATTTTTGTATCTATGTTGCCTGTTTTTTATATTAATAGAAATTGGGAAGGAACTACTAAGCTTACAAAAAAAAATAATGCACATTGGATTGCATAGGAGGAATATCAATTCACGATACTTTGCAGATCAGAAATAAGATTATCAGTGCACAACACCTTCGATTTTGACATCGCTTGCAAGTGTCTCTCGGGCAGGATCCATAAAGAAAGTAAGTTGAAAGTTATATATTCCTCTTTTATCTCTCCCTACCAAGCTCTCGAACCGAGATCTGATGGCGCTTTCAGCAAGGCTTCACGATTCAGATTTCTCCGATGCACTTTTTTGAACCAAAAAGTAAAATAGTAAATTATTATCATTATTATTGGTTTGAATCAGAAAATTAAATAGTAAATTATTATTATTATTATTATTTTAAGCTATATGAATTTGTGATTCTTTAAAAATAAATACATGTTCTTAATCATTAAGACCACTCAAGTTGTATTTTAAAATGCTAGGGTTTTTTTCTTTTTTTTATTAGCAATAAAGTAGATTGTGTTATTAATATATATTCTCTAGTTTTCTGTTAAGACTTTGAGTGGTTGGGAGCATAGTTTGTTTTTTCATTTATCTTGGTTTAATTGCAAGGGACACGTTTGGCCCAATTCAATGTGAAGAGACATGTTTGACCCCTTGTGATAAGACTCACAGAGTAAGCTAACTTGCAAGGGACATATTTGGCCCAATTCAATGTCAAAAGATATATTTGACCCCTTGTAATAAGCCTCACAAAATAAACTATCCTTGGATTTCTGTAATGTCCCTGGTTTTATGAGTGTGGAAATTTCATTCTTGTTTATTTAATTATCTCTCTTAAATAACAAGAGGAAAAACTACTAAAGAGTTTTGCCCAATTTTATTGATATTATATAAAAGATTAATTATAACTAATAAAAATGAGCAAATAATATTTTATAAGAAAAATGACATAATAGAAAGTGGCCTCACCAATAAAATACTATTAAAACAGGAATCTAGGAAGTTTCAAGCAAAATCTTCCCCTAATATTGGTGGATCTCATTGTCACCCTAATTAATCATTACCTAATTTCGGTGGACCCTTTTTCCAACCTAGTTGGGATTCTATTATCCACTTTATTACTAATCATTGTTTTTCAGCTGAAAAATACTTCTAGTATATATTGATGTACCAGTTCAAAATCTTATAATGTCTCCTAACATATAGTGCTATGCCAAATATTACTTACATTTCCATCACCTATCCTTTTTAATTCTAATTCGTCGTTACATAAAACTTATACATTTTCGTAAACCATTTTTACATTTTATCTTCAATCTTAAGCATAAATTCTGAAAAAACAAATAACTCAAGAAAATCAAAATTAACTTTAGCTTCAGCAGCTTCCTATGCAATTGATATCGTCCATCTTCAGCACTCTAAAATCCTGTATGATTCCATGTTCCATGTTACTAATCATTGTTGCAGAGGTTGAAGAATTTAATTTTACATGGGGAAGAAATTCAGCGATAATTTACTCAAGAGGACGAATTTCTCTTCAATCAGTTGGGTCAAATTTCCCCAGCCAAATCCACAAGGGCTGAGCCAATTATCTTTGATTCTTTTACTCATATCAACGATGAAATTGCTGGTGTATTTCCAGAATTCGTGGTGCCAAGGGAAGAGGCCGAATTGTTGGTGCATTTTTCATATTTTGTGGTGCCAAGGAAAAGGGAACCGAATTCCCAAGCCTGTAGAAGAAGTCGAAGTCATCAAAAGAAGGGAGACCGAGTTGTTCATTGTTCCACATCCCAAAGGGCCGAGTGGCAATTGTAGCAGAAGATACATATCACAAAGGTCGAGTTCCTTGCATTCATAGTCATTTGGTGGGTCGTATTTTCCTGACCAAGAGGCCGAGTTTAGTAACTTATGGGGCCAAGTTCCTGAGATTAAGAGAATGAATTTTTTTGTGGTTGTCAGCTAGTTCATGGGTTGAGTTCTTCCTTGATTCCTGGTTAATGGTATATTTCCCCTTCAAGCTGGGTGGGTTTTGTATATTGTGGCAACGTTTTTGGGTTGCAAAAAGTGGGTACCTAAGTTACACGCAGAAGGGATAATTATTATTAATTCAGGGGTATAGTGTATCAGTGAGCCCAATCTTCAGACTTTCGTGGGTTATCAAGCTGTCAATGAGTGGGACGAGTTACAGGTTTAAGAGCTGGAGTACGTGTTCATTTTGGAAGCCATGTCATCAACGTATAAAGGCTGGAAAAGAAAAGCATTATTGTATGACTGATATTCCCTTGTTTTGTTGCTGAAGGAAATTCCAGGTTCTTCTACTATGTTCTCATAGTGAATTTTCATTTATAAAATTAATAGGGTGGCTATGTACCGTTCAAATTATAGTCTTATGTGTTAATTCTGAGTTTTACACACTCTTCTCTTCACTGGTATGAAGTTTGGTTTATGCTCATGTCACTCTAAATTGATTGCAAAGTAAAAAAAATTACACTTCAAGAGTTTACTCACAAGTATTTGACGAAATATTTCATTGAAAGACTCATCGATACTTTCAAGTTCAAATTTTGGGATTTTAGTGTTGGGAATTTTATATGTTGAGATGCCTTGGCTCTTGTTAAGTCATAAGCTATTGGAATATCTAGCTTGTGGAGAGTTGGATATACTTATGGTGTTATGGTAGTGGCAAAATGGGATGTCTTAGCTCTTACTAAGTCATTAGTTATTGGTATATTTTGGTCTTGCTAAGTCATAAGTTATTGGTATGTCTGGCTTATGGGACTTGCTAAGTCATAAGTTATTGGTATATCTACCCTGCAGGGCTTACTAAGTCATAATTTATTGGCATATCTAACTTGCAAGTTGTTGGATTTACTCTTGCTATCACTGTGACAACAAAAAAAGAAAAGTATTTTCATACACTAGGCTAAAGGGATTGAAAGGGTAAGCAAAAATTAACACCACCTCATACTTGCATAGGGAAACTATTTTCTAGGCCCAACCCATGATTGTAGGGACACTACTAGTATGGTGGTTTTCCCTTAGTTTTTCAGTTGAAACCAAGATATGAAATAAATTGAACTTTTTCATTGTAGTCCCTACCTCGCCAGTGACTATAGCATTCGCCTCATGGTCAAAGTGCATTGACTCTACATTATTTAGCTATGCTTTTGCAGTTTTAATGTAAGTTTCGGGAAAATGTTGAATATTTCTATTTTCCGGTAAATTCAAAAATATTTTTCTAGTTTTTTGGAAATCTAATTTCTAATTTTCGATTGGTTGAGCGAGCTCTGATGGAACATAGTTCCCTTGGTGGAAGGTGTTTTGTTTCTGGTATTTGTGAGTACCTGACAATTCATTTTAAAATAATACTAATAAACTAATATTGTGAATGGTTGTAACAACCCTAGTGAAAATTCCATTTAATAAAAGTTAATAAAGGAAAAATAATAACCATGGTTGATGGGACGTGTATTCCAAGTTGAATGTTGGGAAAAACATCCTAGTGAGGGTGTTCATCAGTTTATTATGGCTAGGAAATTGGCAAAGATAATGGAAAAGGTTTTGGAAATGCAAAATGATATTTTTGGCACATTTATTTATGAAAATAATGGAAAATATGAAAAAAGGAAGGTGAAAGGCCACAGGTTGCATGTGAAGAGGAAAATTAACGAAAATAATGGAAATTGAAGAAAATAGAGGCTTCATTAATAAAAAGGTTTATAAGGATTAGTTGGAAAGACTTTGCTTAAAATCTTTTAACATGTTTTGGTGGAGTTCTCTTCTATTCTCTCTCTCATACTCTTGGACACTTAGTGTTTTCTTGGAGCATTTTAGCATTGGACCAAGAAAGGGGAAAACAAGCAAAGGAAGGACAAGGAAAGGGAAGAAAAACAAAAATCAAGCAAGGAAGAGCAAGATAAAGTAGATTTAGCAGGAATAATTGTAGGTAACATATTGCATCTATGATTTCATAGCTGGTTTGGACATGCATGGCTTATGCATATTGTTATTTGGTTCTCTTGTTGTCGGTGGCATGGTTTTTGTCGAGTTTTGACAATGGTTTTTAGCCTTGCCTTGCCTTTTCCTCGATAGCCATGGTGTGATGGGATTTATCTTGTTTTTTAGCTTTGGAATTGTTAGACGGTTTTAGGAATCGAAGGCAGAGGTGGTCTCAGGAAATTCCCAAAGGCCTAGGAATCCCTTGACCAGTTTTGGCGGGATACATGGTAAAGCCTGAGGGTGGTGTCTCAGTTCAGGGCCTAGTGATCCAGTGTGGATTATGGTAAAGCTTAAGAGACAAGGAGATGAAAAATTCCTCAAGGATAGTGATGGAATCCAGAGGCATCTCGAGCTCAGTTTGGTTTATGATCTCTACAACGGTTTAGGTGTGATCATAGTATGGTGAGGGTGGAGGTGGTTTAACCTATGGATTCCTTTGGATGTTTTGGATTGGTTTATTCATAAGATTCCACATTCATGCTTGGAATATGGCACGAGGTTGACTGGCTGAAGAGATATTTGGCTCAACCATGTCTATGGTCGGGTGGTATGTGGAAGTCTCGAACCTGGTTGGCTCTTGCCTATGTTTAATAAAAGCTAAGTTCTCTTGTTTTTTACTTGTTAATGTGTGGCTTTAATGGATATTATCTCATTGTTATTTATATGTTTTTTATGTTGGTTATAAGCAAGGTATATGATTGGTTCAAGTCACGGTTATTTCATGTACTTACTTGTAATTGTAAAGATAATGGATGCAAGACCTAATTAATGTTATAACAGTTCAAGGGAGAGGGTAGTGATCCTTCTTGTCATGTCTCATAATAATTTTCAGTCATTCATGCTTTGTCTTGTATCATAGACCTGTAGATTGCATTGATGCCAAGTGTTTGATAGAATGTAAATCCCGGTTGGGGATGGTCAGGCCTAGTCATGGAGTTAGTTTTTGGTTCATTAACCTTGTCATCATGTGTTTGATGGATTATGGAAACTACGATAAGTTTTAGGGAGTGAATGAGATTTTGGGCTTAAAAAGTGGCACAAATCTTGGGGATGCAGGCATAGGTCTGGCAAAAAAAATCCTCAGACGCACCAATGCCCATGTTGTGGGAGCATCCATAGACTCCCAGGCACACCCTTGTCCATATTAAGGGAGCGTCTGAGGGTTTTCTTCACTAAAATTCACTGGGACCTAGGGATCAGTCAAGTAGATGATTGGGATAGCCTCTGGGGCACTGTAGCAGGTACAACAGGTATGTGTTATGGGTTTCCGTTGATTCCACTTCCTTAAAGTCACCAAGGAGGTTGAGTGTTGTCATAGTATCCCCTCATCTCATGTTTTCACCAGGTGAGCTAGTGAAAGTGGGTATATATGAGGGGAGGTGTTGCTATAGGGTGGTATCAAAGCAGATTTCATTCTCTTTGGATGATGCCTGCTTTATGTTCCCTTTTGGTGAATATATGATATCGTGGTGTTGTTGTGGGATTTGTCATCATGAGTGTATGGTTGTATATGCATTCATTATGCATGTCGGTGTTTATATGTTGTTATGCATGCATTGTCATGGTTATAGCTATGCATGTATAACAGGTCAAACATACATCATGAGGTCATTGTATGCATTTTAGGTCATCATGATGTTTTTGGTATGTTATGATGTTGATTTGTTGGTTGAGATAGAATAGGAGATGGAAATCATCAAAGTGAGGCCACAACATTCGACCTCAGGATAAGAGTAGATCATTATCTTGGTTGTCTGTTTGGCATGCAGGTCTGTGGTTAATGGTTGTTATAAGAATTAGGGTTACTTAGATACATGTTTGTCATTTTATTGTTGTGGTTACATGCATGGTAGATGTTAATAAATCAGTGTGGTCATATGCACATGTGTCGAATGGTCATGAATGATGGTGGCGTTTTGTTATATGCATTGCTGTTGTTGTTTTATGTTAGTTAACATGATGATTATGTTATATTTTTTTGATAAGTATGTTATATGTTAACTTGTTATTATATGTTAGTTAACTTGATGATTAGGGCTATTACATTAAGATCTTGATGTTATATGTATCATATTGATCTGAATTGGTCTGTGTAGATGATTATGGCTATGACATTTAGGTATGGGTTAATAAATTGTGAGATTATGTCATACTAATCTAGGCTGACTATGCATATGTGATCGTTATGCATGAATGAAAATTGTGTATGAGTTTATTATGTGAACATGTTATCTCGTTATTTTTATGGATATCATGACCTTAGTTATATTTGAGTTGATATGTTGTGAAGATATATCATGCTAATCTAGACTAATTGTGCAGACAACATAGCCTCCCCTGAGATACATTAAGGTATGAGTTTTCTTATGTCGTCTATTTGGTTTATCTAGCATGTTATGTTTACAAGTTATCTGAATGTTTGATTAATTGCATGACATGAATATGTCACTGAAAGACTGCACGAATGAATGGTCTTGTTTTAAGATGGTTGTACTAACTAATGTTTTATTCGATTCGGCTGAGTCGACCAAGCCGGACCTCTGTCCGAGCCGACTCGGTACAAAATCGTGCCAAAGGCCGGGTTGTTACTGAACTAGCCAAGTCAGTCACAGAATCGGCTGATTTGGTAGAAAACTAGCCAACTCAACCGAGTTTCACTGAACTCGTTCAAGCCAGTCAGAACCTGGACTGCGATATAAAAAAGGAGGGAAACAAACTCCAAATCAGTTTTTTCCCGGTTTTAGGTTTTTTCATGTCCATCTAACTTATCTCAAGCCTATAAAAGCTACCCAAACCCCTCACATATCCTCACAGATATCTCATTTCATTTGTGTGAGTGATACTACTTCTACAGTTGCAGCTGTAGATCTTGATGATGAGGAGGAGGAGCCATGGGTTTCCCCGTTTCACTCTAATTCAAAGTATGAACCAGATGTTGGCTTCTCTAGCATTATTGACTAGTGACTACTATTAGTGATGTTTTGTTGTAGAGGCCATTTAGAGCCTCCTTGTTTATGTGTTTTTCTTCTAATCTCTATATATTACATGTATTGGATAGTGCATTAGGTGCCATTTTGATATAATGGATATAATCATGAGCCTACTTTGATCATATGTTGTCTTCTCTCAGTAGCCTAATGCTTTTGGTGTGGAAACATGAATGAAAATATTTAAAATCATGTTTTTTATTAAAAAAAAATATTTAATGTATTTTTTTTACGAAGACACGGTCATTGAAATCAACCAGGTCGAGTCGATACCGAGTTGGAGTCGGAGTCGAAGTCGAACCTCGACCAGTTTTGAACTCGAGTTAGATTTTTAAAACATTGGTACTAATGCATATGGGCTGAGACAATTGATATGTACTTGAGTGCAAGTGTGTTCTAGTTGTATTATTATGATTTTGACTATTATTTGATTATGACATGGTTGTTAGTCTTGGAAAAGGTTGATTTCAAATTGATAGATATGATGTCTTGATATTTGGAACATGTGATCAACATGTGTGAGCGGTTGTAGGTAAACATGCTTTCTAGTAGCGTGAAAATGTAAAAGTTGATTTGTTTATATAACTAACTGTTGGGTGATGTGATAGTGCATAGTCAGATTCATGTGCAGTAAGGTAAGGGTAAAATAAAGGAATTGGGTAAGAATTCCTCTGGCTATGTTTAGAGACCGAAACTCCAAACGAATGAGTGATTTGCATACAATAAGTCTTCTTAACCTTCATTTTGGTTGACGTGTAGATATATGCTATATTTGTAAACATGTATTTGATAGGTATAACAATCGGCTTCCATCTATGGATGAATTCATCAAGGAATTGGAGTTCTTTGATAGGTGTACGTGTTCAATTACAAGACAGTGCACTTGGCACAACAAGGTAAGATAACGTGTATATTTTTATATTTATTTATGTGCTAACAGTTATCTATTTATGGTTGTATGATGGAGGTGATTGCATGGAAAGCGACTGCCATGAAATATTAAAGAAGGCTCTGGCTGAGCTTTCCTTTGGAAGTATTGAGAACCATGAGGATTGAGTCATGATGTTTGTTGCTAGTCGTGTGTTTTTGGTATTTTGTGATTTGTTTGAGCTTGTTTTATGGGTTTTTTTTTTTATGTCTAGTGAAAGGCCTTACCACTTTGTTTGTGGCTTCGTATTTCTCTTGTTTTTCATGGTTTTCTTCTTGTTTTCTCTTTTTCTCGCCTTTATGTTTTGAGAGTCTGTGGAATTGGGTGGGAAAGAGGAAAGTTAATGGAGCTCAGGGAGAGTTATGTGGTACCCAACAGGTAATGTAAGGCTCGAATGAAGCTCAATGCATGAGTAAAGGGCAACGGAAGGTAAGATGAGAGACCACCTCTACAATAGTGGTAGCTATAAAAATCTTAAAGAAAACCCTATTTCTAAAATTATAAAAACTGTCAAGAAAGCTATCAAATAATCTAACCTGGATGGTAAATTAAAAAAGCACCTTTCACCGGATAATGAAATCACCCCTTGTATCTATGGAGCACCAAAAATTCTCAAATTTGGTGCCCCCCTTAGACCTATTGTTAACACTATCGGGGCTCCAACTTATGAATTAGAAAAATACGTAACTAACACTTTAGCACCTCTAGTCGGAAAAACTAACTCATACATCAAAGACTCCAAACATTATGTGGATTTAATTAAAAAAGCTAATCTGGAGCCTAGTGACAAGATTTTTAGTTTTGATGTGGTCCAGCTCTTTACAAAGATACCCTTAGATGAAGCTGTCAAGGTTTTCAAGGAAGTTGCATATCCTCAGACTGAAAATTTAGCTGAAATATGTTTGCGCTCAAATTTCTTCACATTCCAAGGAGAGAATTTCGAACAAACATCAGGAGTAGCCATGGGATCTCCGCTATCCCCCATAGTGGCTAATATCTTTATGGAAATATTCAAAAAAAGGGCCCTTGAATCATACCCACTTAAACCAAAATTCTGGATTAGATTCGTGGATGACACCAGTGTATATTGGCCTCATGGAGATGAAGAGCTTAAAAAGTTCCAAAACCACCTTAATAGCTTATCCAAGGATATATAGTTTACTATGGAGGATGAAGATAACAATTTCATTCCATTCTTGGACATTCTACTCATCAGAAATAAAGATGGATCCATTGGACATAAGCTATTTAGAAAGAAGGCGCACACTGACAATTATCTCCACGCAAACTCACACCATCATCCGGAACAGAAGATGGGGTTACTCATGACTCTTTTCAAATATGGGGGCACAGGTAATGTTAAGGGGTACATCATCGAAGTGAAAGTAGTGTGATTTACGACATGCTAAGATAAGCATGGATAGTGGAAAGACACTATAAGAAAGGTTGCTTGTGGGGTCAGTGTGTGGTCTATGGATGTGCAATACTACTGTTGTGTATATGTTGTGCATGTTGTATATTTAGTGATTGTACCTATGGTGACGTGTACATGTAACATATGTAGTATTATGTACATATGATGTTGTATGTCTGTTGTATATATGGTGTTGTGTGTATATTGCATATGCAGTGCTAGGTATAGATGGTACTATGTACATGTTGGATATGCAATGTTGTGTACATATGGTGCTATGTACAGGTTGTATGTGCAGTGTTATGTACATATAGTTTTGTGTGCATGTTGTACGTATGATGTTGTGTGCATGATTGTATATGTGGTGTTATTTACATGTTGTAAATATGGTGTTGTGTGCAGGTGGTGCTTTGTAGATGTCGTGCATGTGGCACTGTGTACATGTGGTGTCATGTATATTTATTGCATGTAGTGTTGTGTATATGTGGTATTATGTACACGTGGTACAGGTGATGTAGAAATTATACAACATGCATGTATATCTTGGATTCACCTAATATAACAATGTAGTAAAGTTAAATACTGAATCGCTTCTACAAATCTTTTTCGGAATTAAAACACAATCGCTAATCACATGAAGTAAAGAAGAATCAAATCACACATAACACAGATAATTTCCTAGTGAAAGCTTACAGCTAAAAACCCCACTATCTTCTATTGTATATTCAGTATGGATCATGACACAATTACATACAAAACTCTTCTCACAAGAGCCCTCCAGTACGTAGTAAATTGGCTAAGTATTGTTCAGTTTTTGTATGACAGAGTCGGGGAATGTAGAAATTATACAACATGCATGTATATCTTGGATTCACCCGATATAACAATGTACTAAAGTTAAATATTGAATCGCTTCTACACATCTTTTGAGGAATTAAAAACACAATCGCTAATCACATGAAGTAAAGAAGAATCAAATCACACACAACACAGCTAATTTCCCGGGGAAAGCTTACAACTAAAAACCCCACTACATTCTATTGTATATTCAGCATGGATCATGAAACAATTACATACAAAACTCTTCTCACAAGAGCCCTCCAGTACTCAGCTAATTGTCTCCCACTTTCATACAAAAACTGACCAATACTTAGCCAATTTGCTGCCTCCAAACAACCTGTCTTTCTTACGCAATCCTTGATGAATGCAATCCCTAAAAGATAAGATTTTTGGCCTTCCTTGACTGCGCAAGTATCATGGTCACTCCAATGGGTTTTTGGTTGCATGTGTGCAACCCAATAATCCTACAACTGATAGTCAACTTTCCTTTCACCTAGAACTCAACTGGGTCTCCAATGGATCTGACATGCATGCAGCTAATAATAATAAATCCTCAATTGCATGTGAGATCATTGATTATGAATTAATTAATATTTAATTCACTTGATCTCTCACTAGTGTATCTTCAGTTACAACCAGCACAACTGATTTTAACTCACTTAACTGAGTTAAACTGAAAACAACCTGCATTAACTAATGCACCACTGCACTTCGAACTCTGTTACAACTAGAATTACTCTGCATGCGTCACCAACTACCTCTAACTCGAAATCCACTAGCTAACTGAGTTTATCATTCTCAGTTAACTATTTCAAGTAATCATTGAGAATATATTATAGTTTATTTTCCATCTTAATTAAGGGATAACTAAAATAGACATGCACCCAAAAATAGCACTGTGGGCCCCACCCTAGTGTAGGTGCTTAATGCACTAGGCGTGGATGCTGAAATTTTCTTCTTGAATCTCAACACTCCCTCTAAACAAGAAAGGGATTATCCTTCACCTCGATCCTGTCTCCATGGTATTCAAATTTTCTCTTGGTGAGCGCCTTTGTCAGAATATCTGCATCCTAATCTTCCGTGGGAATGTACGGAAGCAACATTATCCTTCTCTGCACACAACCTCTGAGATGATGGTACCAGACATCTATATGCTTGGACCTATCATGAAACACAGGATTAATATAGAGTTTAATGCAACTCTGATTATCACAATGAATCACTGTCGGATCCATCTGAGAACCAAACAAACTAACCAAGATCTTTCTCATCCAGATAGCCTCACATGTAGCTTGACTTGATGCCATGTATTCTGCTTCTGCTAAACTAAGTTCCACCGATCATTGTTTCCTTTTGTACCAAGAAAATGTTGCCGGTCCTATGCTAAATATCCCTCCTGATGTGAAGTAGGGGCTCCTACATTCTCTGTAACATCAAGTCTCATTCTATCAACTTTCATGGTGCGCCTTCTGCCATTTCTAATTGATGGCTCTGCATGAGTGTTTTCCTCCACTCCATGAACCTCCTCATGTGGTTGATCCACATCTTGAGACTCATCCTTTGGAACCAACAATTCCTCCTCTGCATGCAAGTCCATCTCCCTCTCAAGGGATAACTGCATGGCTTTCTCCTCATCAAATTTTATATCCCGTCGCACAACAGTAATTATGTTGTTTGGAAAATACACACAATAATTATGGGGTGTTTCAGTATACCCCACAAAAATCCCAACCTCACCTATCGGTTCTAGCTTCTTCTTGGCGTCCTTGGTCACATGCACATAAATAGATGAGCCAAAAATCTTAAAGTGTGAAACATCAGGTTTCTTATCAGTGAAAGCCTCTTTAGGTGTACTCATGCCAAGTATCCTATGAGGACAACGGTTTTGCACATATGTACCACTGTGTTGCATGCTTCCGCCCACAGATGCATCGATAGGCATTGATCATGCAACATTGCTCATGCTGCACCCACAATAATTATGTTCTTTCTCTCTGCGACCCCATTCTAATGTGGGTTATGAGGTGCTATGAGTTATCTTTGAATTCCTTCTTTTCTGCAGAAGTTATTGAATTTGTTAGAGATGTATTCACCACCATTTTCGCTCCTAAGAGCCTTCACTTGCTTCCCCGACTCTTTCTCCACCAGTGCCTTAAACTCCAATAACTTAGAGAATGTCTGATATTTCTTCTGCATGAAGAAGATCCAACACTTACGATAATATTCATCACCAAATATTACATAGTACTTATGTTTTTTTGTCGAAGCAATATAGAAAGGACCACACACGTCTGTGTGAACTCTCTCAAGGATCCCCAAAGCTCAATTCTCCTTCTCATGAAAGGTGGCCTTTACATATTTTCCCATACTACATCCCTTGCATATGTCTGACTGCACAAGTGTACCCCTAATAAGACCAGTAGAAATCGGTTGCATGATTTTCAAGGCTCCATGGTGAAGATGGCCCAATCTCCTATGCCATAATTCACCCTCATCTCGACTCACCACTTGATTTTCCTTGCCCTTCATTGCTGTGAAACCATCTACCTACAACTTTTAGAGATTCTTACCTCTAATCCCTATCCTCTTGGCTTTTCTTCCTTTTGTATGTTGAAGGAAAGCTTTTCCTTCATTAAAAACAACATCATAGCCTCTATCCTCCAGCATTGCGACTACGACTAAATTTTTCTTCAAATCTGGTACATTCATTACATATTTTAATTGAAAGGGTTTACCTGACTGCCTCTGGAAGGTAATGGTACCAATCTCGATATCACTGTATCACCCGTCATTGCCCATTTCAATATGCATCTGGAGATCCTTCTCCTCCAAGTCATTGAAAATTTCCTTGTCTCCCGTCATGTGAAAGGAAGTGCCACTATCCAAATACCACATAGATCTTAATGCACTGGACACCATGCATGCGATCAATGAGAATTCAAGCTCAAATTGCAAGGCAAGGGCCTCACCTGCTACAGATCCTCCAACCTTCTTGTTCTTCTTCTTTTGTGGACAGTTAGTAGAAAAATGATCATGCTCGTGACAATGAAAACACTTCACCTTGGGCATGTCCTGCTTCTTGCTATTCTTGGGGTTAGTGTGAATTCTAATCGCAAGCATATGAAAAAAACCCACTTTAGTTGTGCATAACAAACAACCCTAACATCAAATATGGATGTCAATTTCATTAGATCTATAGTTAGTGATCAGAATAAATGATACAAAAATCCATATCTATGTAGTTAAAGACATTAAACAACAAGAAATAAGCAAGAGTTTCTCCATGCATCCAATGGACAAGACAAGAATTTTTAAATAATTTTTTTTATTGTGACACCTAGGAAGGGAACATAGAAATATGTTACCAGATGCCCTCAATGGGATGGGTTCTTCTATGTCCTCAACGCTTCAGATATAAGATCTCTCTCTCTCTTGATGGTGGAGATTACTCAGACAAAAATGGAACTCAAAGGGAGCTCACAAGCAAAAAGTAGAAAAATATGACAATGATGGAGGATCAAAGTCAAACCAAAAGTATAGATCAAGAGTGATCTCTAGGCAACAAAATGTAGAGAATGAATGGAAAAACCCTTCTATTTATAACAAAATATTGAGTTAGTCTAGATATTGGTGCATAATTAAAATATTATTAACCAAATCTAGATCCAAATTTTATGGAATATTTTATTATTTTTGTTGGAGGGAAAAATAATTTGAATTTGGTCAAACCCTTTTATTTAGAAATAATAAATAAATAAATGATTTATTTATTATTTTAAGAATGTGGTTACGTAATAATTAAATAAATAATTTAGTCAAATTTAACAAGGAATATTATTTAAATAATGTTTTAAATAATTATTCCTAGAAAATAAGAAGATTTATCTAATTACTTTTCTTGTTTTGGGTTAAATATGACCAGGAATATTAATTAAACAGTGGTTTAATTAATTATCCCTTGAGGAAAATCAAACAAATAAGAATTTATTCAATTATTCCTCACGGGGTTTCCTGTTTAGACCAAAAACAACTTAATAAATTATGTATTATTAAGTTATTTTTCATATTGAAAGCAATTTTACTATGGTAAAATTGGTCTTACATAGTGTACTTTAGTCCATCTAATAGTAAGAGGTTAGATGACCAAAAATTGGTGTAACACTTGGTCTCGGATTTAGAATGGAATTTATTCCCCTTCCTCTTCCTCGCCTTGGTAGCCAAAGCACAATCCTCTTCATCTTCATTCTTAGATGAAGATCCATATCTGGTGTTTCGTCTGAACTCCTCTTGCACCAAATATGACCATAGTCATTCCTAATATGGAAATTTTTCCCTTCCACTGACAAAGTCTTGATAATTGTGCCAACTCTTGGGAAGTCCTAGGAGAACTAAGCTCACCAAATCATCATTAGTGACTATTATTCGAATGCTCCCCAGTTCATCCCAACATTGGAAAAATTTTGTTAGATATTTTGGAACGGTGTCGCCCTTTTCGATCTTGATCTTCTTGAGTTTATCTTTGAGCGCCAATTTCCTATGGTTGTTGTTGCTTTGGAATAGATATGTCAAAGCCTTCCACATTGCATATGGTGTGGTTTTCCATGGAGGCTTGAGACAATGTGGTCTCGTACTCCCTCCAACAGGATCCTCCTCACCTTTGCCACTTTCTTTTGCCATGCATCAAGATTTGTAGCATCTGTCACAATGGGTTTAGGAACATATGTGTCAATGAATTCCTTTAAGCCATTGTCTTTGAGTACTGCCTCCATCCTGTCCTTCCAAGAAATATAGTTTGAGTTTCCCTCGAGTGCATACTCCAACCTCAAGCCATTGAAAGCATTTTGATTTTGAATCAGCTGTAGCACCAAGAAAGTCTTTCTGCAAATTCGAATTCTATCCAGTCACAAACTCAGCTCCTGCTTCACTTCTACAATTTCCTATGCTCTGATACCATGTAGAAATTATAAAACATGCATGTATATCTTGGATTCACCTAATATAACAATGTACTAAAGTCAAATACTAAATCGTTTTTACAAATATTTTGTGGAATTAAAAACACAATCGCTAATCACATGAAGTAAAGAATAATCAAATCACACACAGCACAGATAATTTCTCGGGGAAAGCTTACAGCTAAAAACCCCACTATCTTCTATTGTATATTCAACATGGATCATGAAACATTTACATACAAAACTCTTCTCATAAGAGCCCTCCAGTACATGGATCATGAAACAATTATATACAAAACTATTCTCACAAGACCCCTCTAGTACTCAACTAATTGTCTCACACTGTCATACAAAAACTAACCAATACTTAGCCAATTTACTTCCTCTAGAAAAATTTCCTTGCTTGCACAATCCCTGATAAATGTAATCCCTAAAAGATATGATTTTTGGCCTTCCTTGACTGCAAAAGTATCATGGGCACTCCAATGGGTGTTTTTTTGCATGTACGCAACCCAATAATCCTACAACTGATAGTCAACTTCCCTTTCACCTAGAACTCAATTAGGTCTCCACTGGATCTAACATGCATGCAACTAATAATAGTAAATCCTCAGTTGCGTGTGAGATCACTTATTGTGAATTAATTAATATTTAATTCACTTTATCTCTCACTAGTGTATCTTCAGTTACAACTAGCACAACTGAGTTTAACTCACTTAACTGAGTAAAACTGATTACAACATGCATTAACTAATGCACCACTGCACTTCGAACTATGTTACAACTAGAATTACTCTGCATGCCTCACCAACTACCTCTAACTCGAAATCCACTAGCTAAATGATTTTATCACTCAGTTAACTATTTCAAGTCATCATTGAGAATAGATTACAATTTATTATCCATATTAATTAAGGGATAACTAAAATAGACATGCACCCAAAAATATCACTGTGGGCCCCACCCTAGTGTAGGTGCTTAATGCACTGGGCGTGGGTGCTGAAATTTTATTGTTGAATCTCAACAGCTGGTGTAGTGTATATGTGGTGTTGTGTACAGGTTTTGCAGGTGGTTCCGTGTACATGTGATGATGTGCACACGTTGTGCAGGTGGTGTTGTGTACAGGTGGTATTGTGTTCATGTTGGGCATATGGTACTGGTATACATGTGGTATTGTGTGCATGTTGTACATGTTGTGTTGCGGGCATGCAGTACTATGTATGTACATTGTGTAGTCATGGTATCATGACATGTGTATTCTTTGTGTTGTACTCTCTGTACGTATATGTATTGTTTTTTGTTGTATTGTACACCAGGTGTAGGTGTATGTGTTCTATGCCAATGTAGGCATATGTATTGTTTTGTATCGTACATTAGGCATGGGTGTATGTATCGTATGTTGATGTGGGTGCCTGTATTGTATGGTGTTTTATGTCATATGTGGGTGTAAATGTTGTGATGTACACTGTGTGTATGTGTACATGATTGAAGAGAAGTAAAGGCATTGGGTACTTGCCAGGTGTGGCAACCGATCCAGTGTGTGTACAAAAGAACAAAGCAAAAATTAAGGACAGATGAAGGATTAGTATTGATAATTTATTTCATTCTTGTTATGCATGTGATCTATGATTCTAACTTATGATGGTTACATGTGATTTATGATTATGGTTTATGGTGATTTCGTGATATTCATGATTTTAATTTATGATGGTTTCGTTTTGAGCTAACCAGATGTGACATGTTTACACATAATGATTTGATCAAATAGCTATTTTGACTTGTTGTGACAAGAAATGAATAGAATTGCAAGTGTACCTTATTTAAGAGCTACCAATGAGGTATGATGTGAATTTATTTAAGTTTATTTTGAATCTAATGACAATTATGTGCTTGGTATAGGAAGCACATAAATGTCTGGTTGGGTGGTTGAAACTGTTTGCAAGTATTAGCAACAAAAAAAGAAGGAATTGAAACAGGAAGCAGTATGTTGGTAAAACATTTCAGGAGAAGGATCATTGTGGGAAATTGGTACCCAATAGTGTCCATTGATTTCCATGAGCATGCTATGACTGGTATGCCTTGGTTATTTGACCTTCCGATGTGAGGAAGCCTTGCCAAGGGATGGATCGCCCGGGATAGGGGTTGTCGAGGAACTTGTTAGGTGAGTGACTGCATGTAAGGGGATGACCAAATTTATCGAGGGACTATGTATCAAAGAATGAAAGGTTGGGGATGTATTTGTTTTAGTCATTAGCATTGCCAGATGGAATCAAATGCACATTGGGATTTTTCCCTGGAACAATGATTCGGTAACTGTTCACTGAGAGGACAAGTGGCATAGGATTGTAGTGCTGGACATTGGATGCAAATTTGGATCTAATAGTGGATTCTGGACTTCCTAGGAAGGAAGTGAATCTTGGTACAACTTTGAGGGTGGAGGTGTGAGCCTCTAGATTCCATTGTTGTTGATACAAGCGTCGTATCATTTTATTTTCTAGTTGAGAAAATGTGCATATGTTTATATTATTGCAAATATTATATCGAGTTGGATTTATAAAGCTCTATAGATAGTATGATTGTATATATGTATGTCATAGTAAATACTGAAACGAGTTGTGTTATAAAGCTCCATAGGTAGTGTGTTTTATTTTCAAGAGTTTGCTAGTTTGTAGGTGTCATTGAACATTGAGGACGGTGTTCCCCCAAAGGGGAGGGTTTTGTAACAGCCCTGGTAAAAATTCCATGTAATAAAAGTTAATAAAGGAAAATTAATAATCACAGTTTATGGGACACATATTCCAAGGTGAATGTTGGGAAAAAAAATCCTACTTAGGGTGTTCATCGGTTTATTATGGCTAATGAAATTGGAAAAGGCAATGAAAAAGGCTTTGGAAATGCAAAATGGAGTTTTTGGCATATTTATTTATGAAAATAATGGAGAATAGGAGAAAATGAAGGTGTAAGGTCACAGGTTGAATGTGAGGAGGAAAATGAAGGAAAATAATGGAAATTGAAGAAAATAGATACCGCATTAATAAAAATGCTTCTTAGGATCAGTTGTAAATATTTTGATCAAAAGCATTTGATAGGTTTTGGTGGAGTTCTGTTCTATTCTCTCTCTCATACTCTTGGACACTTCGATTTTTCTTGGAGCATTTCAGAATTGGACCAAGAAAGGGGAAAGCAAGCAAAGGAAGGACAACGAAAGGGAAGGAAAGAAAATATCAAGCAAGGAAGAGAAATATCAAGAAGCTTCAACAAGAATATTTGAAGGTTACATATTGCATGTGTGATTTCCGAGCTGGTTTGGACATGCATGTCTTATGCATGTTGGTATTTGGTTCTCTTGCTATCGGTGACATGGGTTTTTTCGGGTTTTTACAGTGGTTTTTAGCCACGCCTTGACTTTTTCCAGATAGCCATGGTGTGATGGGATTGATCTCGGTTTTGAGCTTTGGAATTTCTGGATGGTTTTCAAAATATAGGATGGAGGTGGTCTCAGGAAATTCCCAAAGGCCTAGGAATCCCTTTAATGATTTTGGTAGGATACATAGTAAAGCCTGAGGGTGGTGTCTTGGTTTAGGGCCTAGTGATCCAATGTGGATTGCGGTAAAGCCTGAGAGACAAGGAGATGGAAAATTCCTCAAGGATAGTGATGGAGTCAAGAGGAATTCTAAGATCGGTTTTGTTTTGTGATCTCGACACCGGTTTAGGTGTGATCACGGTGTGGTGAGGGTGGAGGTGGTTTAAACTCTAGATTCCTTCGATTTTTTTTGGATTGGTTTATTAATCATATCCCACAGTCATGCTTGGAATATGGCATGAGGGTGACTGGTTGAAGAGATAGTTGGTTGAGCTATGTCTATGGTCAGGTGATACATAGAAGTCTCGAACCTTGTTTGCTCTTGCCTATGTTTAATAAAAGCTATAAGTTCTCTTTATTTTGTACTTGTTAATGTGTGGCTTTAATGGATGTTATCTCATTGTTATTTGCATGGTTTATGTTAGTTATAACCATGGTTATATGACTAGTTCAAATCATGGTTATTTCATGTAATTACTTGTAATTGTAAAGATAATGGATGAAATACCTGATTGATGTAATAAAAATTCAAGGGAGAGGGTAGTGATTCCTCTTGTCATGTCTCATAAGAGTTTTCAGTCATTCATGCTATGTATTGTATCCTAGACTTATAGATTGCATTGATGCCAAGTGTTTGAAAAAATTTCAATCTCGGTTGGGGATGGTTAGGCCTAGTCCTCGAGTCAATTTTTGTTTCGTTAGTCTTTTCATCATGTGTTTTATGGATTTTGGAAGCTACGGAAAGTTCTAAGCAATGACTGGGATCCTAGGCTTAAAAAGTGGCACAAATATCGGGTATGTAGGCACGAGTCTCAGGAAAAAAGTGTCCATATGCACCCATGTCCATGATTTGGGAGCGTCTAGAGCCTCCCAGATGCACCCTTGTCCATATCAAGGGAGCGTCCCTGAGATTTCTTCACTAAAAATTAGTGAGACCCAAGGACTAGTAAGGTGGATGACTGGGGTAACCTATGGGGGCACTGTAGTAGGTACAAGAGGTCTTTTTTATGGATTTCCATCAATTCCACTTCTTTAAAGTCACAAAGGAGGTTGAGTCTTTTCATATTATCCCCTCATCTCATGTTTACCCTAGGTGAGCCAGTGAAAGTGGGTATATATGAGGGGAGGTGTCATTACAATGGCCATTCCCTAGGTGAGTTCTCCGACACAAATACTAACACTGACAATGTTATGCTACTGATCTGCCCAATGATACTAGAAATAACTTGATTTCAAGTCCTTTACGTAATTAGGGGGCAATTTTATTGTGTTGAGCTTTCACTGTGGTGAGGAAGCTTCTTCTGCGTAGTGAAAGCTCCACACAATGACTCATGGAGTCTGGTTGTAGAAGTCATTTGATAACTCTCTATGAATTAGTTGCTTAAAAGTGCAAAACAAAATTAGTTTATCATGTAAGAATTATTATGCACGCACTCACAATGGCCCTAAATTTAAGCTCATTAAATTCAAAAAATGCTCTATGACAGGTCTGTGAAAATCTTGTTTGCTTTGTATAAAGCTTGTTAATTATTTAAAAAATATTGTTGTTTGCTAGTTGACATCAAATCATCATTGCAACGCACATGAACACAATCAAAATTTATGTGACCGAGTAGCGATGAAATATGAGTCAATCTATGGGAAGATATAATTTATAATAACTAGAGGGATGCTCCACCAAAATAAAATAAATTCACAATTTGCGACTCCACGATGTTAGTCATTTCAAGAGGTGGTCGGCTTCCTTTCTTGTGAACAAAACAATGATAGTGATGTGCTTCCTCACTCATGAACAAAAAAAAGATTGATATTTATGTGCATGGAAGGATGATGAATCCCATTGCTTACATGAGGTAACATTCCAAGTGGATAAGGTGATATAAGGGCACCATAGACAATAGATTGAAGCCATGAAATGTGTGCAAGTCATGAAGCCATGAACTAGGCATAAAGCATTAACAAGTAAAACTTTAAATTTACTTGCTAAGCACCACCAGTTGTTGTGCCCATCTAGTCATGTTAGATTTAATTATTTTCAATATTAATTTGTCAAAACTATCATTTTAATTAATTCATTCAAATTTGTCATAAGGATTCATCGATAGCGTAGTTGTTGAATGCCATTGAGTTATTATAAATTCTATAGTTCTTGTTACAACTCGCACATAAAGTTTCTCATATGTATGGAGTCTGCAATTTGATTACACGGGTGTTGTCATTTCCATATATCAAACAACTGTCTCACCTCTTTAACTATGGCCTAAATCATTTGCAAGCAATCTATCATTGTGTTTGGTAGACTCTTTTCCTGATCTTGGAATTGATTGTCTATATCGTGTTTAAGCCTCTTCATTTGAAGTAACTCAACATGTTTGAAAAGATAATTGTTTTAATCCAAGTGAATCATATCGTCTATGTGCTGACAAAATCAATGGAACATTAATCACAAGAAAAAATTTTAATTGTAATTATTCTTCCAAAAATTATAATAAGAAACAATATATTTCCTAAGAAGACAAGTTAACTTCTCAATTGGAAAATCAATTTTTCAAGCTTCAAAATCTGCCAATCGCAACAACTGCAATTTATTTGAAAGTATTATATCATTTTTTGATTGAGCCCAATTCAAAAAGAATTCATCGCCCATTAATATGATTAGATCAAATTTTTTTACACATTATCATAAGGTTATTTTTTTGAAGTTTTTTCCTTTCGTTGTGCAATTTAAAAAAGCGATAAATCCCTCTCCATTGAACGAGAATATTAAGGGTGCTAAAAATATCGAGAGACATTAGTAATCGATGGAGTTCACTAAAATATTTCTTGCGATTGAGCTTTGTTTGTGCGGAAATCTCCACCTAAGCAAAGCTATTCACATGCAAAGCACCACACATTCGTTAAAACAGGAAACTAATGTGCATTTGATTCAACAGTTCCTTGGGATTGTGACGCGAGTGATGTTCCTCTCATTCACTTCTTTTATGAAAGCATCATGGATCAAAATGTAAATAGGTGTGGAAACTTTGGTGTGCGACACCATGGATTTGAGCTTCTTTGTCAAAGTTTAATCTGGCAGAGTTCGCTTCAACCAATCTTAATAACCACTTAATTATTTACATAAGAAACTTAATTTCTACAAATTAGACCCAACCCTATGTAAGACAACCAAAAACACCACTGTAACTTCCTAAAACCACCATCCCATCGGCGGATTTAACTTAAAATTCATAACAAAAACAAAACCATTCATTAAAATCAATGCACTCGCTGCCCTAAAAAAAATCCCCAAACACAACAACAAAATCAAGCTTTGGGACAAACCATCAATGAAAATATACAACAAAATAAAATCATTGTAAATACTAATTGAACAATGAGACATAATAAATATTGCAAAATTCCTATAGGCTTATTACAGTTATAAGATTGATGAAAACTCAGAGTCCATGCACCCCTGCCACCACAGAGTCACTTCTCATGAGCCTTTGTCTACATACATTCAGACAACCTTCATTGGTAATCATTACACCACCATCATAAGTGTAGAAATGGCAAGAAATTTTTTACTACTGATGAATTCGAACTGAAAACAAGAGATACAAATTTCTTCTACAATCTGCAGAATAGAAAATCACAATATAGAAACACATCAAATGAGATGAAACCATCAAAAAACATGGAACACAAGGTTTTATAAAGGAACGCAATTGGGAAAAAACCCCTTCGTTTCTTTTCATTAATCATATGAGAATTAGAAACTATTACAATGCCAACTTCAAGCTTTGAAGCACACCTTGCACTGTAAAATTGTTCTCGTGTTGAATGACTATCTCTAGCCAACACATAGTGTATTCAAGCCCCTTAAATTCCTCCTATTTCCTTGCACAATCCTGAATAAATTGAGCTCCTAGAGAATAAGGGAATTCCCTATTTCCTTGTGCAATTCCAATGGAATCGATTGCCTAGTACTTAATTTCCAAGTCTGTACACTCAACTAGTATACAATTGATAATTACAATGTGCATTTTCCTCCACTCCAACTAGGCAATTCAAATTCCATGCATGTCTGGGGTAATTTTGGTTGATTGACTAGTTAACTGAGAGATCAGTGAGTTGAAAATAGTCTTAACTACTCAACTAACTCTATTAATGACTATAGCTTAGTTAGTTGATTTCAACTGAAAATAACTGAACTAGATTTCTAAATTATAACAATCAATCCATGCACAACTCTACTCCAAGCCTACAAACTCAAATTTTTTGATCTAACTAGGTGAAAACGCCATGTCACTCAAGCCAAATGAAATACAAGTCATCATGTTGATGTGAAAAATTGAATTTCTCCATTTGACTAAGGCATAGTTCAAATGGAGGCTTTTCTTGATACATTTTAAACACTCCCTTTAGCAAGAAAATGGTTCTACAACACTCCTATCCTACACATGTGGAACTTGAATTTTCCTTTTGACAATGCCTTTGCCAAAATATTTTCATTCTACTCCTGGGTGGGGATGTATTGCAACATCATAATTCTCCTCTAGACACAATATCTCAAGTGATGGTACTTGATATCAATGTGCTTGGACCTGTCATTAAATACTGGATTCTCATAGATTTTGATACAACTTTGAGTATTACAATAAGTCATTGTCGGATCAATCTGCTAACTAAAAATACCAACAAAAAATTTCCTCATCCATACTTGCATGTTGCTTGACTTGTAGCCATATACTCAACCTCTACTAAGCTAAGTGCCACACAATTTTGTTTCCTACTATACCAGGAAATAGCTATAGAACCAACACTAAAGATAGCTCCTAAAGTACTCATCTTATCTTATGGACTCTCTGCCCAATATGCATCAGTGAAGCCTTGGAGCTTTACACCATCTTTCCTCATGTACCATAACCCACAATGTGTTGTGCCCCAGAGGCATCTGAGCATATTCTTTGCTACTTTCGAATGAATCTTGGTATGCTTCAACATAAATTAACTCAGTTAATTAACTGCAAAGAATATGTTGGTCCTACTATTCCCCAGATACATCAAGGACCCTGTTGTCGACATAAATTGTCATTCCTAGAGACAGCCTAGAGTTGCCATAGACCAGTGCCTAGGACATCTTATCATAGCAAGGAGCGTATAATATAACTTGGGTGTCAATCCAAAGGCTCTCCTACTATCTCTTTTAAACAAGCAAATTGATTTCAAATGGGACCAGAACTCACAAAAACTACCACAGGGAAAGTAATGTTGTAGGGACAAAGTGCAAAGCTCTAACACAAAAGCATCAAACAGTTAAGAGACAATTTACTGTAAAGAGGGCCGATTCAAGTAATATGCCACAGGAATTAAATATCAGAAGGTGTATGCAGTGAAAGAAATATAAGAAGATATTAGTTAACTTTGGTCTGATACCCAGATACACAACAGAACCATATATGGGCTTATCATTCTAAGAATCCATACATGACAATGGCGTATTAAAAGCACCCTCCCAAAGCAACTAATATAGCAGAAAGATGGATGAAATGAACATGAAACAATATATCATGCCTGAGCCATATTTAAAGCGCTTGACTGATCCAAGTATGGGTATCAACTAGGATAAATCCTTACCTAAAATCAGTGAGCCACTCGCATTCCAGTACATGATACAAGAAGATGGATAAAATGAAATGTTGTATTAAACACATAAAAGGAAGTTACATAATGTGGGATACCAAAGACCAGAATCCTCAAATACAGATAGAAATCCTCCTCACTGAGACCCTACGGGCTCTGAGCCTTCATAAAAAAGCTTTACAAAATGTATACAAAAATGCCTTTCACTGCACAATTCTATGATAAAAATCTGGAACCTTTACAATGTGTTTCTTCTGGAGTCTTATAGGAGAAACTTGAAATCCCCTAATAAATGAGGTCGATGAAAACATTAAAGTTTCCTAATTTTGAACGAAATGGAGGAAACATTCACGCCCATACTGCTGAATGACTAGGTAATATTGTATGTACTTGAAAATCTGCTTGCAGAAATAAATGCACTGGGCAGAAAATCTCTTTAGGAACATGGTATAAAGATAAGTCCACATGAACATTCTGTCCTTTCTTGAGGAAAATTCGGCTAAAATAAAACCTTGAGAGCATTGCTTTCTGTGCAAAAATCTTTCGAGTGATGTGCAGGGTCCTCGATCTTGTACTGTGCCTCCAAAAGGTTATGTGCAAGCTCCAAAGCCTGTTGTGTAGATTAATCCGTCTTGCGGACAAGACCGATCTCTCTAGTACAAAAGGTAACTAGCAACAAACAGCCAATTATACTAATCTCTCTCTAAGCATATGCAATTTATAAAAACACTATACGGGTGCAAGGCCTACCTTATGTCCAACGCTTTGCTTGCTTACTTGATTTTGTTGAAGTCCTTCCCGTGCACTGAAAGAACGTCCTTCGTATATCTGTAATCACAAACAAGGAAAAAGATTAAGCAGCACCTGTATAGACATTATCATAAATCATACTTATCATAATGATCAAGGAATTTATGAAATAAACCACAAATTGACAGTTTAATGAGAGAAATGAGTATATTTGTATTAACTTTAAAGATAGAAAACATTTACAACCTGTGCCTTGATGTTGTGCAGGTCCTCCCGGGGTCCGAAGCAGGAATCTCCTTTACTTTGACAAGCATTGCACTCTTGAACTAAGACAAATGGAGATGAGTGATTTAACCTCACAGAAAGTCTTAGTTACTTAAGTCTAAATCTCAACAGCATTTAACTTCAAATCTCATAAGCTTCAACTCCCCTTGAGGCTACCCAAGGCCTCTTTTTATAGTGAAAGAGAGGAGGTTTCTAGTTCCAAATATGAAGGGATAGAATCCTCCTTCAAAGGGATAAGCTCCTTACATCAAGGGGTTAGCTCCATTAAGAGAGGGATGCATGAACCAACTTCAAAGCGTATCCATTCCGAAAATTCCCGTCTAGAATCTTCTAGAATTCACCTGGAATTCACTTTTTATCTTCATTTTCTCGCCTTTTTATGTTTTACAGAGGTCCGCACCTATTACACAAAGAACGTGCGGTATGGTTCCGCATGTAGGCTGAGATTTAGGTGCGGGACCGCAGGGACTGCATAGAGAAAGTGCGATACCAATTCTTAGGGGATTTTAGGGATTTTCTTCTGATTTTGAAGCTTGATATGAGGAGCTGGTATATTGGACTTGCAAAAGGAGGAAGTATGAGTAATAATGAGCTCATACAGTCAGCAGAATGTCAAAGTGACAGTTTTCAATGTAACAAATTGCCCCCTAAAGTGCAAAGTCTGGAATAGATGAAGCTGTAGTCTGTCATATATGAAGAGTGCAGTACTTTATCATTTCAAAGATCATCCCGTGGACACCCCAGTCGGAACCTGTAAAAACATTCAATGCAAAATATATACATATATATGTCATCACTGAGGTAGGAATTCCCATACTCAGATTAAAACTAACTAGAAACTAACTCAAATCGTTCTGATACAGGAATGATTTTGAATACATCATAGTACAGATATATGTAGACACAGTATGGATGCAGCCATCTGTTTATAAATATTCTACTGTATAGATGACAACAAAATTCGTCGCAGCCTGGATGGTGGAAACTAGATCCAGGGTCTTGATTTCCGCATCTCGAACTAGTACGATTCTATCCATGTGAATAAATGTGTTGAAGTCGAACATGGTAGAAACCACTTGATTACCAATCAATGATGTGAACTGTTAACAAGTGTGAGAGAAACCACCAGTAATGTCAATGGCTCTCAAAGTACTCAGTACAGTCCATGAAATGTGAATGAATGAGCTGAAGTCGAACATGTCACGGAGTCATTCGATCGAAGGTCATTGATGTAACCTGTCGTCGAAAGCGAGAAACCTGCCATTGAGACATGCAGATTTCAAGGTACTGACGATTTCTGGATCAACTTCCTAGATAATGTGCTGATGTCGATAGAAAGCGATCTGTCGTAGGCAAGCCTACAACACGAAATCATAGATCAAGTTTTGAAAATATGTTGGCAAGGACTGACTCAGGGATGGTCAATGATGGATGACAGATATTTTGCAGATGAATGGTTTTATTTAAACTGTTCTCTTGGACACATAACGACACTGCAGATGGCTTGGTGACAATTGACCCAAAGCTAATACCCAGAAACCGGCTGAAAATTTTCAATGTGGTTTGATTAACTGTTAGGCAAAGGATTTCCCAACCCAGGTGAATATAAGTGTCGTGTCCAAGAGTGGTCGACTGAGTTTTCGGACAATTTTAAAATATAACAAACATGCTCATTTTCTCTCTTTTCCCCCACCATTTCTGGCAAGTACCTCTTTATTTTTGACAAGCTTGAGGAGGATAACATTTGCTTGGTTATAAGCTCACCCTTCGGATGAGTCCAACTTAGTTTAAAATTTGAACCCTAAGAAGGAGTGGTTCGTTCCTGTTGAAAATTAAACAGGTCCTTTACTGTTAAGTTTTAACGAGTCCAGTATAGGAGAAACTCCGTGTTTTTCAGTTTTAGGGAGTCAGAAGAAAAACTTAAGAAAACTCCATGGGTGTTCTTTTTCGTAAATTTAGTCTCTCGAGCCCGAAAAAGGATAAAATAATGCGGGAGAGAACTCTATTGACCGTATTTAGTCAACGTATACCTTTTTCTTAAATAGTCCATTTCAGTCCGTAAAAGGGGTAAACTTATACTGAAGGGACGACTGTTCATTTACTTTAACGAGTTCGAATAGTCAAGTACTCGGCAATATTTTCATATTTAGAGAGTCTGAAAAGGGCTTAAAGAGGACTCCAAGGTTTCGCTTTTTCGTAAAATTTTTGAAAGAGTCCGAAAAGTGATAAAAGTATGCTCTTTGTTGAAAAATGATCATTTCACCTGAAAAATCCTGTTTCTGCACAAAAACTCAAAACATTACACATACCTGTTTAAGATAAATAAAAATGCTTTCAAAAATATCCCTTTTAAAGTGAAAAATAAATAAATTTACAATTCATTCATTCGAAAACACTTATAAAAAGGACTTTTTCTATTTCATTTTTACCGTTCAGTTGCAGAGTGAAAAGTAAAAAGCTTTTGGATAAAAAGTTCCCGTGAAGATTCTGGAAAATTCAACCGTTGGAATCGAAAATCGTCAGCCCCAGGTAATCCACGACCTCCTTATCTTGTTTTTCATCCGTTTGAAATTCGTTTTTAGGCTTTAGTTTGATTTTTTAGGGCAAAAATTGGTTCAAAAATGCGCCCGCGGGGTCCGCAGGCGGGACACAGGTAACCTGCGGACCTCGATTTTTTCTGAACGGGAAAAAATCGAGGGTACCGCACCCGGCACACATCTCGCGTGCGGAGCTACGCTCTGTTTACAAAGAGCGGGTGCGGTACCCGCGCGGTTAAATTTAAAGCATGGTTTTCCCATATTTCTGCCAAATTTTTTCAAATGAAATCATTCTAATATGCCTTATTTTGTGTTGCAGGATTAACAAGATGCTTATTTGGCGAGAAAGGGAACATGAGGAAGTGGATGAAGCTGTAATACTCCATTTTCCCACACAAAGGGCATTAAAAGCATGCTTCTTATACAAATTCTGGGCCATCTCTGGCATGAGGGCACAAGTGGAACTCTTAACATGGTTGGTAGACAGATGGCATGTGGAGGACCAGTGTTTCTTCATTGGTGGCCACCGGCTCGAAATTGAGCTGGAGGATATATACTTTTGGACTGGTTTGTCCAAGAGGGGCGAACATGTATCTTTGTTTGGGACTAGGCCAGGTGGCCAGACTGTCGCTAGTCTTCAACTCGAATTTTGCAATGATCAGGCAGATCCTCGGGACAAACGGATTGACATAAAACATATCATCCGTCCTGAACTGAAAGTTATAGCATTCACTGTTACCAAAATATGTGGGAGCGCCGCGCTTCATGTAGCTACTGGTTCCCAAATGCGCATTGTTGTGGACTGTTTTCGCGGCACCATCTTCAACTAGTGCGAAGCTGTGTTGGCCAATATAAAAGGCCAACTTACCAGAGCAAAAACCGGGAAAATAAAAAACTTTGGATATGGTTCCATTGTCGTTTCTTTTGCTTTGGAGAGGATTCCTCAGTTAGCTCCACAGAGTATTTCAGTTGATGCCGGTCGACCTCGAGAACCAAGAATGGTTCGCTGGTCCGCGCTGATGGCTCGTCATGCTATCGAGGGCACTGAGATTGTACGATTCCCTGCTTCATATTTTCGTTGGTTGGATCGCCAAGTTTTCATGATAGAAGATTTTCCGTATGCCGGGATGGATTTCCGTGGCGACAGAGAGATGTCTCTCCCTGCAGGGGAACAGTGGGATGATTCAGGTAAAATATTTTTCAACGTTTTGCTAAGTTCTAATTTTTTTTTTAATTTTTTATCGTCTTAGAAAACTAATAACCAAAAGTTTTTCAAATACAGATGTGGGTCCACAACGACCAGCTCATCTCCAACCTTTCGATAGGAGACAACCAGTTGCGCCCGCACCAGCCCCAGCAGGCCAATCAGTAGAAATTTTGACTGATTTGGAACATCATCTAGAACACTTGACTCTAGATATACCAGAGACGAGCATAGATGACATCCCCCTCAGGCTTCAAAGATATGTGATTGGAGTCCCAGGACCTTTCAGGAGGTTCCTATGTAGGGTGGCCCGAGCAGTTGTTTCCTATCGAGATCATCATCAGTGATGAGATGATCATGTAGACTCATTTTTGTACTTTTGTGTTATCATTTTTTCCGATCATAAGGTGTTTCCTATGATCGAAGACGATGTATATTTTTTGAACACACTCCTATGATATATATATCACTATTTTGACGGCTATCTGCGTACATGAATGAATGTTGTTTGTTTTACTGCTTTTAATTATTGCAAATGTCTATTTATCATACTAGAAGCAATTGAATCTGCTAATGTATTTAAACGTCTTGGAATATGCTGATATTCAATGTAATCAAACTCACGTTCCAAGAGACGAACTCTCAAAAATAACCGTAATAACACCGGATTTCCAATGGTATAAACCCTGTTAAGCTGTAATACAACAAGTTCAGAATCCAACCTTACAATCAAACTCCGAATTCCAAATGATATGGACTCAGATAATAACTCAATCACCGCACTATACTCGGCAATGTTATTTGTTGTTTGACCAAGGCTTACCCCATGCATGGATACTAACTCGTCAGAGGGTGAATAGATAACCCAAGCTGCGGAAGAAATGTTCCGTGTACTACGACAAGCACCATCATCAAAACCAATGTAGGTTTGAAGAGACGTCGACATCTGCAATATCAAGAGTAAAACTCAGATAAGCAGTCATAGTGACAAAAACACACTTCTAAACTAGGCACACTTTTCTAATCTAAAACACACCAGCAGTAAAGAAATCTAAACTAACAAAAATCTCCACACCTTGTTTAAGCGTAATATCGCTTAGATAAAGCCCATTTCTGGGTTTATCCAAAGGGACACCGTCAAAATCTACTAACTCATAGGCCCCTTTTGCTAACTTTCGTTTCACAATGTAAGGACCATGCCACATAGGCACGAATTTTCCAGCTCCTAGCTTGTCGTTAGCTTGATCATAAAGTAAAACTAGGTCTCCTTCTGAAAAAAATCGAGGGGTCACATTTCTATCATACTGAGCTTTTATCCTTTTAACATGAGCCTCGTTTGCTATTGCAGCACTTCGTCGATTCTCATCTAATTGGGCCAAGTACAAGAAACGTTTTTCCTCTTCAGACGTAGCTGGAAGTAATTCTATGGCTAATTTTAGTGACGGTATTTCGCATTCAATTGGTAGCACAGCTTCTAAACCGTAGACCAGTTGAAAAGGAGTGAAACCTGTTGATGTTTTGACTGAGGTTCGATATGCCCAAAGCGCTGAAAATAACATGGAATGCCAATTTGTCTTGTGAATACCAATGATTCGTTTAATCATGGTGACTAAAAATTTATTAATAGCTTCAACCAGGCCATTTGCTTGTGGATAGTACGGAGTGGAATTATCGTGGCGTAGGCCAAGTTGTTCTGTTAATTCAGTCATCATGATGTTCCGAAAATGACGTCCATGATCTGTAATAATAGCTTGAGGAACACCAAACCTAGCAATTATGTGATTGAACACGAATGTTGCAGCAGTCTTGCCGTCAGCTGAATATGTAGGCATCGCCTCGGCCCATTTCGTAAAATAATCTACAGCGAGAATAATATACGCATGCCCCCCGGCCGAGTGAGGGTTACATGTGATAAAATCGATACCCCATTTTGCAAATGGACCAACAGCAATTATAGGGTGAAGAGGAGCGGGTGGCGCGCGCAATTTTCTATCAAAAATTTGACAGTTGTGGCATTTCCGAACCGCATAAATGCAATCTTTAAATAATGTTGGCCAGAAATAACCTGCACGCAATATCTTTTGGGCAGTGGCATACCCAGACATATGACCGCCACATGCTCCTGAATGACAGTCATTTAGAACCTTTTCAGCTTCTTCATGAGTTAAACAACGCCGGAAAACAGAATCCGCTCCTCGTCGATAAAGAGTATCACCAATGATATTATATTGTTGGGATTGGAAGCGTATTTTTCGTCGCTGAGTTCGTGAAATTTCAGGCCGAAAAGATTGGGTTTGGAGATATACAATAATATCCCCATACCATGGATCAAGCGTACTGATAAGAAACAAAGATTTGTCCACAATGGACTCTTCTGCCACTGTTTCAATATCAGTAGAGGGGAAATCACACATGAGTTCCGCAAAAACCAAAGACTTCTTTGCCTTGGATTTTTCAAATTCCAAGTCAAATTCTTGCAGGATAACTATCCATTTAGAATACTTGCCCCCTAGCAATTTTCTGGTCAAAATATACATCATAGGGTTGCAATCAGAAATTACTGTGGTTTTACGTAACAATATGTAATGTCGAAAACGTTGGACAGCTTGAACAGCTGCCAAGGCCAATTTCTCCACATGTGTGTATTTGATTTCAGTCGGATTCAAATTTCGACTAAGATAATAAATCACATGTTCGTTGTGAGATTCATCTTCCCGAACTAGTACCATCCCAATAGTGGAATGAGAAGCAGCGAGATACAGAAAGTAATCCTGGTTGTAGTTGGGAGGATGCAATAACGGTGCATGGGTCAACGCGTGTTTAAGTGCATCAAAAGATCGATCAGCGACCTCGTCCCAAAAGAACGAAATGTCCTGTTTCAACAACCGGGTAAAACCCTTTGCAAGCTCGGCATAGTTCTGAATAAATATATGTAAAAAGTTTGCTTTCTCCTGCAAACTCTGGAGTTGGCGCAATGTCGAAGGAGGAGGCAATTTAACAATAGCTTCGACCTTCGAAGGATCAACACGAATGCCTGATTTCGAGACAACAAATCCCAGTAAACGACCCGATTCTACGCAGAAAACACATTTATGCGGATTCAACCTTATCCGATAATGCCGCCATCTCATAAAAATTGCTCGTAAATGAGTGGGATGATCGGCCCTACGTAATGAATGAACAGGTAAATCATCAAGATATGGTTGAACAATGTGCTTAATGTCATGAAACGCATAAGACATAGCCCGTTGAAAAGTTGCTCCAGCGTTCTTAAGTCCAAAAGGTAGTTTACAATAGGCAAATGTTCCCCATGGACAAATGAAAGCTGTTTTAGGTTGATCTGCAGGGAGTATGTTTATTTGATTGTAGCCAGAAAAACCATCCATAAAGGAAAAAAGTTCACTTCCAGCACAATCATCGATTATCTGATCGATATAGGGAGTTGGATAATTGTCTTTTGGACACGCTCGATTAATATCCCTATAATCGATACATACTCTTATTGTTCCTTGTTTTTTAGTCACAAGAACAATATTCGATACCCAATCCGTTAAGGGAATTGGATAAATAAATCCTGCGCGAAGTAATTTTTCAACTTCATTTTTTATAGCAGCAGCTTTCCTAGGATGTATTTGACGTAATCGTTGACGAACAGGTTTAGCATCTGGGTAAGTCTTAATTTCATGTACTACGATCGATGGATCAATTCCTGGCATTTCTTCGTAAGACCAGGCAAACACGTCACGGAATTCTTGAAATAGGGCTTTATAAGTCTGAATTTCTTCGTCTGAACAACAAGCACCTATATGAATATTTTCAATTATTCCAGGTTTTACTGAAATGTCAATTGGAACCGTTCTAGATATATTTTCTAAATTTAACTCAGAATCAGGATTTTTCAATGGATTCTGAGGGTCCTTGGCATATTCAGCAGTAAAGATTGAAGCGAAATCATTTTCAAAATGATCTAATTCAGGTAAGAATGAAGACCTATGATGGAGATCTTCCCATGGTAAATCATCAATAGACAAAAACTCACGAATTTGCTCATCTGTATGAACAATTTCAGGAAATGTCGTTGCGTCTGAACTAGAAATAGAAAGCGATTCCTCTTGGATCCCATTCATTGGATCGATTTCGGTTGAAAAGTGGTTGGAAAAAGACTGTACAGTCTGGTACGCAATTTCAAATGGACTCAAAGGCATCGCGCCATTAAATGAGTCGATCTCGGATTCTGAAGGTAGAATCCAAGGATCATCAGACATAACTGTGTCTGACGAAATCATATGAATAGTTGCAGTAGAAGACGATACGTTAGGAGGAGGAAAGGAAAAAGTTCCTAGCAAACCAGAATCTTTAACCAAACCTACTCCAATATCCTTATAAGGGATAGCCGTTTTACCAACATGCTGGATTGTTTCTGTAGAGGCTGGGTCGGACGAAAAATAAGTTAACTGATCTATTGTCACGATCCTTCCTCGATATGGAAATTTTATAAGTCGAAAGACCGAAGAGACAACAGCAGTCATAGCATAAGACCAACTACGACCCAGTAGAAGGTTGTAATCTAGAGGGGCATCAACCACCTCCACATCTAGATTAACAATTTTCCCTTCAACCCCTATTGGTAAATCCTGCAAAATACCATAAGGTTGAAAACCTCGACCATCAAAAGCTTTTAGAATCGTCGGAGATTGGTTAAGTGTAGGAGAACCAAGAGATTTCCAAAACTGAAGCGACATAATACACGTTGAAGCTCCCTCATCAATCACAGTCCAAAAAATAGGCCTGTTTTTTACTAACACTGGAATCTGGAAAGCCATTTGATGAGGAAGACGTGGTGTAATAGTTTCTAAATCGAAGATTATAAGGTTAGAATCATTAACATCAACAGCTCCTATGGCAGACAATAACAATTTACGCTGTGCTGGACACGACTGCAGCACTTCCAAAGCCGACATTGCTGAAGGAGAAATAGCTAAATCTTCAACAATGTTGTAATTTTGAGCAGCTCTCGCATGTGGATTGAAAGCTGATTTACGAAGAACACCTTTAGCAGGCGGCTTGATTATCAAGTCTGGATTTTGTTTCTCGATCTGTAGCGGACCGGAAACAGGAGGAGTTGTATTTGATGTGTTGGCATTGGAAGACTCTCCTTCTTTGCCATCAACGGGATTCTTAGAACCGTAATCTTGCGATCGCGTCGCAACCCTTACATGAGACATCATCATAATAGGCTCTTCTAAAGTGGTCGAGGAAGAACCAATCATCTTACTATCTTGAACTGGAAAAGGATCCTTCAAGACAGCAGGTTGTTGCGACCCTTTAATGAGTTTCGTAACCTCTTCTCGATATGGGCATTCTTTCGTGAAGTGATCTTGTTCACAAATGAAGCAAGGATAGCGAGGTTTACGTTTCTCATCATTGGATTCTTCTATATCTATTTTCTCTTTCGAATTTTTCTTGTTTTTATTCCTCCCCTTCTTTTTACCACCGGATTTTGATTTTGCCGTAGATGTTTCAACGACATGAATATCGGCAGAAACTTCTTGAGAGGATTCTCCCTTCGGGGAATCAGGTAAAGTTATTATTGGAGAAGAATTCTTTGAGGATTTCTTCTTACTTTTAGAACTAACTGTACCAATCATACCGTCAGCGGCATGAGACCCTGAAGGAGCAGCAACTATTTGACCTTGTTTGGGAAGATCGGGAATTTTCTCATGTAGAGTACCTGACTGCGTATAGACGAGGTCTAGGTACTGAGCCTGAGAAATTACTTGCTCTTCAGTAACAACACCAGCCTTAGCTACATCTTCAGTGATCTTGGGCAATAATGATTTTACAAACCATTCTGCCAAAATTTGATCCGGAATATAAACCTTCACCAAACGTCGTCTACGTCGCCACTCATGAATATGATCGGAAATATACGTGGACGTAGATTGTTTTAGTGAAGTTAATAATTCTGTGCCATTGTCGTATCTGACAGGCAACTGGAAATGAGTTAAGAAAGACGTTGCTAACTGACTGAAATTATGAAACGAGCCTCGTGGCAACTCAATGTACCATTTGGCTGCTAGACCTATGAGTGTCCTCTGGAAAAGACGTAAGCGAATCGAATCATCAATAATCGAATTAGATGCACACCAAAGGTGATAAGTCATCACATGATTTGATGGATCCTCTCCCGACTTACCTTCAAATTTCGGTATGTCACTGGGCAACTTATGAGGCATTGACGGCCAGTTCTGATAATAGAAAATAGGATCATTAGTAAGGCGCGTCAAATCTGGTAAGTCCAAAGTTGCGATGAACGGTAACTGACGGTTAGGGTCACGAAAACCTTGAGAAGCCAAAGCAGATCCAGGAGGCGGATACCCAGGATAACTAGGAATCAGATTAGCATTGGGTATTGTATAACCTCCCGGATAACCAGGATGAATCGGACCATACTGAGGTTGTTGATAAGTATAACTAGGGTATGGCTGATAGCTTGGATTCTGAACATAGGGACCGTATTGCGGCTGTCCTTGGTACGGTTGATAAGTAAATTGAGGTTGACTCGTAACAACTGTACTTGTACCGGCTTGTCCTGCAGGCATCTGCACTGTAGTCTGAACTGAGGATCCTGAATGAGGTACAGAGACTTGAGGGATTTGCCCAGATACAGGGATAGCCGAACTCGGGGCTACAGACACTCCAGAAATAGGTGTAACAGGTTGAACAGACGTTGCAGCAGTTGCAGCAGTTTGGGGCGGAGTCTGAGGTGTACTAGGCCCAGCCTGCTAAACTGAACTAGGTGCAGGAGTTTGAATAGCTGGCTGACCAGGCTGCTGAATTGAACCAGAAACCATTGGCTGACCAGGTTGATAAGGTAACTGCACATTAGGCTGCAAAGGCTGTTGATATTGGGACGGATCCCACACCATCATTCCGGGGTACTGTCCCGTAGAAGGTTGAACGTAAGGACCAAAACCTGGTTGAACGTAGGGTTGATAATAAGGTAAAGTTCCGGCTCCTTGAATAGATGGTTGACCAGAAGGCTGTTGGTAACCTTGCATTGGGTACTGCCCTTGAGGTTGATAACCTTGAGGCACGTACTGAAGTTGGGGTTGTTGAGGACCCTGAGGAGCATATTGAGTTTGGGGTTGACCTTGAGGAATGTACTATCCTTGAGGTTGGTAACCTTGAGGTATGTACTGTCCTTGGGGTTGCCCCCCAAAATAATATTGATCCACAGTTTGTCCTGGGAAAAAGCTACCTTGAGGTTGAGCCCCGGGTGGTAACTGACTACCTTGGGGTTGCCCCCCAGGCGATAATTGACTACCCTGAGGTTGCCCCCCAAGCGGTAACTGAGTTCCCTGAGGTTGACCCCCAGAAGGAAACTGACTGCCTTGAGCTTGAGGATTAGGAATGTTACCAGACATCATATAAACTTGATCTGCGTTCGATGTTTCAATTTGAAGTCCATCTAGACCAGATGATAACACATTTTCTATAGGTTGAGGAGTTGCTCCTGAGAAAGTACCAGACAATGACTGATATCCCGCAGGAACAGAAGGACCACCATGTAAAAAAGATTCAGGCGTTTGCGAAAACATGGATGACTCTCCAGCCATAATAGATGACGGATAATAACCTTTGGGTGTAGGATGAAATGGAACTCGAGGTGGATAAAAAGCAAGACCCGGATTCTCTAAAAAGTCAGTTAAAGAGAGATACCAGGGATTAGTTCGAATAGGGTTGTAGAAAATAGATTCACGCTCCCTAAGATTTAACGATTGAGGGGAGTTGGGAAGAGATATGTCTTCGTCTGGATTAGTAAGTTCTTCTATAGAAATTAGTCCAGAAGGAAGATTTTCAGTAATGATATTTCTAACCCTTGGTGAACCTGGATCGCTAGAAGTTGGCGAGATAAATCCTGAAGATGTTTCTAACACAGAAGATTCAGTTTCAGGCTCTGAGATTTCAGGTTCGTCAGATAATTCTCCAGTAGGAGAAATATTTTCAGTGACTTCAGAAACTGAAATCGGTTCTTGAATATATTTTGTTGTAGGAATTTGATGATCAGGATGTATCACAATAGCAGAGCTTTCAGCTTCTGTTGATCTAAGTCTACGGCTACTGTGTGGTACCAAAGCTCGAAGCCCTTCAAGATGACCTGGTGTAAATTCAGGGGGTTTCCCTTGTATTCTCCGGGATTGTCTCCGCAATTCCGCCACGATGAAAAATTATCTAATCACACGCAAACAAAGAAAAATTTCAATGAAAACACCTAAAGTCTCTAAGAAACAAACAATTGAATCACTCTCTTAAAAAATCTAAGAGTTCAAACCACACACAAACAAGTAACTTTCCGTACTAAAATCACTAGTTGGTGATGAAATCCAACTTAGTAGAGTTTTATCATGAAAAGGGCGGTTGGAACAGTTACCCCGACAACCTGCTTAATGAAACAGACTGGCACAAGTTTCTTCACATAACCATCTCGAGTGAAGAGAACCCCCCAGAGAGTCCAAGTGAGTCTAGTCGATGTCTGTTCCAGGTACAGTGGGATCTTCCCTCGACCATCACCTTAGGAAAGAATCCTAAAGATTATGGCCTCTAAGGTTACCAACTGAAACACATATACCTGGGGGAACAGTCTACGATCCGACACACACGCAAGGGCAGAGTAACAAAGCTCAATCCCCTTGAAGGCTCCTTGAACAGAATCCAAGGTTTACCGACAAGTGACCCCTAGCTCCTCGACAATGGTTTATCCGAGGTTTACCGTTTTTAATACGTGTATATCTTCTATCGTTCCCAATGAGGAAGGATTGATTACCCCACTGGTTCAGATATGATCTCGTGCTTAACTCCTTTAAGAGGAGCTTCCCAGAGCATATATGCAACAACTGGAATTCTTCCTACCGCAAGATATATCTACTTGTTTGTTTTATCTACCTTGGAGAGTTAATTACTCCCTACTCCAAGATACTAGCCTAAGCTATGTTGGTGATGAGAGCCCTAGAAATAAAAAGATTACTAGATGAATTTTATTTAAGCGTTACTTTTAAGAGCTGTTTCTTAAGTCAATGGGCGCGGAAATGAAACTTTGTATGATGTGAAGACTCGATTTCCAAAAACACTAAAATTCACCTATGATGATATTCAATTCTTTTTTCTTTCAATGAACTTTCTATCTAAAGAAGAGTTAGAGAATGCAACCTTCAAATTCCTTCTTCAAACATGAAAACTAATTGAAAGAAACTATTTTGTCTTTTCAATAAACTATCAAAGCTCACAAGAAAAACTCTTTTCTTTTCCAAACAAGAAACTACAAAACAATTCTCTTTCGAAAGAAATCTACAAAAATTAAAACTATTCAAAACTACAAAGACTAATCTTAAGAACTAATCTAAATTGAGTAAAAGCTTTTAGAGTTTTTAAAGCAAGTTCTTTTCGAAGATTTGCAAAGAAATCAAAAAGGCTTAATTTCTCAATCTAGGATGTTTTCACAATGAGGTCGGATTCAAGAGACAAAAAGAGATCTTATGTGATCTGAGATACTGCAAATTGTCAAAAAATTTGAATCACTACAAAGACCAAACAGGAAAAATAATCCAATCAGCAAAATCTCCTAGAAAATCATTCAAAACACTAACACTGTTGGAGTTCATAAACAATGAATTCTTGATAGACACAATAACCAGTCTGGGCAGAAACCAAAGATCTAAAAATTAACCAGAAAAAGAAACCTAGAAATTTTTCAAAATTTTTACAGGGTCCGCATGCAAGCAGTGTTTACAGGTGCGGTCCCGCACTGTATTCTATAAAGAACATGCGAAACTGCCCGCACTGTAACAGTTATGCAGAGTGCGGTCCTAGCAAAAATGATAGAAAAATCCAAAACACTTCTAAATTTTCAAAAACAGAAAAAATTTAAAACACCCAGACAGATGTGAATCAATCAAAAACCAGAAAAAGAAACCTTTTCTCAAGTCAAAAATCAAAGAGAACCAAGAACAAACAAGTTCTTCCCCAGTATGGTCGCCATTTTGTTGTGTAGATTAATCCGTCTTGCGGACAAGACCGATCTCTCTAGTACAAAAGGTAACTAGCAACAAACAACCAATTATACTAATCTCTCTCTAAGCATATGCAATTTATAAAAACACTTATACAGGTGCAAGGCCTACCTTATGTCCAACGCTTTGCTTGCTTACTTTATTTTGTTGAAGTCCTTCCCGTGCACTGAAAGAACGTCCTTCGTATATCTGCAATCACAAACAAGGAAAAAGATTAAGCAGCACCTGTATAGACATTATCATAAATCATACTTATCATAATGATCAAGGAATTTATGAAATAAACCACAAATTGACAGCTTAATGAGAGAAATGAGTATATTTGTATTAACTTTAAAGATAGAAAACCTTTACAACCTGTGCCTTGATGTTGTGCAGGTCCTCCCGGGGTCCGAAGCAGGAATCTCCTTTACTCTGACAAGCATTGCACTCTTTTAACTAAGACAAATGAAGATGAGTGATTTAACCTCACAGAAAGTCTTAGTTACTTAAGTCTAAATCTCAACAGCATTTAACTTCAAATCTCATAAGCTTGAACTCCCTTTGAGGCTACCCAAGGCCTCTTTTTATAGTGAAAAAGAGGAGGTTTCTAGTTCCAAATATGAAGGGATAGATTCCTCCTTCAAAGGGATAAGCTCCTTACATCAAGGGGTTAGCTCCATTAAGTGAGGGATGCATGAAGCAGCTTCAAAGCGTATCCATTCCCGAAAATTCCCATCCAGAACCTTCTAGAATTCACCTGGAATTCACTTTTATCTTCATTTTCTCGCCTTTTTATGTTTTACAGGGGTCCGCACCCATTACACAAAGAACGTACGGTATGGTTCCGCATGCAGGCTGAGATTTAGGTGCGGGACCGCAGGGAATGCATAGAGAAAGTGCGATACCAATTCTTAGGGGATTTTAGGGATTTTCTTCTGATTTTGAAGCTTGATATGAGGAGCTGGTATATTAGACTTGCAAAAGGAGGAAGTATGAGTAATAATGAGTTCATACAGTCAGCAGAATGTCAAGGTGACAGTTTTCAGTGTAACAAAGCCCTTAAATGTATGTCTTTAATCCCCTGCTCTTCACTGATATTCTCCATCTGCGCCATTAATTCTTCATCTGCCCAGCCTGTGCATTTGAATGACTCATGAGGGTTTAATAGGATTAAACCCAGGCCTTTTAATGGTTGTCATGTCGGCATATCTTCCCGAATCTTTGCTTCATAATTCCAGCCTCTGAAAGATTGTCCTTCGACTTGCTCTCGACTTTTGTAATGGATGCTGCAGATGATGGTAATTCTCCTTCGCTGCAAACCTGCAAAACACACAAAGTTGTGAAGAAAACAAATGCGTGGGGGACGGCGATGCAATGGAGGCAACTGTGCAGTGATACAACTTGGTGAAATGGTGGAAATATGTGGGGTGGTGGTGAAAAACGTAATGAAACAGAGGTGGACGGATTGAGCGGAGATTTCCTCGTGGAATACCAAAACATAACACATTGACGGAGTATATAAATGGTGAAAGAGAAAAGTGGTTGACACGTGGAAAATGACGTGGAGGGAGGCTTGGTCAACAGTTGGTTGTCCGAATGATCTAAGCCACACGATTGCAAAGCGAGATCGACGGTTAGGAATGCGTTGGAGAGTAATGGGATGGCGGGCCTGGGACACTTTACACGGGGTCTAAGATTCGCGCAACTCCATAGAGCGGTAGCCGTAAGATTGAACGCTCAGGATCGGACGACTATTGCGAATATCGCGTTGCGACTCTGACTGAAGGATAATGCGCGATGGGTAGTGGTATTGTCGTCGTGCACTAGAACGCGTGGCGAGCACCCAATGGAATTGCTCTGATTTTGAGAAAATCGCTTGCCTTTGAAAGGTGGTGCGATGAAAACAACTCTGGTTTCTGAGTGGGCGTGGGCGCGGGGACCACCAAAGCAAAGGAGATTATGGGCCATTGATTTGTGTTTCGATCCAACGGTCCGGAGCGGGCACGATAGATATATACATTAGGCGCCCTTGGGACTTAACACTCGGTCACGAGATTCATTCATATAGACGATAAGATATGAGGGGCTAGGGCTAAAAGGGACTAGGCCTCCTATGACTTCGAATACGCGTCTGTGGTGCTTACTAATGCGTTTCAGAGGGCGGGAAAGGCATGGTAAGCAAAAATGAATTTCTTAAGCCGCGATAGGAAATTTGAAAGGTTCAAGAGGGGCTGATGGCCAAAAATTTTAATGGGGGCCGACATGGATAACATCGGCTCCAACTGGGGACGGCGCATTCATCCCTGAATGTGTCAAGAACTCCGCAGACCTTCAGATACTCTTTTAGACGGCCCTGCCATTCAGTCCCTCTACATTCTACTTCATAACATGTCAGCACACGCCTTATTTAATCAAAAATAAAAAGGAAACTAATGTACCATATAATACATCAGGTGTTCCCAGCCTGAATCAAAACTGGAAGTATGGCTTAAGAAATTGGCCATTTACAGGGGTGTCAAGTAAATCACCCTGCAACTTCTCCAATACGAACGTATTATTACCTCTCTGTTCCACAATTTTGAAGGGACCGAACCAAAGAGGATCAAATTTACCATGTTTTCCTTTTTCAGCTCTCCGGATGTCCCATCTGAGTACCAAATCTCCAATCTGGAACTGCCTATCCCTTGCATGCTGATCAAATAGGTATTTCGTTTTCTCTTGGTACTCAGTTAGCCTTTGATTTACTTGATTGCGTGTTTCTTCCAATTCCACCAGCTGGTTTATTCTCCTGACCATATCGTCAGGCTCTTCTTGACTTTCCTACATGAAACGAGCCACTGGCAAAGCCAGCTGCACAGGAAAGACTGCTGCTCGTCCATATACCAATTCGTATGGAGATTACCCAGTTGATCTCTTGCTGGTTATTCTATTAGCCCACAAAGAAAATTTTAATTGGGAATCCGAATTCTTCTGATTTTCATTTATAGTCTTCTTCAGGGCCCTCACCAGAGTTTTGTTTGAAGACTCTGCCAAACCATTTCCCTGCGGATAGTACACTGTTGAGTGACTCAATGTAATATTGTACTGCTGGCAGAAATTCACAAATTTTGCAGACTTAAAGGCTTGTGCATTATCAGTCACTATTCTGGCGGGACAACCAAACCTGGAAATAATATTCTCTTCCATGAATTTTATTATGACAGTGTCTGTAGCATTCCTTGCAGGTATGGCTTCCACCCATTTTGTAAAGTAATCCATGGCAGTCAATATCCACTTATGTTGGCCACTTGATAGGGGATGTATCTCTCTTATAAAATCTAATCCCCATTGCTAGAATGGCTCATCCACATGAACAGGAATCAAAGGCAGAGCTGCCAACTTTTGTCTCTCAGCAAATTTTTGGCATTTGTCACATGCTCTGACCTAGGTAAAAACATCTCCAAATAATTTAGGCCAGTAGAAACCGGCCCTCAAAATTTTATGAGCTGTGGCCCTCCAACTGTATTTTCCTCCATAGATTCCCTCATGGAATTCCACCATTATACTTTCAGTTTCATCCTCTGTGAGGCACAATAATAGGATGCCCGAAGGGTCTCTCCAATACAGCTGTCCATTAGCCACTATATACTTTTGTGATTTTAATTTTAATGCTCTGTATTTTGCTTTATCACAACTTGGAGGACAGCTAAGTGTCAAAAGATATTCAACTATTTCTTTGTACCAAAGACTAGTGAGATACTTCATGTGTACTTTCTGAGTAGCCATCTCCAGACCTTGCTGCTCTTTTTCTCTCACGGACTCTTCATTTGAAATCATAGACAAATTTATGCCTAGTGCTTGATAGTTTGATTCGGATAGAATTTTTGCGAGCCCCTGTCCTTTGATAAGCTTGGTAGGGCAGATATCCAGATCATACTCCTGTATTTTTTCAATCCACCATCCCCTCTTCCCTTCACTGTCTCCCTGAACAAGGATATCCTTTACAACTGCGGTAGGCACAAATGCAGTGATGTGAGACTGCAAAATATACATGCAGAACGCTTTGAGGGATTTCACCAGGACATAGGCCTGCTTCTCCAATATATTATATTTCAGTTCTGCATCATGGAGCACCTGATTGAAAAAGGAAATAGGATGCTCATATCCTTCTTCGTTTTTCTGTAATAACACTCCAGCGACTGTATGTGATGATGCAAAGGAAAAGATCATAAATGGCTTTGCATAATCCGGTCCAGCTAGCACAGAAGCTTCAGCAAATGCCTGTTTTATCCTGGTGAATGCATCTCTAGATTCCTGAGACCATTTTACTTCATTATTCTTTTTCAGCATATCAGTTATATGCCTACTTATCTCAGCATAGTTAGGAATAAACCTTCTCAGAAAATTGATTCGGCCTAGAAACACCTGTACTTCTTTCTTATTTCTGGGGAGGGAAATACCATTTATAACTTCCACTCTTTTAGGGTCTATTCTTACTCCCTCTTTAGTTACAATATGCCCCAAAATTTTTCCTTCCTCTAATGCAAATAAAGACTTTGTGGATTGAGAGAAAGACCATACCTTCTGCATTTTTCAAAAGTGCTGCGTAAATGCTCAATGTGCTTAGCATCATCTTTTGAAAACACTATGATATCATCAAGGTATACCACTAGAAATTTATCCTGCTCCCCAACGAAAGCAATGTCCATCGCCCTCTGAAAGGTAGCCCCTGCATTAATCAATCCAAAAGGCATCCTGGCATACATAAATGTACCCCATGGTGTGATGAAAGCAGTCTTCTTCTGATCCTCTGGAAGTACAACCACCTGATTATAACCAGAAAAACCATCCATCATTGACATTCTAGAAGCTCCAACCACTTTCTGCAGGATGTGGTCCATTTTGGGCAATGGATAATTATCTTTTAACGATGCTCTGTTTAAATTCCTGAAATCCACACACAGCCTTATTTCTCCATTCTTCTTTCGAACATGGACAAGGTTTGCCACCCATTTTGAGTACCTCAATGGTACAATTATTTTGGCCTTGAGCAGCTTTTTGATTTCCTTTTCAATTGAGGGAAGCATGAGAGGATTTATCTATCTAAGCTTCTGCTTATAAGGTTTTGCATCTTCCCTCAAAGGAATTTTATGTTGCATTATACTCATATCAAAAGTTTATGGTCCTGATAGGACCATGCAAATACATCCTTGTATGACTGAAATAATTTCAAGTATTTTTCCTTATATTCCTCTAGGACCTTCTTGGATAATTTGACAATTTTGGGCTCAACCTCAGTACCCAGATTCAGATCTTCCACTTGAACTTCCTCTACCACTTTACTAGGCTGGAAAGGGACATCATTTTTATCAAATAATCTTTCTAGAGGCACCAACCCTCTCGGGATGACATTTCCTTTTAGCTGCAGCACTTTACTTCCTGCCATTTTCTCCTCCCACTTATTTTCTAAAGTATTCTCGGCCTCATCTCCTTCACAATTATCAATCTCCATATTAGAGAATTCTCCCACTGTTTCCAAGAATCTCTTCATATTTTCATCATATTCAAATACCTGCCAGTGCTTAATATTATCTGGGATTGATGGTCTATAACGTACCTCAATTTCATACCTCAAGAGAGGGTTCTGAGGAGGACAGAATGTACTGGCAGCCACATCGAGAGAATCTGCCATTCTATTTTGTTCCCGGGGCATGAACTGGATGTTAAATGCTGAGAAGAAGTTCTCCACCATGTCCCATACTTCATTTATATATGCCCTCAATCGAGGATGTTTAGTTTGACATTGATTTCTGATTTGTCTGACCACCAGCTCAGAGTCTCCCAGAGCCTTTAAACATTGTATGCCCATGCTCCTGGCTGTCTGCAATCCTAACAGCAGTGCTTCATATTTGGCTACGTTATTAGTAGCCTCGTATTCCAACTTGAAAGACAGTGGGACCCAATTACCTGCAGGGGAAATTAATAATACTCCAGCCCCATTACCTTCTCTTGAATTTGCTCCATCAAAATGTAATGTCCAGATTCCAGCTTCATGGTTCTCCAAAGTCTGTTCAGTCTTGATTTGACAGAAGGATGGCTCATGAGCATATTCTTGATCTTCCTCCAACATTAAGCATGAAAAATCTCCTTCTTTGCTGTAGACTGGGGAATTGACAGAGCCATCAGCCTTAGTTACCATCTTGACAAATCTGGTCTCTCTGTATAACCTCCTCTCCTGACCACCAAAAACAGGGATAGTGGCATAGGTTAGATCCATCTTAAGTGACCTACCAATCTTTGTTCCCCAAGACCTTGACAGCAGCATGCCAAAGCGGGCTGGGATGTCAGCCACCACAATGTCCATTACCACACTTTTTGCTGGGATTTGGGCCAGATTGACTATCAAATCCTTGATCATCCCTAGACATTTAACTCTTTTGGAATCAAATGAATAGAGGTCTTTGTATGGGTGTGTGATTTGTAGTCCTAGTTGTTCCATGATTGACAGAGGCATAAGATTATGGGAAGCCCCAAAATCTAGCATAAAATTGTGTAACAGAAGGTCATGAATCACTAGAGACACATAGAAAGGAGGAGTAGAGGGGTCTATCTCCTCGACATGTGGGCCAAAAACTACCATGGGTCTTTCTTCTTGAAGATTAAGACTGTCTGGAATTATTGGTGTTTCAGGAGGGAACAATAAAGAAGTGACTTGAGATTGATAAACAGGTTGTTTCAACAGTTCAGTCAAAGGGACTGGGATTTTGACTTTCTCAAGTTCTTTTTGCAAATTGAAAGCAGGAGGGGGCTTTTCTATTACAACTTATTTTGACCCTTTATTTTCAGCTGAAGGTTTAACTTCTTTTGATACAGACTCAACATTAGGAGGAGTGACTACTTTTGAAGAAGAAGGAATTTGATCATTAGACTGCAAAGGTTTGTTCAGAGGACTCTTACCTTTGTCTGTGGCTTTCTGCATCGTTGACTCCTTTTGAGCTGATACTTCCTTTTGAAGTGGCTCCTCTTCTTGATCTTGAGTCCGAGTTCTCTTCCTTGAAGATCTGAGATCATATTTTCTATTGAATTGTGTTAGCATGAAGTCGTCAAATTGTTTACAACAATGATCAACTTCTGCTTCTTCTGTGTCTCCAAACTCTTCTTCTTCTTGCAACGGGCATTCTACCTCATAGGAAGCATCTTCAGCAGGGTTATCTTCTGGACCATCCAAGTACAAGGGATGTGGTACTTGATCTGGTTGCTCCTTTGCTTCCCTTGGAAATATTTGCAATGGTGGTCTTCTATACTGAGGATTGTAACCTCTGTTTGGAGTATTCTGAAAATTCTTAGGGGCTGCATTCTTGGCCTCCAATTCAAGCTTAACTATCTTTTTAATCATCTTGCTTATTTCCTCCATCTTGTCAGGGTCTCTGTCCTGATTTGAAGTAGATACCTCCTCTTTTCCCCTTCTTTTGGTATCTTGTTCGACTTTCCCTTTTAATTTTCCAGTGGAGGCAAAGTTTGCTTCCAATTCAAGTGCATCTGACTGAGCATCATCTAGAGTGGCAGGTTTCCTTTCCCTGAGAGAGAAACCAAAATTCGAGTCAAAGGCTGCTATGAAAACAACTTTGGCAGCATTCTGATGAGGCTTCATATATGCAGGGAGATTTAGATATAACTTATTAAATCTCTTGATAAACTATGACACCCCTTCATTATGTTTTTTCTTGAGTGTATTGAACTCAGTAAGACACTGTCCGTGATCTTTCTTTTCTCCCCATTTTCTGAGAAAAGTATTTTCCATATTGTCCCACGTGGCTATGGAACGGTTTCCCAATGTCTTGAACCATTTTCTGGCTTCACCATCCAGAGATTGCACAAATAGTCTTAAGACTATGTCCAAGTGTTCTACATTGAAGTTTTCTGCAAAAGAGCAGAAAGTCTCAAGATGTTTCTGAGCATCAATTTCATTTTCCCCAGTGAATCTAGGCAAGATCTTCAAATAATCCTGTGGCATATCATTCAACACTTGGGGTAATTCCAGGGGAGCATATTTGTTTAACAAAAATCTCGAACATTAGCCATTGGAGGAGGTGGGGGTTGGGCAACAATCTGGTGTACGAATGGAGGAAGAGGTGGAGGTGGAAGTGGAGTATGAATAACAATAGGAATATATTGAACAGCAGCCTGAGGTGTGGATGGGAATAGCTCATGGTTAACAGCAGCTACCTCGGTGACTTCCTTGACTTCTTCGGCCTCAGGGGTAGGGTGAAAACTATCTTCAATTCTAACACCTCCTCTAAGTGGGCTATCTAAAAAATATTATGTATCTCCTATAGTGGAGTTAGGATTTTCTACTTGGATCTCTTGAGAAGAAGAGGATGGATAATCTTCTACAGAAAATTCAGGGTTTTCAGCACGGACTGATCCCCTCTCTTTCCAACTTCTTCTATGTATGGTCTTTTCAGGGTCAGGCACAGAAGGTGTCTTTGGCTTAGACTTATCTGACCTCAGGTACGACTTTCGAGGAGCCAGGACTACAAATAGATTTATCAAATAAACAACAACGAAGTCGCCAAGGTGAGAGATATGCAACTCTTCAACTCTCTGTGCTCACCTGATTAGAGAGTGAATATGATTTTTTGAGGCCCAGGGAAACTGATATTCTTAAATTCGTCCCCGGCAACGGCGCCAGAAAGATGTTGTCGACATAAATTTTCACTCCTAGAGACAGCCTAGAGTTGCCATAGACCAGTGCCTAGGACATCTTATCATAGCAAGGAGCGTATAATATAACTTGGGTGTCAATCCAAAGGCTCTCCTGCTATCTCTTGTAAACAAGGAAATTGATTTCAAATGGGACCAGAACTCACAGAAACTGCCACAGGGAAAGTAATGTTGTAGGGACAAAGTGCAAAGCTCTAACACAAAAGCATCAGATAGTTAAGAGACAATTTACTCTAAAGAGGGCTGATTCAAGTAATATGCCACAAGAATTAAATATCAAAAGGTGTATGCAGTGAAAGAAATATAAGAAGATATTAGTTAACTTTGGTCTGATACCCAGATACACAATAGAACCATATATGGGCTTATCATTCTAAGAATCCATACATGACAATGGTGTTTTAAAAGCACCCTCCCAAAGCAACTAATATAGCAGAAAGATGGATGAAATGAACATGAAACAGTATATCATGCTTGAGCCATATTTAAAGCGCTTGACTGATCCAAGTATGGGTATCAACTAGGATAAATCCTTACCTAAAATCAGTGAGCCACTCGCATTCCAGTACATGATACAAGAAGATGGATAAAATGAAATGTTGTATTAAACACATAAAATGAAGTTACATACTGTGGGATACCAAAGACCAGAATCCTCAAATACAGATAGAACTCCTCCTCACTGAGACCCTACGGGCTCTGAGCCTTCATAAAAAAGCTTTAAAAAATGTATACAAAAATTCCTTTCACTGCACAATTCTATGATAAAAATCTAGAACCTTTACAATGTGTTTCTTTTGGAGTCTTATAGGAGAAACTTGAAATCCCCTAATAAATGAGGTCGATGAAAACATTAAATTTGCCTAATTTTGAACAAAATGGAGGAAACATTCGCGCCCATACTGTTGAATGACTAGGTAATATTGTATGTACTTGAAAATATGCTTGCAGAAATAAATGCACTGGGAAGAAAATCTCTTTAGGAACATGGTATAAAGATAAGTCCACATGAACATTCTGTCCTTTCTTGAGGAAAATTCGGCTGAAATAAAACCTTGAGAGCATTGCTTTCTGTGCAAAAATCTTTCGAGTGATGTGCGGGGTCCTCGATCTAGTACTGTGCCTCCAAAAGGTTATGTGCAAGCTCCAAAGCCCTTAAATGTATGTCTTTAATCCCCTGCTCTTCACTGATATTCTCCATCTGCGCCATTAATTCTTCATCTGCCCAGCCTGTGCATTTGAATGACTCAGGAGGGTTTAATAGGATTAAACCCAGGCCTTTTAATGGTTGTCGTGTCAGCATATCTTCCTGAATCTTTGCTTCATAATTCCAGCCTCTGAAAGATTGTCCTTCGACTTGCTCTCGGCTTTTGTAATGGATGCTGCAGATGATGGTAATTCTCCTTCGCTGCAAACCTGCAAAACACACAAATTTGTGAAGAAAACAAATGCGTGGGGGACGACGATGCAATGGAGGCAACTGTGCAGTGATACAACATGGTGAAATGGAAGAAATATGTGGGGTGGCAGTGAAAAATGTAACAAAACAGAGGTCGACGGACTGAGTGGAGATTTCCTGATGGAATACCAAAACATAACACATTGACGGAGTATATAAATGGTGAAAGAGAAAAGTGGTTGACGCGTGGAAAATGACGAGGGATGCTTGGTCAACAGTTGGTTGTCCGAATGATCTAGGCCACACGATTGCAAAGCGATATCGACGGTTAGGAATGCGTTGGAGAGTAATGGGATAGCGGGCCCGGGACACTTTACACAGGGTCCAAGATTCGCGCAACTCCGTAGAGCGGTAGCCGTCAGATTGAATGCTCAGGATCGGACGGCTATTGCGAATATCGCGCTGCGACTCTGACTAAAGGATAACGCGCGATGGGTAGTGGTATTGCCGTCGTGCACTGGGATGCATGGCGAGCACCCAATTGAATCGCTCTGATTTGGAGAAAACCGCTTGCCTTTGAAAGGTGGTGCGATGAAAACAACTCTAGTTTCTGAGTGGGCGCGGGCGCGGGGACCACCAAAGCAAAGGAGATTCTGGGCCATTGACTTGTGTTTCTATCCAACGGTCCAGAGTGGGCGCGATAGATATATACGTTAGGTGCCCTTGGGACTTAACACTCGGTCACGAGCTTCAGTCATATAGACGATAAGATATGAGGGGCTAGGGCTGAAAGGGACTAGGCCTCCTATGACTTCGAATACACATCTGTGGTGCTTACTAATGTGTTTCAGAGGGCGGGAAAGGCACGGTAAGCAAAAATGAATTTCTTAAGCCGCGATAGGAAATTTGAAAGGTTCAGGAGGGGTTGATGGCCAAAAATTTTAATGGGGGCTGACATGGATAACAGACCCCACATGTTGTCTATATATGGTAGCATCTACTGCCTCTCCTAAAGAAACATCCTCCTTCCTCCAATTTTAGCTAGGGGAGTGTCCATAGGCTTACAGTCTTGCATATGAAATCTTTGAAGTATTCAGAGGAGTACTTTCCCTCACTCACAAACATCTATCCATCTCCCTACCATGCCTCCAACCCAAGGAAGTAATCCATTAATCCCATGCCCTTCATCTCGAATTCTCTTGCATGGTCCTACTTGCAAGAGTGGATAAAATACTTATCCCCTGTAAGTATAAACTCATCAACATAAAATACAAGTATAAGAAAATTTCCATCGAACACATTGTGGTAAAAATTGGCATCTGCTTCACTTTTGGTGAAGCTCAATCCACTGAGATGTGTTTTAATCCAAGTGTACCATGCTCGGGGTGCCTGTTTGAGACCATAAAGGGCTCTCCTAAGTATGCACGCATGTTTCTCCCTGTCATATGTCTCAAACCCCTCAGGTTTATCTATGTAGATCTCCTCCTCAACCACTTCGTTGAGGAAGCTAGTCTTCATATCCATTTGGTGGATCTTCCACCCGATTTTTGTAGCTAATGCTAGAACGGTTTTGATTGAGGAATATCTTTCCACAAGGGAAATGTTTCCTCATAGTCAACTCCATCTACCTATGAGAAGCCTTTGTCCATAGATTTGGCCTTATATTTCTCAATGCTCCTATAAAATGCATGCTTCACTTTATAAATCCATATAGAACAAACCACTGACTTTCTCTCTGGTCTCAGCACCACCTCCTATACATTGTTCTTCATGATGGATTCATACTCCTCTATCATGCCATCAACCCACACTAGTTGAGAAATTACTTCCTAAAATGAGGAATGCTTTGGCTCAATGAGTTTTGCATGAGAGCCATATTACCAATGTATTTTTCTGGTGACCTGCTCTACTTGCGCAAGGATATAATAGCTCCCACTGTTGGAAATACTAAGAGGGGGGTGAACAAATATTTCTTTTCAATTGTTATTTTTACGAGTTAGATCACTTATATTTAAAAAAAAAATTAACAATAAGAATAAATACTTTTATTAATCTCAATAAATCAAGTACAATATATGTGTATGGCTCCAACCCTAGATGAAGACACCAATATTCAATCTCCCCAGCTCCAACTTGTATTTTTCCAAGTTTCGACTTGGACTTCATGAGGCTCCAACCTCTAAGGCTCCAAACTTATCTTCCCAAGGTACCAACCTTGTCACTTTTAGGCTTCAACCCTATCTATGGTACAAGAACTAACATAGTCTTCTTGAGGAAACTTATCCTCTAAAGCTCCAACCCACTGCTTCAACTCGTCAAGATAAGTTCACTAGTTCTTTATGACACCCAATAACATATGCAACAAGCCCTAAAAATAGTTTCTCCAACACTGCCTTCTCCAAATCACTTCATCAATGATGAACTTATCTTGTTATAAGGTATCACCACTGCTCTTCATGGTACCTAAACAAAAACTCCAAGGTCACATTATGAGGGCTTCAACAAGGCCTCATGTCTCCAATGTTGACTCCAAGATCAACTTTTGCAATTCTTAAACACTGCCTCAAGGTATGCAAGACTTCAGGTACGTTCCAACAATGTTTCAAAATAATTTTCTCCAATTTTCCAAGGATTCCTCTTCAATTATTCTAGGCCCAAATATATCTTTAAGAGGTGTCTCCAAGATGCTTCAACAAATATTTCCAATTTTTTTTTTTAACTATGTTAGTGCTTTCCAAGTACCCAAGCTTAGATATGCTCCAAAATAGTCTTTAAAATACTATTCTTCAATTCAACACAAGGGTTCTTCTAATATGCTCCAACAATGCTTCAAGAAAAATATTCAATGATTCTCAAAGAATCTTCTTTATGTTGTCTGAAGTAACTTGACATGTGCTTCTATTATTCTACAATTTCAGCCCTCTGGTTAGGGCATCCCATGGTAACTATAATTCTGCCTTTTTCTTGGCTCAATACCCTACAGATATGCAACTATCCCTCCTCCTTTACACTTTCTATCATGTGTTATACCTTCTGCTATTGCGTCCCAGATTTGTTTTCTTAAAGGCCTCTAGACCTACCCAAACTGGGGCATTCATTCACCTGAACATTATAGAGATTTCTAGCCCCTTTAAACAGAACAAATATGCCTTCTTTCTTATATGAAATTTTCCCACAGGTGAGTGTAATGAATCTCTAAAAATTGAGTCTGTTCTATTATGAGCCCTCACAAGTCACAAGTTCGAGTTATGTCTTCTAGGAAGCTTATTCAGGTCTATAATCTGAAGTGATATAATTGAGTTCAGGTGACTATCCTCCATAGCAATATTACCCAATATAAAACTAAACATTCACCAAGTCCGAGACTGCAAATTTAGTGCTCTTTGCTACAATATCCAAGATGCAATAAAGGACTATTAGACTGATCTATAATAGGATGCTAGATCATTGATATGTTCCTTATGTGATGTCCCTTGTTTACAGGTCCGATAAAGCATCTTTAATTAAGGGTACAGTCACTTTGTTACAATCCGAAGGCATTTTTAAATTACAAAATTTAATCCAAACAATATTTGCAGAATTTATCCTTAAGTTTCCTCTCCTCGGTCTCTTACAGCTTTGTACCGTGTCCCTTATAAGTCACTGAAATTGTTTGATGCTACATGTTTCATGGTTAATTTATACTATATTTTGACCCTTAATGAAGAGACGTGTCTCATGGAGGGAGGTCCACATGAATGACTGTGTATAGGTCGGCTAAGGTAGAAATTAGGACATATTGTCTTAAAAAATTTATTTCTCTTAAATTATTGGGAGTAAGGAGGCAAGTGAGGGCTCATTAGAAAGAGGAAAGGGTCCTCTTCATGCTAGAGAAGGATCCATTGTGAAATTATGGATTTAAGGTGCCAAAAAATTATTTTTATATATGTTTTTTTGGAATTTTTAGTCGAATCCTCGGGGTTATTTTGATTTTTCATGAATAAGGTCAATGGGACTAGAATTAGGGTTAGGGTAACTTTATTATGACTTCAAGAGTGGTCTCAAAACATCATTCATATCATCAAGATTGTCATCATTCATGTCATCATCAAGTGTCTCATCATATGGTCTTCAACAGTCATCCATCATGAGAGTAAGGAAATCATCAAGGTTTTAGGGCTTCTTCATCATGACCAAGGATATCATATTAGGGCTTCTTCACTAGGGCAAGGGCTTCTTAATTAGGATTAGGGCTTCATGCTTCTTCATTAGGATTAGGCATCCTTATTCTAAAATCTCGGTAACTATGAGCATCAATCACGGAGGGCTTGCCATCATAGGCACATGATTGGAACTTAGGGATTATATATAAATAATTTATTTTTACGGAATAATGGCGTTCTTTGACTTTTTTCATTAATGGCTTGACATATTCCTAATGTAAGGGAAACCTTAGCACCTAGGTTTTACTTCATTAATGGTATCATTAGAACCTAGGGTTTTCATGAGGTTCATGTATTACAAGAATATTTTCTATCACCAATAGTTCCATTTTGACATCAATGATAACTTTTCCAAAAATCTCCCCCTTTGTCATTGATGGAAATATTCTTTCCCTTCAAAATTTTCTCCCGCTTTGACATTAATGGAAAAAAGGTTGCCTAAGTACTCCACCTATGAATATTCTTCTTGATATGTTTCTCACGTCGTATTTTCTTCAATGATAGTTCTTCATGATAGATATGTTTATTCCCCTTTCAAGGTGCTCTTCCTTCTGGAAATGTGGTTCATGATAGATGTGTTTTCATTCCTTCATGTAATGAAACAAATCCCCTTGCTTGCATAAACTCCTCTAGCTCAAGAAATATTTCTTGCCTTGTGATCAAGAGGAAGACATATTCAAAAATGGTCCATCGAATGAGTAAGGGATTATGTTCTTAAATGGATTTTCTTCGAGAGAAAATCTATCAAAAAATTATTGTCTATGTGTGGCTCATCAAGGATTTCATAGGACCCTTTCACGGATAGATTCTGCACGAATGATGACAAACTAACTGTATACATGGTCTCTTTTTTGGAAGACTCTCATCATCAAACACTTGGAATATCACATCTTTCAAGGATGCCTTCATCAAATAAACAACATGTGTTTTTGGCTGGAGTGTTCAAGACACTTTTGGATCCAATTTGCCTCCTTCTCCATACTTGTGTAGCTTTCTTCTCTGGCTTGGTTTTCATGGTTTTAGCTTGTTTAGGGACCTAAGTCAAGTTACAATCACAATCCATATGTCGAATTTTATGGAAATTGAAGCATTCCATATTATTCATGAATGAGGAAGCTGACTTCTTCTTGAAAATTTTCTTCTAGGAGACTGTTGGGAACCATTATATTTTTCCTTGTGGTATGCCCTACAATCCTTTTCCCTGTGCCCAAACTTAGTACAAGAATAATAAAACCAAAAAATATACTTTGGTACTTGGAGGATGGATATTGCCTTGATGTAATTCCAAATTCATTCAGCCTTGGGATTCTTTGATGATATCATTTGTCTCTTGCATCCTTGACATTTTCTGCATATCTTCTTGGACTAGGGTTTCTTCCAATGTAATATTGAGTCTTCTCCATGTCTTTGTTGGATTTGGGGCATAAACATTTCTATCAGACTTCTCCACATCCTTGGTGTTTGAAGCATTAGGGTTTGCATCATTCTTTCTTGAGAGTTCACTTGCATAGCCAAGACCTGATTTATCAAGAGGAGACATTTCATGACTTAGGATGTCATGTAGGGGTTGAGAGATTTTTAGGCTTTTGTTCAAATGATCAACTTCATTTTTAAGCATATCAATTTCTTCTTTCATTTTCTTGCATTATTCATCCTTCTCTGATAAACTGATCTTCATTTCTTCCTTCATATTGGTTGATTCACATGATTGGGCCTTAAGTGAGGTGATTTCTGATCTTAATTTGGTGATGTCATCATCCTTTTCTTCTAGTTGACATGTCATGGTGTTTCTTTTTTATTGTACTTCATCAACTTTTCCCTATATGAGTGCCAAAGCTTCCATCACCTTCTCAGATCCTTGTGCTTGTTTCTTTGCTTCTTCTAGTTCAGATCTAAGGGAGGAGACCTCTTCCTTGTATTGACCAATTTCTGCTTCAAGTTTGTTTAAGTCCTTTTGTCTTTGTTCAAGTTGGCTTGAAAAATTGTTTTCCTTTTTCTTTTATTTATCCAATTTATTTGTCATGGATATGAATTATTCATGATGTATTTTCTTGTTTTGATGACAATCCTCCTTTAGCTTGGTCAACTCCTTATCCCTTTCTTATACCTGAAGCTTAAATAGGTCAACTTCCTTCCTTTTATTTTCAAGGTAATGGTCACCATCTTGTGCTTTATTCTTGATCTCCTCATTTTCCTTTCTCAAACTACTTATTTCTTCTAGGGAAAATACAAGCTTCGCCATGAGATCTTCTTCAAAGTCATCTTTATTTTCTTCATAGTCTAGGTATTCCTTGCTCTTGATTTATTCACTCGTGTTTTCAAGTTCCTTAATTGGTTCTAGATTTACTTCTTGCTTTCCATCATCTTATTGATTAGCATTCATGGTCAATGATCCTTTTGAGTGAAAATATTGAAGTTTGTCCTACATACCTTTTGCCAATGAACAATTCTCCACTTTGGACTTATTAGGATCTGGTAGCCCACTCAAGATTTCTTTCATTTATCTTGTATTATATTCCTTGGATTCTTCTTCCATCAATATTTTAGTAATCACTGATTCAATGCCTTGATCCATTAAGAAATTTTTCATTCTTACCTTCCATATATCAAATTTTCCATTAAATAATGGAACTTTCCCAATTTGCTTGTCTTCAATTTTCACAGTTGAGGAAGATACATATTCATAATGATTGGAGGCTTTCTTCCTTGGATTTTCCATTTGTGTTCTAAGGATCAAAATTTAATATGTTAGGCTTATGAGCGAAGGTACTGGCTCTGATACCAATTGTTGGAAATACTGAGAGGGGGGTGAATAAATATTCCTTTTCAACTTTTATTTTTACCAGTTACATCACTTATATTTAGAACACAAAATGAAAAATAAGAATAAATACTTTTATTAATCTCAACAAATCAAGTACATTATATGTGTAGGGATCCAACCCTAAATTAATACACCAATCTTCAATCTCCTGGGCTCCAAACTGTATTTTTCCAAGCACCGACTTGGACTTCACGAGGCTCCAAGCTCTAGGGCTCCAACCCTATCTTCTCAAGGCACCAACCTTGTCACTTTAAGGCTCCAACCTATATAGATCCAACCCTATCTCTGTTACATGCACAAACCTAGTCTTAATGAGGACACCTATCCTCTAGGGATCCAACCCACTACTTCAATTCGTCAAGATAAGTTCACTAGTTCTTCACAGCTCCCAATAACATATGCAATGAGCCCTGGCAATATCTTCTCAAACAATGCCTTCTCCAAATCACTTCATCAATGAAAAAATTATATTATTAGAAGGTATCACCACTTCTCTTCATGGTACCCCAAACAAAAACTCCAAGGTCACATTATTATGGCTTCAAAAAGGCATCGTGTCTTCAAGATTGACTCCAAGATCAATTTCTGCAATTCTTCAACATTGTCTCAAGGTATGGAAGACTTCAGGTATGTTCCAACAATGTTTCAAAAGAATCTACTCCAAATTTCCAAGGATGCTACTTCAATTATTCCAGGTCCAAATATATATTCAAGAGGTGTCTCCAAGATGCTTCAATAGATCTTTCCAAAAACGTTTTTAACTATGTTAACACTTTCCAAGTACCCAAGCTTAGGTCTGCTCCAAAATAGTCTTTAAAAAACTATTCTTCAAGTCAACACAACGGTTATTATAATATGATCTAGCAATGCTTCAAGAAAAATCTTCAATGATGCTCAAGGAATATTATTTGTGTTGTCTGAAGGACCTTGACATGTGCTTCTCTTCTTTTGCAGTTTTAGCCCTCTGGTTAGGGCATCTTGTAGTAACTATAGGTCTGCCTTTTTCTTGGATGAATACCCTATAGATATTTGGTTATCCCTCCTCCTTTACACTTCCTATCATGTGTTATACCTTGTATTATTGCGACCCATATTTGTTGTACTCAAGGCCTATCGACCTATCCAAACTAGGGCAGTTGTTCACCTGAACATTACAAAGGTTTATGGCCCATTTAAACAAAAAAATAGACCTTATTTCATGTCTTTAATTTTCCCACATGTGACTATAATGAATATATAAAAACCATTCTCCAAGTATGTTCTATTATGATCCCTCACAAGTCACAAGTCTAAGTTATGTCTGCTAGGTAGCTTATTCAAGTTTTCAATCTGAGGTGATAGCACTGAGTTTAGGTGACTATCCTCCATAGGAATATTACCCAATCTAAAACTTAACCTTCACCAAGTTTGAGCTTTCAAATTTAGTGCTTTTTGCTACAGGATCCGAGATGCAATAGGGGACTGTTAGACCGAGTTGTAATAGGCTTCTAGATAAATGATATGTGCCTTATGTGATGTTCGTTGTTTACAGGTCCGAGAAAGTTTCTTCAATTAAGGGTAAAAAATTTTGTTACATATCTGAGAGAACTATTCAATCACAAAATATAATCCAAAAAATATTTTCATAATTTATCCTTAAGTTTCCTCTCCTCGATCTCCTATAGTTTTGTACCTTGTCTCTCAAAAACCACTGAAATTTTTGGATGCTAAAATGACATGTTTCAATGCTAATTTATACTATATTTAGACCCTTAATGAAGATACACGTCTCATGGAGGGATGCTGGCATGAATTGTTGTGTATAGGTCAGCTAGGGTAGAAATTAGGACATATTGTCTTAAAAATTTGATTTCTCTTAAACTATTGGAAGTTAGGAGGCAAGTTAAGGATCATTAGAAAGAGGAAAGAGCCTTATACATGCTGGAGAAGGAGGGTTATTTCCCTTATGAATTTTTGTAAGTTTTACTATATTCCTTGGGTTTATTTGGATTTTTCATGTATAAGGTCAATGGGACTAGAATGAGGGTCAGGGTAATTTTATTAGCACTTCAAGAGTGGTCTCCAACAATCATTCATATCATCAAGTACATATCATCATTCATGTCATCATCAAGTGTGGCATCATATGGTATTCAACAGTCATCCATCATCCAGAGCAAGGGCATCATCAAGTGTGTCATCATTTATGTCATAATCGAGTGTGTCATCATATCGTCTTCGACAATCATCCATCATCAAGATTAAGTACATCATCATGGTTTTATGGCTTCTTCATCATGAGAAAGGATATAATATTAGGGCTTCTTCACTAGGGAAAGGGCTTGATTCTTCTTCATTAAGATTAGGCATCCTTATTCTAAAATCTAGGTCACTATTAGCATAAATGAAGGAGGGTTTGTCATCACAGGCACAGGATTGGCACTTAGGTATTATACATAAATATTTTATTTTTAGGGAATCATGGGCATCTTATACTTTTTCATTAATGGCTTGACATCTTCATAACCTAAGGGAAACCTCAGCACCTAGCTTTTACTTCATTAATGGAATACTTACCACCTAGGGTTTGCATGAGGCTCATTTATTACAATAATATTTGTCATCTCCAATAATGCCATACTAACATCAATGACAACTTTGACCAACACCCACATGATCCCTAGCATCTTGCACCTACGTGTCAGCCTCTCTGGTTCTCTTCCTCCCCTCTATAAAAATATTATGGTTGAGTGGGTGCCTCCACTTGGACTCCTCTCTACCCCTCCACATATGGCTACTCCACAACATCCTAAAGATTTATTTAAGGCTCCTCGTTTGCTGCTATAAGCTCATCCTTTGGTGGGATACTCAGTTGTCGCTCTAGAGAGAATCTTATAGCCTTCTTCTTATCAAATCTGAAATCTATCCTCACCATTGTCATTATGAGTGAGGGAAAATACACCCGATAATTATTTGGTGTCTCTGTGTATCCTACAAAGAGTAAATCCCATATCAATTGTAGGATCCAATTTCTTCCTACTATCCTTGGAGACATGAGAATACACAATAGCTCCAAAAATTTGAAAATAGGATACATCTGGCTTTCTCCCAAAGAAATATTCTACGAGTGTTATCATGCCAAGTATTATATGAGGGATCTTGTTCTGCAAATAAAATGTGGTGTTTTATGCTTCTTCCCATAGGTGTAATGCCAACCCTTGATCATGCAACATGGCTCTTCTTGCTTCCACTATGCTTCTGTTTTTGCTTTTAGGCACCCCATTTTGTTATGGGTTATGAGGTGCTATTAGTTCTCTTCTAATACCCTCTTTGGCACAAAATTCCTTGAATTTATTAGATACAAACTCTCCTCCATTATCATTTCTCAGGGCTTTTAATTTCTTACCAGCCTGATTTTTAGCCAATGCTTTGAATTCAAAAAATATGGAAAAAAAATCATCCTTTTTCCTCATGAAGAAGATCCAACATTATTGAGAAAAGTCATCAAAACAAATCACATAGTACCTATGTTTTTTTGTAGAGATTTTAGAAAATAATCCACATAAATCATATTAGGATCGCTCCAAGATTACTCTACCTCTTCTATCTCAGTCCTAGACGGTGGATTTGACATATTTCCTTAGTGTGCATCCCTTGCAGACATTATGTTGCTCAAGGGTGCATTTCGGGAGACCGGGGGTAATCCATTGCAAGATTTTTAAGGCCACATGGTGTAAGTGTCCCATGTGTCTATGCCAGAGTTATCCAACATCTCGACTCTAATGGCATCCTTAGCACCTAGGTTTTACTTCATTAATGGCATCCTTAGCGCTGAGGGTTTGCATGAGGTTCATGTATGACAAGAATATTTTTCATCTCCAATAATTCCATATTGAGAGCAATGACAATTGTGACCAACAACCACATGATCCCTAGCATATTGCACCAACATGTCAGCCTCTCTGGTTCTCTTTCTCCCCTCTCTAAAATATTCTTGTTGAACGGGTGCCTCCACTCAGCCTCATGTCTGCCCCTCCATATATGGATAGTCCAAAACATACTAAATCTTTGTTTAAGGCTCCGCCTTTGGAGATAGAAGCTCCTCCTATGGTGGGATAATTAGTTGTCACGCTAGAGAGAATCTCATAGCCTTCTTCGAATCAAATCTGACATCTCTCATCACCCTTGTCATTATGAGTGAGGGAAAATCCACCCGATAATTATGTGGTGTCTCTGTGTATCCTAAAAGGACTCCCATATCAATTGTAGGCTCCAATTTCTTCCAGCTATCCTTGGAGACATGAAAATACAAAATAGCTCCAAAAATTTGAAAATGGGATACATCTGTATTTCTCCCAGAGAAAGCTTCTTGGGGTGTGATCATGCCAAGTATTCTGTGAGGGATCTTGTTCTGTAGATAAACTGTGGTGTTTCATGCTTCCACACATATATGTAATGCCAACCCTTGATCATGAAACATGGCTCTTGTTTCTCCCACTATGCTTGTATTTTTCCTTTTAGCCACCCAATTTTGTGGGTTATGAGGTGCTATCAGTTCTCTTCTAATACCCTCTTTGACACAAAATTCCTTGAAGTCATTGGATACAAATTCTCCTCCATTATCATTTCTCAGCAATTTTAATTTCTGACCAGTATTATTTTCAACCAATCCTTTGAATTCAACAAATATGGAAAAATATTCATCATTTTTCCTCATGAAGAAGATCCAACATTTTCGAGAAAAGTCATCAACAAAAATCACATAGTACCTGTATTTTTTGTAGAGATTGTAGAAATAGTCCACATACATCATAGTGGACTCGCTGCAAGATTACTCTAGCTCTGCTATCGTGACCCTAGAAGGTGGATTTGACATATTCCCCTAGTGCGCATCCCTTGCAGGCATCATGTTGCTCAAGGGTGCATTTTGGGAGACCCGTGGTAATCCATTGCATGATTTTTAAGGCCACATGGTGTAAGTGTCCCATGTGCCTATGCCAGAGTTATCCAACATATCAACTCTACACATTTTATGCCTTGCTACTCAGTGCATTGCTTTCATCCACCTCAAGTTTATAGAAAATTTTCACTCTAACTCCAATATATTTCACTTGCCTTGTAGCTACATGCTTGAGAAAATATTTTCACTGGCTTAACACAATATCATAACTTGTGTCCTCTAATACAACTACAAAAATCAAATTCTTCTTCAACCCAGGTACATATATAATATCTTTCAAATGAAGATGGGAGCCTGACTCCCTCTTAAATGTGACAATATGAATTCATTTGGTACTATACCTCCCATCATCTCCAAGTTCTATGTGGATCTAGAGATCCTTCTCCTCTAGGCTACTGAAGAATTATTTTCTTCCTATCATATGGAGTGAGGAACCAAAATCTAGGTACCACACACTCCCCATTACATTGTTTTCCACACACGAAATCAATGTGAAGTCCAAATCAAATTGGGATGTGAGAGAATCACCTTCTGCTCCTCCTGAGGTCTTATTATTGGATTTCTTATGTGGATACTTGTTTGCATAATGTCCATATCCATGACAGTGAAAACATTTTATGTTATTGAGTTCCTTACTCTTTCCATTATTCTAGCTAGCCTCAGGCCTTCCTTGGGCCTTCTTGCACTTGGAATTATTTCCCTTTCCTTCCAAGGAAATTTTTTCTTCCTCCTCAGCTTTGGATGTTACTCCATCTCTAGTGTTCCTTTGGATTTATTCTTGCACCAAATTGACAAAAGTCTCTCCCAATTTGGTAAATTTTCCCTTCCATTTATAGATTCCTGGTAACAATGTGTTACACATTATTTTGTCACCATGACATTTGATTGTTCATATGGGTCTATCACCACCTAGATCATGTTCCCTTAGAAGTCAAAAACCTTAATGTTCCTAAATCGAGTCTTGGAATTGGAGAAAAGCTCTGTAAAACCCTTAAAAGTGTACTTGCCGGGTTTTTCTAGCCTTTCCCTATGCATGTGTTGTTGTTTGATCAATAAAATATGGCAACCCCCACACTTTTTGCCACTATTACCTGCGCACCCCTGCGAAAAGAAAATTTAAAAAAAAGTAAATTCTAAAAGCCTAGTTGGTCGAATATTCTCCCAATTGGAAGCTTCTAGAGTCACGATCAATTCGAGCTTTATCCCTCCACTCATGGAGCTTATCCCTTGGTCCATGGAGATCAAATCCCAAATCCCTCCACTTCATAGAAACCAAATCTAACCATAGGAAACCCTTAAGGGTTTCCTATGGTTTCACACCTCTGTCTTGAAGTGAGGGTTTCCTATGGTTAGATTTGGTTTCTATGAAGTTATGCGCAAGAATGTAGGCCTTAGATCTCTTAATTATGGTAAATATCCACATCAAATCTCCCTCAGGGTGCAGAAACCTAGTTCCAACAACCCCCCATACTGCTTCGGGTGAGACTTTGGTCTCCGCAAGCAGATCACTGCCGAAAGGGCCAGTAGTTGGACGGTTTTGTTGGTTGCGTAGAACACTCTTAAACTCGGTCAGGTTCCCTCATGCCAACAAATGGTTCCATTGTTGGGATCAGGATGTGTTTGAGGGATATTTGATGTCGTAGCATCCAACGAAGAACGAACTGCAAGATTGGCTCGGTAAGGAGGTGCACAAATTTTCAATCCAAGAAAACCAAAACCCTAAATATATGTTGAGGATCAGGAGAAAAGGTATATCTACATGGAGGTCCACAAAAATTTCTTTTTTTCCTTTGTGACTGAGTTACACGAGTGGTTATCTCAGCTGACTGAATTTCAGACTTGTGCAAAGGACGGTACGATCACCAAGTGGATTCCTGAGCTGGTTCAACAGTTGGAGAAATCTAGAAATAAAATCACTGACGCAATAGATTATTGGATTGATAGCATTTTTAGTGGGTTTGTGACTAAATTTTCAATTGATACTTTTGTATCATATCCTGAAGTTGAAAGAAGATTTTTCAAGGGCTATAGAGGTTAGTTTATGCGCTCATTGAAACCGTGGATTAAAATTGTTTTATGTGAAAAGGGTACTCTTTGCAACCACATTGAGTAAATGTCCTAAAGAGGACTGAATATGCGCAGTGGAAAAAATTATAGAATAGATCTAGAAGAAGATTTTTGTATAGCACTCTCAAAGGTAAATCTAACAACGATGAGGAGTCTGAAATGGATAGCTCTGGTGAATCTTTGCACTCACAAGAAGAGGGATTACACAATCAAGGTATTTTTGGGTCATTGGCCATAGTTCAGATTCTATCCACTCCGCTCTCAAATCCGCCTCACTCTAACAATTCATCCACTCCACCTCCACCTCCACCATAAGAAATTTATATGGCTACTTCCATCAAGATGTTGTGTGGACAACGTAGCATATCAATAAATATAATGTTAAGATAGCGCAACTGGATACTGGATTTCAAGAACGTGCGCTAGATTGGTACATGAGGTATATGGAAATCAATCCCAATGCCACGATTGATGAGCTTAAGACAACATTGAAGGACCAGTTCAAAAAGCCAAAATACTACTCTCAATGTGTGACCAAATTAAAGGAGATCCACCAAGAAGTCAACGAATACGTATGGGAGGCAGACCAACGATTGAAGCGCACCATCAGAGATGGCCCGATTTACTATTGGTAACACACAACACAAAGAATGTTTCATTGCTATGCTACTACGGCATCTGTGACAGTCTTTAAACCAACATAATATTGCGACATAGGCTGAAGTTGTGGAGATTTCCATGAAGCTAGAAGCCTAACCTGTACCTTCCACACAGAATGGAGCTCATCAAATCCAAAGGCAGATAGTTGCACTGCAATTAGAAATACAAACTTTGCGAAAGGAGAAGGAAAAGGATGTGTGCGCAAGAGTTTAGTGCACATGCTATAAAGCTGAGGGAAATCACAGGGATCAATTTCCTATATATAATAACTATCTAGTGGTTGGTGGACCAAGTACAATTAAGAACAAAGCAGGGCCTAGTGAGGTTCCCAAACTATGGTGTGTGATTTTCTAACAAATGGACTGCATACGACAGACTTTTTCCCTAGGCTTGGTAAATATATTTCAGAGCTACAAAAACCTTACTGCACATTCAGTCGATCTGTGATACATGATGACAAGAATTTTCACAGCTTTGATCTGATGATTGAGCAAGATGGCTCGTATATATTGAAGACTGAGGGTAGAGGACCGGATTTTCCTGCATCACCATCTGGGCGCAATGTATTTCTAGACAGAGGACAAGGAAGAGGCAGAGGGGCTGGTCATTGAAGGGGACAACTGATCTAAATGAACGTATTAGTTTTGCTGTGCTAAGGGTGTTTCAGTTTTAAAAACATTTTCATAATTGGTTCATTAGTTTGCATAAGGATTGAGGAGTTTTTCCATGAATTATAGATGAAATTTAGTGAATTAGAAGCATAAAATAAGTCTAAATAACACTTAACAATAGTGTAAAATAGATAAATAAGTCACCACATGAATTTTACACAACAGGCATGATGAAGCAGTTCACCCCTTCTAGGCTACATATGCTGGTCCAGCTCCCAATGGCTTGTCCATCTTTCATTATGCTCAAAATTTTTCTATTACATGTAGTTAAAGTGCTCTAATGGCTATTTTATCTGCACCAATGGCTTCAAAATTCTCTAATTAGTCAAGAATGACTCTTCATTAACTCAGAATGGTCGAAAATTGAGCCTCCTACACTTTTTTTCCAATATCTCCTAGGAAAACTCCACTAAATGTGGAGAACTCCAGTTAAATGGAATTAAATTAGGGTTGACCACCAAATTTTGTACGCCCCTATCCTCTATTCCAATAAAGCTACAAAATTAATGTTATGGTTAGGGTGGTGGCCACATGCGCACCCCAACCATTAAGTGTCTTGTCCGTTAGCAGAACCTCTACTCGAAACTGCAGTTTACCATATAACATGGACCTATCAATTATGGACCCACGTATACAGTCGTAAGCTCATAACAGTAGAATCCTTTAATGGATCTTTTCAGTTTCAAAAAAATCACAATCATATTATAAGCTCATCATAGATCAGAAGACATATGGTTTCGCAATCTCATGTCGCTAGTTATAACTCATACCCTTAACTAAACAATGGGACTATCGACACAAAGTTGTGATGGGTTTCCGCATCACAACATTGTAATTTTAACCTTTTATCACACTTCGGCGTCCTATAGATTTAACATGCCACTGCTAATGATAAATCATAAATCTTGCGAAGTGCGCAGTGCTGACACGTGGTCACACCATCACATCGCAACATAAATAACATAACCTACAATGAATTAATGTATTCGACACACCTTTATTCAATATTTATACTTCGTCCTCCGACAGTATTACATCTCCGTATCGCATATAAGATATATATATATATATATATATATATATATATATATATATATATATATATATATATATATATATATATATATATATATATATATATATATATATATATATATATATATATATATATAGATATATATATTAACTTGCGATGAATGAATGGTAAACATAATAATCTTCGATGCGATGTATGCTCGTCCATCTGTCCACATTGTCGCTTTGTTCGCTTTGTTCTGCAATTTGAACTTACTGCCAATTCCACCTGCACAATTCATCTGTTGATGAATGCTTCCATATTCAATCAGAATGCAATATCTTCCTCATATGAGATTGGTTTTTCGAACCATTCATGGCACTAGAATAAGGAAGGCGAGATATACGCAACCATTCTGGTTTCAATCCAATCTTGTAACTTTGAATTTTGAGAAAAATTTATGAACTCTTGATCAACAACTAATTTTTTATAACTGTGGGGAAGTTGGTCATTATGTGTGTGAATACTAGAATACAACATAACAATCTTGTAGGTATTGTAGACAGTTTTATCATGTTAATGAATATTTCCCTATACCTCTTGTAAAAATGTAGGAAAGGAAACCACAGACACCTACACAAAATGTTGAAATTATGAGAGAGAAATAGCGCACTGAAGACCCTAGCATAAATATTATAACTAGAAGTAGTGTAGCAACTGGAGAAGATAAAGCAAAAGGTAAGAGAACTATCACTGATGTTTGGGTCCAGAGATCTACTAATAAAAATGAAGGGTTTAATCTACAAAGGGAGAAGGAAACATGTGTCGCAGCAAAGAAGGACTTCGCGGATCATGGCACATCTAGAGTTCCAAGCAAGCCTGCCATGGATACCATCGAAGGGGCCGAGCCTGCAGAGATGAAACCATTTTTACAGGCCTATCTCAAGCTTCTACACAATAAGAAGGGAGTTGATTATCTTCAAGATCTGATTAATAGTTGCGCCAAAAAATAAAACCCCAGTTGGATCAAAATGATCTCATTAATATCTAAAAGAACAAGAGAAGAATTGGCTGAGAGATGTGCCTGACTACTCAGATAGGAGAGTTTTAAATGGAATAGGTCATTCTGGATTTAGGCTCTAATTCCAATTTCATACCAAAGCAGACTTGGGAGAAAATGGAAGATCCTAAGCTGGAATGGTCTACAATACAGTTGTGCATGGAAAATTAGCTGAACATTATCCCAATGGGTAGAATTTCTCGCGTCATAGTTCATATCGAAGGCGTTAAGGCACTGGCTTATTTTGAAGTTATTCATATTGTTGATGATTCATATCCATATCCCACGTTGTTGGGTTTCGGTTGGGCTATTGACATGGATTCTATCATCAACCTCATGCACAGAAGTATGGTGTTTGAAAACAATGGAACCAGGGTTGTGGTCCCACTGGATCATGCAGAAGGAGAAATATATACATAACCGGTGCGCACATAAGAGGACATTGATCATATATACAAACTGATTGCGAGAGATAAATATTGGATCAATCCCACAACATATGCTTGGATTAGTTGGGATAGAGATAGTTCGTGCCACTCAGACTCAGATGAGGAATTGGAGAATTGGCAGAACATTTTGCATGAAATCTCTACACTGCGCTGCAATCGAGTAACCAAATATCTACGATGAATATCCTCTTAGGTGTGGGAATTACCTTATTATGATGGTATAGTCAGTGTCACTCATTTCTTAGATGAATTTGAAAAGGTTGTTCCAGAGACACAAGGATTCCATGTGCTTGACTTAGTGCTACACTCAACTCCAATGCATTGGTGGGAGACACACAATGACAACTTGGCGAATTGGGAAGAATGTACCCATATGATGCAACTGCAATTTGGAAAACCCAATACCTAGTTGGAAGGAACCTATGTAGGAAAAAAAGATCCACACATACATTTAGCCAGGTGGGCTACAGCTTGGGGAGAAGAGTTGCAGCCATGATGGGTGCATACATTCATCCATACTCTAAGTAGGATTCCTATGAATTGGTACCAAGAGGTTGAGTTGCGACGAGGCACACCGGAATGCACTGCGCTATGGCAAAGCTTTGTGTTAACGTTCAATTTTGAGATTGGATTCCCATACATCAATATTTCCTTACACACAATTCAGGATGCGGTCTTTGACATGCCAGAGAAATCATAAGAACGAGCCCTACGCGCATGGGATGCGTAGATGAAGGATATAATTTACTTTCGGAATGTGACTATTAAAGAGAATTAGGAAGACCAAACACTAGAAGGAAAAGAAATTCTAACGGAGGTTATAAAGGAGATTTTTAGTGTTATAAAATTGAACAAAATTGTCCAAAAAAAATTCTACAACATTCGTTTTTGGTACCTATGTCAATTTTGAGCTTCTAAATGGAACTTCAACACAACGAAAAAATTGGCTACTGTAGAGGTTTTTACGGGACAGATTTATTATCTACAAGACTTTCATGTGTGAATGCACCGGTGCATTTTAACATGTACGCACCGATACTATAACATACCAAGCACCAGATGGAACTGCAAACACACCTGTGGTGTTTGGAAACCACCTGTGCGTGTCACCCACAAAGACGCACCGGGCCTATAGAAGGTGCATGCACTGGCGTTGTTAAGGTGTAAAAACGCATCGAGTCGTTTAGGTGTTAAAACGCACAGGGTCGTTAAGTTATAAAAATGCATTGGTGCATTAAAGGCAAACCATACCGATGCATGCAATGCCTATCCGCCTGCCCGGATGGTAGTCATTGATCAAGCGCATCGGGATTTCTAAATGGTATTGGTATTTGGTGTGGTGTCCTTAGGCCATAGAAATGCACCAGTGTGCATTATCATACAAACGCACCAAAGGCACAATATTATACACATGCACCGTAAACCTTACGCTCCACCTCGGTAAAACATCGTAATCTATGAGATCTATGACAGTGCAATTATTGTGATTTTTTAAAATTCATTATTCATCAAAAGTCAACACATATCTTATAACAATATTCATATCAAATAAATTTTTATTAGTGCATTGTAATGTGATGTTTGGATGAATTTGTTATATCATATCATCAGATTTCACATCTCTTCTTTATAATATTTAATCATCCATATATTTAATCAGTGGTGTAAAATTTTACAGCAACAATGGAGAACACAATAGAATAAATTAATATATATATATATATATATGACACTCTTTGTCATACAAAATGGGACAGTTATTGGTATCCCTTTTTCTTTCAATTGAGACACTATGTCTATTACATTAAACAAAATGTATGATTTCACACAAAAATATTTCAAAAAATACAATGCCTTTCTTAGATATCCAAACATATTGATCATCATTCTTTGTTGGAACTGTTGTCACTGCTCGAGCTACTTCCATGACTTGGGTTATTTGGAGGAATATTTTTTTCATTGTGTTGATTGTTTTCTTCTTCTTCAAGTTCCATCTACAAACACAAAAATAAAGTGTAATGAGTGTATATACATAGGTGAGAATAATGAAAATTTCAATATTAAATAATATACATCAATGTAATTGAAAAGAAATGTACCATAGCAAGAATTTACTTGTGAACTATACACATTTTTTCAAAACAAAATTTCATGTCATCTTTCAACAATTCATTTGTTGGTGTAGTTCCATACTTTGTTTCCTACAAGTTTTATACACCATAAAAAATCATAGATTTAATATAAAAGTTTTTTTTTTCTACTAATTATAGATGGGTCTAAGTAAAACAAGATAGATACTTACAAATTCCACAATTAATTTTTGATATGCCAACATATACTGACAACCCATATTTAACCCAATGTCAATCAATTCTTCTAATAGTTCTTCTTTCTATGTTAGTACCCATTTGAAGACATTCAATAATGATTGTTGTAAAAAAACTTAAAATATACAAAAATAAAATCTAGTTAAGTTGTTATAAGGAAGTAACAATTACTCACAAACATAGAGATAAACCCTTTTCTTCCTTGTTGTCCTATTTTACGTGCTGAATGGATTCCATTTTCTTTTATTTTCTGCAATAAAATACTTGAAAATTAATATTTAAAGCTAAATTATTTATTTATTGTACCTAATCAAAAAATTCAATGATTACATAATAAATTTTAAGCACGTTGTTGTTGAGATGGCTTCTCGTGCGATGTAATTATGTCCATTTCTTTGACCATCTCCTTGTACACCTTACATTCCTACTGGAATATTTTTGATATCAACTCGTTCATCCTTTGATATTTTCATAATCTTCGTGAAAAAGTGTTGAGATTCAACAAGATGATGAGCTTAGTGAAAAGGGTCGTCTTTACTAAGTGGGCCCACAAACTATTTTTGGCGCAAGTCTATTTTTAGACTATGTCTATTTTTAGACATGATGATCATATTTCAGAAGTTGCAGGATGCTATTTGTGGATGGTTGGTCAAGTTGGAAAAACAGATGAAATTCTATTTTTAGAATATTGGGCGAAGTCTATTTATAGATCGTCAATCTAAAAATAGATGCATGTCGATTATTATTAGCTCTTAATAATAATCAGACTCTAAACAACAACTTATTCTCTTGGAGCACTTCAGTTCAGTGCACAGATGTGGCACATCAGTGGATTGAGGGAATTACACAATTCCCAAGGGTTTACTAGAGCTAATGCATGGAGGACTCAGTTAGAACTCAAGTGGCGGAGTTATGGCACAGTTGGAAGAGTAGTTGATGGAGTTGTATTTAGTTTAACTCAGTTAGACTCAGTTGAGATAGTTGTATCTAGTCTAACTGAATGATACACTAGTGAGAGTGGAGTGAATTAATTAGTTAATTAATTCACAAATAATAACTCATTAATCAACTGAAAAATATAGTAGTTAACTATAGTGCATGGTAGTTTCCGTGGAGACCCAGTGGAGAGGTAGGTGAAAGGGTAAGATGGACTATCTGTTGTGACTATAGTGATGCATTGATTGCATCACACACACATTGGAGTTTCCAATGAGGATTGCGTAGTCAAGGCAAGAGTAATTCGAATTCATTCAGAGCTATTCTTCAGCAAGGATTGCGCAATGGAGGCAGGCTATCAGGAGGCAGAGATCGGTGCATGGATTTGCAAGATTGTTCCTAATTAGTGTATGATGATTGTACTATATTGAGAGCTTGATAAGCTTTGTATGAGGATTGTCATATGATTCCATGATACATAATATATAGTTGGGGTTTTTAGCTTTAGGCTTTCCCGGTTAAAAACAACTGTGTTATGTGCGATTATTTTTATTTATGCTTTACATGTGTGTGCAATTAATTTTCCGCAAAAGATTAACAAGTGGAATGATTCAGTATCTTGCATAAAGTTAAATGGTGTGAGATCAGGTGAATCTAGGACATATGCATGCTTAGTTCATATAATTTCTACATGCAATCATAGCATTGTTAATTGAAGATTGCAATTGTAAAGTGAGTTTATGCTGGTGGAAAATTCGAATTTGCTACAGAAGATTCTTGGTGCAGAAGTTGAGCATACATTGAAATGGCCTTCAATGGGTTGCGATTGGAGTATGCCCTTGATGGGAGCTCGAATTACATAGCCTGGAAGGACAGGATGGAGGCAGTGTTGGAGTATAATGGACTGAAGGAGTTCATCGATAGAGATGTTCCTAAGCCGGGATCTAGCGTTGCTGCATTACTTGACGCATGGAAAAAGAAGACAGCAAAGACGAGGAGAATTCTGTTGGAAGGTGTGAAGGACCATATTGTCTCCAGCATTCATGGGAAAGCCACTCCATTCTTAATGTGGAAGGCTTTGACAGACTTGCTCCAAAGCAGAAGTGACCAGAGGAAGTTGGCGCTTAAAGACAAGCTCAGAAAAATAAAAATGGAGAAAGGCGACAGTATTCCAAAATACCTCACGAAGTTTGTCCATTGCAAGGATGAACTGGGAAGTGTGGGGATTACTGTTGATGATGAAGACTTGGTGAGCTTGGCTCTCCTTGGGCTTCCGAAGAGTTGGCATATCTACGAAGACTCTGTCAATGGACAGGAGAAACTGACGAGATGGGAGCGACTTTGGTCGAATCTTGTGCAGGAGGAGATAAGGCGGGGTCCTAGGGATGGATCTTCATCGAAGAATGAAGATGAAGAGAATTGCGCTTTGGCTGCCAAACAAAGGAAATGGAAGGGGAAGAAACATCCTTCAAAATCCGAAGCTAAAGGCAAGAAGTAGGATTTGTCCAAAGTGAAGTGTTTTCACTGTCATGAACATGGGAATTTCACCATACTGTCCACAGAAGAAGAAGAACAAGAAGGCTGCTGGATCTGCAGCTGGAGAGGCCTTAGAACTTTATTTCCCTTTGTTCGCATGCTTGGTTTCAAGCTGTATGGAATCAGTGTGGTATCTTGATAGTGGCGCGTCTTTCCATATGACGGGAGACAAAGAGTTGTTTAGTGACTTGGAGGAGAAGGACCTCCAGATGCATATAGAGATGGGCGATGATGGTCGGTATAGTGCGACTAGCATTGGGACCATTAAATTTGAGAGGGAGTGCGGTAATCCATTCTTGTTGAAGAATGTTATGCATGTTCCAAGTCTGAAGAAGAACTTGGTCTTAGTCGTAATGCTCGAAGACAGAGTTTATGATGTTGTTTTCAATGAGGGAAAATCCTTCCTTCGACATAAAACAACAGGTCAAACCAAGAAGATAGGGGTTCGAATTAAGAATCTCTACAAGCTGGAGGTAGATGGCTACGCTGCAATGGTGGGCAAAGCAGAAGAAGTGGTGAGCCGGGATGAGGGTGAATTATGGCACAGGATATTGGGCCATCTTCACCATGGCGCTTTGAAGATTTTGCAGCAGATTTCTACTCGACTTCCCAAGGGTAATCTTGCACAGTCAGATCAGTGCAATGGATGTACTATGGGTAAGTTTGTGAAGACCACCTTTCATGAGAAGGAGAACCATGCTTTGGTGATCTTGGAGAGAATTCACACAGACGTGTGTGGCCCTTTCTTGGTTGCTTCAACAGTAAAGCACATGTATTATGTTATATTTTTTTATTACTATTCTCGTACATGCTAGATCTTCTTCATGCAGAAGAAGAGTGAAACATTCTCAAATTTCTGTGAGTTCAAGGCATTGGTGGAGAAGGAGTCTGTTAGAGTCGGTCTTTACATCCCTCCGTCAGAGATCATTTCTCTTATTGCATTTCATTTTTAAGTGTCTCATTCCGCTCATTCATCTGAATTCTGTTAGGGGTGTGCCATTTTTTGATGGAAGGGCTTTCTTTTCTCGTTTCCCTCATGTTTGAACCTGCTGGGTTGGTCAAAATTTCTCAAAATTCATCAAAGTTCAGTTCATGTCATTTACAGTCATAGATGGTTATTTTGGTCAAAAAGAGTCTTTCAGTTTCTAGGTCTAGGGTTTGGTCTTCATAAATGTTAAATAATGCCCGCAGGCCATGAGGATGTCTTCAATAAGTTTTCATTTCAAGATTTTCATCGTCAATAATGCTCAAGGATGTTTCTTCTTCAAAACTCTGTTTTGAAGAAGAAATCGTCAAATTTGTTTCTTGTAATAAATATGTATTTTAAAGTTTTTCCACCATGAAGTACTTCAAAAGCAGACTCTGGTCTTCCTTTTCCGAAGTTCAATGCCACCATCCCTACAAAAATCAACCAGGAAATCATCATTTCAAGCCAGAAAATCAAAAGGGGAAATTTGAAAAATAGAGTTGTATTAAATGTGAAAAAGTGCTAATGCCAAACATTACAAAATGGGTTTGTGAGAAACAAAAATTGAATCCACCACTATAAGACATTTTCATTTGTCTTGAAACATTCATTTTCATCCAAGAAGATCGATTGAAGTCGATTTGAGTGGTGAGAGGGCAAATTGTAATTTCAAAAACCAAGACTATGTTTGTAAGTCTGCGCGGCGCATTGGGAAAGGGCGCGGTGCACACAGGCTGTGCGACGCATTGGGCGGTTTTCCACAGTGAAATTTTCTTCTGGCGCGGTGCACCCACACGACGTGGCGCACAGAGCCTCCAAGGCCAAATTCATTTCCGCTCCATAAAAGCTCAATTCCATTTAGCTCATTTTTCTCCAAGTAAGTTGACAAAGCCTGTTCAGTGATTTTAGTCATGTGTGGTGTGGTTTAGAGATGAATATATTAGAGTTTGGTTGGTGAAAGAATAAACCCTATACCCATATTAAAATATTCTCCCTAGGGTTTGAAAAGAGGTATTGAAATTTGATTATTGGTGCTTAAAACTCCCACCCCATTTTCATTTGTGCTCTCATCACTGTTATCATACTGTTATCATATTGTTATCATAATCCCTTCTCCTATTCCCGCTGTCCCATATCCCTTATATCCTTTGTTCCCATGTTTCATCCTAAAACCCTATCACTTGCCATCACTTCCCTCCCTTCATATCATTGATAAAATTCTAATTCCCAAAGACATTCAAAGACTGTTTTGACATCCTTGACTTCACCTAGCTTCAATATTGCATTTCATTTATCCCTATCCCTAAAAACTACCCCCATCACTATCACCCATTCCTATATCACTTATAAAGGCTCCAAATCCCGAAGTTCCCCAAGCAGTAAGTGACTGTCCTTCCATTACAAATTCACTTGACAGTCTATTGTATTCATTGTGATATTTCCTCACAGCCTCTCATTACATATGTGGCACACTTGGTATTGAAAGACAAACTCTTGTTTTCACCACCTACATATCAGCATAAACACCTTGTTTTCAGCACCATGTCAGAGACAAATTCATCATATGAGCAGGGATATGAGCAAGACAGTGACTCAACCACCGAGCTAAATGTACCGAGGAGGTCTCATAAAAGTGGCAGGCACGTCAGAGAGGAGCCCACTTCTTTGGCTCAATTGCAGGCCTGCCCGCTTGCAATGACATGCTTTCAGCAACATTCATGTTTTCGGTATTGTGAGCTGATATCTCAGATTCAACACCATCAGGAGTTGGTTCGCTTATTTGTCCTACATTTGTGTGATGGTCATGTAAACCTTGCTGGAGTGAACTTCACCTTGACACCAGAGACCATTTCTGAGGCAACCGGGATACCAAACATAGGTGAGGAGTGGAATAAGAGACAACAGTTGGATAGAGCATATTATGAACCTTACATCAGGCCTGGATATTTGAGGCAGCTTAGTAGGGTATTCCCGTTCCGGTTTCTGAAGGAGTCCTATGCGCCATTAATGAAACTCATCATTAGATACTTCAGCTGTGAGGGTAGATTCTCACGCCTTTATGCATACCATATCAGACTTTTGATGCATTTCACAAGAGTGAGACTGATGAATATTCCATACTTCATGTGCCGAAACATAGAGCGGATGACTACCCTTGTGCAGAAGAAGACTCCAGAGCAGCAACATAACAACATTTATCATTATGCGCTCATTAAAATAATTGTAGTAAATCAGCTTGGATTGCAGGGCATTACATGGGAGGAGTTCATTTCCCGTGACTTCATTACAACCCCTCAGCCTCCTCCAGATATTGTTCACGATGCAGGTGAGCCTTCGCATCAGTTTGAGGTTCCTGAGACAGAGCCTATCAGTGTTCCAGTGTGTGTTACCTATCAGAGAGGTACCAGAGCCTTATTTTCAGCAGCACGACGAGTACTATCTCTGCCCAGGGTGGACGGGGTCTCGCCTTCTACATCAGCACAGTTACAGGATAGAGGCAAGAGGCCTATGCATGATGAGGGCCCCTCAGGAGGCCAAGATACTGATTTTATATTGATCGATGTTGATTCGAGCTCTCCCAGCTCAAAGCTGAAAGAAATCATCCAAGAGAAAAAAGCTGAGATCGACACACTGACCGAGAAATTGCAGAGAGCTCAGTGGGTTATAAATTACTTGGAGCAGAAGAATAAACAATTGGAGGATCAACACACACTCATGGAGCTGCAGAGAATCTGCGAAGACCGGGAATTAGCCCGGAAGAGACCAGGTGACATGACACCATTTGAGTGAGAGACTTGCCTTACGAGAGTCAAAATTCATTTGGAGAAGCTCTTGGAAAAGGCCAATAGGGACAAATACATGCTCAGAGATATGAAGAACCACTATTGGGCCCGCACACATGTTTGCAGAGCCAGGATGAAGATCCTGAAAGCGAGGTTGAGAAGAGCACTGAAACGTCGGAAAAGGCCTGATCCACTCCGAATATTGGTCGAAGCCTTCTTGGCTGAGCATGAGACATGATGGGAGACCTTCACTCCTAATTTCAGCAAATTTGGAGTAAATTTTTTCATTTTTGAAAATTTTGGTTGCAAAACAGGTTTTTCTGCCCGACACGTCGCGCCACCCGACGCGCGCTTATGATTGGGACATCTTCTGGAGGAAAACTTGATATTTTTGGGTTTTTTATGGTAAATTATGCATGCTCAGGAATGGCTGAGAGATTTCATGAAGTTATGGGTGGTCTTAAAGGTCAAAAACACTCCAAAAATGGCCTTTTTGCCACTTTTTGCACTAGCAGGAACCAGTCTTGGGAGATTGCAGTTTTGGAGGGGAAAATGGCATCCAAATTGACAAATTCCACTTGGGTTGGATATCAGACAAACAGGGCTTTCCAAAGAGCTATCATGAGCTCAATTTGGACTTCAGGAAGTGCCCCAAAAACAAGTTCAAAGTGGCGCGGCGCATTGAGTTTTCTGGCGCGGCGCATAGAGGAATTTTGCCCAATTTTCACTTTTCAGCTCAGAAATTCGACCAGTTTGACTAGTTTCACTTTTGGATGTAATTATTGATCTATCTTGATGTAATTTTGTAGCTATGATGTAAATTTGGCATGTTTTTACTTGTTCTAGAGGATTCATTCACTAAAAATTGAAAATTAAGTGAATGGATCAGTTTCCTAGCATATAGAGGCAAGTTGTTTGGCTGCCTAGATTTCAGTTCCATGTTTAGAATTGGTTGAAACAACTCCTAGAAGGATGAGCTCGACCCCTAGAGACATGGGAAAGGATTAGGATGATCTATATATTGTATTTTCTGAGTCCTTTTCAGGGTTGGATACTTGGGAAAAGTTTGGCACCTCATTTTATATTCATTTCAGATTTTTGGCAAAGGAAAGACCAGAGTTTTGTAGCACTTGTTGGGATCCTTGTGGCTCTTAGTTTTTATGATGTTTTTCTCCATGTATCTGTAAGTTTCATTAATTTTTACTTATGCCATTTTCCTTCTCTTTGCTTCTGAATTAAACAGTAACTAAGGTAGAATTCATTAGTTTGATGGTGCTCTGCCTTAAAATTTTGTTTAGTTTTATATGTTTTCGTCAATTTGAAGAGGATCCTTGCACCTTCTTGCCCTCTTCAACTCCTCAACAGTCTGTTCTATCCATTCATTTAATCTAAGACATCAAAGTCATTGCCTTCCCTGCCCCAACTTGAACTCTGCAAGAATTTGGCCTCATCCCCAAGCCCAAAATTGTCTTTCCCCTTTTTCCAACAAAATCCCAAAAAATCAAAATCAAACCATCCTATTTGTTTATCTAGCCTAAGATCAGTTGTTGTTTTAGTCATCTCAAGCCCCTTTGAATATTTTCATTGAGATTGACCCAGAGAGAGCCCTCTCCTATCCTCGTAGGGCTAGCTATGAGGCTGAGCGTGGTTTCGTGTTGTCCTTTTTCTGCCTTATTTCAGCCTAAGGTGGATTTAGGCACTAACATAGTGGCGACCATACTGGGGAGAAAAATAGTTTGCTTGTTGGTGTTATTTTTTTCATAAGTTACAGACGGAGCCTGAAGTTATGCCAGGTAGCTTTTGAAACGCTTTTGCTTTGCATTAGCGGAAGTAGATAAACGTTGCTTCAGTCAATCTTCGGTTTAGCTTGTGAACGTGAAATTTGACTTGTGAATTACCCCAGTATATTACATCGTTCTGGACTTTTGGGTGATTGAGTCTAGAATTTGATAGGCTGAATAGATCGGTTTTGTCCTTTGATTTTTGAATAGATCAACACACTGGCTTCCAGAAGACATACAAGATCAAATCCCGATCCTGATCCGCCTCCAGTATATGAGAATCCCAATCTGATTTCAAGAATCCTTCGTCGAGAAAGTCCCGTGATCCCTTTGTTTAAATCTCATTCATGTCCGACTGTATTTGAGTTCCTTGAAGATATTGAGTTTGATGATCAATTCGAGCTGTCGTTGTTTGAAACTAAATCTGAAAGTGCTACTGGTTCTACCGTCATAAATCCCGAGTTTATAAAGTATCTTGAGATTGAACAAACTAATAGATCCATTGATAGTTACATCCTGAACATTCAGAACTCTATTGTGGCAACGAATATTCCTGAGTTTATCGAATCTTCTTCTGAAACTCTTGGTCCATCAACAGTTATTTCTGATTCACAAGTTCACGCTGAACCTTCTTTCATTCCTACCATTCCCGTGCAACCATCTATTTCTGATCAGCAATCTGCAGTAGTTCCTCCTCCATCTCCACCACATACACCTCATACATCTACTGCTCCTTCTCCACCCGTTTCTCCAAGACAGATCATAAATCCACCAAGAGAAATGGCTGCTAGATTCACACCTCTTGTCTTGCCCCAGAAATTGGATCCTATGCCTGCTGATTATCAGAGTAAAATTCCTTTGTTTGATGGTACTCCTCAAAGTGTGCCCGCTCAGCAGCATATTGATAGAATGACAGACTTCTTTGACCTCCATGAAATTGATGAAGAGAATGTCTCCATGAGATTGTTTGTGAAAAATTTTGGAGGTGAGGTACGCAAGTGGTTCAGAGCTTTGCAGCCCAGAAGTATTAATACATTAGAAGAGCTTCAGAGACAGTTTCTAGATCGGTGGGAATTGAAGAAAGATCCACTTCAAATCACTTCTGAGTATACCAAGATCAAGCGCAACCCTGGTGAGTCCGTCCAAGACTACATTATCAGATTTAATGCGGTTTATAATGCTATTCCTGATGATTTGAGGCCTTCTAAGAAATCATCTTTGCTTGAGTTCCCGGATGGTTTTGATCAAGAGATGGCTTATTCATTACGAGACAGAGGTCCACCCACTTTAGAGGACATGCAGAAGATTTCCGTGAGTGTGGAGGAAAATTTGAATAACAAGAGAGCTAGATTGAAAGCAGAAAAGAAAGTTGTGATAAAGGAAGAAGCTTCTACATCTACATCAGATCAGCTACTTCGCAAGGTGGAAAGAATGATTGAAAAGCTCACACTTGATAAGCCTGAACCACAGATTCGAAATCCCAACTTCCGTGGTCAGCAGTAGCCACAATTCAGGATTAAACAACGAGAACAGCAAGCACAAGAACCAGTAGTCCAGCAACAAGTAAGGACACCTATTTAGCAGAATTTTGTTGGTCAGGATTCAGATGATGAAGATGATGTAGTAGGGGAGGAAAATCACTTCTTTACTCCTGATGATTTGCCCATTTATATCACTGAAGATGAGGAGTATGTAGAAAGTTCAGCGGTACAAAGAGATGAGGATTTTATCTTGGCTAATGATGCAGCTCTTGAGGAAGAGTCGGATGAGTATTAGAGAGGTTATATGAATGCATTGTCAGCCCAGCAGAAGAAATATTCTCTCAGAAATAGAGATGTACCTGTCAATCCAATCCAAAAGAGAAAGGAAATTTCAGCACCTAAAAACGATTCACCTGTTGCACAAAAGAAAGCAAAAGAGATAGTTGATCCCGCTGCCACCAAGTCATCATCAGCAGAAAAATCAAATCAACCAATTAAAACGAGGGAGAAGGCTGAAAAGAAAGATGTTCCAGCCAAAGAGATCGAAAAGACTTCAGCCTTTAGTTTGGAGAATGAGATTTCTAAATTAAAGGTATCCATTCCCTTGACTGAACTAATAAGGAACAACAGTTATAAAGGTCAAGTTTCCAAAATTTTGAATTTCGATCCCATGTCTGATATGGTGAATATTGAAGATGATCAACCGGAACTGATATTTGGACCAGCTTTAGATGGTGAGTCTCCGAACAGCGAAGTGCCTCCTTTTTATATCAGTCTTCGATTGCATGAGTTTGTATTGCATAATGCCATGTTCGATTCCGGTGCTTCTCATAATCTTATGCCGAAAGAAATCATGGAGAAGTTGGGTTTAGACATCACTAGGAAGTACCATGATCTTTATTCATTTTATTCTAGCAGAGTGAGATGTATTGGGCTCATTAAAGACTTGGTTGTTAGTTTGGATCAGATTCCTACAAAGAATGTTTTGATGGATGTTGTTGTAGCAGACATTCCTCCGAGATTTGGTATGTTTCTTTCCAGATCTTGGGGAGCAAAATTGAAAGGGACATTACAATTAGATTTCTCCTATGGGACAATTCCCGTGTTTGGCCAATTGAGAAAATTGTACCGGGAACAAAAAATGAAGTATATGATTACAACTAAGGAGAAACCGGTTAATCATCCGATTAATTATGTACATACAGATTTAGAGTCTTTTGTTTTGTTTGCTGATAGTTTCAATGATGTAGATAGTCAGTTAGTTAAAGCAGAAGATATTCCAGAGATTACCGAGAATTTTAGAGAATTTTTGCAGAAAGAAAGGCAACAACCGGAAAGCACCGTTGAGCAATCAGCTAAAGATAGTGGACAACAAGCAGAAAAAACAAAGCTAGCACAATTTTAGCACTTAGAGGATGATGAAGAGGGTCTATGGACCATGGATTTCGATGGTGCAGTGGGAAATTATGGTGCTGGAATTGGTATTTGGGTACGCAGTCCTTTTTCCACTCCAAATAAGGTATCGAGCAATGTACGGGTATGTTCTTACAAATTAGCATTTGATTGTTCAAACAATGAGGCTGAGTATGAAGCTCTAATTGCTGGCTTAAAGATTCTTAGAAAGCTGAATGCTAAGAGAATTGCAGTCTATGTCGACTCCGAATTGGTGATTAAGCAAGTAAAGGGTGAATATCAAACGAAACATCCCCGAATGCGGGCTTACTAGAACGATGTCCTTGATATTTTGAAGCAGTTTTCAGATTATACTTTGACTTGTATTCCTCGCATTCAAAATGGAATTGCAGATGCACTTGCTAAGGCAGCAAGTAACTTGAAGATCCCAATGAATTCAAGTAATAAGTTCGAAATCCATGTGAAGCACCGTCCTACCGTCCCGGATAATCAAATATGTTGGCAATTTTTCCAAGATGATGATGAGATTAATGATTTTCTGCAAAATAAAGGGAAGTTCAAAGATACCTCAATTGATGTAGAATATGATGATGGTGAAGATGACGTGCAAGTAAATCAAATGGAAGTGTTGCAACTGAAAGATAATTTTATTCCTAAAGGTTTGATACCTTTAGAAGAGCTCTTCGATCAGCATGATGTGGCCAAGAAACTAACCTTACGGCCGACTGAAAAAGGAGTTGAAGATGTAAATATTGGAACAGCTGAAGACCCCAAGATGGTGAAGTTATCCAAATAATTTCCACCGGAGGTAAAGGCTAAATATGTGAGTTTGTTTTCTTCGTTTGCTGATGCTTTTGCTTGGGATTACTCAGATTTAAAGACGTATGACACCAATATAATTCAGCACACTATCCCAATCAAGCCTAACCAGAAGCCTTTCAGACAAAAGCTAAGAAGAATCAACCCGAAGTTGCTGCCATCAATTGAGAAGGAGGTAAACAGGTTGTACAAAGCAGGAATCATTGTTCCCATCAGATTTTCTGATTGGATTTCCAATTTAGTCCCAGTGCGGAAAAAGACAGGTGAGATTCAATTGTGTATTGATTTCCGAAATCTGAACAAGGTGTCATTGAAGGACAATTATCCATTGCCTAAGATGGATCATATATTGCAGCGAGTAGTTGGAGCATCTCGCATGTCACTACTCGACGGTTATTCTGGATATAACCAAATTTTGGTCCATGAGGACGACCGTGACAAAACAGCATTCACCACTCCGTGGGGGACATTCCACTATGCCAAGATGCCATTCGGTTTGAAGAATGTTGGTGCGACTTTCCAGCGGGCGATGGACATGGCTTTTGCGAATGAAAAAGATGTTTTCCTTGTTATATACCTTGATGATTTGACAGTTTTTTCCAATTCAGATGAAGAGCATATGTATCACTTGAAAGTTGTTTTTCAAAAGTGCAGAAAATATGGTGTCTCGCTTAATCCTAAAAAGAGCTTATTTTCCATGGATGAAGGCAAATTACTTGGTCACATTATTTCCAAAGATGGCATTCGTATTGATCCAGCACGTGTTGAAGCAATTCAGCAAATTGACCCTCCCAGGAACAAGAAGGAGATTCAGTCTTTTAATGGTAAGATGAACTTTTTACGCCGTTTTGTCCCTAACCTTGCTGAACATTTAAGAGAAATAACAAATATGCTGAAAAAGGACAGCCAAGCAAAGTGGACTAAAGAGGCGGTAAAGTCCTGTAATTTAGTGAAGTTGGCACTATCTTCAGCTCCGGTGTTAATCAGCCCGGATTACACCCAAGATTTTATTTTGTTTTCCTTTGCTTCAGAGCATACCATGGCAGCTGTGTTAATGCATAAAAGGGATGGGCATGAGAAGCCAATATCTTTTTTCAGTCGAACTATTAGAGACACAGCCTTGAAGTACAACATCATTGAGAAGCAAGCTCTGGCACTGGTAAAAGCATTAAAGGATTTCCGAGTGTACATTTTGCATTCTCATATTTTAGCTTATGTTCCTAACGCTGCCATGAAAGATGTTTTAGTACAGACTGATCCGGAAGGAATATGAGGCAAGTGGATTGCAGCTTTGCTAGAATATGATGTGGAAATAAGGCCCACGAAGCTTATTAAGGGACAGGGGCTGGCGAAGCTTATGGCTAAATCGAATTTGCACGCATTAGACATAAATTTGATTTCTACTATGTCTGATGAGGATGAGGAGAATTCGCCACTTCAGGTATCAAAAATGTTTGTTGCTTCCCCATGGTATTCAGATATCGTGTATGTTCTTTAAAATTTGTCATCACCGCCCGGCATGACTAGAAACAAAGGCAGAAATTTGAAACTGAAGGTTGCAAAATTTTGTATTTTGAATTCTGCACTTTATTGGAAAGATCCAGGTGGTGTTTTATTGAATTGTTTGGTGGAGGAAGAAGCGAAGAGGGTAATGGAGGATTTCCATAAAGGAGACTGCGGGGGTCATCATTTTTGGAAAACAACTGCCAATAAGATTTTGAGAGCAGGGTACTATTGGCTGACATTGTTTGCTGATGTGTATAAAACAGTTAAAGGCTGCCATGAGTGCCAGATTTCCGAAGGAAGACAGAAATTACAGCCATTGCCACTCAAGCCTATTGAGGTAAGCGCCCCTTTTCAGCAGTGGGGTTTGGATTTCATTGGGGAGAACCATCCTCCTTCTTCAGGACAGCATATATGAATTTTAACAGCAACTGATTACTTCACGAAATGGATCTAAGCAGTTCCCACCAGACAGGCTACCGATTCGGTAATCATTTCTTTCCTTGAGAACAAAATTTTGTCTCATTTTGGTTGCCCGAGTAAATTGATCACTGATAATGCAGTAGCTTTTAAATCAAGAAAGATGATTGAGTTTTGTGCCAAGTATAAAATCATTTTGGGTCATTCAACCGCTTATCATCCGCAAGGCAACGTTTTGGCGGAATCTTCCAATAAATCTTTAGTCAACATCATTAAAAATTTGCTGGACATAAATAAGAAGAGTTGGCATAAGAATCTGGTCAATGCGCTATGGGCTGATCGGGTGAGTCAAAAGAATTCCATTGGTATGTCCCCCTTCGAGTTAGTTTATGGAGTGGATACAGTGTTTCCTACCTCTCTTGCTGTTCCGGTGGTCAAGCTTCTTCAGGAAGCTGGTAGTGAAGAAAGCCATATGCAGAGAAGGATAAATCAGATGATTCATTTGCATCAAATGAGAGAAGAGGTTTTCTAGAACACATTCAAGTTGCAGGAGAGAATCAAAAATATCTATGACAGGAAAGCGAAGGCGGATAAATTCCAATTGGAGGAAGTGGTACTGAAGTGGGATGCTAGAAATGAGGACAAAGGTAAACACGGTAAGTTTTAAAATCTCTGGAAAGGTCCATTCAAGATTGCAGCATATCGAGGTCAGAACGCCTTTCTTTTGAAGGAGATGAACGGTGAAGACTGTCCAGGAGGGCTGGTCAATGGTCGCCTGCTCAAGCGGTACCATTTCTAAGATGTTTTCTGCTGATCACATTGTCATTGTACATATCATATATTTCAATTTCATTGCAAGTGTGCACTGTGGTCTTTTCTTCAGTTTGGGGCCCGAAGTGAAGGCTATAATTTTGAAGAAGGATTTCAGTTTTGGTTTGAGTCTGTCTAGTCGGTTTGGTTTCAGTTTCAAAAGTTGAGTCAGTTTGAGTTAAGGTTTTAGTCAAATAAATTGAGTCAACAGTCTTGAGTTGTTTCGTCAAAATAATGGACTCCATAGCCCAATGGATAAGGCATTGGTCTGCTCTCCCAAATATCTGTCGTTCTTGGCACCTCCAAGGAGCCACCATCCCCATTGGAGCCAATGTTAGAGTCGGTCTTTACATCCCTCCGTCAGAGATCATTTCTCTTATTGCATTTAATTTTTAGGTGTCTCATTCCGCTCATTCATCTGCATTCCATTAGGGGCATGCCATTTTCTGACGGAAGGGCTTTGTTTTCTCGTTTCCCTCATGTTTGAACCTGCTGGGTTGGTAAAAATTTCTCAAAATTCATCAAAGTTCAGTTCATGTCATTTACAGTCATAGATGGTTATTTTGGTCAAAAAGAGTCTTTCAGTTTCTAGGTCTAGGGTTTGGTCTTCAGAAATGTTAAATAATGCCCGCATGCCATGAGGATGTCTTCAATAAGTTTTCATTTCAAGATTTTCATCGTCAATAATGCTCAAGGATGTTTCTTCTTCAAAACTCTGTTTTGAAGAAGAAATCGTCAAATTTGATTTTGTAATAAATCTGTATTTTAAAGTTTTTTCTCCATGAAGTAATTCAAATGCAGACTCTGGTCTTCCTTTTCCGAAGTTCAATGTCATCATCCCTACAAAAATCAACCAAGAAATCATCATTTCAAGTCAGAAAATCAAAAGGGAAATTTGAAAAAACAGAGTTGTATTAAATGTGAAAAAGTGCCGATGCTAAACATTACAAAATGGGTTTGTGAGAAACAAAAATTGAATCCACCACTATAACACATTTTCATTTGTTTTGAAACATTCATTTGCATCCAAGAAGATCGATTGAAGTCAATTTGAGTGGTGAGAGGGCGAATTTTCATTCCGAAAACCAGGACTGTGTTTGCAAGTCTGCGTGGCGCATTGGGTAGGAGTGCGGCGCACACAGGCTGCGCGATGCATTGGGCGTTTTCACACAGTGTTATTTTCCTCTAGCGCGGCGCACCCACACGACGCGGCGCACTGGGCTTGTGCGCGGCGCATAGAGCCTCCAAGGCCAAGTTCATTTCTGCTCCATAAAAACTCAATTCGATTCAGCTCATTTTTCTCCAAGTAAGTTGACAAAGACTGTTCAGTGATTTTAGTTATGTGTGGTGTGGTTTAGAGATGAAGACATTGGAGTTTGGTTGGTGAAAGAATAAACCCTATATCCATATTAAAATCTTCTCGCTAGGGTTTGAAAAGAGGTGTTGAAATTTGATTATTGGTGCTTAACACTCCCACCCCATTTTCATTTGTGTTCCCATCATTGTTATCATACTGTTATCATGTTGTTATCATAATTCCCTCTCCTATTCCCGCTGTCCCATATCCCTTATACCCTTTGTTCCCATGTTTTCATCCTCAAACCCTATCATTGTCTATCACACCCCTTCCTTCATATCATTGATAAAATTCTAATTCCCAAAGACATTCAAGGACTGTTTTGACATCTGTGATTTCACCTAGCTTGAGTATACCTTGTCATTGCACTCCTATCCCTAAAAAAACTACCCCCATCACTATCACCCATTCCTATATCACTTATAAAATGTCCAAATCCCGAATTCCCTCAAGCAGTAAGTGATTGTACTTCCACTCCAAATTCACTTGAAAGTCTATTGTATTCATTGTGATATTTCCTCACAACACCTTATTTCATGTGTGGCACACTTGGTATTGAAAAACAAACTTTTGTTTTCACCACCTACATATCAGGATAAACACCTTGTTTTCAGCACCATGTCAGAGACAAATTCATCATATGAGCAGGGATATGAGCAAGACATTGACTCAACCGCAGAGCTAAATGTACCGAGGAGGTCTCATAAAAGTGGCAGGCATGTCAGGGAGGAGCCCACTTCTTTGGTTCAATTGCAGGCCTGCCCGCTTGCAATGACATGCTTTCAGCAACATTCATGTTTTCGGTATTGTGATCTGATATCTCAGATTCAACACCATCAGGATTTGGTTCGCTTATTTGTCCTACATTTGCATGATGGTCATGTAAACCTTGCTAGAGTGAACTTCACGTTGACACCAGAGACCATTTCTGAGGCAACCGGGATACCAAACATAGGTGAGGAGTGGAATAAGAGACAACAGCTGGATAGAGCATATTATGAACGTTACATCAGGCCTGGATATTTGAGGCAGCTGAGCAGAGTGTTTCCATTCCGGTTTCTGAAGGATTCCTATGCGCCATTAATGAAACTCATCATTAGATACTTCAGCTGTGAGGGTAGATTCTCACGCCTTTATGCATACCATATCAGACTTTTGATGCATTTCACAAGAGTGAGACTGATGAATATTCCATACTTCATGTGCCAAAACATAGAGTGGATGAATACCCTTGTGCAGAAGAAGACTCCAGAGCAGCAACATAACAGCATTTATCATTATGCGCTCATTAAAATCATTGTAGTACATCAGCTTGGATTGTAGGGCATTGCATGGGAGGAGTTCATTTCCCGTGACTTCTTTACAGCCCCTCAGCCTCCTCCAGAGATTTTTCACGATGCAGGTGAGCCTTCGCATTATTTTGAGGTTCCTGAGACAGAGCCTATCAATGTTCCAGTGTGTGTTACCTATCAGAGAGGTACCAAAGCCTTATTTGCAGCAACACGATGAGTACTATCTCCGCCCAGGGTGGAAGGGGTCTCGTTATCTTCGGCAGCAGTGCGAGTACTATCTCCACATGGCGTGGAAGGGGTATCGCCTTCTACATCAGCACAGGTACAGGATAGAGGCAAGAGGCCTATGCACGATGAGGGCCCCTCAGGAGGCCAAGATACTGATTTTATATTGATCGATGTTGATTCGAGCTCTCCCAGCTCAAAGCTGAAAGAAATCATCCAGGAGAAAAAAGATGAGATCGACACACTGACCGAGAAATTGCAGAGAGCTCAGTGGGTTATAAATTACTTGGAGCAACAGAATAAACAACTGGAGGATCAGCACACACTCATGGAGCTGCAGAGAATCTGCGAAGACCGGGAATTAGCCCGGAAGAGACCAGGTGACATGACACCATTTGAGCGAGAGACTTGCCTTACAAGAGTCAAAATTCATCTAGATAAGCTCTTGGCGAAGGCCAATAGGGAAAAAGACATGCTCAAACATATGAAGAACCACTATTGGGCCCGCACACACGTTTGCAGAGCCAGGATGAAGATCTTGAAAGCGAGGTTGAGAAGAGCACTGAATCGTCGGAAAAGGCCTGATCCACTCTGAATCTTGGCCGAAGCCTCCTTGGCTGAGCATGAGACATGATGGGAGACCTTCACTCCGAATTTCAGCAAATTTGGAGTAATTTTTTTCATTTTTGAAAATTTTGGTTGCAAAACAGGTTTTTCTGCCCGACGCGTCGCGCCACCTGACGCACACTTATGATTGGGACATCTTCTGGAGGAAAAATTGATATTTTTGGGTTTTTTATGGTAAATTATGCATGCTCAAGAATGGCTGAGAGATTTCATGAAGTTATGGGTGGTCTTAAAGGTCAAAAACACTCAAAAAATGGCCTTTCTGCCACTTTTTGCACCAGCAAGAACCAGTCTTGGGAGATTGCAGTTTTGGAGGGGAAAATGACATCCAAATTGAAAAATTCCACTTGGTTTGGATATCAGACAGATAGGTCTTTCCAACGAGCTATCATGACCTCAATTTGGACTTCAGGAAGTGCCCCAAAAATAGGCTCAAAGTGGCGCGACACATTGAGTTTTCTGGTGCGGCACATAGAGGAATTTTGCCCAATTTTCACTTTTCAGCTCAGAAATTCGGCCAGTTTGACTAGTTTCACTTTGGGATGTAATTATTGATCTATCTTGATGTAATTTTGTAGCTATGATGTAAATTTGGCATGTTTTTAATTTTTCTAGAGGATTCATTCACTAAAAAGTGAAAATTAAGTGAATGGATCAATTTCCTAGCATATAGAGGCAAGTTGTTTGGCTGCCTAGATTTCAGTTCCATGTTTAGAATTGGTTGAAACAGCTCCTAGAAGGATGAGCTTGACCCCTAGAGGCATGGGAAGGGGTTAGGATGGTCTATATATTGTATTTTCCGAGTCCTTTTCAGGGTTGGATACTTGGGAAAAGTTTGGCACCTCATTGTATATTCATTTCAGATTTTTGGCAAAGGAAAGACCAGAGTTTTGTAGCACTTGTTGGGATCCTTGTGGCTTTGAGTTTTGATGATGTTTTTCTCCATGTATATGTAAGTTTCATTAATTTTTATGTATGCCATTTCCCTTCTCTTTGCTTCTGAATTAAACAAATGAGTAACTAAGGTAGAATTCATTAGTTTGCTGGTGCTCTGCCTTAAAATTTTGTTTAGTTTTATATGTTTTCGTCAGTTTGAAGAGGATCCTTGCACCTTCTTTCCCTCTTCAACTCCTCAACATTCTTTTCTATCCATTCATTGAATCTAAGACATCAAAGTCATTGCCTTCCCTGCCCCAACTTGAACTTTGCAAGAATTTGGCCTCATCCCCAAGCCCAAAATTGTCTTTCCCCTTTTTCCAAAAAAATCCAAAAAAATCAAAATCAAACCTCCTATTTGTTTATCTAGCCTAAGATCAGTTGTTGTTTTAGTCATCTCAAGCCCCTTTGAATATTTTCATTGAGATTGACCCAGAGAGAGCCCTCTCCTGTCCTCGTAGGGCTAGCTACGAGGCTGAGCGTGGTTTGGTGTTGTCCTTTTTCTGCCTTATTTCAGCTAAGGTGGATTGAGGCACTAACAGAGTCGAGGAAGAAAGTGAAAGCTCTACAGAGCGATAATGGTGGTGAATACATCTCAGGCGAATTCAAAGACTTCTGTATCAAAGAAGGAATTCGAAGAGAACTCATAGCGCCTCATAACCCACAGTAGAATGGGGTCGCGGAGAGGAAGAACAAAATGATCGTGGGTGCTACACGAGCGATGCTGCATGACGAGGGCCTACCGATGCACTTGTGGGTAGAAGCATGCAACACTACGGTTTATGTGCAAAATCATTGTCCTCATAGAGTACTTGGCATGAGTACACCTGAAGAAGCTTTTACTGGTAAGAAGCCTGATATTTCTCATTTGAATATTTTTGGCTCACCTGTTTACATTCATGTGACAAAGGATGCCAGGAAGAAGCTGGAGCCGACTGCAGAAGTTGGGATATTTGTGGGGTACACAGAAACACCTTATAATTATCGTGTGTATTTTCCAGATAGTCGGATTACTGTTGTGCGATGGGATATAAAATTCAATGAGGTGAAAGCCATGAAGTTTTCGCTTGAGAGGGAGCTACACTTGCATGCGAAGGAGGAACTTCTTGTTCCCAAAGATGAGCCTCTAGATGTGGATTAGCCACAGGAGGAGATTCATGGAGTGGAGGAGTCCACTCATGCAGAACCAAATATCAGACAATGCAGAAAGAGTACCACAGAAGCTGAGAGACTGAAGCTTGATGCGACACAGAATGTGGGAGTCCCTACATCACAACGCAGATAGAGACATTCACCTGATTGATTTACTGGATACATGGCTCTTATGAGCAAGTGTATCGTGACAGAGCCATCTTCTTTCGAAGAAGTAGTGCAGGAGCCCACATGGGTAGATGCCATGGTGGAGGAGTATGAATCCATTGTCAGAAACAGTGCTTGGGAGATTGTTCCAAGGCCGGTGGGAAAATCATTTGTAGGATCAAGATGGATCTACAAGGTAAAGTAAGCTGCTAATGGGAGTGTCGAGAAGTATAAGGCAAGATTTTTTGCCTAGGGCTTCTCACAGATTGAGGGGATTGACTATGAAGAAACCTTTGCACCCGTCGCACGGTATTCTTCCATACAGACCATCCTTGCTCTCTCAACGCAGATGGGTTGGCACATTCATCAGAAGGATGTGAAGACTGCCTTCCTTAATGGGATCATTGAGGAAGAGGTGTACATTGAGCATCTTGAAGGATTTGAGATCTTCAGTAGTGAGTCGCATGTGTGTAGGCTCAAAAGAGTGTTGTATGGGCTGAAACAAGCATCCTGTGCTTGGTACAGTCGGATCGACAACTATTTCAATGGACTTGGCTTCACTAAGAGTGAGGCGAATGCAAACCTGTACCATATTGTGGTGGAGGGTAAGCTTTTAATCATTGTACTTTATGTTGATGATTTAATACTAACAGGTGATGAGCAATTGATACACTCATGCAAGGTAGATCTTGCAAAGGAGTTTGAGATGAAGGATTTGGGCCTCCTTCATTATTTCCTTGGATTGGAAATATGGCAGCGGGAAGGTGAACTGTTGGTGTCTCAAGGAAAGTATGTCGGGGAGATACTGGAGAAGTTTCACATGTAAGGCTGTAAGCTTATCGACACTCCTCTTCCAGGAAATTGGAAGAAAGAGGATGCTACATCGGCAGAGGTAGTGGATTCCATTGTTTATCAATAATTGGTGGGTTCGCTCATGTATTTAGTTAATACAAGACTAGACATATGCTATGTGGTGAACCAAATTTCACAAGCGATGGTTAAGCCTACGAAGCTCTTTTGGAAGGCAGGCAAGCATGTACTGAGATATCTCAGGGGCACATATGAGTATGGTTTATGGTACAGACAGACAGATGAGGTGAAGTTGCATGGCTTCATGGATGAAGATTGGGCAGGAAGCCCAACAGACAGAAAGAGCACATCAGGAGGGATTTTCAGCATCAGATCTACGACAATTTCTTGGTACAACAAGAAACAAGGATCCGTGGCACTCAGTTCAGCGGAAGCGGAATACATGGCAGCAAGTCAAGCTTCATGTGAGGCTATCTGGATGAGGAAGATTCTAGTTGGTTTGTTCTATTCACATTTAGATCCCACAGTGATACATTGTGATAATCAGAGTTACATTAAACTCTTGGTTAATCCTGTGTTTCATGATAGACCTAAACATATTGATATCCAGTATCATCATATCAGAGATTGTGTGCAAGGGAAGATCATGTTGCTTCAGTACATTCCTACGAAAGATCAGGATGCAGATATTTTGATGAAGGCGCTCACCAAGAGAAAATTAGAATACCATAGAGGCAGGATCAGGGTGAAGGATAATCCCTATCTTGTTGAGAGGGAGTGTTGAGATTCAACAAGATGATTGGCTTAGTGAAAAGAGTCGCCTTCACTAAGTGGGCCCGCAGGTTATTTTTGGCGCAAGTCTATTTTTAGAAATGATGATCATACTTTAGAAATTGCAAGATGTTATTTGTGGATGGTTTATCAAGTTGGAAAAATATATGAAATTATATTTTTAGAATATTGGGTGAAGTCTATTTATAGATCGTTGATCTAAAAATAGATTCATGTTGACTATTATTAGCTCTTAATAATAATCAGACACTAAACAACAACTTATTCTCTTGAAGCACTTTGTTTCAGTGTACAGATGTGGCACATCAGTGGACTGAGGGAATTATGCAATTCCCAAGGGTTTACTGGAGCTAATGCATGAAGGACTTAGTTAGAACTCAAGTGGCATAGTTATGACATAGTTGGAAGAAGTAGTTATGGATTTGTATTCAGTTTAACTCAGTTAGACTCAGTTGAGCTAGTTGTATCTAGTATAATTGAATGGTACACTAGTGAGAGTGGAGTGAATTAATTATTTAATTAATTCACAAATAATAACTCATTAATCAACTGAACAATACAGCAGTTAACTATAGTGCATGGAAGTTTCAGTGGAGACTCAGTGGAGAGGTAGGTGAAAGGGCAAGATGGACTATCTATTGTGACTATAGTGATGCATTGATTTCATCACACACACATTGGAGTTGCCAATGAGGATTGCGCAGTCAAGGCAAGAGTAATTCGAATTCATTCAGAGCTATTCTTCAGCAGGGATTGCGCAGTGGGGGCAGGCTAGCAGGAGGCAGAGATCGGTGCATGGATTTTCAATATTGTTCTTGATTAGTGTATGACGATTCTACTGTACTGAGAGCTTGATAAGATTTGTATGAGGATTTTGCATATGATTCCATGATACATAATATATAGTTGGGGTTTTCAGCTTCAGGCTTTTCTGGTTAAAAACAACTGTGTTATGTGCGATTATTTTTATTTATGCTTTACATGTGTGTGCAATTAATTTTCCACAAAAGATTAACAAGTGGAATGATTCAGTATCTTGCATAAATTTAAATAGTGTGAGATCAGGTGAATCTAGGACATATGCATGCTTAGTGCATATAATTTCTACAAAAAGTAACATGACAATAAACTATTTAATTTTTATATTGATATTTGAAAACTAAATATAACAAAAGTGATATTTATAAATGATTTATTTGTGGTACTATATACATATAATTCTAGAAAAACATTTAAGAGAATATTACTTTTTCAATCATTCTTTTTTTTTGTTGTATCTTTTTTCTATTAAAAGTCTGACATGTCTCATTGACCAATTATCTAGAAACTCTTCCTATAGTTTAAATAAAATTTGGTTCTTGCAATCATTTGATTGATTTTTGTATTGTAAGTGGAAAGAACGTTTGTACATTCATTCCACTAGATCCCTCAAAGTTTTGTAAAAAAATTTCCCCCTTTCGTTAACCTCCAACACCACTCCAGATGAGCTAAGGATCAATTCATTTTCATTTACATGTTCTATTTTTTTATTTTCTTGGAACACCATTCCTTTTCTTCATTGTTGGTCCCTGTAGAACATTAAACATATGTGAATTAATAGATTGTTTAAAACATGTTATCTAACACTTTTGAGTATATTATTAATGAAAATTCGAAAAAGAAACTCATATTGGATCGATAGTATTTTTTCATTCACCTGATTCATCCTTTTGCAAATTTTCTATCAAGATTTTATGCTCTTCTAGTCTTAGATCAGAAAGAATCTTATCGAGCTTCATCATTTTGTGGTTCTGCATGATACACACTAAACAATAAATATTTTTCAAACTTACATATAGTTCAATAATAATAATTTTTGTAAAGAATTTACAAAAAACTTGCATTTTTTTCTTTTGTGGATATGCTATCAATATTTTTGTTATTTGAACCCTTGTCACCCATTTCTTTATCAATATAAAACCTATACCATTCATTAATATATTTTATAAATAAATCACATATTTTTCAGGTAAAAAAAATGAATAAAACAATGTGTCTATCTAAATTAGACGCCTGGTGATACTTTCACAACTTACGCACCAAAAGCAATGATGTAGGTTCTTATAATACCAAGAGAAAATGGTGAAATATGTGATGTGGAATTAAAATTTACTCCTAATTTAATTAAGGGAAAATTAAATTACAAGACTCTTATTGTTTTCATTTTCAATATTTCTTGATGCAAATTTCAACAGATTGAAAAGTCCTTACACGGGTTAAAGAAATCATGAAGAATGTGGTATCAAAAAATTGATAATTATATATTGGGACTTGGCTTCAAGGAGTAAAGAATATCATTGCATATATTTCAAATTAGTTGGTGATCATGTTATTTTTGGTTTCCTTGTGTTTGGATGATATGTTGTTGATTGGAAATGATAGGGAAATCATCCAGGAAGTTAAATCTCATTTGTCTTCAAAATTTGAGATGAAGGACCTCGGTACTACAAATTTTATCTTGGACATGGAAATTAAAAGAGATCAAGAAAACAAAAAACTCTAGTTACGTTAGAGGAAGTATGTAGAGACATTATTGTAGAGATTTAATATCAAGGAATGTAAACCATCAAAGGTTTCTATTTATGAAGGTGTAAATTTATCTATATATTAATGTCCCAAGGCACAGGAAGAATATTATTACATGTCCCGTGTTCCATATGCAAGTGCAGTTGGAAGCTTGATGTAATGCAATTGTTTGTACTATACCAAAACTTTCACTTGCAGTGGGAGTGTTAAGCAGAAGTATGTCAAAACTAGGGAAGGAATATTGAACACTATTAAAGAGGGTTTCTAGTAATTGTGTGGCACTATTTGGTATGGATTGTGCTACCAAGGGAAAAAATATTGAATAGAGTGTTGGGCGTACATGGATTTGTTGATGTAGAATGGGATGGAGATATGGAACACATAATATTTACAATTGAGTATGTGTTTGACCTATTTGGAGGAGTAATCAATTGGATGAGAAAAAAAAAACTATAGTGGCACTTTCAACTATAGAAGTTGATTACATGGTAGCCATTTGCAACAAACAAAACAATATGGTTATCGAGATTCTGTTCAAGTATTAGGTTGGTAAAAAAAATTGTAAAGACAATTTGTGATAGGTAGAGTGTAATATTCCTAGAAAAGGACCCAACTTATCATTCAAATAAAAAGAATATTAACGTTCAGTATTACTTCATGACAGATATGATTGCAAATAAGAGGTTGTTACTAGGAAAAGTGGTCACTTTTAAGAATATTAAATATTCATTAAAATATATATGATAAATGATAAGCTATCTTAGTGTACATAAACAATGGGAATTATTTCCATAGATTATTGATCATGTATTCCTACAACCCTATGTGTGGAAAGAAAAGAATGTTAGGTATTTGTTATATTATTTTATTGATTATCCCCATATTTTGTACATTAAATGATTTGTAGTTGTGTGGTAGAAACCCCACCTATTTGGGGGTCTATACAGGGTGGAATCCACCTACATGGGGGTTCAAGGGGAGCACCCCTGAAGAAAATAACTTGGGAAATGTGTTTCCTTTATTTTTTGTTGTTTTCATCACATGTTTTTGTTAAAAGAAATTTTGTGGCACATGCTGGTTTTGTAGTTTCAGTTAAGGAACTCAAATTATATTCTAATTTACGGTAAATGGATTGTTAGTTCATGGATGTCATGGGATATATATGTTGTATTGTAATACTATACAAATAAATATATATTAAAAAATCTTGTTGGTATTCTCAGTTTTTGGTTTCTAAGATAAATATCTATGTTTATGTGTGTGCTTCCCATTGCATCTTTTTTGTTTTATTAAAAATTTGTTTGCAGCAATTAATTGAATAATATTAAAACCTATAAAGACAATTTATCGCAGATATTTATATTGAGAAAACATATTTATATATATTCAATGTGAAATATTTTCAGTGGGATTAATGAAATACAATATTATTTGTTACCTTGATCTCTTTTATCTTATAGGAACTTGATTTAGCATAATTTGTTAAATTGTGCATATATAGAAACAAACAATATTTCTTAAACATACCCATGGAGTTTCATTATGTGCATTGTATATCTCCATGCTTGTTGTAAGTTTGGGTTTTTTTCACTGAATCGTTCATTATCTCATGATTCTTTAATTTAACTATTTCTTGGATTCAATCAAAAAATTATAATAATTTTGATGTGTCCATGCATATTCTTCACTACTAACTAACATTACCTGCTCATGGAGAAATAGTACAGAAAAATATACAAATACGTTGACAACTCTACTTAGTGTCATTAGAATTACTAGACTCGTGGATTTATATGGCACATGGCTTTGAATTCAAGAGAGGGACGATAACAGAAAAAAGGAAATAAAATAGAATTCAGACCTATGTAAATGTATTGTTTTCTAATTTAGAATTTTATTGGAAACGTAAGAAAACAGATAATATTGATACAATTTGAGGGGTTGTAGGATTAATAATATGTGCTTTCTCATAAGAAGTTATAAATTCAAATTTATTGGGGGTATGGTGTGTACATTTTCATAAACTTTAATAGACAAATATTTATGTGAATGACAATACCTTGTCCCACAAATAAGACGTATCACATACCAATTTGATGTCTAACTTAATCATGACCTTAAATTAAATTATTATTATTGTTATTATTATAAAAAAAGGAAAAAAATATTCAATATATTATCCCTAAAATATATAAGAATATTTAACATACACTAAGAATCATAAGTTTCATGACATTGAATCATACATCTATATATACCATTGTAGATCCATTTTATCTTCAAGTCTATTAAGCATTAAGCACCTAGAGTGATAAATTAGAATTTGAAATATAAATCTCTAAATGTTTGATAGTTCTTCAACTAAAATGGATTTGTATGTAGTGTGCGCATGTGAACTACTGCTTATTATTATTTTGTTATATTTTATTTGTTAGACTACCAAAAATTTGATTTTTTAAAATAAATGTTCATATGTCCCATCCAAATCAACGTGTTATTTAATTTAGTTTAAAAATTTATATTGGTTCAACTTATACCATGTATCACACATCTCCCTCATTTGGGTGGTAGAAAGCACTTCTAATAATTTACCTTCAATCTCCCTCATACTAGGTATAGAATGCATATAGCCATTATATATGTCTAATATATTTAAGATTGCTTCACTCATTTGGGAAAAATTTTGACATCAGTATTACTTAAGCTTGAATAGATTAAAAGAGTTAAACATTCCTTTTAAGTTGAGAGATATTATGATAATTTGTATGAGACATTTATTGCTATTTTTTATGAAAATGGAGAGTTGGATAAAATTAATTGTTATAAAATAGGAATTAAGAAAGGTTCTCCCATGTACCCTACCTAATTTTGTATTTACATTGACAAATTAAAGGTATATTTGGAAAAATTTGGTTGTGTTCGCACTACTTTAATTAAAATAGTCACCATCCTTCATATTTTTGCTAATGATATTTTTCTTATGGTGATATTTCCCTCACTGCAACATTTTTAGATAATTATGAAGAAAAACTAAGAAAATATAATAGTGTTCTATAATTGTAGAACTAAAAATAATACACCATATCATATCTTCATAGAAGCTAATATTTCCCCATTGAGAGTATGACTATGAGTAAGTACCTAGTGTACAAATATAAGATGACTAACATGAAATACAAGAGGCTTTCTAAGATTAATTCAAACTCTAGTAAAAGTCACTTGTAACTTAAGATGGTTGACATAAATATCCTTATTCTTGGTTAAGCCATTGGAGAATAGAAAAGAATGTCACTTTGTAGAATATTGACACTACTATAAATACTAACATATCTAACATTATGAATAAATTCTATTGTGATAACACAATATAGGATAATAATAAAAAAAAGATACTATAAAGAGTTCCATTAACATTCCTCTTAGGTTAATTAAAGGAATCATACCTTATATTAATATATTAGAATGTAAAGGTAAATGTGAATGTAAATGGTAAATTCATAAGGAAATCTAATGAATGATTAATTGGAGCGGGTACAACCACTCCAACTATTAATCCTATGTATAAATATTTATGAAGGAATAAAGGCTTAGCTAGTTTTAATTCCACACATTTATCTCTATTATTCGGTATGTGTGTTAATGATGTGCTTGATACAATGTATCCTCCTGCTTGAAATTTTGTAATCTACAATATTATAATAGTGGTGTTCTTTTCCGCTCCATTCAGTGTGGGTGACAACATCAATGAGTAGGGGTGGTTCGAACTTGGAAGATGTGTTGATATTGAAGACTTGTAATAAGAAAGATCAAATTATTTATGGAAAAATGTGTCGATGCTACACTATAAGTATTCCAAGGAAATGTATTGAAGAATGCTTGAAGATCATGGTGATAATCCAAGTTTTGTGCTCTTGTTGATGATTTTCTTGAAAGGATACAAGCATGCTTATATTGAAAGCGTTCAAAGAAAACTTCTTGTTATCTGAAAAATTATGAAGAAATGTTTTGAATAATTACTGTACATTACTCACATGGATGCCAAAAATAAAAAATAAAAATTATGTGAATTCATATGATTGTTGAGAATTATTTCTCGTGAAAATTTTCAAATATGAAAGAGACGATGAACAATTTTGATAGTGAGAATAGAAATATTATCTTGTGAATTAACTACTAAATTTTCTATTTTCATGTGAAACTAAAGGATTTGTTTAAGTCATACATGTTGGTTGATAACAAGATTTTTTGGTCAAGTTGGATGTAATTATTGATCAATGGCAGTCTTCCAAATGTTGTGGTGTCTTCAATCAACTTCCTTTCTAATGGTTTACTTGATGATTGGGTCTATATCGACCTGCTTTAGGGCATCTAGAGTGAATTCTCATAAGGAAGTTGCCATCAAAGACGAGGTCTAAAAATTATTATATGTTGGTTTTGTCCATCCAGTATTGTTGATGTGGTGGGTTTCTAATATTTTTCTAGCCACTAAGAAGGAATGAATTATTAGGTTTTGTGTTGATTATAGGGATCTTAATTTGGCACATCCAATGGATAATATTCAAACACCTTTCATCAATCAAATTCTCAATGCTTATAGTGGAAGCACTATATTCTCCTTTATGGATGGATTTTCTAGCTATAATCAAATAAAAATCAAATTGGAAGATCAAATCAAGGTTGCTTTTATCTGTCCATGGGGAACATTTTCTTATCATAAGTTTCCTTTTGGTCTTAAAAATGTTGGTGCTACTTTCTAGCAAGTTGTGTCCTATGATTTTAATGATATCAAACAAATCACCAAGATTTACTTTGGAAACCTTGCTACTTGATCCCTCTAACTTGAGGATCATCCTACCCATCTTAGGGAAGCCTTTATTTTTTTAGATATTATGAGATTCAATTTAACCTACACAAATTTTTCTTTTGCATGGTTTCTGAGAAGTTACTAGGCTTTATCGTATCCAAGGAGGGGACTAGAGTTAACCCTTCAAAATTTAAGGGTAACATTGATTTTTCTCCTCTGTGTACTCTTTGTCAGCTTCAACAGTTGCAAGGGAAGGCTAAATTCTTGAATTCCCTGGATATGAAGGTTGTTGATCCTCTTCATCAATAATTCCTTACCTTCTAGTCTATTATTACTCAATTGTAGACATAACAAGAAGGATTTAAAATATAGTATGGATATTTTAAGGAAGATCACGACTCCTTATTGATACCATTTACTTAACAAGATGTAATTATTAAACCTATAGCACCATAATCATAACCTTGAGTTGGAAGTTAGTCGCTTGTAGAATGTTGAGAAAAAGACTAATAATGTTGAGCATTTAAACTTGTCTACTAATGATATTGATTGTATTCCATTTGATGATAAGCCTTTTTTAGCTTGATGTTTTTGTTTCATCACATAAATTATTAGCCAATAATCATGTTGTTTCTCCCATATTTGAAAAACAGGCTACAAGTATTGGGTCCCAATTGTTGAGAAATATGGGCTATATTCGAGGTGGACTTGGGAAGAATGGAAAACACATTGATCATTCTATTTCATTTGAGATACATACATATAGAGCAGGTCTTCGATATAGTAATACTTTTCCTACCTCATTGCCTACATCCATTCATGATGAATCCTATAAAGTTTTATTTATCATTGAAGGAGTTCAAAATTGGTTTTTGGAAGAGTTTCCCTCTACTAAATATGTTGAGTATACTAATAAGATGATTGAAAATGTCATTGTAGAATTATTTAGATTCTTTAGAAGTATTGTTAATTAATATGGTTACTCTACTCATGTTAATAAATTATAACCTAAGTCTCCATATCATCATCCTCATAAGAATCAAAGGAATAAAAATTGTTGTAAACATGGCAACTATGCTTTCATATCTTTGCAGTGAATACATGAAAGGAAGAACCAAGGACCACTTCCAACTATCAAGGTGGAATGTGGTCGGAGTGATGAAAGATAATTAAGTGAATTTGATAGATGCTTGTGGACTTCATATCATTGTGTATAATCCACTGTTATTGGGATATATAAATTTCATATTCTTGTGTTTGATCAAAATTGATGGTAACATTATTTAGAATTCTTCCAGATTATTGTTTGTTGTCGGTGACAGTTCTTAGACTTATCATGTAATGCTCCCTCCCACCCCCTTAGAGTTCCCAAGCCTATTAGGAGGTGTTACTTTCAAATAACCCAACATCCATTGTATCCTTATGAATATGGGGTTACAAATTTCCTTCCCTCCCAAAGTATGGGAAACTCACTTTGGATAACATCTCCATTTTTTGATCATAAAGAGCTTTCCATCAATGTAAACTTTTCCTCAATAAAACCTATGGATTGAAATTTATGTTGATTTCCAGTTTGGGATCCTTATCTCTTTCCACATCAACAAGGATCTACCACGTGGCAATTCCACCTCAGATTAGGTCCACCGTGAAACTCGCCAAATTGTAGTGCCATAGTGCCACCGCACCTGCACCATTTCTTCATAATGGTATATAATTCAAACCTATGCAACACGCCACACATTTTCATGTTAAATAAGGGGGATGAAATTTGTCTTGTGGATATGTCTACTCTACACGATGCAATACAAAGGCACTAAAAAATACCTCCATGGCCCCGAGCTCCATGGTAACGTGTCTCCCAGCCACGTGTGCTACCATGTCAACACCATGTAGCACCCCATGCCAAGTGAACCACAAACCACTGCCACGTGTCACTTAGTTCCACATCAATATAAGCCTCCATGTCATCCACTTCTACCTCATATTTCTAACATCATGTTGGCATAAGGGTGACATCATCCTACCATGTGGCATCTTGTAGTGGTGCCATGTTTCATCCAAAAACTGACCACTTGGCTACCCAAAATGCCATATCTACTTTCCATGTGTGATGATAATAGTGTGCCACATCGATAACATTTCCACCTCTTAAGTGACACATCATTGGTGTCCCATGTGGCATTCACCACCTCAAATTAAGTCATGGGTCCCACCAAGTCCCTGATATTTGTACCGATCAATTTTTTCCCATTTAGCGACAAGAAGGAAATTTTTTCTCGCCCTTTGTCACTAGTGCCCAAACACCCACCTAGGGTTGAAACCATCATCTTAACACCATTATTACAATAAGGATGAATCTATTATTCCCTTACCAACTTTCCATACATTAACACAACTATAGCAATGAAATAAAATTGTCAACATGCCTACCAATGGGCATAGAACTCGCTTAACCACAACGGGGACTTAACTATGATTTTATACATGCAACATTCCATTATTCTCATAATGGGTTCAACAAGAACTATCATATCCAATCATATAGCATGCCATGCACAACATCAACAACAAAAAATTCACCAATCCATAAAAATATATATCCATAATATTTGATCCAGGTGGAAATTGGTGGCCACCCACCTATTCCACCTAGATAGTTTCATCAATTTTCTTATTTACTATTTTTAGCAATTTTCGAGTCCTAAACTTTCAGAGCAATTTTGACCCCCTAAATGACGTTTTTTTTAGGTCCTCTACTGTCTCATATCTAGAGGCAAGGGACTGTATCAAAAGCTATATTTCTCGGAGAGATATTTCCAATGAGGTATCATATGCGCCAAACAGAGATAATATGACCAAGTTATGACCCTAGTAAGTTGGTTGCCCAACTAACCCCAACTAGGCCCATAAACTCTTAGTGTTAAATCTCATCAGGTTAGGATTTTGGCTATTTATGATTTTCTATTATTTTTCAATAATAAAAATTCCCTTGAGCCTCATTGTAACATAGTTGAGAGGCATGTAGCAGCCACATCTCTTCTCAGAGATAAGCTACCATCACCAGAGCTAGTTTATTTCAATTATGTCAGTAAGAATTTTCAGTATTTGATATTAATGAAGGGGAATATTATTTGTGTTGCATATCTGTATTTTTTATTATATTTGTATTATGTTTTGTTCCTTATTAAATTTATATCAGTGGTATCATATCGGTCTACTCTTTCTCAATTTTTCTTTCCATGTCACCAACGAGGTCAGGTTATAAGGAGTTAGGGCTCGATCTAGTTGAACCTTTGCAAGATCAACCTCGCAAACCGTGAAAGCCTCCCATGGATGAAGAAAATAAAGACGAGGGATTAAGAGATCTTATCAAACTATTGCTCAAGGAGGCACTCAAGAAACAAATGAACGAGATGATGGACAAATTTTTGCAGATCCTTCAACGACTACTAATTGGCGGCATATCTTCATCCAAAAGCCACTCTCGAGGTGCCACTCCTTTCAAGGTACATTTCAAGTTAGACATTCCTATATTTGAAGGATAGATAGATGCAGATGTCGTAAATAAATGGTTGAATTTTCTGGAAGGGTAATTTCGGCCCATGATTTATCCGATCGAGAAAAGATTACCTTTGCGCTCCTCAAAACCACCCCCCATGTCAAATATTAGTGGTAAACCTACTGTGAACAGAGGGATGAGGAATAACCCTCGCTTTTTTTAGCTGCACCCACTTGGAATTCATTTCGATATGGAATCAAGGAACAGTATAACCCCATGGGGAGCTATGAACACAATTACATCCAATGGACCTTGTTGCGGCAACAAAGGGATCAAGATGTGGACGAGCTAACAAATTTTTTCCATACCTTATGCACAAAGTTGGGTATTAAAGATTTGGAGAAAGATTTAGTGCTCAAGTACCATAGTTGTTTTCAAAGATACATTTAGGAGGAAATGGAGTTCCTCAACATTACCTCGCTTGGAATGGAATATCAATATGTCGCCAATATCGAGCAGAAATTTAAGCAGAAGAAGTGAGACTTTGGATCCATGAATCCGAAGTCAGGAAAAGGTGCCCCAAAACCGCAGAACAAGGGTAAAATCAAAAGCAAGGTGACTCAAGACAACCCGTCGAAGTAGCAAGTGAAGAAAAACACCACAAATCCAAAGAAGGACACAGGGAAGTGGTGCGAATTTCATAAAATCTTCACTCACAACACAAGTGAGTGTCGGGCCAAACAATCACTCGTGGTCGAGCGGAAGGCATCTAAATCATATGCATGTTATGATTTTGAGTTGGAAGGAGAAAAATGGAATGACAAAGGGAAGTAAATCACTGATGCGGAACCCGGTGCCACTATTACCACCGCAAATCTCTAAAGGGAGGAGCCCGACAATCCAGATGAGGGGGAGTGCCTCTTCCATTCCCATATGTGGGTGAAGGGTTCTCCAATGCAATTCATTGTCGATAGCGGAAGCCAAAAAAACCTCATTTCAACAAATTTCGTAAAGCATCTCACCCTACCGACCACAACACACCCGCAACTGTATACCATCGGGTGGCTTCACCAAGGAAGAGATCTTTGTGTCAGGCAGCAGTTTCACCTTCCCTACAACATCAAGCCCTTCACGGATGAGGTATTGTGTGATGTTTCTCCTCTTGAAGTTTTCGATGTATTATTATGCCAACCATAATTTTAGAAGAGACATGGTATGTATGAGTCTAGGCTTCGTTCTATTATTATTACTTTTGGAAATAATTTTTACAACATACCAGAGGTAGTATCGCCTTCTGCCATCTCTTTGATTACTATAAAACAATGCAGTAAGATTATTTCCCAAACTAGGAAAAAAATTTTCATTATGATTCTCCCATAGGGAAAGAAGAAGATTGTGGTCGTAGCCTATAAACAAGGCTCCCCTAAGCAACAACAATATATGGGAAAAGTTGTGGAGGAATACAAGGACATTTTCTCCTCACCGATAGGGTTCCTCTACATTGTCAAGTTAAGCACTCTATTGATCTGACCCCAGGCACGTCACTGCCTAATGGGTCAATATATAGACGCTATGTTCTGTAGAATGACGAAAGAAAGAGGCATATCCAAGATTTGTTGCAGACAGGGAACACCAGGCCAATCTCCTCACTCTATGGGAGCCTGATCATGGTTTTACAGAAGAAGGATGGAACCTGGGGACCCTGTATTTACTATCGGGCGCTGAACAAGATCACTGTCTGGAATAGGTATCTAATCCCACAGATAGATTACCTCCTGGATCATCTTAAGGGGCCAAATATTTCAAAAAGAATGACTTGAAGTATGGGTATCACCAGGTACCAATCAATCCCTATGATGTATGGAATATTTCCTTCAAAGCTAAGGAGGGCATTTTTCAAATGGTTGGTCATGTCTTTCAGGTTGACGAATGCTCCCGCAACCTTCATGTGGTTGATGAATGACATCTTGCGGCCATTCAGTAACTCATTTGTGGTGGTGTACTTGGATGACATCTTGATCTTCAACCAAACTCAGGAAGACCACCTCCAGTGCATCCGACAGGTCTTCTAAACATTGTGGTAACACAAGTTGTGTGTCAATTTGGAGAAGTGCACTTTTCGCATGACCCAGGTTCAGTATCTGGGATACATTATTCATGAACGGGGGCTGAATTTGTATCTAGCCAAGATCCAATTTATTTGGGATTGGCCAGTCCTAACCACTCTGATAGAGTTGTACATATTTCTGGGTCTTTCCAATTTCTACCGTAGGTTCATGTTGGGATTCTCTCATATCACTTGTCCCTTGAGTCAATTCACCAAGGGAGGAGCGAAAGAAAATTTATTTTGTTTGGAATCTCAATAGAAGGCGTTCATAGAGTTGAAACATCTCCTTTATTTTTCACTGGTGATTACATTACTAGACTTGCAACAACAATTTGAGATCGAGACAGATTCCTCTGACTATGCTATTGGGGTAGTTCTTACTCAACATGGGCATCCAGTGGCATATCACAGTGGGACACTTTCCGACACAGTCCGTAAGTATCCTACTTATGAAAAAGAGATGTATTCCATTGTGCAGGCTTGCTGGGAAGCATCACATTTTGGGGAAGGAAACATTCATTCACACAGACCATCGACCCCTACAGTTCATACAAACATAAGAGAATTTGGAGAACGATCTCCATCAGAAGTGGTCCACATACCTGCAAGAGTTTCATTTGAACATAAAATATAAGGGAAACACTAATAATTTTGTATACTACCTGAGTCGACCACCGATCATGGTGCTAACTACCGTGCTCAACTCTTATGGGCATGAGAATTCCGATTTACCGCTTCTCCACATAAGCGATCCATAATTTGGCCACGCATAAAAGACACTCTTGGAGGGTAAGAAAGTTCTAAATTTTCATCTCTAACATGCATTACTATGTCACCTAGGACCACTTTTTGTTCCTTCAAGCTAGTGTGGCAAGATGGTTTGTAAAGCGCACTATAGTTGGGTCGTTGGGTATTTCAGGGTCGATAAAATAGTGGTAGTACTGCAGAAGTATTTCTATTGTTCAGACCTTCAATAGGATGTTGGGAAGTACATCAGATCTTGCATTGCCTGCGCCATTGCCAAACCAACCATCAAGAAATAAGGCCTCTATACTCTATTTCCTATCCCTAGTCGACCTTTGGAATCAATCTCCATGGATTACATGCCAGGCCTTCCTTCTACTAAGCATGTAAACGACTGTGTTTTCTTGGTCGTCGACAGATTCTTAAAGATGACCCTTATGGTAGCCTACAAGAATAATGTCACAACAGAAGCCACCGCTAAATTGTTATTTGAACGAGTGTGGGTACACTTTGGGATCCCACAATCTATCATCTCAGATCGGGACATTGGGTTCCTCGGTACATTTTGGTCCAGCCTCTGGTCGATGCTTGACACCAAGCTCACCAAGTCCACAACTTTCCATCCCCAAACCAATGGACAGAAAGTGGTCGTCAACATGATGATCATACACATTCTGTGCATGTCCAACTCAAAGAATCCACGCACATGGGATGAGAGCCTCCCCTATGTACAAAATAACTATAATCGGGCTCTCCACATCTCAACTAGACAAAACCCCTTTTAGTTGGGCTTGGGATTCCAGCCACTATGTCCCATTGACGTAGCCATGCCATTTATGGATACTCAGGAAGATTCGCGTTAGGGGAATTTTGAGGTCTAAAATAGGCCTCCTAAGGAAATTATAAAACAATATTGGAAATAATAAAATAATATTTGATTACATCATCAAATTTTAGAGGGAGAAAAGAAAAAACTAATTTTTCAACTCATATTTTCAACTTATCTCCCAAAGATTTTACTCAAATTTCAAGCGGGATTACTCGTTGGATGCAAAATTTAATTCTTCATCCAAGGAGTACCCATATTGCATACTTTCGATGGACCCTACTACACGAAAAATGTGAAATACATGAAAAACATGATTGCAATCATGTTTTTTCATGTATTTCTCATTTTTCAAATAGAAGGGTCCATCGAAAGTATGCAAAATGAGTACTCCTTGGATGAGGAATTAAATTTTTCATCCAACGAGTACTCTCGCTCGAAATTTGAGTAAAAACTTTGGGAGATAAGTTGAAAATATGAGTTGAAAAAAGAGTTTTATTATTTTAGTATTTTTTAATATTTGTACCCTTTTATTTAAAAAATGGTGTATCATCCCCCATGGTTGACATCGTTATCTTGAATCCTATTGGTTCTTATAAATTTTATTTTGGTTGTACATTTTTCTTAGGAGGCCCATTTTAGACCTCAAAATTCCCCTAATGGCTCATGTCCAGTATGAAGATGACAAGGTAAAAAACATAATTGAGCTCATTTAACACATCTGCCAATAAGTTCTTGGCATATTGGATAGATCCAATGTAATTACAAGCGGTGACATGATCAATATCAGGTGCCACACAACTTCCAGGTGGGCGACAAAGTGTGGCTACATTTGCAGAAGGCGTGTCACACTCGACCTCGCCACAAGCTTCACCTGCTTCAATATGGGCCATACACCATCACCAAGGCTGTAGGGGATAATGCTTTCAAGCTCATTATTCTGCCATTCCTTGGTTTGCACCTAGTGTTCACTGTGGACCGCCTCCGGCGCTACTTTCCACCTCTACTGGACACATCCGACATGGAAAGCACAACTAACACCATCAAAGATAAACCCATACTGCATGGAACAAGCCACAATTGATCGGATCATGGACACACAGATCAATAACACTTTCCAGTAGAGAATCCAACTATATCAAGTTGTTAAAGCAGGCCAACTCCTTCACCAGGGCAAGTGGTTCACCAGGGACCAAATTCAACAGAAATTTCCCTACTTCATGGAGGCTTTGCACGCAATGGGGACCATTTCTTCCTAAGGGGGGAGGAATGATTCAGGTGGATATTTGTGGCCACCCACCTATTCCACCTATAAATTTTCATCAGTTTTCTTATTTGCTATTTTTAGTAATTTCGGTCCTAAACTTCCAATTTTGACCCCCTATACGATGTTTTTTTTAGCTCTACTACAGTCTTGTAGCTAGAGGAAGTGGACTATAGATAAAACTATATTCCTTGGAGATATCTTTCCAACGAGATATCATACGCGCCAAATGAAGATAATATTACCAAGTTACGACCCCGGGAATTTGGATGCCCAACTAACCCCAACGGGGCCGATAAACCCTTGGTGTTACATGTCCTCGAGTTAGTGTTTTGGTTGTTTAGGGTTTTCTCTTATTGTTCAATAATAAAAAGGTCCTTGAGCCTCATTGTAACACAGTTCAGAGGCATGTAGTAGCCACATCTCTTCTCAGAGATAAGCTACCATCACCATAGTTGATGCTAGGATACCGGGTTAAATCAGATCCTAGCATAATAAAAACTCATGTGCTTTCTTCACATTTAAAATTATCAAAAAAAAAACTCTTCATTAAACAAAAATTTGCAACTTCTTAAAACGTACATAAATAAAATAGAGCTTATACAAACACAAATATACTGATATATAAATACACAAGAAATTCCTTGGCCAAATATTACAGTGGATGGCCTTTCGACTCTCGGCCCTTTACAAAAAGCTCTCAACCCATTCCTCACTCCCTCTGTATTTCTCACTTTCTCACTTGTTTTTCATCCTCACACAATCCTCTTATTTATACATAAATATGAATTTATCCCACTCCATAATTTTCTCCACACAAATCTCAACTAAAATCTAAATTAAATTTATCTTTTTTTGGACCCAACTAAGTCCTGTTTATGGAATTCCTAATCCCTAGATTATCTACCTAATTCAACTCCACTCATATCCTTAATTACTAAAGGAATATTTAAAATAATCCTCACATTTATATTTTCTCTCTTAATTTATTAAAAATGAGAAAAATAATTAATAAAATAATTAAAACACCTCACCCCCTAAATTATACAAATGAATAATGAAAATTTAGCTTTGACGCTCCTGCATCAAACTCCCCATGTAGAGAAGTTTCCATAGACTCATGTATATGATGCCTGTCGCTTTTTTGTAATAGTGTGACAGCCACAAGTCCTGATGACTTGCTCCCTCCAGGATTCCAAAATCTGTTCTACCACTGGTCCTTCAAAGTATCAACTCTATTTGGTAACTCATCATGCACTCTGTCATTTGGATTCCATCAGCTTCTCCAACACTTTCTTTTTCCATTTCCTTGGAGTAATTCCTCTTTTTCCAATTCTTTCATCTCCAACTGAGTTGAACACTCAAATTTCTGTAATGAATAATAATCAAGAACTCCTTGATTACAACTATATTCTTTGATTGCTTTTATAGCAACAATTTCCTCATCCGGTGTTGTACCTGCATTCATAAAAAAACTGTTAGTTTTAAAAAGATAAGACCTTTCGACCTCTTTTGATGCTTCAAGCACCAATCTCCCATCATCGACTTTCTGGATTTCAATAGATGTTGTTTTGAATTACTGGATGCTTTCATCTTTATCCTGCTGGATCAATATTTCTGTCTCCTTTATGTCTCTACAGACATAACTTTCTTGCTGCCCCTAATCTTCCATCTCAACTCCAAATAATTTCTGCTCAATTTCTCTGATTTCAACATCATATTTATTTATGTTTCCTTCTGTATCTACATCCATATTATCATTTTAAGAGTTAAAACATTCACTTAAATCTATAAATGTTAAAAATATGTCATCCCTATCATGCATAGTAACTGCAATCTCTTCTAGATCAGGTTCTGCAAGCTTTATTTCTCCCTCAGGTTCCTTAAGCCATCGTTCTAAGAACTCGATTTCCATGTGAAATATTTCTAGCACCTCGTCATAACCTTCATTCCCAGCTTCATTCTTATTCTGTCAATCTTCCTGAGTTATCCTGTTTTCTGTTTCATCACACTGTATAATTCCGTCAACAATTTCATTAAACAAATACATTTGTTTACCTCCTTGGAATATCTCTTCTGCATTTCCATTATGCTTCTGCTCCATAACAGCTTCAGCTAGTTGTCTTACCCCAAACAAGAATTCATCGATGATTTCTTCCTGTTGCAAAAAATCAGTACCTTCCTCCTCTGAAAGGAATTCTCCATTAGACTTCACCTCAAGAGTTTCATTCTTCTCTGTGATAGTTTCACCAGAGTGTCCACCATCTTTCGCACATCCTGAAAACATACATAAACTGTGAGATTTAAAAATGCAAGGCTTCATAGCCTCATCTGCTTCTCTCAACAACACATCTTCAGATTCTTCTGAACTATTCAAATATTTCATAAGATCTTCCTCATTGATCTCTTCACTCATAATTTCACCCTGTTCTGGGCCACAAATGGAAACATCCATTTTTAACTCAGCCTCTTTGAGTTCTTCACACCTCAACATCTGCTCGAGCTTCCTCGGCTCTCCCGTAAAATTGTATGTTTACCTGCTTTTCCCTCTTTGTGTGTAGTCTCTGCCACTTCATTTTCTTCCTCATGGTCCAACCATGTGTCTGGTCTTTCACATTTCTCTACAACAATTTCCATCAACAATTCAAGGTGATCTGTTATCTCATCCTTCTCTCGCTCATAATCTTCATCAGTCAACTACTCACATATGCCACTTACCTTGGAATTTTCCTTCTTCCTTCTTCAGTTGAGGTCTTTCTTAGAACCTCTGAAATGACTATCAACAGTCATCTTCTCCTCCTTTGTAAACTTCATCTGTTCATGTGTGGATTTCATTCAATCCCATTTTCAGCAATCCTTCACACTTGCCATAAAAAATGCAAGCTCTCTTCCTGCGCTTGACCTCTTTTGGTTCTCTATCTTGGAATCATCTCTGGGAAATTCTCTTGCTTCACTTTGCTACAAAGAACACTTTAGTAATGCTTGTGTTACAATGACCAAACTCTTTGGGTTTCGGCCTCCGCCAATCATGCACCCAATTACATTCAGACCTTTGACTTAGCTTACGACTCTTTGACTTCAAACTTTACATCAACTTTTCATCTTGGATGAAAAATACTCAATCTTAACTTAAACTATCCAAAATTTCATTTAACCCTAACCTCTGTTTTGACTTCAAGGCTTGACTCAATAATTTTACAATAGTGGATATTTTGACTTAATTCAAGTTATACAATCTTCCAACGAACATACACCCCTAACACATTTTTAGGATGTAAAATCTTCACTCTCTCTCATACTCCATTCTTATGAAAACATCATTAGTTCCCATTATCTTTTCACATAATACTGAAGTCTTTAGTCGAAATGCAATCCATGTTTTCCAAGATTTATTCTATGGTGAAAATAATAAACCATTCAATTTTCAATATTCAAAAATACCTTTCTGAATTATCATACCTTATGCTCTATTCAAGGTTATTTAATAAACCTTTCCCTTGCATTTTCAACTCTTTGGATCCCACTCTTCTGTGCTGTCTTTTTCACTGTGACTACTCGCATGCCCTTCATACCATAAGCTCGTCATTTTAGTGCAAACATTTTCCTGCACTTTTATGCACCATACAACATCAATTCACATCTCTTCACCTGTGTACAGAGAACAAGCTATTCATATTTCAACCTCTTCGATGAAAAATGTATAACTCGTACATTGTGTCCATCCTGAATAATTCCTCCTTAGATGCCGCCACATGATGGTAAAAACAAAGATTCTACAACATCAAGAAATTGTGTTTTCAACCTTAAACACAAATCAAAATAATTCTCCCGTTCCAACTACAAGCTTTGGTCCAAAAATGACTTAACCAAAACTACGAAGAGTCCACATTATGCATAATAAACCTTCTCACATAAAAATTCATACTTCTTTTTATATCACCCAGGATAGCGCATTTTTCATTCATTTTCCATTCATTTATACCTCCGCATTTGCAACATTTTCACTCTTTCATAACATTTACAAAGATCAACTTCTCGAGTATGGCAAGGAAATTTAATCATCCATATTTTAAAATACCTCTACTTAATGAATATTGATTCATTCAATGCGCACTTACCTTGAATATTCTTGTGGTTGAAATGATCCAACCCTTCTCTCGTGTATTCTTTTAGGAATACATTCAAGTCTCTACAGACTTTGTCTCCCACCAAAATTCGATGCAATCAACCAATGCACACTTTAGTATTGAATGTATCAAGAAATTATAATATATATAATTCCAAATAATTTAGACCCTTCGTTTGAATTCATGATTTACTTTACTTTGAATGTGCAAGGTCCATTCTTTCCCCAACAAATAAATCTCTTCCCAACAATTTTCTAACATAAATATTTCCCAGCAAACAAATGTTAGAAACCTTCAAAATACGCACAATCTCCCTTCTTAGCTTAAGCCAAATTCCCTCATCTCAATCTGTCGAGTTTTTCTTCAATTTCAATTTCTTGGCTTTGAAAACATGAAACCTTAATGTGACGGAATATCCTTCCAAGATTATACTCTCCAAAAAAAAACGTACATGAACTATTTGCAAAAACTTTACCTTGATCAATCCCAGTGACATTTTATTACGCTGAAACCGCACCTATTTCACAAGCCCACACATGCCTTTTTAAAGTGCATTGATACGAATGGCTTCCAAAAATTGATGTAGAAAACACAATTTCCACTTCACAATTTAGTATAGCAAAATGTTCAATTTTACTAAGACCCGAATTTACTCTTCAACATGATGGAATTGATTCCTTCCTCACCACTTAATGTGCAATTCCAATTTCCTTAAAAAACATGTGACAATGATCTATCTTGCAGCCTTTTTTATTCTACAAACTTCATTCCCAAAGCCCAACAGAATCCTTAAAAGATCATTGTTACATATACAATAATAACAAAATCAAAAGTTTGATAATTGGAATCCATTTAAAAAATTCAACGCAGTCTTTTGTGGTTGAACCCACGGTTCACAAAACCCAACACCACTATTAACAAACCAATCAACATCACCATTATTAAACAAAAGTGATCACAGAACCCTTCACGCCACGATTCATATTAATCTAACCCAACTAATAAACAAATATGTCGGCCCATTAAAAGGATTCAATGTAGAAATTTTATGAATAATGAAGATTTATCCACTGAGATTATCCTGATCATACACTAATTCGAATTCATGTATAACACATAACCTCTTCTACAATTGATCAACAATTTGCGGAAATAGAAACAGCGCTCGCATGCGCACATAAACACAATATGTAATGGGGAAAGATATAGCTGAAAAACCCCGGCTATTTTGTATATTATAATAGAAGATAACATGTAACAATCTCTTACAATACTCCTCACAAGTACTCAGTACTGTCTCCAAAAGTTACACACAAACTAGCTCTGTTTTGAACAAGTCACAGGTTCAAAACTCATCCACTAATTGCCTGCCTCTACTGCGCAATCCAAGTTGGTTCAATGAGAGATCCAAGTTCGAATCTCCTTGGCTTCAACTGCGCAATCCTTATGGGAAATCTCCTCCAATGCTTGTGCAAAACTCATGCACAACTCATGTCGCAACTAATAGCAAACTCACCCTTTCATCTACCTCTTCCACTGGTCTTCACTAAACTGTCCATGCACTGTAGTGAACTGATGTGTTCTTGAGTTGAATAGTGAGTTAATAATTAGTGAATTAAATAATATTTAATTCACTCAAATCATCACTAGTGTATTAGCTAGTTAAACTAAACACAACTAGTTCAACTAAGTTAAACCGAACACAACTCTACCAACTGTCTCATCAACTCCACCAAACTCCGCCACTTGAGTTCTAACTGAAGTCAACCATGCAATATGAGCCTACCAAACCCCTAGGAATAGCGTAATTCCTTCGTCGGCTGCATGTAACACATCCGTAGCTCCAACTGAAGTGTTGCAAGAGAATAAACTGAAGTTTATAGTCCAAATATTATTAAGGGCTAATAATATTTGACTGACCTATTTTTAGACATGCAGTCTAAAAATAGACTTCGACCTGTATGTATAAAAATAGAGGTCCATCTATTTTTACCAACTCGAACAATCATCCAATAATAGCATACTGCAACTCCTAGACCATGCTCCATATGCCTAAAAATAGACATAGTCTAAAAATAGACTTTGCGCCAAAAATAGCCTGCGGGCCCACTTAGTGAAGGCGACTTCATTTCACTAAGCTCCATCATCTTGTTGCATTTTCAACATTCAACCCGTCGTGCTCTGCTGTAACACATGTTATATAACTTGACTTACATAGGGATGCTGCTACATACCTATGGCTTTTACAACCTGTAAATGAACATGTGTCAAAGCTATGTTGTAAATGCTGAGACGGTTCAATACCGTGCTTACCATATGTTAATCGCTGAGACATTTACCAATGTCGCGGAGAAACGTTTCACTGCTTACCGGATGTTACACCCTCTGCTGCACGAGCTCACAGTCACACAAACTATTGCCTGTGGCACGTATGCCGTGATGTCACCATTGCTGCACACTGTGCATTTTGTTGCGATCACTTCATGAAACTAGACTGTTGTGGCGCAATGAAATTTGGAAAAATTTCACAAGTCTCCCTTCTTCATTATTCTTTCCTAGGGGTTGAATAATGTGTTGATTCATCTTCCACCACCAGTCAATGGCTATCGAGTTAAAATAAAAACAATGTGGTCTTGCTTCTCCTTATCCTCATCTTCATCATGCCTCCACTCTCTCACTCGGTCTGCACTCACTGTGGATACACAAGAGTTTATCTCTGCAAGTAGAAATGATACCATCCTCCACATCACGGGCACACAAACACCATTCTAATTGAAAAAGTGTAATGGGTGTACAACCTTAACTCGTCTAATGGTGTCCACACTAGCTTCAGAGAGCCCAATATATTTGACTTTTCCTTCTTTCACAAGCTTCTTCAGTTTTCCCACGGTTTCTTTTATTGGAACTATAGTAGCCACACCTTGCTGGTAGTAAAGATCAATATATTCCACATCAAGGCACTTCAGGTTGTCTTCACAAGCTTTGTGTACATACTTTGTCGAGCCTTTAACATGAAAACACCTTTTATTACGACATTACCAAACGGCTAACCATGTTCATACTCGAACACACCTCTCGCATATTCTACTGTCACGCAGGCTTATGAATGTATTCTCTACACACAACATCTTTTATCCAGTTATGATACCAAATGATGCCATGATACTGGGTTAAATCAGATCCTAGCATATTAAAAACTCATGTGCTTTCTTCACATTTGAAATTCTCAAAAAAAAAAACTCTTCATTAAACAAACATTTGTGACTGCTTAAAACGTACATAAATAAAAGAGAGCTTATAAAAACACAAATATACTGATGTATAAATACACAAGAAATTCCTTGGCCAAATATTACAGTGGATGGCCTTTCGGCACTCGGCCCTTTACAAAAAGCTGTCAACCCATTCCTCACTCTCTCTGTATTTCTCACTTTCTCACTTGTTTTTCACCCTCACACAATCCTCCTATTTATAAATAAATATGAATTTGTTCCACTCCATAATTTCCTCCACACAAATCTCAACTAAAATCTAAATTAGATTTATCTTTTTTTGGACCCAACTAAGTCCCGTTTATGGAATTTCTAATCCCTAGATTATCTACCTAATTCAACTCCACTCATATCCTTAATTATTAAAGGAATATTTACAATAATCCTCCCATTTATATTTTCTCTCTTAATTTATTAAAATGAGAAAAATAATTAATAAAATAATTAAAACACCACACCCCCTAAATTATACAAATGAATAATGAAAATTTAGCTTTGATGCTCCTGCATCAAGAGCTAGTTTCTTTCAATTATGTCCATAAGAATTTTTCAGTATTTGATATTAATGGAAGGAAATATTTTTTCTGTTGCATCTTTGAATTTTTTATTATATCTATATTTTGTTTTGTTCCTTATTAAATTCAGACCAATATTCATGACATAACAAACAATGGAAATCACACATATTGATAATTAGTTGAACTCAGTAATTATCCATACATGTCATGTAATTAATACTACACTCAGGAAAGTATTAGTAACCATGGGGATCTACAAACCCTTCACAAATCATGAGAACAATCACACATGCATCTCATTAAAGGAAACTAGGAATAATGCCAATCCTCCATAACTAACTATGATACATTCATTTTTATAACCCATAAAAATATCATTCAACATTCATAATGCAACATAATTAGTACAAGTATATGCACTTATATATATATATAGCTTAGAGATCGGAAATTGAGGGAGGGACTTCAATTATCCACCCAACCGTGGGACAACTACATTATAATATTTATTTCAAATGACCACCCCCAATATGAATTTAGAGTTTAAGGAGGTAGTCTTCCAAGAGTATTCTCACCAATGACCACTCAACAAATGGTAAGAAGAAGAGTTTATTTTTCAGGTGGTTTATCAATTTCCCCTAGCAATAACAATAAAATGACTCCCTATTCGACAAAAAATAAACCACAAGGGTTCATCTAAGGCTAAGTGAGTTACATATCATTTATAAGAGAATGAAAAAACTATCTGAGTGGTTTAATAGCTGTCTTTTCTAAGCTAACACTACAAGAGCCATGAGTCCACTTATCTGAGTAGTTTATCAGCTGATTAAGTTAACACATAAGTGGTTTATCAACCCCAAGGTTAACACTTAATGGTTCATCAATCCTTTTATATAGTACCTGAATATCTCAGCCTGTCAAGTGGTTTATCAATCGTAACTAACACCCTAGTGGTTTATCAACCCCAAGGATAACATTGAGTGTTGCATCTCCTTTTAACTCTCATTGGCCAATCAAATCACAAGCACATACATAGGCTTTACAAAACACAATGAATTTTATCCCAACACAAAACACAATCTATATAAAGGCTATCTCTCCTAGTATATCCACATCCACGTCCAATTTCCAAGCTCTATGTTCTCTTTCCTTATGTTATCACAAAATTGTACTTGATTGGCTGCTGATCAGACAAATCAGTGTAATTGTTTCAAACCAGATTTTGACTGAAGCTTAACCTCTTAAGTCTGAGAGGGCTCTCTCAAAGGGATTTTATGATATTGGTTAATGATAGTGCTAGATGGCTAACTCTATAGAAATTGTATCTTTTTTTTTATGATTGCAAGTTGATAGAATGCAGGTTTTCTACCATTGGGCTTATGGATTCAATAATTAGTAGTTTCAGTGGCAATGTTTCTTGACATGGAATCTGAGGCAGATAGAGGTCTTTAACAAAGGCAATTCACTCATAAAACATAGGAAAACATAATAATTTCATTACTAAAGGAATTCAAAGCATAGAGTTATGAATTTTGAGTAATAGAAATGATATCTACTGCAAGTAGTAAAACATAAAGATGTAGATCAATAATACATTAAAAACCCCATGAGAATCTCAGGTCTATCAAGAAGAAAATCACTCTGTATTATTGATATAAGTCAAAATACATAAAGTAGCATTTTGGTGCAAAAAATCTCCAACCCTTCACTACTTCAATGCTTTGTCTTTAAATACACCTTCTTTACATCAAGGATGATCTTCCTAGTGGCTAGATCATCGAATTCTCCTATGACACATCACATAACTGAAAGACATAACTCCTAACAGAAATCTGACAGCTATACCTTAAAGAAACCATCTCCTAACAGGACTCTAACTTCTATTTATTACATAACTCTACCTTATCTTGTGAAAAAATTACAAAATAAGCATCACATGCTCGAAAGATACATGATATGTTCATTACCACTTTACATATTTATGACTCTCCTAAACATGTGGAACAAAACCCTATTTTTTAGGAATTCATAACCCTTATCTTCAACGAGAGCTTTGGCTGATGACCTGTCTCCATAACATTTCCTTCGAGTCATAAATATTTGATGTTAAGGTCCCTTGACATGTTGGAGGAGTCCAACTATCCAAAATTTCCATGAAGATGCTCCAAAACCTTCAAAAATAGCTTGCTACAAAAATAGGACAGTTTCGTAGCGAGCTTTGGTAGCATTGAAAAAGTAGTTTCTGCACCCAAAAACTCTGCTCCTTTGTTGTTCCATGGTGTCAATAAAGTCATGGCACATCACCACCATCATTCTCCCTCCTTGAAAACTGCAAAAAGTGACTTTAGAGGCAAAAAGGACGCTACAGGTTTTTTCGTAGCGTTTTCTTGGCTTTAAGCCTAGGAAATGCTACAAAACTATGTAAAAGTGCATAAATTTCCCATTTTAAAACTGTCTCCAAAAAGTAACCTCTAGTTGCAAAAACTTGTTCTTTTGCATGTAATGAACCTCTCTAAAGCATATTCAACCTTAGCTTATGGCTCTTGTGGAGTTTCCTCCTCATTTATGATCAGTTGAGCAATGGGCTCATCGACCACAGTCATCTTTAAGCCTTTCTTTTCCAGCTCTTCATGAATCAACTCAAGTTGTTGCTCTAAGTCTTTCACTTGATCCTTCAGTGTCCTGTTCTTGGCTTGAAAGTGTAGATTTACCTTTTGAGGTGCTTGACCTCTCCTCTTAGTGGTTGAGTCCACTTTATCAGTTTTTCTGAATTTTCCAAGGTCTTTGAGACACTTGTGACTTGATCCTCCCAAATATTGCTCATTTTTTCAAACTGGATCCTTTCAGCTCTATTCTTCTTTGCCTCCTTCTTCAAGAATGATATCTCTTCCCTTGCCTCTTTCAACTACTCCTTAAGGGCTTCAACTTCTGTCTTTTCAGTGAATTTCTCTTTTCCTTTCTTTTGCTTGATGATCAGATCTTCTTTTGCAGGTGAGGAGAGGTCTATGATGCTTGGTGGTGGTTGAACAGTTTCACTAACCTTTTGAGCTTCTTTGCTGATTTCCAAGACTTTTCTGACATGCCTTTTCATTTGTTTTATAGCTTGAAACATAAATCCAGCATCATCGCCTGCAAATTCTAACTTCTTAGCTGTTTTTCCTTTCTTAAGCTTCCTTCCTCCCTCATCTATGTCTTCAGCTTGGACTATGGGAGTTTCTTCAATATCAATGGCATATAAGATGTCTTCTAAGTTACCTTTAACATTTTTTTAGCTCCTTGTAACCCTCTTGCTGCCATGTTTGCTAATTGTTGGCTTTTTTTTGTAGGTGTAGCTTTGGGTGTGTTAGCCTTCTACAAAGGCTCTATCTCCATGCTCACTGGTTCTAACTTCTCTGCCACTGAAGGTGATGGGATATATATAGGTTTGGGATTTCTTCTAGGAGTGATGGCATCTACTTCAAAACCACTTATGAACAGAAAATATGACCAATATATGCCTAATATTTTTAACTCCTCTAACACCAGTAACTTGATCAAACCATGATGAAAAAGAGAGGTTTCATTTCCTTCTGTTTTAACTTGAACCTTTTCTGACATTTTAGCTGAGATTCTATATAAGTAAAAAGGAAAATCAAGAGACCTCTTACCCACAAAATGCCGCAGAAGCCTAAGGTGGTATGAGTAGACCATGTGATACCTCCCATCATAGGTGAAGTACTTATGAATGATCAGCAACAAATTTGAGTAGTTTTCCTTCATGTAGCTCCTTGGGATAGCATTTGTGAGATCAATTTCACAATGCTCTGTCTTGATTAATTATTTACAGTCCTGCATGGTGAACTTGATGCCTTTGAACCATTTCTCTCCTCCTATAGGGATTCCTATTGCTGCTTCAATGGTTTCTGGTGTTACTGTGAGATTTAGCATTCCCACCTTTGAAGTTGATCCAGTAAAACTCTTGGAAAACTCCTTTGAAACTTGCAAATGACAACCTTGCAGACTTTGGTAGAATTGCAAACACCTTGTTCTTCTAAAAGCTTCCAATGTAGTTGGATCTTCATTTAACAAATTCATATCCATTGGGTCATATATGAGGCAGTGACCAGCTTTGTTGGTCTTCTTCTTTGCAGCCATGGTGATTTTATGCCTTCTCTACCTCGCTTGATTAGTGACACCTGCAACTTTTGAAAATGCCAGCAACTAGCTTGGCTTGCTGAAATATCTCTCCAGAACTCAATAGCATGAAAAGATGAAGTGGAGAATGACAAAGACTCAACTGGGTAATGTTTTAAAGTTTCGATGACAACTCACACCTTAATCATGACTCATACATGCTAAAAACAGTAATTATGACCTCAGACGTGACCTTTGTACCTTGATTTAATGCTAACTGACTCGAATGACATCCACCCTAACTCTTCTAACATTGTACTAACACCTTGCACCGGATTTGACAAGACAGACAGAAAAACCATTTTTTGTAGCGTGGCCAGTTCATTTTCTGACAGTTTCGCTATGAAACTATTAGGTAGTTTCGTAGCGAAAACTACCTTTTTATAGTGTAAAACACTACGAAAAGAGGAAAAACTGGCTAAAGTGACCTTTTGAATTAAAAATCTTGGGAAATGAAATATTTCAACAAATGATGATTGATGGGACATGATATGACTTGAATGGAGGTGGGTTTGAACCTTAGGATAGGTTAAAGATGAAAAAATTAAAATTTTCCTATACCAACTTGTGATAAATGAACTCTATGACCATACCTTTGACAAATGAACTCTATGACCATGTCAAATAATGTTTCACATTTTCTGAGTGATAACACCTTACACGTTCATTTTTTTCTCTTTTTATTAGTGAGCTCTCCCTCTCAACTGACCCACTACACAACCTGTCTACTTCTCTTTCTTTTTCCACCCCATGTCTCTTATCAACCTTTCTTCTTGTACCTTTTTATTCATTTTTACCATGCGACACCTTCCACGAGACTAAGACTACATGGATTTTCCTTCACTCGGGGATCCCATTCCATAAATTCAATGCTTGAACCAGCAGTGCTATAAGTCCATTAGGGATATAGGTGGTGGAATAAATATAGTGGCTTGGGTTTGCAAGAAACTACTCCTCCTCGGGTCTTTGAATCCATGTCCACTTCCCTCACCCAGTCACTTTGTTAAATTTCCACAACATTTACATGAATTGTAATTCATATAAATATTTACAAAAAGGATGGAAAAAATGGATATCACATCTTCAGGAACTTCCTTAGAAGTGTGCTTTCTTACTGGTGACAATGTTCATAACTTTTTAGGATAATTTCTTACTGTTGGTGATAATGTTCATACTTCTTTGGTATTTTTATTTGTATTGACTTCCTCAAAAGTGTTGCTTTGTTACTAGTGAAAGTGTTCAAACTTCCATAGAAGTATTGGTTATTGTTGGTGCCAGTACTCCGACTTCTTCAAGAGTGTTGTTCTTCAAACTTCATAAGAAGTATTTCGTTGTTACTAGTGACCATGTTTATAATTCTTATTGAGCCTCATTTTTGTCGAGTTTTACACATATTTTTACCCTATGAGCACCTGTGCTTTTAACTAGTTTTACAGGCATTATCATTATTTTACACATTTTTGGGCTAATAATATTAAATTTGAGCACGATAAGATAACTAGTTTAATTTCCTTTTTTTTTCAATAATTTAATAGGATTTATCTGAATATTATTATTAATGACGGTTAATCCAATGACAGTTGAATATCAACAGTTGATTTCTAGGGGAAACAACACTTGGCATTGATCTTGCACCCCTTGAGGGATATTGCAACCAAAGAAGAATTGTGCATGCTATATGGTCGAACTATATATCCTATTGAATTCAACAGCAAATTAGGTCAGATATTTGCGTGCCCTATCAAGGGTTTGCTTGCACTATGAGCGAGATTTTGGGAAAACTAACATTTAAATTTGTTTGTGAAAAACTCATCTTCCCATATTGTATGTGTGCATAACAAAATTTATTTTCTCACTAGAAGTTGTTGAAATCTATGCTATTTTGGTTGTATATGTTATGGCTTATTGAATATCTATTCTCTGCAGTGTAAATTGTATAAAATAGCAGCCATGGATCTTCATCCGGTGAGGATAGTTTTGGAGTAATTATTGTTGCGGTGTTGGACTCCCTTAGGATAGATATAGCCCTTGGGGTCAATCTCTATCTTAAGATGGGGTGGTCCTGGTTGGAATGCAGAGTATTGTGGCAAATATTTAGACTTCTCTCGAAGATCATTAGATTTTGATCTCTTTCTTCCATCTAATGTAGGACTGAGTATTATTCTTAATATAAAGTCAAGTCAGGTTCCTTTATGGTTTATCTCTCATTTATATGAGATATAGACTTAAGTTTTATGAGGAAAATGAGAAAGTTTGGAGGGACCACCAACCTTGCCCATTGTCTTTCATTCTGTTTGTTGGTGTTTTAATATTTTTACAAAGTTGATTGATTTCTACAAAAGAATAATTTGTTGCACTGTGTTGCAAAGATATTTTTTTTTATCCACTTACATTCATATAGTTGTAATATACATAGGGCTTGGTTTTATTTAGTTTTAATGCAAATTTGATACTAAGATCTAAAAAAAAACTAGTCTTATATTCCCCATGCTTCCATGTGAATGATCCTTATTCTCCCAACTGAGCCTTTCACATATTTATCTAAAATTCTATGCCTTCACACAAGTTTCTCAGGTAATGTGAAGATTTATGTTTGATTTAGAATACACTCAGTCTGTATTGTATTTTATTCATTGTGCTTTTATATAGAGACAAGGGAATTTGATCTGTGTAGATATGTGCATCATTGCGATACTTCGTTTGTAAGATATGAACGTGTAATTATAACATCATTATACCATCACAAGAAGCTTTTGAGAGGTTCACACTATAATTATTGTTTGTAAGTGACATGTGTTACTTTCTGGGTAGAGTATTGTTGGGTGATTTAATTGCGAGTTAAATCTTTGTCATTTAATTGTCAACCCAGGGTTTCATAAACTAGCGAGGTATACATGTACTATATGTACTAGGTGGTTACCCTTCATATTAGATTAATCTAATGAAATTAAAACTAATTAAAAAAAAATATCAATCAAACCCAAACCAAACCAAACCAAACATAAAGAAATTAAAATCACACTTGCAAAAATGAAATCACACTTGCTTGAAATTGAAATCACACTTGCATAAATGAAAATCACACCACACTGCAAAATTGAAATCACACCACACTTGCATAAATAAAAATCACACCACATTACAAAATTGAAATCACACCACACTTGCATAAATGAAAGTACTCTTTTTGAAAGGAAATCACACTCACACTTGCATAATTGAAAGCACTCTTTCTGAAAGGAAATCACACTCACACATGGATAGTTGAAATCACTCTTGCTGAAAGGAAATCACACTCGCACTCGAATAATTGAAAACACACCATTCTTGCATGATTGAAATCACGTTGCTGAAATTAAAAGCACACTTTCTGAAAAGAAATGAAATAAAAAAACTATACTATGTTACCATTATGTACAAAGATGTGAAAGTTGTGGTTAATGGGGGCCCTCCATGCCTCAGCAAGCACATTGAACAACTATCACATCTTGGAGATCAATTTGGTAGTATATATTTCATAAAACAAAGTTACAATGTATCACAAGAATTCTCTCTCCTCACGTTACAAATCACATCTTGAATGGAACTTAGAACCTCCAACTATCAACTGGCCACTAGCTACCTCTAACCTCTAACAAATGACTACACAACCTTTGTATGGAGGATGCACTTCTATTTATACAAAAATTGAGGATAGCTATACAATAAATATAGATCCTTAGATCTCTCCTAAACCCACATTTATCTCATGTGGTTACAACCAATCTCCTAAAAATGTAAGATACATATCCTCTCAAAGTTCTTTTATCCATAATTCTTCTCCTTTGAATGTGCATAGCTTAATGATCCATATCTTCCAATATTCTACAAATCCTCATGAGTTGGAATTTGAAATTCGAATTTGTAGTTAGGAGGCCAAGTATGACCCTTCTAGAATCTCCAAGTAGGCTTACCATATCATAAAACTTATATACCACTTTTATGTAGATATTAAAACATGTTAATTTTATAATATATAATCACAAATTCACTTAAAATAGTTAAAATAAATTACTTTCAAAAATATAATGCTAAGCTCATATGATCATGAAAATGGTTACTTAATGTAGGGTTATGTAGGTACAGAATTATGGAATGAGGATAAAATGATGGAAATGTGGGTAAAAAGGGATGGGGTATGGAGGCCCAACATACCCCCGAACTGAAGGTGTTGCATGTTCTCATGCAACTATTGTATTGATTCCCTTAGTCATAAGTTAATATTCTTGAAATGTTTTGCTTTTAATATGAGCTTTGTGTTGAGATTCAACAAGATGATGAGCTTAGTGAAAAGAGTCGCCTTCACTAAGTGGGCCCGCAGGCTATTTTTGGCGCAAGTCTATTTTTAGACTATGTCTATTTTTAGACATGGTGATCATATTTCATAAGTTGCAGGATGCTATTTGTGGATGGTTGGTCAAGTTGGAAAAATAGATGAAATTCTATTTTTAAAATATTGGGCGAAGTCTATTTATAGATCGTCTATCTAAAAATAGAAGTGTTGATTATTATTAGCTCTTAATAATAATCCAACAATAAACAACAACTTATTCTCTTAGAGCAATTAATTTCAGTATACAGATTTGGAAAATCAGTGGGCTGAAGGAATTACGCAATTCCTAGGTTTTACTAGTGGTTCATGCATGGAGGACTCAGTTAGAACTGAAGTGGAAAAGTTATGACAGAGTTGGAAGAGTAGTTCATGGAGTTGTATTCAGTTTAACTCAATGAGACTCAGTTGAGCTAATTGTATCTAGTCTAACTGAATGATACACTAGTGAGAGTGGAGTGAATTAATTAGTTTATTAATTCACAAATAATAACTCATTAATCAACTGAACAAATACAGTCGTTAACTACAGTGCATGTCAGTTCCAGTGGAGACCCAGTGGAGAGATAGGTGAAAGGGTGAGATGGACTATCTGTTGTGACTATAGTGATGCATTGATTGCATCACACACACATTGGAGTTGCAAATGAGGATTGTGCAGTCAAGGCAAGGGTAATTCGAATTCATTCAGATTTATTCTTCAGCAGGGATTGTGCAGTGGAGACAGGCTAGCAGGAGGGCAGAAATCAGTGCATGGATTTGCAGATTTCTTCTATGTTAGTGTGTGATGATTGATTGTACTGAGAGCTTGATGTACAAATATTTGTATGAGATTGTTACATGATCTCCATGATACATAATATATGATATTTGGGGTTTTCAGCTTCAGGCTTTCCCGTTAAACAACTGTGTTATGTGTGATTCTTTTTATTTATGCTTCACATGTGTTTGCAATTAATTTTCTGCAAAAGATTAACAGTGGAATGATTCTGTATTTTGCAAGAAGTTAAATATTGTGAGATCAGGGGAATCTGGATGTATGCATTATTAGTGTATACTAATTTATACATGGTATTGGAGCAGTGTTAATTCTTGAAGATTGCAGTTGTGAAGAATTGTTGAGTTTGTGTTGGTGGACAATTCGAATTTGCTACAGAAAATTCTTGGTGCAGAAGTTGAGTATACATTGAAGTGTCTTTCGATGGGTTGCGATTGGAGTATGCCCTTGATGGGAGCTCAAATTACATAACCTGGAAGGATAGGATGGAGGTTGTGCTGTAGGATAATGGACTGAAGGAGTTCATCGATAGCGATGTTCCTAAGCCGGGATCTAGAGATGCTACATTACTTGACACATGGCAAGAGAAGATAGCAAAGACAAGAAGAATTATGTTGGAAGGTGTGAAGGAACATATTATGTCCAGCCTTCATGGGAAAGTCACTCCATTCTTAATGTAGAAGGCTTTGAAATATTTGTTTCAAAGCAGCAGTGACCAGAGGAAGTTAGCGCTAAAAGACAAGCTCAGAAAAATAAAAATGGAGAAGGGCGACAATATTCCAAAATATCTTAGGAAGTTTGTCCATTGTAGGGATGAAATAGGAAGTGTGGGGATTACTGTTGATGATGATTACTTGGTGAGCTTGGCTCTCCTTGGGCTTCCTAAGAGTTGGCATAGCTACGAAGACTCTGTCAATGGACGGGAGAAACTGCCGGGATGGGAGCAACTTTGTTCGGATCTTGTGCAGGAGGAGATAAGGCGAGGTACTAGGGATGTCTCTTCATCGAAGAATGAAGATGAAGATAATTTTGCTTTGGCTGCCAAAGAAAGGAAAGGGAAGGGGAAGAAATCTCCTTCAAAATTCGATGCTAAAGGCAAGAATCAGGATTTGTCCAAGGTGAAGTGTTTTCACTATCATGAACATGGGAATTTCGCCACTAACTGCCCACAGAAGAAGAAGAACAAGAAGGCTGCTGGAGCTGCAACTGGACAAGCCTTAGCCTCACAATTTGAACTTGATTTCTCTTTGATCACATGCTTGGTTTCAATCTATATGGGATCGATGTGGTATCTTTATAGTGGTGCATCTTTCCATATAACTGGAGACAAGGAGTTGCTTAGTGACTTGGAGGAGAAGAACCTCCAGATGCATATAGAGATGGGCGACGATGGTCGATACAGATACAGTGCGACCGAAATTGGGGCCATTACCTTTGAGAGGGAGTCTGGTAATCCATTCTTGTTGAAATATGTTATGCATGTTCTAGTTCTGAAGAAGAACTTGGTCTCAGTCTCAATGTTGGAAGACAAAGGTTATGATGTTATTTTCAGTGAGGGAAAAGCCTTCCTTCGACATAAAAAAATGGGTCAAACCAAGAGGATAGGGATTCGAGTTAAGAATCTCTACAAGCTGGAGGTAGATGGTTGCACTGAAATGGTGGGCAAAGCATAAGAAGTGGTGAGCCGGGAAGAGGGCGAATTATGGCACAGGAGATTGGGCCATCTTCACCATCGCGCTTTGAATATTTTGCAGCAGATTTCTACTAGACTTCCCAAGGGTACTCTTGTGCAGTCAGATCAACGCAAGGAATGTACTATGGGTAATTTTGTGAAGACCACCTTTCATGAGAAGGAGAACCGTGCTTCGGTGATCCTGGAGAGAATTCACACAGACTTGTGTGGACCTTTCTCGGTTGCTTCAACAAAAAAGCACAAGTATTATGTTATATTTGTTGATGACTATTATCATAGATGCTGGATCTTCTTCATGCAGAAGAAGAGTGAAACATTCTCAAAGGTCTGTGAGTTTAAAGAATTGGTGGAGAAGGAGTCAGGGAAGCAAGTGAAAGCTCTACGAAGCGATAATGGTGGTGAATACATCTCGGGTGAATTCAAGACTTTTGTAGCAAAGAAGGAATTCGAAGAGAACTCATAGCACCTCATAACCCACAGCAGAATGGGGCTGTAGAGAGCAAGGACATAATGATATTGGGTGTTGCACGAGCTATGCTTGAGAGGGAGCTAGACTTGCATGCAGTGAAGGAACTTCTTGTTCCAAAAGATGATCCTCCAGATGTGGATCAGCCACAAGAGGAGATTCATGGAGTGGAGGAGTCCACTCATGCAGAACCAAACATCAGACAAGGCAGAAAGCGTACCATAGAAGTTGAGAGACTGAAGCTTGATGCAACACAGAATGTAGGAATCCCTACATCACAGCACAGACAGAGACAGTCACCTGACTGATTTATTGGATACATGGCTCTGATGAGCAAGTGTATCATGACAGATCCATCTTCTTTTGAAGAAGCAGTGCAGGAGCCCACATGGGTAGATGCCATGGTGGAGGAGTATGACTACATTGTCAGAAATAGTGCTTGGGAGATTGTTCCAAGGCCGGTGGGAAAATCAGTTGTAGGATATAGATGGATTTATAAGGTAAAGCAAGATGCTGATGGGAGCATCGAGAAGTATAAGGCAATATTTGTTGCCCGGGGCTTCTCACAGATTGAGGGGATTGATTATGAAGAAAAATTTTCACCTGTCACATGGTAGTCTTCCATAAGGACCATCCTTGCTCTCTTAGCGCAGATGGGTTGGCACATTCATCAGATGGATGTGAAGATTGCGTTCCTTAATGGGATCATTGAGGAAGAGGTGTACATTGAGTAGCTTGAAGGATTTGAGATCTTCAGCAGCAAGTCGCATGTGTGCAGGCTCAAAAGAACGTTGTATGGGCTGAAGCAAGCACCACGTGCTTGGTACACTCACATCGACAACCATTTTACTAGACTTGGCTTCACCAAGAGTGAGGTGGATGCAAACCTGTACCAAATTGTGGTGGAGGGTAATATTTTAATCATTTTTCTTTATGTTGATGATTTAATACTAAAATTGATGAGCAGTTGATACACTCATGCAAGGCAGATCTTGCAAAAGAGTTTGAGATGAAGGATTTGGGCCTCCTTCATTATTTCCTTGGATTGGAAATATGGCAGCGGGAAGGTGACCTGTTTGTGTCTCAAGGCAAGTATGCTCGGGAGATACTGGAGAAGTTTCACATGCAAGGTTGCAAGCCTATCGACACTCCTCTTCCAGGAAATTGGAGGAAAGAGGATGCTACATCGGCAGAGGTAGTGGATGCCACTGTTTATCGACAGTTGGTGGGTTCGCTCATGTATTTAGTTAATACAAGACCAGACATATGCTATGTGGTGAACCAACTTTCACAAGCGATGGTTAAGCCTACCAAGCTCTTTTGGAAGGCAGGCAAGCATGTCCTGAGATATCTCAGGGGAACATCTGAGTATGGTTTATGGTACTGAAAAATATATGAGGTGAAGTTTCATGGCTTCACGGATGCAGATTGGGCAGGCAACCCAACGGACAAAAAGAGCACATCATGAGGGATTTTCAGTATCGGATCTACGGGAGTTTCTTGGTACAACAAGAAACAAATATCTGTGGCACTCAGTTCAGTGGAAGCAGAATACATGGCAGCAAGTCAAGCTACATGTGAGGCTATCTGGATGAGGAAGATCCTGGTCGGTTTGGTCGGTTCACATTTAGATCCTATAGTGATAAATTGTGATAATCAGAGTTGCATTAAACTCTCGATTAATCTTGTGTTTCATGATAGATCTAAAAATATTTATATCTGGTATCATTATATCAGATATTGTGTGCAATGGAAGATCATGTTGGTTCAGTACATTCCTACGGAAGATCAGGATGCAGATATTCTGACGAAGGCGCTCGGCAGGGGCAAATTCGAATACCATAGAGGTAGGATCGGGGTGAAGGATAATACCTATCTTGTTGAGAGGGAGTGTTGAGATTAAACAAGATGATGAGCTTAGTGAAAAGAGTTGCCTTCACTAAGTGGGCCCACAGGCTATTTTTGGCGCAAGTCTATTTTTAGACTATGTCTATTTCTAGACTATGTCTATTTCTAGACATGGTGATCATATTTCAAAAGTTGCAGGATGCTATTTGTGGATGGTTGGTCAAGTTGGAAAAATATATGAAATTCTATTTTAGAATATTGGGCGAAGTCTATTTATAGATCGTCGATCTAAAAATAGAAGTCTCGATTATTATTAGCTCTTAATAATAATCCAACAATAAACAACAACTTATTCTCTTGGAGCACTTAATTTCAGTATACAGATTTGGAAAATCAGTGGGCCGAAGGAATTACACAATTCCTAGGGTTTACTGGTGGTTCATGCATGGAGGACTCAGTTAGAACTGAAGTGGCAAAGTTATGACAGAGTTGGAAGAGTGGTTCATGGAGTTGTTATTCAGTTTAACTCAGTTAATGGAGTTAAACTCAGTTGAGCTAGTTGTATCTAGTCTAAATGAATGATACACTAGTGAGAGTGGAGTGAATTAATTAGTTAATTAATTCACAAATAATAACTTACTAATCAATTGAAAAAATACAACAGTTAACTACAGTGCATGTCAGTTCTAGTGGAGACCCAGTGGAGAGATAGGTGAAAGGGTGAGATGGACTATACGTTGTGACTATAGTGAGGCATTGATTGCATCACACACAAATTGGAGTTGCCAATGAGGATTGCGTAGTCAAGGAAAGGCCAATTAAAATTCATGCAGGGGTCTTCTTCAGTGGGGATTGCGCGGTGGAGGCAGGCTATTGGAGCGAGAAATCGGTGCATGGATTTGCGAATTTCTTCTATGTTACCTTAGAGTGTGTTAATGGATGATTTTCTTGAGCTTGATGTATGTCATTTATTTTGATTGTTACATGATCTCACGCAGTCCTAATATGATAGTTGGGGTTTTGACTTCATATGCTTGGTCCAACAAGCCCCGTGTTGTATCAAATTGTTTTTATTTATTCTTCACATGTGCTTGCAATTAATTTTCCGCAAAAGATTAACAGAGGAATGATTCTATATTTTGCAAGAAGTTAAATATTGTGAGATCAGGGGAATCTAGATGTATGCATGCTTAGTGTATACTAATTTCTACACTTTGGCTTTGTAATGATTCTCTTTTAACTTTACATTATCATATCATTTGATAACTTTATTCTTTTGCAAAGTGTACTTTGAAATACATTTGATTGCAACCTATATTTTTTATGGTTGTTTTTTGCGTGACAACACAAATTTTATGAGTATTGGTTCTTGTGCACTAGTAATTTTGTTAATTTTTTATTGCATCAAAATACTTGAAAACATTAAGAATTCCTTTTTAAGTTCCCATAGTGGATGCGAGTCATTTAATGTGTTCATCAATTGATCATTGAAAAACATATAAAAATTTTGGAATCAAAATGCAATAATAGTTTATTTGGAAAAATAGGTTGGTTAGGATGAAATTAAATGTGACATGTGGCATGAAATATGAATATCCCTTCCCCCCAACTTAAGGTGTTTTCATTTTTCTTGCAAATGAGAAAGGGAATATGAATGTAGTAAGGGATTTCCATAATCATAATTTTAGAATTTAAGGAATTACATGAATAAATATTATAAAACAACATACCTTCACTTACCTAAAAAGTGGACAAGCTATGTATATTAAGAAGAGTGTGGTTGTTGTTTCTGAATCATGGAATATGAAGTAAAAGGATATGATCTGCTTCTTCTTTCTCTTGGTTGTATTAATTGACGATGAGATTGGAATATTTATTGCTATGTTTGTTTAATTATGAATTGAGTCTTGCTGCAAGCTGCTTAAATCATGTAGTCTTCATTCATTCCCACTCAGTGGAATGATTATTATCTATGTGAATGGATGTGACGATGTCAAACATAGAAAGAAATTATTAGATATTAATGTATTCCATTAACCAACACGATACTACTCACCATTGATGTCAATGAGAGTCAAGATGCCTAAGTACATCATACTAGGTAGGAATAGATGTGTCAAAATCGAGTCACCTAGATGATCTGATAATAGGGGACAAGCCTCAAGGTACTTGAAATATCTCCAATCTTGATCCCAGATGATGTGTCAGATTCAATGGGTCAAGACTTGTTAGAAGGGAGGCCTTAATGAATCGTCCATCATCTAACAGGAGTATACAATAATAATCCAAAGGACTATATATGAAAAATTTGGATTGAAGCAAGCTTTATTCGACATGAAGGAAAAGGAAAATGGGGTGGATTAGCTTTGTAAGGGAGCTGAATGACTTTATTTTTGGGAAGGGTGAGTGAAAATGATGCTGAAAAGTATGAAAATTGTGAAGGGAAATGATTTTTTGGTAGTAGGTATATGGAAAGTTATGGAGCAACTACAGGCTTAGAATGAGTAGCAATGGTAAAATCGATATATGTTTAATATAAATGGTGTAATGGATCTAATTTGACATGAAATGATCATTCTCTTCTGAAAGAAACTTAGTCTTTAAAAGGCACTCGTACATATAGTGATCTTATTTCATTGTCCTAGAACCTACAAAAACTTAGCACATTTTGCAATAAAATGTAAGACTATAGAGAGAGAGAGGTTATCAGTCTCTCTTCATCTGATATATACACAAAAAAACTCAAAAATATTACTAATAAAACAATTTGAAGAAAAATGAAATGCACTTTTACCTGTTTTTTACCAAATTTTAGCTTGAGACCTCTTCTCCACACACTTAATGCTTCGACAATAGATCATAAACCATAATTTCATAACCTAATGAACTGTGTTGATTATGCATCTATGTTGATTCTGTAGCTACCAAAAAATTGGATCATTGTGCTACCTTGTTGCTTTAAAACCTGCAATTAGATTCAGATGGTGGTTTTTTTTTCAATTATCATAGTTAGATTTTTAAATATTTTCATATTTTTATGCAGGTATAAGCATGTAGCTACATTTTTCCTTTTTATTTAGCACTCCACCCTTATCCATGATCCCATTGATCAAGAAAATGCTCAAAATTCATAATTCTTCAATTCATTTGAAACTAGCACCAAAGCATAGATCTCGTTGCTCTGAATCCAATGCAATTCGTTTCACTGAAATCCAACTTCAGATGCTCCCGGAATCACGTTCTAATAATTTTATGAAACATCTAAAAAATTAAATTTTGAATTACAAGGACACCTAGTTAGCAATTTGCACGTTGATTGAGTCATGATACATGGCAAGTTTTGATTGGTTCGTCATTGGCCAATGTGTGATTGACAGTTGCCACTGTTTCATTGGTTGTCGTTTGGTTTTTTTCATTGGTTCATGGTTTGTAGTTGTGGGCCAATGAGGAAATGCCACGTGGACCAACTATTGGTTTCCACATGGAATCCTCATGCCGGACTAAGATTTTATGAGGGTGAACAACCTCCCCATGATTCTAACACATGACCTATTCACTAACAAAAAATCTCTTTACCAACTTAACCACATTACTCCTTGTTTAACATAGCTCCCGAATATATATTTAACATTTGAAAATTGTATTTTTGGGAGAGGAGGCTAAGGCTAAGCCCTAGCCCCTAGCCCTTCGGCACCATATGACCAAGATTTTCAGACCTGGGGCTTATCTTAACAATCCTATAAATTCGTTCATGGGTTGGGAAGGCCAAATTCGCTCACCGTTCCCATTTTCTGGGTGCACGAGCTGGGTTTGGGTCGAATTGTAGGCTTATTAATAGCATAATTGGGTAGAAACTTAAAACAATGATATCTTTCTCAATTTTAAGCCAAATGATGTGCAAAAAGAGTCAAAACAAGGGTTTTCGATAGTGTTGGATCCATTGGAGACATCAATTTTTCTGTTTGAGCTTTCTAAAGGTATATGATTATACTTTTAATTGTCAATTTAGATCTCTTATCCATTTTTTATTGAAAATTGTTAAAACTAACTTGGTTCAATTTTATTTTCTGATCTTCCATATCATAGGGAGCATAAGAAGAGAGCATACTCAGCAATATTGAAGATATTTATTCAATTGGAATGTGAAATTTAAATTAAAAAACACAAGGATTTGATCTCTAAATTCAGATTGTGGCTCTCAAAACTCTATATCTTCTCCTCTTTTCTCAAATATTCCTTCTCTTTCTACATCTTCCTACAAATGTTTAGTGAGTTGGGTGGCTCTTACTGCACCACCAATAAAAAATAAAATTGCAAAAACAATTAAATCTAACTTAAAAACTTAAAAACAACATCACCAAAACATGGTTTTATTCATTAATTCTAGCTACTCTACTCTACTGGAAATAGAATAATTGATCAAGTGTATGCATATTTCCAGTGTAACCATGTGTGTAACATGATTAAAAATATATAAATTCTAAGGTTAGAAAAAAATGCATTAAAAATCATCAAAGCATGAAAAGATAATTTTTTAGATAATGACATCAAGAAGTAAAGAAGGAAGAACATTCTTCAAACCCTTAATTGCCTGTGAATTACTCCAACTGGTTGATAATTCCCATTGCACACACAAATTAGTACAATTTTTTTTTTGAAATTTAATATGAAAAATGATTTTAATATGATTTTAACTATGAGTCTAAAAATGAATGCAACTATAATTAATTTTCTAAACTTAAAAATAAACACCTATGTATACCTCCCCGACAACTGTGTGAAAATGTTGGGTGATTTAATTGTGAGTTAAATCCATGCCATTTAATTCTCAACCCAGGGTTTTGTGAACTGACGAGGTATACCTGTACTATATGTACTAGGTGGTTATCCTTCAGGTTAGATTAATGTAATGCAATTAAAATTAATTCAAAAAAAATTAAATCAATCAAAACCAAACCAAACCAAACATAAAGGAATTAAAATCACACTTGCAAAAAGGTAATCACACTTGCTTGAAATTGAAATCACACCACACTTGCAGAATTGAGCTAAAAGGAACAGCACACTTGCATAAAATAAAAACACACTTGCTGAAAAGAAATGAAAGAAAAAAATTATACTATGTTACCAATATGTACAAAGATGTGAAAATTGTGGTTGATGGGGGCCCTCCATGCCTCAGCAAGCACATTTACCAATTATCACATCTTGGAGATCAAAGTGGCAATATATATTTCATAAAATGAAGTTACAAGATATCATAAGAATTCTGTCTCCTCACTTTACAAAGCACATCTTGAATGGAACTTAGAACCTCCAACTATCAACTAGCTGCTAGCTACCATTAACCTCTAACAACTAACAATTAACAATTGACTACAGCCTACTACACAACCTTTGTATGAAGGGTTCACTCCTATTTATACAAAAATTGAGGATAAATATACAATAAATATAGATCTTTATATCTATCCTAAACCCACATTTATTTATTGTGGTTACAACCAATATCCTAAAAATATAAGATACATATCCTCTCAAAGTTCTCTTATCCATGATTCTTCTCCTTTGAATGTGCATAGCTTAATGATCCATATCTTCTTCAAATATTCTACAAATCCTCATGAGTTGGAATTTGAAATTCGAATTTGTAGTTAGGAGGCCAAGTAGGACCCTTCTATAATCTCCAAGTAGGCCTACCATATCATAAAACTTATACCACTTTTATGTATATATGAAAACATGTTAATTTTATAATATTTAATCACAAATTCACTTAAAATACTTAAAACAAATGACTTTGGAAAATATAATGTTAAACCCATATGATCATGAAAAGGGTTACTTAATGTAGGGTTATGTAGCTACGGAATTATGGAATGAGGTTAAAATGATGGAAATGTGGGTAAAATTGGATGACATTTTAGAGGCCCAACAAGTATAGATTGATTTTCCACTTGAATACATGTCATAGGGTATCTTTGAATCGATAAACTCATTACCAGAATTGGATCTATTTTATAAAGTAATGAATATGTTAAACTAACATAAAATCAATCTTTCTTTTCCATGGAAAGATATATTTATAAGCTTGATCTCTCTGCTTCAATAGGAGATTGAAAGGTTTACTTCGAATACGAAGCCATTTAATACAGGGTTTGAATTTGGAGCTACCAAAAACTCATTCATTTGGTATATTTGATTTTTGATTCACATCTCCTTTATTTTGATTTATAGTGATATCAATTTTATTGCCTTACCGAGTTCATTCCAGAGTGCTTTTGTATCGTAAGAAGGCTTAATAATATTAGAATTGCACCAATGTATGAGTTTGCCTCTTTATTATATGTTTAACTTTTCAAGTATAGGGTGTCTTGACACAAACTAAAGATTTGATATTATAAGATTATTGTATTTATGATGTCGATTAGACTTTTTTAATTTTATATTTGTTTTGTGTGACTTTGGTTCTAAATTTGATTGATGGTAATAGTGGATTGGAAGGAAAATAGGTTGTCATCGCAACTTAACATTTAGAAAGTCATTTCAGGATTGAAAATAAGCCTTTTTTTGGGTTGCTTCTTGAATGAGTCATCATTTTGGATTCTTTTAGGAGTCTTTATCCCTTTGTTCTTTGGTCCATTAAGATGAACCTTTAGAAGGTTGCCTCAGATTTTTAGTAAGGAGTTGTAGGTCATAGTCTTGGGTGACCAATAGTTAGGGTTTGTTCTTAAATTGTCAATAGTTAGGGTTTGCTTTTTTAATGTCAATTGTTAGGGTTTTCTCTTCAATTGTCAATAGTTAGGGTTTGCTTTCAATTGTTGGTAGAATACAATATTAGTGTTTGCAGTAGTTAGGGTTTGGTTTCTAATTAATGTCTTTGATTGCGGGATTTGAATAGGGTGTTAATTAACGCTTCTAGGAACTAGAGAATGTTAATGGATAGTCTAGGTTAGGGTTTGGCTTTATAGGTTTTTGAATTCTTTCATTGGCATTTCCAGTGTTTTGTCTCGAAGTCCATAGACCAAGGATTGACATTAAATTTTGGTTCACTGAGATAAGATATATTGAAACTAAAATTTTAGCACCATTTTCGAGGAGGCACTTAAGGGATAGACCTTGGTGAACTCTCAAATTTGGTTTTCCTCTTTACCTAATTTTTCTTGCAATATTTTGTTTCCTTAGAAGTTGATTCCTTAAATGTGATTCTTTCCTACATATTTTATTTTCATTTCTATGGTGTTGTAAGAACCCCCCATATATGCTCATATCTGTGGTAATAGAATATACCATCTAGTTGTTTGAGAATGGAGAAATGTTATTTTGAGGAATATTTCAATGAGGAGTTCAAGGCTAATATAAAAATTTGTTGCTGAGATACTAAAATTATCCAATGGAAAATTCATAAAGGAAAAAGTCATTATTTTGTTTGAAAATATTAAAAATGATGTCATTATTTCTTCGACTTCACAATCGGATGATTTGCAGGAAAAACAAAAGCATACTAAAATTAAAGAACCAATCCTGCTACTCTGCTAAATTGTAGGAAGAAGTCCTCTCTCAGAGAGTCTCCACTTAGTAGCCTAAAATTTTTTAGTATTTGTGAGGAGGGTCAATCAAAAAGTCATTTCCCATCGCTACTAGTATTACTAGAATTTCTCAAGGAATAAAGTGAGGAGATAATTCGACCGCCAGGTTTAGTGCAAAACCCACCATCATTTAATGATTAGACTAAAATATATCATTATCAGTAGGTTCCTCAACAAATTCATAATCTTATAACTCCATGGAAAACTTTTAGTCCTCCTCTAATTAAGTACCTTAACTTATGTCCATAGTGGTCCTCTACTCGAGTGGGATATCCCCATGGCCTCGAGGATGGTTCGGAGCCTCTTATCTAGGGAAGTTCCCCATAAAATACAATTTCCTAAGTAACAAAAATAGTAATTCCCATCCAATGTACTACCAAGTAATCCTCCTGTATGGTCTCAACCACCTGTGCAACCTAACCCTAATCCAAACAAGAAGGTTACACACTAATTTAAAGTAGTTTCTCTTCCTACTTACTTCCCTATTGAATATAATTTCATATCTTTTAAATTGGGGAAAGGAGTATGTTTGGAAACTTCCCCTATTACCACAGACAATTTATCTTGGGAAGAAGTTCTAATCCAAATACCATTAGAGGAAAAATATATGATTGGAAGCTCTCTTGAAACTATTGTTGAAGCTCATGAAAAACATCGAGAATAAAACCCTAGAATTTCCATTAATAATCCTTTACAACCCGAAGAGAAAACATTGGAGCTCGATATTATGGAGTTTCTCTCTTGCCTCTTACCAGATTCCTTATTCATTCAAGAGAGAAACCGTCAAGCTATGGAAGAATTGCATGACATAAAAAATGAGAACACGCCAATATACTTTAATGATTTGGAGAACGATGAATATGTAGACTACATCGAATCTTGGTTCCAAAAAATCATCGACATGTAATATTCCTTCATCATTCGACAACTTTTGGTACCATATCATTTAAAGCAGTTGGTTTCTCATACTCCAGTAAATATTAAAGTTTACTTTTTAAATCTAAGTATCAGTATATTTAGTATTTAGTTACGCACATGGTTGCACTAATTATTCGTACAATTGTGGGAGGCCTTCCTCTCTTAAAATTAGGGTAGGTTAAGTATAGAAGAAATAATTAAAAATTTAATTTGAAAATAAAATTGTTACATCAACACTCTTGAAACTGCAACTCCCTAAGGCAAAACTATTGAATTTTTTGTAAATCACTCATGCAGTAAGCCTTTCCAAGTGTAATTCACTTTTAATGCCTCATTATTTTGTGAAGTGACTATAATTGATTGGATGGTCCCTTTTCATGTTGATTGGTCAAGATCATTCATTGAGTCAGTCAAGGGAATTCATCATTTTTATGCCTAATACTTCCCATTCATAAGCCCAAAAACCTATTCCTAGTCTAAATATTGCTCCAACAAGTTTTTATCCAAGAAATATTTCCAAGTTTCTCTTATAAGGTATTGTTGAAAATCCTCTTATAGAACCTCAGTGGGATTTCATGAGAACTTAACATGATCAACTAGAAGGACCTTTCTGCCATTATTTGAGATGCTTTGTTATATATTAAATAATTTATATATTTAATATTATTATGGACGATGTCACCCCTAGAATAGATATAGAAATTAGTTATGTTCCTAGAAAATATAACATACTCTTATAACACCCGTCTTCCTTGCACCCTAAAATTTTCCAATGAAGAAATCTAAAATATTTTAAATCTTTTGAGTAATATATAATAATAAAAAAAGTACCTGGAAGTACAAGCAAACTCGTCCAGGTACTAAACAGGCTTGTTGAAAGTGGGGCTATGCTTTTTTGGTACCAAGGCAAACCTGAAGGGGTACTAAATAGGACTACTGGCAATGGGGATATGCCTATTAAACAATGGAAAACACACATTTCCACATTTGAAACTCAAAAACCCTAGGTCACATTCTGAAGAAATTATCATTAAAATGGAAGCTATGAAATGAACTTTTATACCTTTCGGAGAATGGTATTAAGATCATTTAGGTATTGTGATTTCGGGTTCTATCATTCAGAAATAAGAAGGTTTTCATAAAAATGGGATGCATAGTGAAGGCGATTCACTTTTATCAAACAAAACAGGCATCAGTGATATGCTTAAAAAATGATAAGATGATCATCTTGGGAAGGTATTATTTTGTAATTTTTCTTTTTCCCCATTTCCATCCATCTTTAACACCATGGCATTCAAAATATGATTATTTCACTTTTACTTATAATGAGGTTATTAATATGAAGAACTACTAACTTAGGTTGCTCATGAGATGCTTGTGGAAATTTTGATGGCGGACTATTTCAATTCTCAAATTCCTTCCTCAATTTTAGTGTTCAATGATAACACTATTCTTGCAGTAACAACATTGTTAGCATTCCTATGGTAGACTTGGAATTAGTTACTCTTTTGGAAAATAATGAATATCAATCTTGACATCGTTGAATCTCTTGTCATAGGAATTGTATAAAGATAACTTCAGTCAACTAAAGGTATCCATATTTTGATATTTCTTATCTCAATGATGCAAAGAAGATTGACACCTTATAAACCATATGCTTTCACAGTAATTAACTCAATTATCCCTATATTTTTCAATAAAATGGTAAAAGAAATAGTGTAACTCTAATAGAGAAATCCCAGAGTCTACAATTTTGATCCACTTTGGTCTTTGTTTAGAGGTTTTGCTTGCATGAGGAAATGCAATATGATCAGCATGGGGGGATGTTGAGCCTCAGTTTTTTCCAGTTTTGCACACCTTTTTACCTTGAGATCGCCTATATTGTTACCTATTTTTTATGGGCATTATCACTATTTTACACATTCTTGTGCTAATTATCTTAAATTCTCTCATGATAAGGTAAATTTTTTAATTTCCCTTGTTTTTTAATAATTTATGAGGATTTATGTGAAGATTGTTAATAATGATGATTAATCTTGTGATAGGTGAAAATCAACATTTGATTGCTAAGTGCACCAACAGTTGGCCTTGATCCTGCACCCGTGGAGGGTTCCTACAAAAAAGGAAGAATTGTGCATGATATATGATCGACTTGTACAACCTATTGAATTCAATAGTAGATTAGGCCATAGAATTGCGCGCCCTATCAAGGGTTTGGGTGCAGTATGAGTGAGATTTGGGAAAAACGGGAGTTTACGTTTGTTTGTGAAAAAATCATGATCTTTCAGATTAGGTGTTAATGTAGCCAAATTTATTTTCTCCCCAGAATCTGTTGAGATCTGTGTTATTTTGGCTGTATATGTTATGGCTCACCGAAGATCTATTCTCTATAATGTAAATTGTATAAAAGAGGAGAGCATTGGAATAATTAGTGTTGCAGTGTTGGACTCCCTTTGAAAAAAATTGGCCCTTGGGATCGATCTTTGTCTTGAGATGGGGTGGTCTTGGCTGGAATGAATAGTATTGTAGAAGAGCTTTGGACTTCTTCGAATATCACTGGATTTTGATCTCTTTCTTCCGTCTAATGTAGGATGGAGTATTATTCTTAATAAAAAATCATGCCAGGTTTCTTTTATGGGTTATCTCTCATTTTGTGAGCTGGTGTCTTAAGTTTTATCAAGACAATGAGCAGGTTTGGAAGGCGCGCCCACCCACCTTGCATGTTTTCCTCCAGTCTGTTTGTTGGCATTTTAATGTTTGCGTGGAGTTGATTGATTTTTAGATAATGAATTATTTGTTTCGATTTGTTGCAGAGATATTGTTCTGATCCATTTGCATTGATACAGTTTTAATATACACATGGTTTGGTTTTAATTATTTGTACTGCAACTTCGATACTAATATTTGAATAAAAAATAGTCTTATATGCCCCACGCTTCCATGTGAAATATCCTCATTCTCTCACGCAGAGCCTTTGGCATATCTTGATCTAAAACAGTATGCCTTCACACAAGTTTTGAATGTAATCTGATGATTTATATTTTATTTAGAATAGACTCGATATGTATTAGATCCAGTCCTGGTGCTTTGATATAGAGATAAGGGAATTCGATCTGTGTAGATATGGGCATCATTGTGATACTTCGTTTATAGGAACTGAACATGTAATTATAAAATTATTATACCATCACAAGGAGATTTTGAGAGGATCGTACTGTAATTATTTTTTGTAACCAATAAGTGTTAATTTATGGGTACTTGAATACATGTTGCAGGGTATCTCTGAATCGACAAATTCATTACTAGTCTTGGATCTATTTTATAAAGTAATGAATATTTTAAACTAACATCAAACATTTTGTTGCTAGGGAAAGATGTATTTAATATAAGCTTTATCTCTCTACCTCAATAGTATATTTACACATTTAATTCAATGATTGAGCAATTCTATATAGGGTTTGAATTTGGAGCTACAAACGCATTCATTCAGTAGATTCAATTTTGGAGTCCATCACTTTTATTTTGAGTAATACCGATATTGATTTAATTGTCTTATCGAGTTGATTTCATGGTGATTTTGTATCATAGGAAGGCTTAATAATATTGTCATTACATCGATGTGTAAGTTTTCCCCTTTATTATAGGTTTAACTTTTCAATTATAGGGGATACTAACACAACCTAAGGATTTGATATTATAATACTATTTTATCTATGGTGTTGATTAGACATTTTGAATTCCATATATGTTTTGTGTAACTTTTGGTTTTGTTAGAAATTAAATAACGGAGACATGGAATAAATAAAATATTGTGAAGAAAAAACATAGAAAAGCATAAAACAAGAGAGATGGAGATATATGTGGTTCACCTAATTTGGGTTATGTCCATGGAGAAACAATCATTCCTTCCTTTTATATTATTTATAAAAATTAAGGTATGCAACCTATGACAAATCCGCTATAACTACCTCTTCTCTCTCACACAGTGTCCTCTATTCTTCTCACAAAGAATAATAATAAGAAGTCGTAATAAAATTCCCTCATATAAAATGAGGGTTGTCTTTTAGGGAAAAAATAACCTTAAATTAACATAATTTCGACCGTCAGATCTTTCAGTTAACGAATAGCCTAGATAGAATACAAAATTATAATATTTTATAAGGAAAATTTTTATCTAATTTTTTATTCGTGGGGCTCCAGAGAATTACCACTGCACCCCAACCCCACCACCCCACCCCCCTTTGCGGCACTCATAGTGGGGGGAAAATACCCCCCATACTCCCCGTTAGGGACTGGGATCTAAATGTGTATAAAAAAAGACCTTTGGATCAAGAAGATAATCAAGATTCACACCCAGAAATATCCCACTTGGAGACTAATTATAGAAACTCCACAACTTCTTCATTTGTTGGGAAATACTTCCACTTAGACTTGGTTGTTTCTCATCTTTACCATCATGCTTGAAGACAAATTGAAACTGAGAAAAAAACCACTCTCCCCCTTGGTACAACCTTTGTTAACATATCTACAAGGTTCTGGCTAGTGTGTATCTTTTCCAGCTTCAATTGTCCACATTCCAAAATCGGTCGTATGAAATGGTACATAAGTTTTAGTTTTTTAGTTTTGGAATTAAATGTTGAGTTTTTTTCAATATCAATGGCACTCTGGTTGTCACGATATAATCTTCCATTCTCCTGCTTCTTTCCCAATTCATCCATAAATATTTGTAACCAAACATTTCTTTACTATCCTCTATAGCAGCAATGTACCATGTTTTGTTGTTGAAAGAGCAACAATGCTTTGCATTTTTAAACCCAACTAACAATTGTTCCACCTATAGTAAACACATACCCTATGGTACTCCTCCTATTATATCTATCACCTACCATATTTTCATCGACATATCCCTGTAGAATGGTGTTTGAACCTCAAAAACATTATGTTTGATTAGTGGTACCTCTCAAACACCTGATAATCCACTTCACTTCCATCCAATGTTGTTTTCCCGGATTTTTTAGATACCTTCTCACAACTCCTATTGCATGTGAAAGATCGGGACTTGCGCATGCCATTGCATACATTAAGCTTCCAACTACTAATGCGTATGTAACTTTAGACATATAATCCATCTCATCCTTTGTCTTGGGAACATCTCCTTACTTATTTTGAAATGGCTAGCCAAAGGTGTGTTAACCATCTTTATATTCTGCATATTAAATCTTTCTAACACATTTATATGTACTCACTCGAAGACAATGTTAATTTGCTATTTTCCTGTCTCCAGTTATTCTCATACCAAGGATTTGCTTTGTAGCACCCAAATCCTACATTGTAAATGAATTAGCCATTTTTCCTTTGAGCATAATTATTTCCTGCATGTTATACCCTTCAAAAAGAATTTCTACATAAAATAGCAATATAATATATAGCTATCATCATTTTGTTTCTTAAGATAAACACAATGGTGAGAGTGAAATCTAGTATAAACTTGTTCAGACATAAACTTGTCAAATTTTAGATACCAATGCCTTAGAGCTTGTTTTAATCAATACAAGCTCTTCTCCAACTTGCACACTAATTTATCCTTCCATTGGACATCATACCCTTCTGGTTGTTGCATATAAATCTCTTCCTTCAAATCCCCATGGATAAAGGTTGTATTTACATCTAATTGTTCAAGATGTAAATATTTTGTTGCCAATAGACTTAAAATAGCTCTGATCGAAGTCATTTTAACAATAGGAGAAAATATTTCATCAAAGTATATACCTTTCTTTTGTGCAAACCCCTTCACAATAATTATATTCTTATACCTATGTTTTCCTCCATCTTATTCCCTCAACCAATAAACCCATTTATTCTACAATGTTTTTTTACTTGCAGGAAACCTGACTAAGTCCCAAGTATATTTATGTACCAAGGATTCCATATCTTCTTTCATGGCTTGCTCCCACTTATTTCTGGTTTCCACCTGAATTGCTTCTTCATATCCTTTTGATTCACCAAAATTAGTCAACAATGCATAATACAATGAAGCAGAGTAACCTTCAGGGGGTTTATTTAACTTAATAGATATTCTAATAACACTAGCAATATTTTGAGGTTCCTACTATTGTTTTTGTTCTTATTTCTATTTCTATTATTGATCATTATGGTTTCCTAGCACCTTTGAATTTTAGTCTTTTTTATCTCATCAAGCACTATGTATTTTGTGTTTTATTTTTCATGTTTCTTTCCCTACAACTCATATTTGTACAACACCCTTTCATTGAATACCACATCTCTACTCCTGATGATTTTATGGTTTTTATAATCATATAAGCGATAACAAAAATCATTAACACCATATCCATTAAAGGTGCACTTCTTTGATTTTGACTCAAGATTTTTTCTATTTTATTTATTAATGTCGAAAAATGCTTCACAACCAAAAGTATTTAGAAATGAGTAGTTTTTCTTTTTACATGTCCATGCCTCCTCTATAATACTACCATCCAAGGAACTTGAAGGCCCTTTGTTTATTAAATAAAAAACAATATCTACAATATCTTCCCAAAATTTTCATGGGTAACCCTACATGCAATATCATACACCTTGCAGACTCCATGATTATCTTAATCATTCTTTCTGACACACCATTTCCTTGTGGTGTTCCTGAAAAATTTCTTATCTCTATGAATTCCATGGTATGAACGATAATTATGAAACTCCTTGCCACATTATTCACCTCCATTATCTAATATGAGACACTTCAACTTCTTTCCTATCTCATTCTTAACCAAATATTTACATTTCTTAAAAGTATCAAAGACATCAAATTTATTTCAAATAAAATAAACTCGGGTTTTTCTAGTTACATCACCAATAAAAGTAACATAATAGCAAGATCCACCAAGAGATGATACTTGAGAAGGTCCCCATATATTCATATGCACAAGCTCTAATTTTTCACTCTTAATTTATTTCCCAACTCTGAGAAATCTGTCTCTCTTATGTTTTCTATAAACACAATTCTCGCTAAAATCCAAATCAAAATGCTTCAAACTTAGAAACAAATTTCTTGAGTGAAGAATTTTCATTCCCTTCTAACTCTTTTTCCGGATCATACGATTCCATAGTGGCATATCTACTCTTTTGGAGGTTAAAGCATTAGCATAATTAGAAATATCATTACATTAATATAATGTACCAGCCTTTTATCCTTTTTCTATTACCAGGGCTACTTTAGTGACCTTCCAGGTTTTGTTTGTAAATTTAGTTACACAACCTTCACCTCCCAACTAACCTATTTAAATAATATTTTTCTTTAGATATGGAACATGCCTTACCTCCTTCAATATCCATTGGTGTCCATTTTTTTTCTTATAAATATCTTACCCATTCTAATGATTTTACAGTGTTTATCATCACCCAAATGAACCTGTCCAAAATCTCCTCTAAAATAGTCATGGAAATGCTTCTTATCAGGTGTGGCATGGAATGAAGCACCTAAATATACCACCCAAGTATCAATAATATTTTCTAATGAAAGAATCAAAGCATATTGCAAAAAATCACCTGTTACATTCACTTCCTAGTTGTTCTCTTGTTGTCCATCTCCTTCTTTTCCCTTCCGAGATTTAGAGTTTTTCTTTAGGTGTCCTTTCTTCCCACATTTCCAACACACTATCCTCGATCTGGATTTTCATTTTCCTTTCCTTGACTTACTATGATGTCTCAGGCTCTTTCCTCTCTCTATTTTTCTTCCCCTAGTCGCAGCATTCAAAGAATTACCTGTTGTCTCACATGATTTTTTCATCGCATTTCCTCGCTAAGGATAACACCAACACCATCATTAAATTTTAAGGTAATAGATCCAGAGATGGAGTTACTAATAGCCATGAATAATCCATTCCAACTTTCTAGAAATGAGCACACAAACTATAGATCCGTGTAACAACCCTAGTGAAAATTCCATGTAATAAAGTTAAAAATAATAATCACAGCTAATGGGACACTTATTCCAATCTAAATGTTGGGAAAAACATCCAAGAGGGTGTTCATTTCGGTTAATATGGCTTAGGAAATTGGAAAAGGCAAAGGAAAAGGATTTAGAAAGGCATGAGACATTTATTGGCATTTATTTATGAAAATAATGGAAAATAGGAGAAAAGGGAGGTGAAAGATTATAGGTTTCATGTGAGGAGAAAAATGAAGGAAAATAATGGAAAATGAAGAAAATAGAGGCCTCATTAATAAAAATTATTCTCAGGATCAGTTGGCAAGTTCTTTTGTTGGTTACGATTTTGGCTCAAACCTTTTGTCAGTGCATTTTTTAGAGCTCTCTCATTATTATATCTCTCTCTCTCTCTCTCAATATTGGACACTTAGAGTTTCTTGGAGAAATTTGGCATTGGACCAAGAAAGGAAAGAAATTAGGAAAAAGGAGAAAGAAAGCAAGGAGGAGCAGTAATAAAGTAGCTAGAGTGGGATAATTGGAAGGTATCAATTTTCATGTGTATTTTCCTTGCTAGATCTCGCATGCATGGTATTGCATGTGGCTATTTTCTATCCTGGCATGGGTGTTTTCCAAGTGTGACATTTTTTTCCATTTAGCCTTTCCATTTATGAATAGCCATGGTGTTGTGGAGTTCTCATGTTTTGGTTTAGCTGGATTACCGGATGGATTCGAAGATGAGTGGGGTGGATCTCCAAATTGATATATACCACATGGCCTAGTAACCCCTGAACCAGATTATGGGTTGTGGTAAATACAGATAATTTTTTGCCTTGGTAGGCCTAGGAATCCTCGATCGGTGAATGGAGGGATATACAGTAAATCCTAGAGGTGGTTTGCTCTCCAGCACACCTACGAATCCTAGGTTTGGAATATAAAGTAAATCTTGAAGATTATGTCTCAGTTTAGGGCCTAGTGACCCTTGATTCAGACTGTGGGCTGCGGTAAAGCCTGAGAGACTAAGACACCGGAAAATTTCTCATGATTTAGGCAGAGATAATCTGATGATATCCATCCTTGTGTTGGCCTAGTGATCAGGTGTATATCACAATAAAGTTGGTTATGACATGTTTATTTTGTTGGACTAGTGATCTGGGATGGATCACAGTAAATCCTAATTTCTATTGATGAGGGTGAGGTGGTTTAGCCTTGGGATTACCTAGTCGATGTTTTGATTTTATTCCCACATTCATGTTTGGAATATGGCATGGGGGTGATTGGCTGAAGAGAGATTTGGCTCAGTAAATCTATGGTCGGGTGGAACGTGGAAGTCCCATCTCCAGTTGGTTTTTCAATTCAGTAATGAAGAGCTCATTCCTTTGGTATTTGAGATGAAAATGTATTGGTTTATGTATGGATTTTATTTTGGTTGTATCCATTGTATTTATGTGGTAATGGTGTCGGTTATAAGCATGTATTTTATCAGTTATGATGTATGTCTCTCTCCATGTTTTTATTTATAAATGAATGCACATTTTTATCTATGGTCAAATAGATTGTATTGAAGCTAATGATGTAAGGTAGTAATGATTCTTAGCGATTCTCAGATAAGTATGAGACCCCTATGTTTAAATTTGGTGTTTATAGATATAGATTCAATGTTTTTGACATGTTTGAAAAATTGCATGTCATGGCTATGAGAGGTCCATATGAGTTCTTGTTGATGTGATTTCTTTCATATCATTGTTCCAATGTTATTTATCATCCCATAAGTTTTCATGAAGTTCTGGGCAGTGACCTGGGCTTTGGGCCTAAAAAGGTGGATCAAATCCTGAAGTTGCAAACACATAATTGAGTAATTGGGGCCCTATCCACATGCTTTTTGTTTTGTGACTACGGCTACAACCTCCCATCTGCTACCTTTTTGTGTTGTGCCTATCTCTAAGGCTCAAATTTGTCAGAAATTCAGTTAACCGAGGGGTAAGAGGCCTAGAAGGTTGGGATAGCTCCTGGGGGTGTCATTGATGATGTACAAAGTCTGCATGGGATTTTTCCATCGGTTCCACTTCCTTAAGGTCACATAGGATTTTGAATCTCATTATAGTAGCCTCTCGTTGCATATTTAACCCAGTTAGTCAGTTGCTTGGGTAGATGTGGGAAGGGAGTGTTACATAGTGGTATCAGAGCATGGTTGCGCTCTTATTGGGTTGTATTTGGTTATTTTTCTCTTTGTATGATATTTGATACCACAGAGTGGTATCAGAGCATGGTTACTCTCTCCTTGGGCAGTGTCGGTTTTCCATTCTCTTTGGGTGATGTCTAGTTCTTGTTCTCTTTGTGTTATATTTGACACCACGGAGTGGTATCAAAGCATGTTTCAACCCTTAGGCTAGATGGGCGGTGTGTTGGTCATGCTTTTCTGTTGGTTGCATATGTTTTTCTCATGCCTATGGTGTACGTGTTTGTTGCATCCATGTTTTTTTGGCCATGGTGGCAGTGGTGTCGCCATGGAATGGTTGATGGTGTTGTTGTCAACATGTTTTTATGAGTGTATGATTGGTTATGTGTTGTTATTTCATATGTATTATTCGTGCACACTTGCTTACATATTGTTACATATTGTACATGCATTTCTTGTTTATGCTAGGTCACATATTGGTCGTGCTTGTGTGTTGTCTGTGTATGATTTCTTATGTGATGCTATATGTGTAACATGCATTGTTCATTCATGATTGGTTATACATGTCAAGTGGGTGCATATGGTTAAGTTTTCATTGGTTTTATTGAGGTTGTTGTGCATAAGTTCATTGTATGAAATTAGGTCATCATGATGATATTGATGCGTTATGATGCTAATGTGTTGGCTGAGGTAAAGTAGGAGATGCAGATCATTAAATTGAAGTTGCAACAATGCACTGTCAGGTAAGAGCATATTGTCATACAATTTTGTATGTTTGGAATGCAATAATGTTAGTTAATGGGATGTTATATGCATTTTGTCATTTTATTGTTGGTGTGGTTACATGCATGATAGATGTTAGTTAAGTAGTGTGATCATGTGTACATGTGTTGGTTAGTAAAGCATGGTATTAACTTGATGATTAGGTTATATGTTGTTGATGAGCATGTTATATGTTAACTTGTAGCTAGCCCAATGATTATGTTATATGTTGTTGATGAGCATGTTATATGTTAACTTATTTTTTTCATATGTTAGTTAAATTGATGATTAGGATTATAGAATTAATATCTTGATGTTATATGTATCATGATAAATTGGATTGGTCTATGCAGAAGGTGAGGGTTATGAAATTCAGGTATGAGTTGACTTATTTTTTATATTAATTATGGCATACTAATCTAGGTTGACTATGCATATGTGATTGTTATGCATGAATGACATTTATTTATGAATCTATGATGTGAACATGTTAGTTGGTTAATGTTATGGATATCATGACCTTATTTATGTTTGAGAGGACATGTTGTGAATTTATATCATGCTAATCTAGATTTATTTTGCAAGCAATATAGCCTCCCCTGAGATGCATTAAGGTATGAGTTTTCTTGTGTCATTTATTTGGTGTTCGAGTGTTTGATGTCTATTATGTCATTTATTTATCGTCTGAATGATTTGATTACTTGCATGATATGAGTATTTTTATATATGATTACATGAATAAATGATTTGGTATTAATATGGTTGTATTAACGCAATATGTGTTGAGATAGTTGATGTGTGCTTGAGTAAAAGTAGGTGATAGTTGTACTATTGTGATTTTGACTACTAGTTGATTATGACATGAGTGTTAGTCATGGTAGAGGTTGATTTTAGTTGATATATATGTTTTCTTGATGTTTGTTACATATGGCTGACATGTGTGTTTAGTTACAAGTCAAAACGCTTGGCAATATACAAGGTAAGGTAACTGGTATATTGTATGTTTATATTATGCACCGACAATTATGTGGTTATGGCAGTATGATGCAGGGATTACATGGCAATATATTGTCATGAAATCTTGAAGAAGGCTTGGGTTGAGATTTCCTTTGGAAGTATTGGGAACCATGGGGATTGATTCATGGTGTTTATTGCCATTCTTGTGTTTTAAATCTTTTATGATTCGTTGTGCTTTATTTTTAGTCGTTATTGCGTCTAGTGCATGGCCATTCCACTTTGTTTGCAATGTTGTATTGTTATTGGTTTTCATGGTTTATTCTTGTTTTTTTTCTTGTTTTTTTTTTTTTTGAGAGAGTCTTGGGAATTAGTTGGGAAAGAGGAAAGTTAATGGAGCTCAGGAAGAGATGAATGAAACCCTAGAAGGTAATGTAAGGTCTGAATGAAGCTCGTTGCATGAGTAAGCACAACGGAAGGTAAGAGTATGACAATTGGTTGGATTGGTTGGGTCCATTGTGGTAAATGGATGGTGGCAGTACATGCATGAGAAAGGAAACAAAAAAGGAAAATTGAATGGACCTGAGGTGTTATATGCCTTGGCTATGTTGGGAAATTTTTCTCTCAATGTTACGCATGGTTTGCACAGATAAATGAAGTTCTCTTAACCTTGACCTTATTCTATCTGGTAATTGATGTGATCCTCATTATGTTGGTGTTCATATATGTATACATGTATGTATGTATGTATGTCATGTCTGACAGGGTCTTCATGGATCATGATTATTTAATGCTAATGTTTATATGTATATATGTGTGTACTTATGTCGATTTCTGACAGGATCATGATGGTTTTATGCTAATGATAATATATATGTACGTATCTATGTATCTATGTGACTGTATGATAGGGTTTTCAAGGATCATTCTTGTGGAGGAATGATACTTATGCAGGTGAATGGAATGAAGAGGTTCTTGGTCTTATAAGAAATAAAGTGGGAATACTAGCCTTAACAGATCTATGAGGTCAGTATCATGTGGATATTATTTAATGTTATATTCTTGTACTATGCCTATTTGTATGTTATGGAAAGGTTATGCTAATGGGTACATCAACGAAGTGAAGGTACTGTGATATGTGACATGCTAGGATATGCATGGATAGTGGAAAGACACTAGAAGCAAGGTTGCTTGTGGGGTCAGTGTGTGGTCTATGGATGTGCAGTACTATTATTGTGTATATGTTGTGTATGTTGTATATTCAGTGATTGTACCTATGGTGATGTGTACATGTAACATATGTAGTATTGTGTATATATGTGTTGTATATATGGTGTGGTGTGTATATTGCATATGCAGTGCTAGGTGTACACGGTGCTATGTACATGTTGGATGTGCGGTGTTGTGTACATATCGTCTTGTGTGCATGTTGGATGTGCGGTGTTGTGTACATATCGTCTTGTGTGCATGTTGGATATGTGGCGTTGTGGACATATGGTGTTATGTACATGTTGTATATGCAATGATATGTACATATGGTATTGTGTACGTGTTGTACATAATATGGTTTTATGTACATATGATGTTGCATGGATGACGATACATATGGTGTTGTGTGCATGTTGTATATGTGGTGTTGTGTGCAGGTGGTGTTGTGTACATGTCGTGCATCTGATGATGTGTACATGTGGTGTAGTGTACATGTCATGCATGTGGTGTTGTATACATGTGGTATTTTGTACACATTGTACAACTGATGCAGTGTACATGTGGAATTATGTACACGTTTTGCATGGGTGTCGTGTACGTATGATGTTGTGCACACGTTGTGCAGGTTTTTTTTTGTATAGGTGGTATTGTGTACATGTTTTTCATATGGTACTGGCATACATGTGCTATTGTGTGCATGTCATACATATTGTGTTGCAAGCATGCAGTACTACGTATGAGCATGGTGTAGTCGTGGTATCCTGACATGTGTATTCGTTGTGTTGTATTATGTGTATGTATATGCATTGTGTTGTCTTGTACACCGAATGTGTGTGTATGTATTATGTTGTGTTGTACACAGGGTGTTGGTATATGTGTTGTGTTTTACACTGGATGTATGTGTATGTATTGGGTTGTGTCTTACACCAGATGTAAGTGTATGTATTGTGTTGTGTTGTACACCATATGTAGGTGTATGCATTATCTTGTGTTGTACACTTGGTGTAGGTGCATGTATTGCATGGTGTTGTATGTCGTGTATGGTTGTATGTGTGTGATGCACACTATGTGTATGTGCGCATGGTTAAGGAGAAGGAATTGGGTGTTTTTCGGGTGTGGAAACTGATCCAGTGTGTGTACAGAAACAACAAAGCCAGAAGTAAGGACTGATGAAGGATAAGTATCAGTATTTTAATTCAGTTCTATTATGCATGTGATCTATGATTTTGACTTATGATGGTTACATGTGATTTATGATTATGGTTTATGATGATTGCATGTGATTCATGATTTGTACTTATGATGGTTCTGTTTTGAGCTAACCATATGTGATATGCTTATACATGATGATTTGATCAAACAACTAAGTTTGGCTTGTGTGACAGGAAGTAAACAGAAGTGAAAGTGTACCTTATCGACGAGCTACCAGTTAGGTATGATGTGAATTTATTACAATTTATTTTGTTCTAATGGCAGTTATGTGCTTGGTACGTGAAGCACAGAAATTCCTGGCTGAGTGGTTGAAACTGATTGCAAGCATTAGAAGCAACAACAAAAGGAATTGAAATAAGCAGCAGTGTGCTGGTAAAGCATTTTAGGAGAAGGGCCATTGTGGGACACTGGTCCCCAATACTGTCCATTTATTTCCATGAGAATGTTATGAATGATATGATGGTTTTTGAGGCAGGGATATTTCTTGGTTTTTGTATCTTCTATTGCGAGGAAGCCTTTACAAGGAATGGATCGCCTGGGTTAGGGGATGTCGGGGAACTTGGAAGGTGAGTGATTGAATGGAAGGGGATTACCGAATTTCCCGACAAACAGTGTAACAAAGAAGGGAAGGTTTGGGATGGATTTTTTTTGTCACTATAATTTCCAAATGGAATCAAATTCACATTGGGAGTGTGTCATGGAAAAATGAGCCAGTAACAGTTCACTGAAGGTACAATAGAGCAGGATTGTGGCGCTGGACATTAGATGTAGCTTTGACTCTGACAGTGGATTCTGGACTTCCTAGGAAGGAAGTGAATCCTGGTACTACTTTGAGAGTGGAGGTGTGAGCCTTTGGATTCCCTTTTTGTTGATACAGCTATCATATCATTTTATTTGTTGGTTGAGAAAATGTGCATATGTGTATATTATTGTAAATACTGTAATGAGTTGTGATATAAGGCTCTAGTACACAATATGATTGTCATGATGGTTTTTTCTTTTGAGAAAGTTATTCATTGTAAATATTGCAATGAGATATGTTATAATGCTCCATATGAATTATGTTTTGTTTTTTAGTGGTTTTGCTGGTTGTAGGTGTCATTGAACAATGAGGATGGTGTTCCCAAAGGGGGGGGTTATATAACATACCTAGTGGAAATTCCATGTAATAAAATTAAAAATAATAACCACAGTTGATGAGACACTTATTCCAAGATGAATATTGGTCAAAACATCCTAGAGGGTGTTCATTTTGGTTAATATGGCTAAGGAAATTCGAAAATGTAAAGGAAAAGGATTTGGAAAGGCATGAGACATTTATTGCCATTTAGTTATGAAAATAATGGAAAATAGGAGAAAAGGGAGGTGAAAGGTCACAGGATGCATGTGAGGAGGAAAATGAAGGAAAATAATGGAAAATGAATAAAATAGAGGCCTTATTAATAAAAAGGCTTATGAGGATCAGTTGGCAAGATTTTTTTTTTGTTAAGCTTTTGGCTCAAACCTTTTGTCAAATCATTTTTTGGAGATCTCTCATTTTCTCTCTCTCTCTCTCTCTCAATCTTGGACACTTAGAGTTTCTTGGATAATTTTGGCATTGGACCAAGAAAGGAAAGAAATCAGGAAAAATGTGCAAGAAAGCAAGGAGGAGCAGGAATCAAGAAGTTATAGCAGGACTCTCGGCAGGAATAGATTTGTATGTGTATTTCCCTTGCTATATATGGAATGCATGGTATTGCAGGTGGTTATTTTCTATCTTTTCATGGGTTTTTTTCAGGTGTGATAGTTTTTTCACCCTGACCTTTCCATTTACAGATATCCATGGTGTTGTGAATTTTTTTTGTTTAGCTGGATTACTGGATGGATTCGAAGCTGAGTGGGGTCTATCTTTGAATTGATGTAACACATGGCCTAGTAACCCTTGAACTAGATTGTGGGTTGCGGTAAATTCGGATAGTGTCTTGCATCAGTAGGCCTAGGAATCCTCGACTAGTGAATGGCAGGATATATGGTAAATCCTAGAGGTGTTTTCTCTCCATCAGGCCTAGGAATACCGAGTTTGGGATATATGGTAAATCATGGAGATTATGTCTCAGTTTAGGTCCAAATAACCACTAATTCGAAATATGGGTTGCGGTAAATCCTAAGAGACTAGGAGACGGGAAAATTCCTCACGGTTTAGGCAGAGAGAATCCAGAGATATCCATGCTTGTGGTGGCCTAGTGATCTAGTGTAGATCATGGTACAACCAGTTATGACATGTTTATTGTGTTTACCTAGTGATCTGATATGGATCAAGGTAAAGCCTAGTTTCTATTAATGAGGGTGAGGTGGTTTAGCCTCGGGATGACCTGGTCAGTTTTCTAGTTTGAGTCCCACATTCATGCTTGGAATATGGCACGGGGGTGATTGGCTGAAGAGAGATATGACTCATTCAATATATGGTTGGGTGGAATGTGGAAGTCTCGTCTCCGATTGGTTTTTACATTCAGTAATGAATAACTCATTTGTTTGGTATTTTTATGCAAATGTACTAGTTTATGTATGGATTTTATTGATTTTGTATCCATTGTATTTCTGTTGCTATGGTGCTAGTTATAAGAATTTATTTTATCAGTGATGATGTATGGATCTCTCCATGTTTTTTTTTATAAATGAAATAACATTTTATATATGGTCAAATAGATTTTATTGTAGCTAATGATGTAAGGGAGAAATGCTTCTTAGTGATTATCATACAAGTATGAGACCCCTATGCTTAAATTTGTTTTTTATACCTATAGATTCAATGTTTGTGACATGTTTTACAAAATTCCTATCATGGCTAGGAGGGGTCTAGATGAGTTCTTGTTGATCTGATTTCTTATGTATCATTGTTCCAATTTTATTTATCATCCCTTAAGTTTTCATGAAGTTCTGGGAAGTGAGATTGGCTTTGGGCCTAAAAAGGTGGCTTAAATACCTGAGTTGCAAGCACAAAATTGAGTAATTGGGGCCTTGGCCGCATGCTTGCTATGTTGTGCCTATAGCTACAGCCTCTCATTCACTACCTTGTTGTGTCATGCTCGCAACTAAAGCTCAAAGTGGTCAAAAATTCAGTGTGACCCAGAGGCAAGAGGCCTAGAAGTTTGGGATAGCTCCTGGGGGTGTCATTGATGATGTACAAGGTTTGTATGGGTGTTTTCCATCGGTTCCACTTCCTTAAGGTCACATAGTAGGTTGAATCTCATTATAGTAGCCTCTCATGGCATATTTACCCCGAATAGATGGTTTCTTGGGTATATGTGGGAAGGGGGTGTTACAATCTATAACTTCATCATCAAAATTTACCCCTATATAACTTAACTGACTGGTAACTATGTTAAATTCATTTAAATGATTAGCACTAGATCCACCTTATGAAATATTCATATTAAACAAGCACTTCATAAGAAATACCTTGTTTGACGTTGAGGATTTTTCATATAGGCTATAAAATTCCTTTATTAGTCCCTTTCTTGTCATTTACTTTGAAATGTTGAAGGCCATTGACACTTCCAGTCACAAATGTATTGTTCCTAGTTCATTTTTGTTGAAGATATCCCTTTCTTCATTCGTCATACTTGTCAACTTCTTTGATTTTTTTCTCAATGGTAGGTAAAGATATTTGTGATACAAATATTCCTCCATTTTCATCTTTCGTAGATGGTAATTTTGGCCACTGAATTTCTAAACCCTAATCATACCATCTTTTCCATTTCTCCCACTTGAACTAGGAACCCTTCTTTCCTAGGATTTCATCAACCAAATATACCTTCAGCTCTGATATCAGTTGTTAGAAATTAAATAACGGAGCAATGGAACACATAAAATATTGTGAAAAAACAAACACAAAATATCATAAAACAAGAGATACACAGATATATGTGGTTCACTCAATATGGGCTATGTCTACAGAGAAACAATTAGTCCTTCCTTTTATATTATCTAGCAAAATGAAGGGATACAACCCAGAGAAAATCTATTATAACTTCCTCTTTTCTCTCACATGGTATCGTCTCTTCTTCTCACACGGAATAATAATACATAGTTGCAATAAAATTACCTCATATAAACTGAGGGTTTCCTTCTAGGGAAAAATTAACATAACTTCTACCATCATATATTTCACATGATGAACAACCTAGATTGACTACGAAATTACAATATTTTACAAGGAAATTTCTTATCTAATTTTTTCTTCAATGGCATTGCCCCCGAACCGCCGCCAGGGGGGGTCCAAAGAATCATTGTCGCCCTCCATTGGCGACACTCCTAATGGGGCGGTAAGCCGCCGGTCAAGGATTAGGTTCCAAACACAACTAAAACAATACCTCTAAATTGGGAAGATAATTAAGCTCCACACCCAAAAAGGTTTTGCATTTGATGGTAATAGTGGATTGGAAGGAAAATAGTTTTTCATTGTAACATAATCCATTCCAGGATCAAAAATAGGTCTTTTAGGGGTTGCTTCTTGACTGAGTTATCTTCTTGTATTCTTTTAGGAGTCTTTATCCCTTTATTCTATGGCCAATTAAGACAAAAATTTAGAAGGTTTCCTCGAATTTTTAGTAAGGATTTGTAGGTTAGATTCTTGAGTGAACAATATTTAGGGTTTTCTCTTCAATCATTAATAGTTAGGGTTTTCGTTTCAATTGTCAATAGCCAAGGTTTTCTCTTAAATTGTCAATAGTCAGGGCTTCCTTTCAATTGTTGGTAGATTGTAGGATTAGTGTTTGTAGTAGTTAGGGTTTCATTTCTAATGAATGCCTTTTATTGTAGGATTAGAATAGGGTATTAGGCAGTGCTTGTAGGTACTAGAGAATTTTAATGGATGGGCTAGGTTAGGGTTTGGCTTTGCATGTTTTGGATGTCTTTCTTCGGGATTTCTTTTTTTGTCTCAAAGTCCACAGACCCCATATTGACATTAGAAGTTTGATCACTAAGTTAAAATATATTGCAACCAACAAGTCCTCATAAGTATTTATTGTTTCTATTGCTACTATTTATACTTATTTAGGAATGTTTTTTGTTCAAAATTCCTTAGAAGTGATTCCTTATTATCGTAATAATTTTCAAATTTCCTCAAAACTATTGTTCAATACTTATGGAAATGTTCATAACTCTTTGGATATCTTCACCTCATCCATGATAGAGAAAAATTTTGTACGACTTTGATTTTTGTTTCATAATGGGGTAAGTTGTCATAAAATATGAATTTTGATGTAATGACATATTCCTTCACAAATTTTCCATCTCCCTAATCATTATTAAGGAGGATTGTTGGAGTGTGTCCCTTTGGAACGCAATAATGTCTAGATTATGTTGAATGAAACTCTAATTTTATGTAAAATAGGTATATCCCACATCATCATGGAGTAAAATACCCTTGTAATAATCTATTATATAAACAAGTGAAATTATATTATCCCACATGTATTAGTGGGATGTAATTCCTCAATATCTATTGGTATAAAATAGAGGTTAAGGAGTACCATGAAAAACACAACAAAATATCAAAGTATTATCTTTGAAAAAGGTGAAGTATTTGTGAAGGTTCTCTTTGTAGGTTTATATATTCCTAAATATAATTGATATGTTATTTTCTTCCTATGGATTTTTCCCCAACTGGGGTTTTACCATGTAAATCTGGTGTGTTTGTTCTTGTCTCTTGTCTTCTTTCTATTATTGATTAAGTGTTGATATCATGCATAAGAGGGTATTAGTAATTTTTTGTGTGTTTTAAATTGTTATATGTTTTTGCATATTCTGAATATGCTAATATATACCTCTATTAACAAGTAGTCTATCAAGGTGTTGTGCAAAAAAAAAAAAAGAATAGCTAACACATGGTATGATAAATCATATAAAATCACTATAAAAACAATTAAGGATGCTTCTAACAAGGTTGTAAAACCAACCAGATAAATAGTTACAAAGCCCCAATTAAAAGAAAGGAAAAGGAATATTTAAACAAAAAGTATGAGAATCTTTTACACCTCTCTAAGTTATACCTTGAAAAAATATCTAGGCAAATTGCAACTTGTAAATCTGAGTAAAACGATATGATTCCATTGAGGGAATGTAATTATTTTTTTATATATATTTATCGAACCCCTAGTGTCATGGAAAACATTCAATCCCTTTCTATGCATGAAGAAGTTATATCTTTGCGAGACATAATTTGGGGTTAAGTGGCTCACAAAATGGAAAGTGAAGGAGAAATAAGTCTTGTTATCACACAAAGTGATCACCTAGGAAAAATTACTAGGTTGATTGAAATACACCATATTAGTATAATTTTTACGCATTAAAACCCACTTCAACCAAAGTAAATAGTATAAATTACCACTTTTCCTAAGTTATTTTTATTAATTTACTCTTTTACATGAGAATGAACCTTAAATTAACTAATATTGTGTTATTCTCGTAATTTTATCCCTTTATGTGAAAATAATTAACTATTTTCACTCATTTTATTCATGTCCATAGAAATAATTTAATAAGTCATTTATTTATTAATTATTTCTAACAATTAAATATCTAATAAAATGGAAATAATCTAATAAATAAATAGATTGTTTATATTAATTAACTCAATAAATTATTATCTTTAAATTTTGCGTCTCACAAATAATAATAAAATACCAAATTTGTTAGATCTTGATTTGGTCCAACAAATATTTTTTAATATTTAACCTCATAAAAGTTAACCATAATTTTATTAAAAATAAGGGAATTTTTCCTCTTCATTTCACCATGAATCATTTTCAGCATCCTGATTATGATCCTAAGCCATTTAAGTTTTCTTCACTAGTAAGCTCAAACCATTTTTTATTGTTTTTCTTTGTTTTTCTTTCCCTTTGGAGAGAGAGATATTATTGCTTGTAGATAGGATTAATAATGAACCCTCCCAAGAAGGAGGTATTCAAAACCATCATTCAACGGGATCTTCTCACAAGTGGCATCTTTCTTAATAAATCTCATACATATTTCTTAATAAATATCATACATATTTGGGTATTTTCAAGTATCATTCTTTATTCTATGTTGCATTTAGGATCTATTTCTATAGTACTTTTACTCATAATTTTAATAATAAGCACATGTTAATGAAAAATCAATAAAACTTTAGGGTCCAATCAATAAATCCAAGTATTTCCTTGTTGGGATATTTATAACCCATATTTTAGAAATTATTTATAACCCTTTTTGTCAGAAGAAACCAACAAGATGGCGCCTCCAAAAGGGATCGAACTCAGAATGGTTGCATTTCTTATCTATTTATATAGTAATTTTAATTCAAATTGTACTACTATGTACATATTAATGAACAATCAATCAAACTACAGGGTTTAATAAATAAGTCCTCATATTTCTTTCTTGGGTTGTTTACAAACCATAGTTTCAAATATTTTTGTTACCCCTTGTTTTAGGAAGACACCAAAAATATGGTTACTAGGGATATGAGCATTTCAAATCTCGGGTTTAGTTTATTTCCATTTTTAATATTTTTTTTATTAATTTGATGTTTTTTTTTTTTTTTTTCGTCTATCAGATATTTCTCAAGTCACTAGTGTTGAAACAACAATGGAATATCTAGAGAAAACCCTAAAAATTTGAAGTCTCAGGCATCCCTCTAATTTATGGGCTCTTATATGCACTTGTCAACACACTTACAATCCATATGCCTACCACTACTCAACATACTAACAAGTCATATTTTTGCATTAGTCAAGTTTTCCAAAAAAAAAATCCAATTGATTGTTCATTTTAGGGTTTAGGGATCCTTATTATCTATAGTACCTCTAAAAACCTAGATATTTTTAACTCAAAAATATCATGAGGAAGAAAGAGCCCCCTAGAGGGATTCTACTACATCTCCACCAATTCAAATTATGGGGGTGGAATTGGGAGTTTGTTCGTGTAGGCTAGCATAAATCCTATCACTGTAATTTTCCAAATATATTCACCTACTTCTTCCTTATATTTTATGAGCTAATAACATATCCTTTTTATTAGTATTTTCCTCCTCTTTATTTTCTCTTTGGATCCCCCTTTGTTGATAAGTATTTTATAGGTATATTACTAGCTGAGAACCATTGTTTACTTGTTGTTATCTATATAGAAAGTTGGTTGTAGGTTAATGACTTATATATCATATTTATTCGTGGCTTTATAGCTACTCATTTCATCCTTATTTTTTGCCTCTTTCTCACCTCCTTCTGGCTTGCATGAAACCCTCATATGATAGGTAGTTTCTTGATTAATGGTGAATGCTTATTATTTTTCATTTAGAAAACTTTATTTATTATTTTAAATATTTAATTACCTTGAATTTCATTGTAAACGCTTTTATTTTCAATTTCAAAATGTTACACTTGCACACAACAAAAAACCACTAAAATTAAATGCTTGGTTCATGACCCCAAGCTAAGCCCTTAAAATCAATCTTAATTTAACACATTGTGGTTAATCCCACTCGGGCACCAAAAACATTTATTAGTTAGGCTAGTACATTGAGGCATATAGGTTTACTTTAGGGAGCTTAAGATACTTCACCATATAGTGGTACAAAATTGGTGCAGAAAAGAAGCACATGAAGTTGGTAAGGCTTAGATTGTATATATAGATATTTCCGCTTGAGGATCCCAACCCTTCGTTAGGAATTTGATTCCAAAATTGACACCCAAAAGCTAAGATTCTCTCACCCCCAGTAGATGAAGGTAACCTTAGTGACCAATATTCTAAGAAAAGCACCCTATAAGTGGTTGGTGTGGAAAAAAAATACACCTAGGTTAGATATTTTCAAGTCTATGGGTTTTCATCACCTCGAAAATGTAAGGGTAACTATCTCTAATACCTTCACTGAGCCTTACCGATCATGATTACCAGGTACCTGGTTTTTTTGGGAAGCTATTTTAAAACATAGTCTAGGAATGTTTAAGGAGTGGTTTATTTTTTAGGAAAGAGTATTTTTCTTTATTAATGAGGTTTAAGTCTTATTAATGAGTCTTATTATTTATATAAATCACCTAGAAAACTACATTTCACTAGCATAGAAATCACATAGAAAACTAAATTTCACCACCTATGCACATAGTTTTTTCTTAATGTTTGTTTATTTGGTTCACTTCCTTATCCCTTTAGCATCATTGATTAAACATAGGTTTATCATGTAGACTCTATCCTCCTTCTCTTGTTCCACCAAACCTCGACCTATTATCAATATGGCATGGGTCAACCCCAAAAAAAAATTTAGCCCCAATATGCTTGCTAATAGTTGAGGTAATGGAGGCATTAATGTTGTAACTAACATGGGTCCCATTGTAGAAACAACATGGGTCCCATTGTAGGAACCAATGTAGGAGACGCTACTAGAATGAACATGGCCCAACCTTTCCTCCCATTCATGTCTATTTTGAATCTCCATGACTTGATAAAAATCAACAATGATCCTCTCTTTCATGATTCAACATGGCCCCCTCTGCCAACCAAGATTCCCTTAGATATCCCCAAGTTTGAGGGGAATCTAAGAGAGGACCCCCACCAACCACATATGATCCTTCCACAGGTGGTGTTCTTCGAAATCCATCATGGAGTATCTAATTATTTTCCATATATTTCAATTCACATTGATAGGCATCGTTGAAAAATGGTATTTTGACCAACCCCATGGAACCAATCAAGTGTTCGCAACTATTGTGAGCTATTTCCTATCGTACTTTAAGTTACTTATCTACCACAGTACCAACATTGAGATTATGACACCGAAACATTGCCACTCACATAAATTATCACATTTAGGAGTGTCATAGATGGTGGAGCTTTCGTAAAGCTCCAAAAATTAAATACTTCTTATTAATGGATTACTTCTTGAAGTCCCTCCTTCCTCTCATCTCCAAAGATGCCACTTATACATTCCCCTAATCTGAGGAAGAGAGAATTCAGAAGGTCATGTAATATATCTAACATATTCCCAATGTTGCTACCTTTACATCGTCATCCCTAAACCCCAATCTCTTCTCCAGGTGACACTTCAACACTAGGGGTATCCCATGATATTAATGGAATGATTGGATCCTTTTCATACCATCAGCATTCCCCATTTCTGTCAGGAAAAATGGGATATGAATAGCCCTATATGGTAACCAATACCTCCTATAATTATTTTGTTCCTAATCCTTCTCATGTTTACTCACAAATGGGAACTACTACCTTATACACCTATACCCATCCACATAGTTGATGGACCCAAAAATTGTCTTAAGCCCATTTGATTATTTATAGGCACTTGAAACATGTATTTGACCTCCTTAATTTCACATCATAGAGTTAATTCGTAGTATTAATGGGTCCTTAGGAATTTGGTTTATCCTTGATTATTATGTGCCTAATATTATTTATTTTTGTAGAATATTGGGAGAATATTGAGTAAATTATGAATGAGATAATATAGAACTTTCTCCTTGCTACAAGATGGACCAAGACTGGATAATAAATGAAAAAAATATCATGAAATTATTGACAAATTCTGGAGCTCCACTGATTGAGAAAATCTCGGAATGTGTTCTCTATCATTTAATGAAGATTCCTAGTGTTGGCAACCATATCCACTTTTTGAGGGATTTTGGAAGGGAAAATTGCCTCCTTTCGAGGATAATGCTTCCTCGTCACTTTGTATAAGCACTAATTCGAATTTACCTCTAGGGGAATGTATTTCTTAGTCTTCTTATAGATAAAACTTGTTATTTAGCAACTCCACTTTCATTTCTAACAGGGATGTACTTGGATTGATTCAAATAATAAATTTGTGTTTCATTTTAAGCTTCTAAATCTTGGTTTCCTTGGGATTGGCCACCCTAGGAAATCCTTGGGATTTTCCATCCTAAGAGCCTCGGAGCCCTCTTGTACAATTTATTTATTTCCTTTTAATGTCTTTTTCACTTGCATCTCTTATTTTTGCATTTAGTGTTCATGCTTCTTTTGTTGTAGTTCGTATTGGTTAAATTATTGCAGTGAGTTTATTTTAAGGTTATTTATAGAGTCACAAGAATTATCCATCCTTATAACAACCTTGAAAAATCATATTCATCATTGAGCTATTTGGATTGGTTTTCTAGTTCACAAATCTAGAATTTCTGGAAGTCTCTTGTATCAAAATAGTAGTAGTTTACTGCTATATTTTAGAACGTGTTAATCAAATTCATTTGAGTTGATTCCACTTGTGTTGACTCATAAAAACATTCAAGTTAATAAAAAAAATTACCCCATAGTATTTTCACTTGATCAAGTTAGTAATTTGATAGCTTAACTAGCTCACTAATTCTTGAATTTCTGGTTTTTAGAGTAGTATTTTTCTGTTATTTTTTAGCAATGTTATCAGGGGTATTTTTGAGTGATTCCACTTGGAATGGAATCCTAGTACATCCTGATTTATAAAAAAAATTATCCCATATCATTTTTAATTTGACATTCTTGGGAATTTGGTAAGTTATATCAAGGAGTAACAGTCTTGTAGCAGTCTTGTAACAGTCGTGTAGCACATGTAAAATTAACTAGATTTTCTCCAAAAGCTTGGTTTTTGTCTCTTAGGATTGAATCATCACCTCTAGGCTCTAATTCCATGATTGATTAATAAAAAATACCTCTTAACCATTTTCTCTTCTCCTTTGGAATTCACCTTTGCAGTTTGGGTTAGTGGATAGATTTATGAATTGGATAACACAATAATGATTTTCTTAATTGCCACATCTAATGAACCCTGTCAATTGATCTAAACTCTTTGGAATTCAGTGATTGATTACATTTACTTGCCTTCATGCTAGTTATATTAGTTTTATTTCTTTATTCTTAAGTTATGGCTTTTATTTCAAGCATTGTTATTTCCATTCCATATACTAAGTTTCCTTTCAATGCAACATTTACAATTTTCTAGCTTAATGTTTACACTTTGCAACAAGTATAGCCTTTAGATTTCTGAAATTAGGATTAGCATTTACATTTGAGCAAGCAACATTTCTATTTCTTTCAAATAGGGTAGAATTTTCATTTTTTCAATTATTTTAGGCTTGATTTCATGATATTCACTTCATTGCATCATATCAACGAATGAAGGACACATTGTATGTTTCACATATAGTGTCGACACCTCTTACGTTTGTACGAAACTCGGGTTGATAATGTAAGTCAATAACCTTGTGAGTTGCAAAATTCTTGTTGCAATACTAGGCATCATCATTAACATATTCCTAGGAAATATTTTGTTTCTCCCACCTACAATAGTGTAATGGAAAATCCCTATTATATGTTTTTTTAGCCAAGTTCTCTAGCCCCTCCAACACCAGCACCTAAATATCCCATACCTCAACGTACACCACCTTAGCAAGGTCAAGTGTATGCCTAAAATAACTTCAATTATCCCCCTAATTAGAATAAAAATAATAATGTGAAGGGAAAATATAATGCCTAGAATCAGCAAAACCTAGACAACCAAGGAAAACATCCCAATGCCAATAATGGAGGAAACTTAAATACCACAACCCAACACTAAGGCAATACACCCAAGCAAAAAAATCATATTTTAAAAAATAATCCTTGCGTTAATTGTGGTATTGATGGCCATTATAATCATGGGTTCCCTCTTCTCCCTAAGATACGTTTGGCATGGGAAGCATAATAGGATTCTCTTGTAACCAACCACCTTCCACTTCATCTCAACCCCCTTCACAGTTGGCTATACTTAGGAACTCATTTCCTATTAAAGGATACATATCCACAAATTATGGCCAAACTATTCCTCATTTTCCAACTCCAAATTAGCCTAGGAATGTAACTTTCTAGATCACGATGATGGATTCTATTGATATCGACCTCTCCACTTAGTCACATCAATATGGTCCTCCACGTAAGATTCAAATAAAACCATCCATAGACCCTTTATAGTCACCAAATGGAACCCTGCATATTGCTCAATCATCGATTGAGGCACATACTAATATTCTCATAGGTCCCTTATGTCAAAATGAAACCAATTCTCATGCTTAGGTTGCTCATAATTATAGTATCGTTGATGACTAATCAACCTCCTAATTCTATGTTAGCACTAGAAGTCCTCTAGAAATTCCCTTCACAATTAAAGGATCTACTCCTTTCCTTAGATGTTTTGGATTCCTCTAATGATCGTATGCTCATCTTCTATTTCAAGAAAGTAGACACTTTACATATCCCCCCATCCATAGATTCCTAAGTCTTAATATCCATTAAGAATGTCAATATTCAATGATGCGTTGATGATGTTGGGGCATCCACCAATGTGATTTCTACCCTATTCTGGTGAAATATTGGCCACCCTAAACTTGTGCCATCTAAAAGCACATTACAATCATATGATGGTCACCCCTCATAGCCAAAAGGCTTGTACCAAAATTTCCCTATCAAGTTGGCTAGCAAGAAGTATTACTCGATGTAGAGTTTATTGACACCCATTTAGACTATAATTACGTATTAGGATGTAGCTTCATGTAGTCCATGAAGGTGGTTTTATCCTCTACATACCACACCATGAGCTTATCTCATAAAATGAAGATAATCACCATTCACCAACTAACATACTACAATCCCAAGCTTCGGGTTCATCCTGACATTGTTATCTCCTTTATGGTTGAAAACCAAGCTATGCCTTCCTTAATTAAGATTGGACCTTGGATCTAAAATGAATCATCTTTTTTGTTGGCCTCCTATGTCCCACCACCTACCATTTTTAAACCAAGCTCCCTCAACTTTTCATGGTTTCTAGATCCCATTCTTCCAAATATCTTGGCTCTTCCTTTCAGTAGCTAGTTGCTCAACATTGTTAAAATTATGAAACTATGGTCAAATTCCACTTTGAAAAGATTATTTTATGGATATTATTATTTCATTGAATTCCTCTTTTTAAGAGGACCAAAATTGACCTAAATATCACTCAAATCGAATAAGGGAAAGTGTACTTATGAAGGAAAGGCCACACAAGCACATTTGGACAAGGTCGGCCTCAAAGAAATTGGACACCCAAGAAGCCTATAAACACGAGTTACCTAAAGCTCATTTGGACATCACCAAGAATCTTATTCTTCTATTCTCATTGATTGGTTCACACAGGTCCTAATCAAGGATGAAAAAAGAAGTTCGCAAAGGTCTGGAATTACAGGGTCTGAGGCTCACATTTGATCTAGGGTTTATGGGTTATAGTCGTAGGCTTGTCATAGAGAAATTTTGGCTATATTCATTGGAACACAGGTAGCAAGAGAGAGGTTGGGATCCTATAGTCACACTCATAGCCCCTCATGCATGTGACTGGGGAGTTTGACTAAATTTGACCAAATATTGAAGAAGTTGTCTCTGATATATTCTAACACTGAAAAACTTGTTTCTGAACATTATTGGGTTTTATTGTTGGATGATATTGTATTTGGGTCATTGTAATCTCTGCTGAAAATTTTATGACAATATAATAAAATAAAATTTTCAAAGGGCTTCCTTTTTCTCTGGTATTTGACCAAATATGTTGTCTCTTGTTGATGTGTTTATTGTCTCATTGGTCATTGCATTTATTGTTCTATCTTAAATTACTTTGATGAATGGAAATACTAATTGTAATTGAAAATATTTCTAATTTAAGTATATAATTGGGCTAAAGTAATTGAAACAACATAGAAAAATCCAAAACTTTAACCTGGTATCAAATCTAAGGTGAAGGACAAGCCCAAGAGGAGACATGGATTGAAGCAATCATGTTTGTAAAAGCTGAAAGAGATAATCTAATCAATTCAATATGTCTTCCACCTTCAAGGAAAATGTGAATTTTTGTGACTCGTCCAATTTGTTGCATGGAAAGTCAGGTTGGAAATCATAGCTAACAACAATTATGTTTTTGATTACATTCAAGGAAAAGTACTAGAGCCTCTGGAAAATTCTTTTGTTGTCGTCAAGAGTAAGCATAAGAAAGGTGAGAATAAAGCAAAGAAAATTATAGTTGATGGTTTATAAGACACTTTACTTGCATATGTTGGAAACTTGAGAAGGTCCAAGGACATGTATGATAAGATATTTGGCATGTATGAGATAAACAATTTGAATGAAGTCATCTCCTTGAAATATCAACTCAAAAACACAAAGATGAACAAAGGAGATTTCATGCAATCCTACATAATGAGGATAGCTCGTATTAGATATCATTCGCAAAGATTTGGCGAATATGTATCTGATAGGGAATTGGTGATCGTAACTCTAAGAGGTATCCCTCCTCTTTGGGAAACCTTCATCACTACCATAAGCAACAACAATTCCCTCCTGTCATTTGATGAAATTGTTGGAAAGCTAAAACAAGAAGAACAAAGGATGATATCAAGAGGAAGGATTCAAAAGCATGAAGAAGGAGATCCCACTGCATTCGTCACTCATGATAAGAAGAATAATAAAGGAAAAGGAGGTCTAGAAAATTCAAGGAAGCCTCCTCCTCGAAATCCAAATAAAATAAAATAATACTCACATATTGAATGCTACAATTGTCACAAGAAGGTTCATTATGCTTGATATTTCCTTGAAAAGAACAATGGACCATGCTACAATAATAGAAGCTACAACAATAGGTTCAATGATTCAAGAAGAAGAGATGATCAAAGGAATGATCGTAATTGGAGAGATGAAAGAAGAAGAAGATATGCTCCAAGTGATCATGCAGAAGATCTTCTTCCACAAAAGAAGTCAAGATTCTCCACGTATGAAAGTAATGTTGCGAACCAATCTGAATATATTTTTTCTCTTACTAGTTCAACTCCTCCAGATTTGTGTTATATTTGGTTGGTTGATAGTGGGGCTACTCATCACTTCTCTAGTTATAAGGAATTTCTCTCTAAATTGGTGGAGAGGGAGTCAAATTTAAAAATAATTCTTGGAGACAACCCCACTCATCTCGTTAAAGTTTTTGGGTTCGTTAATTTCATTTGAATTTAGGAGAATCTATTTTTCTCCATGATGTGATGTATTTTCCTTGGTTGAAGAAGAATTTGGTATCAATATCCACTTTGGAAGATAAAGGGATGAGGGTTGCCTTCATCAAAGGAAAGGTTATTATTTGTTCTATTGGATCACCTATGAGAGATGCATTCACATTGGGATCAAGATACAAATGACTTTGCAGGGTTACTAGAAGACCATTCTGAGAATTATTCCATGACACTAATCATCTAGGCTAGCTATGGCATCGAATATTAGCCCATCTACATTATGATTCTCTTCCAAAAATGGAGAAATTGGTCTCAGGGATTTGGTGAAATTTGCAACAAGAAATAGTGAAATTGGCAACCAGAAAAGAAAAAAATTGACCACATACTACTGTGGGTTCCAGTCACACATGAGTGAGGAATTCAGTTACACATTAGTGCTAAATGTGGGCATCGAATTTATTTATCCCTTAAATAAATTGGAAAATAAATTGTAATATCATCTCATAAAAACTTGTATCAATTAACTAAGTCAGAAAGACTGAGTTAGCTCAAGAATTTAGAGTTGAGGGTCAAAGGTGAGGCATTTAGATTGATTCTATTATTTTTGGGGTCCAGTTGCATTTAATGCACTAGTGGGGTGCATGTGTAATCAGTTAACTCAAATTAATTAAGTTAAAATAAGTTTAACTAGTTCTAACTCAGTAATGAATTAGTGAGAGGTCCAGTGAATTAAATTAGATTTAATTCACATGTAGCGATCAATCAGATAACTGATGATTCACTATTAATAGTTTCATGCATGTAAATTATGATGAAGACCCAGCTGAGACAGAGGTTAAAGGGAAGATAACTAGCAGTTGTATTATTAGTAAATTGCATGTGCGCAATTATAAAGTCACAGGAAGGCTCATGATGTATTGCAGTAAAGGAAGGTTGATCATCCTATTTAATGGGGATTAATTTCCTATGGATTGCGTGATAAAGGCTGGGCTTAGCAAGGGCTGAGAATTGGCTAAGTGTTGGTCAATTTTTCCTAAGAATTGCTAGTTAGTTTTGAGCAGGATCAAAGTGAGACAATCAGTAATGTGCAAGATTTTCTCGGTGTGAGAAAGCATTGTATTTATAGAGGGGATTTGAGCAAATGATTTCCCTAAGAACATGTTGTGTTGTGTGATTGATTATTTCTTTCTCTTACTTGCATGTGATTGAGCGATTGTGTTTTATATTCCGCAAATATAGTAGAAGGATTTGGTATCTTGTTTTAGTAAATTACATGATCAGATTGAATCCATTGGTATATATTTTACATATAAATTTATACATGTTATCAGAGCACCAGGAATCACAATAGAAGAGAAAAATCGATTTTGTCTTGAACATGTTCAAATTTGCAGATTTATTCTTCAGGATCCAGCAGCAGATCAAGATTTCTTTCAATGGCTTGAGACTCGAATATGAACTCGAGGGAAATTTGAATTATATTTCATGGAAGGATAGGATGGAGGTAGTGTTGGATGACAACGGGTTGAAGGACTTCATAGATACTGATATTCCCAAGCCCGTAGAAGCAGAGGCATAACTTCTTGATGCATGGAAGAATAAGGTAGCAAAGGCGAGAAGGATCTTGTTAGAGGGAATTCGAGATCACATTGTCTCGAGTCTCCATGGGAAGGAAAATCCATATGCTATGTGGAAGGCCTTGATGGATCTGTTTCAGAATATCAGTGACCATAGGAAGTTGGTGTTGAAAGACAATCTCAGAAAGATCAAGATGGAGGAGGGAGAGACAGTACAATAGAGATGAGCTTGGAAGTGTTCATGTGACTATATTCGATGATGAATTGGTGAGCCTAGCAGTTCTAGGCCTTCCCAATAGCTGGCATAGTTACCAATACTTTTTGAATGGGAGGGAGAAGTTACCGGACTGGGAGTATTTGTGGTCTGACTTGGTAATAGAAGAGATGAGGCGGAGCACCAAAGATGGGACCTCCAGCACCAACAAAGAATAAGATTGTGCATTAGTGGGAAAACAAAATAAATACAAGGGAAATAAGTCCCAAGGCGAAGATTCCAAGAGAGACTTTTCCAAGATCATATGTTTTCACTATCACGAGCATTGGCATTATGCTTTAAATTTTCCACAGAATAAGGCAAGAAAGAAGGATCCTGCACTTGCAGTGGGTGAAGCATTAGGTTCAAAGTTTGATCTTGATTTTACTCTCATTGCATGCATGGCCAACACTCTAATGGGATGCATGTGGTATCTAGAAAACGGTGCCTCATTCCATATGACGGGGAATAGAGATCTCTTCAGTGACTTGGAGGAGAAGGACCTCCAGCAGAACATCGAGTTTGGAGATGAAGAGAGGTATAGTGTGACCGGAAAAGGTACAGTTACCTTTTCGAGGGATTCAAGCTCCCCTCTTAGACTAGCAAAGGTATTGTATGTTCTAGGCCTAATGAATAATCTTGTCTCTATAGCGGTATGGGAAGACCATGGTTATGAGGTGATGTTGAGAAAAGGAAAGGTGTTCCTTAAACACATAGCCACTGGATATGTGAAGCATATCGGTTCAAGATTCAATAACATGTCTGCTCTCTAGGTTGAGGATGCATGCAAGGCTTTGAGGGGCAAAGTAGTGGTTAATGACTTGGTGGTTGAGAGGGAGAAATTACCTCTCAACATGCAGCCTCAAAAGTAGTCTCAGAAGATTGTGGAGAAGCCACAATTGGAGAAGAAGAGAGGAGACCGAGTGGAAGAGTCCACTCAAGTAGAGACCTCCGAGAGGGGGAAATTTCGACCCAGAAGGGTAGAGGGAGTACATGCAACTATACCTTTAGGTGTGAGGTGGGGTGATGTGTAGAAAAAATCCCAAGAAGAAGTTTGGGCAAGGTCCATTGAGATGGTGTGTCTCATGGATCGAACCTGGCTACGAGGAGCCCACAGTACAACAATAGCAAGAAGGATCGGTTGGATTGATGCGGTCAGATTTCAAGAAGACAGAAATCAAAGTGATAGATGTCAAATACTAGAGCGCAGATCAAAGTTAGCAACAGTCTAGAGGGCACGGATGTATATGTGAGTAGCAGCGCATAGAGGCCAGTAGATAGGTGCAGTAACTAGTAGCAATCAGAAGACTCTAACGACAGATTCATTATATTGATTCAGTTGTTTGAAGGCTATTCAGTTTTAGTAGTTGCACGTGTAAACAATACTAGAGAAGTGTTGCATGCAGAACATTCCAAAGGTGTCAGATCCGGATAGATTAATTCCTTTCTTGTTGAGAGGGAGTGTTGAACTTTGCAACAAGAAACAGTGAAATTGGAAACCAGAAAGGACAAAAATTGGCCACATACTGGTGTGGGATTCCAGTCACACATGAGTGAGGAATTCAGTTACACATTAGTGCTAAATGTGGGCATCTAATTTATTTATCCCTTAAATAAATTGGAAAATAAATTGTAATTTCATCTCATAACAACTTGTATCAGTTAACTAAGTCAGAAAGATCTAGATAGCTCAAGAATTTCGAGTGGATGGTCAAAGGTGAGGCATGTAGAGTGATTCTATTATTTTGGGGGTCCAGGTGCAGTTAATGCACTAGTGGGGTGCATGTGTAATCAGTTAACTCAAATTAATTGATTTAAAATTAGTTTAACTAGTTCTAACTGAGTGATGAATTAGTGAGAGGTTCAGTGAATTAAAGTATATTTAGTTCACAAGTAGTGATCATTCACATAATTGATTATTCGCTATTAATAGCTTCATGCATGTCAATTCTGACCCAATTGAGACAGAGGTTAAATGGAAGATAACTATCAGTTGCATTATAAGAAAATTGCCCGGGCGCAATTATAAAGTCACAGGAAGGCTCATGATGGATTGCGCAGTCAAGGAAGGTTGATTATCCTATTTAATAGGGATTAATTTCCTAGGTATTACATGAGAAATTTTGAGCTTAGCAGGGGTTGAGCATTGGCTAATTTTTGGTCAAATTTTCTTGATAATTGCTAATCATTTTTTAGGAGGATCAAAGTGAGATGATTAGTAGAGTGCAGGATTTTCTCGATGTGAGAAAGCACTGTATTGTTTCATGATTCTTTGACTATGTACAATATATGATAGAGGGGTTTTGATCGGTTTATTTTCCCAATAACATATTGTGTTGTGTGATTGATTATTTCTTTCTCTTACTTTCATGTGATGGAGCGATCGTGTTTTACATTCCGCAAATATAGTAGAAGGATTCAGTATCTTATTTTAGTACATTACAGGATCGGATTGAATCCAGTGGTATAGAGTTTCTATATAAATTTCTACATGATTCCCAAGGTTCAAGCTCAGCATGATGGAGTATGTCCCGATGTGCCAATGGGAATAAAATAAGGGGACCATTCCCCTCAAGCGAGAACAAGTCAAATGACATCCTCCATCTCATTCATTCTGAATTGAGTTGTATGATGCCCATACATTCTCTTGGTAACCATCTCTATTATATCACCTTCATTGATGATTTTTCAATAAATACATGGATATATTATCTGAACCACAAGGATGAAGCATTTGAAAATTTCGAGTTCAAAGCTTTGATTGAAAATTAAATAGGAAAGAAACAAGCTAGAAGCCTTTGGGAGTAAAGGTACGTTTGTTGGATATTGTGAAAATTCTAAAGATTTTATAATACATATTCTTTGTCAAAGGAAGGTTGATATTAGTAGGGATGTAACATGCAATGATTATGTTTCCCTTGGAAAATCAAGGGACCTTCCTCCACCTCCTAAGAATAAGGATGAATATATGGATATTTTGGATGGTCCTTCTATGCCTGAATTTGAGACAAATATTGTTGATGATCCCATGGAATCCATGGATCCCATAGATCCTCCTCCATGTGATCCTCCCACCAGGAAGAAGCCACTTTGGCTTCAAGACACATTACAGTATGATAAGAATCGATATCCCAATCAAATATCATTATAGAAAGGAAGAAGCCATGCAAGTACCAGGGATATGTTTCTGCTATGAGTACTATAATACAATATGAACCTTTTACATTTGAAGAAGTTGTAAAAAAACAACTTTAAAAATATGTTATGGCAGAAGAATATGAATCAATCATGAAAAATGGTGTATGGAAGTCATGTTGAGACCAAAGGGGAAATTTGTGGTGACTTCAAAATGGATATTCAAAATCAAGCATGGATTTGATGGTAGCATTGAGAAATACAAGTCAAGTTTCATGGCTCGAGGATTTTTGCAGAAAGAGGGAGAATATTATGATGATATATTCGCATGTGTGACACAATATAAAACCATTCATTTGATACTTTCCCTTACTGCAATTCAAGGATAAAATATTCATTAGATGGACGTGAAGATGAAATTTCTTCATGGTATATTATAGGAGGAATTATATGTTGAGAAACCATAGGGATTTGAAGTAGAGGACCGAAAGACACATGTTTGTAGTTTGAAGAAGGAATTGTATGGTTTGAAGCAACCCCTCAACGCATGGTATGCACACATAGACAGTTATTTGGTGAAGTTGGGATTCACAAGAAGTAATGTTGATCCCAACCTATACTTAAAGGTAGTCCAAGGTATGCCAATAATTTTGGTTTTATATGTTGGAGATATATTCTTGAGAGGTAGTGAGCCCATTATCATCGAGTGTAAGAGGGAGCTAGCCTCTAAATTCTATATGAAGTACCTTGGACTCATGAACTAATTTCTAGGCCTTGAGGTGTGGAAAATTTCTGATGAGTGTAACAGCTAATGAGCTCCATCATTAGGTACATTTGGAGGGGTTAATGGTCAGCTTTTTGCCTTATTAAATCTCGCTTTCTTGCATTTTAATTACATGATGGTCTTATGATGCTAGTGTAGGTGGTGATTGAGGCTTAACATACTTTGAGTACCCAACATGAGTTAAATGAAATAAAACCATGAAGATATTGCATTTTTGTGGAGATTGTGTCATAAAGACTCGGAGTAGATAGAAAGGAGAGATTCTAGGGGGTTGCCCACCCTCCTTAACTCCCAAAGGTAGCTAAGGTATCCTTGAGATTCCCTCCAACAGCTCGAAATCAAAGGGAGCCAAGAAAACTCAAGATCAAGTGCACTCAAGCCATACTTCACTTGGAATTAAGTGGAATCATCTCCTATTTTATAGGGAGATTTTGGTAGCTACCCTTTAGGATAAATAGAGCTGAGAAAGATCTCATTAGGATTCGAACTTTGGAGAAATCCATTAGGCTCTTTGCTCTTGTAATCAGTTTTCAAGACTTATATATTGATGTAATGAGACTATCTTTTGAAATGAAATGATTATTCATATTTTTCCTTACTAATCTAGTTTCAGAGAGCTAGGCTTGTAGGTTAGGGCCCAATCCATGTGTCTCAGCCTCTCCTGTGTAATAATTCCTTACTTTCATGTCAATAAGCTTGTTTTTCTTATGAATATTTAGCTAGTTTTTTGTATTTTCATTATTGTTTTAGTTTTCTTCCATTTGTCTTTTACTGTAGATTTAGTCTACTTACATGAGTGGTAGAATAGGTGATAACTTCATAAATTTGTGAGTCAATCCTCCCCCTCTCAACTATGTAAATAGATCTTGAGGAGGGTGGACCTTCCCCACAGAACAAAAATGACTCTTAATTTATGATTTCTTGGAATGGATGGTATTAGTTGATGTGATTCCATGGATATGTTCAGAATACTGTTGTAGATCTCTATTTGTAGATTAGAGTAGATTTTCTTTGCAAATTCAAGTCATATTTTCCATTGTCTTTATCATGAATTTGTCCATTTTTATTGCATAAATAGGTAGTGTGCTTGCAGGTACATGTATCACAGTCAAGGAGAAACTCACCAATACCTTCAACTTCATCTCTCACCCTTCATCAGCCCTCTGCTCATAAAAAATCACCATCATCCCTGTTTTTGGATTTTCCGTCCCTGCACCATGAGCAAACCCTAGGGGTGAAATACAGGCCTCTCAAGAGGTTATGAGCTTGGAAAAGGGGTGGGCCACCTTCCACTCATCCTAATCCACCTTTACCTTACCTTCCTATTTTTGGCATCAGATTGTCCTCAGACTGTTTCTTGTAGCAATTTAGGACTTTCCTGTAGCACTACATAAACCTATAGCAACACTTGAAATATCACCTGTGATCCCCTCCTTAAGCCTATAAACCACCATCACCACATTCTAAACCTGTAAAACCCACTCATACACCTCCATCCTTGCCCCATGTGTTCAATCCTTCCATGAGCCACCATAGCACTTTCTTCTCCTAACTTCAAAAAAACACATTTTCAAGCATAGTTAGGTCATGAGTAGTTGCACTAATAAAATCATGATAAATAGAGCATAGGGTAATTAGAGTGTTTTAGCCATTTGGCCCATCAAAGTGTGATTATATTAGTTTCCTTTATGCCATTTCAATTCAAAAATGTACTTCATGCAAGATGCCTAGGTTGATTTTCAATTCTTATCATAGTCTAATAAGTAGATTTCTTTCATTGCAAAATAGTTATATGTACTTATTTTTTGTAGTATATTTTTGTACTTGTTGATAGTGCCATGTATTTGAATCATTTCTATCCCTAGGCATAATTTTAGAAGTGTGACAGACTTCACCTAGAAATCCTAGAAGTAGCACCCTTTCATAAATCTCAGAAGAGGATGACATGAGTAGAATGCTTCTACTATGTATATAAAACTGTCACCTCCAAGTTTGTACGAACCTTGGGTTTATAAAGTAAAGTAGGGCAACCTCTGGGAGTTGCAGAATTCTTGGTGCAATACCAAGGCTCACCACGTTTTCGCGCTGTTGTCAGGGAGGTGTCGAGTAGATGCTTTGATTTTGTTTTAGCATTCATTTATGCTTTCCTTTTACATGTTGTTTCAAAAATATTGAAAATAATACAAAAAAAATATGATTTTCATGCCTCGTAGGAGTAGGGATACTCAAGGAAATTTTTCACCTAAAACCTCCACATCACCACATAGTCACCCTTCACTCTTCTTCAGTGGCTGTAAGGTTGAACACACCATAGGTGAGACTTCTGAAAATTTTGAAGAACCTATTGGGGAAGAAGAAGATCTTGTTTCACCTAATGAACCTGCTTCACCTATATCAACCATGGCTGACATTGAAACCCAGGAATCCTTTCCCATTAGAGAGGAAAATGAGGAAACTAAGAAGAAAAACATTAGCCTCTCAGCACTTCCACACTTTCATGGACGTACCTCAGAAGATCCTAACACATTCATGTTTGAATTTTCTGTTGGCTGTGGGACCTATGACTATGCCTTAGATGATCAGAAACTAAATCTATTATCATCTACCCTTAAGGATGAAACATTGTGTTACGTCATGGGTCTACCTAGGAACAACCTCACTACTTGGGCACAGATGCAAGAGGCCTTCAACAAAAAGTACAGAGACTATTGTAGGTACACGGAAACTAAGGATGAGATCTTGAGGATGACTCTAGGGCTTGATGAATCCCTAAAAGACTATGAAGAAAGGTTTCAATTAAAATATAATAGAGCCAATTTTACTCTTGATCCCGGATCACTTAAACTATTACTTCTTTGAGGGATAAAAGAGGAGGTCGTATAAACCTTAAATATGTTATCAGGAGGAGATATATACCAAATTACTTATGAAATCATCAAAAATATCTTTAGAAACCATTCTAGGGAAGTCAGGAAGAAAGGCAAAGTTGGAAAAAGTACATCGAATACCCCTTCCTCTTCCACCTCCATCAAACATGATATTGGAAATATGTTGGAGGACTTCAAGATTGACATGCTGTACACCTTTGCTTTTAAAATGGACACAATGTAGGTCAAAAGGAAGCAAGAGGAAGCAAAAATAGCTTTGCCTATATTTTTCCCTAGATGTACCAGAAATCACCCTAGAAATGAATTTCCACTAAGTGTCATAGAGGTTTGCTTAGTCTATGAGAAGAATCATGCCACATGTAAGTATCCCTCCTTACCTAGACTTAAATTTGTATATCAAGGTGGGGAAGTGGGGCCAAATCAACTATGTTTCATCAACAGGAGATGGTCTCAAGGTCCTAGGTCATATCAATAGGGTATGCAAGGTGCACCTTACTCTTATTATCACAATAATCAAAGTGCACCCATGCAACCTTGGTACACCCCAACTCATCCATCCCGGTCTACACCTCCTACTTGGCCTTGTAACAACCCTCCATATCATCCTCGGCCTGTGAACCAACCATTTTAGCGGTATGTTCCTCAACAACCTTAGTGGAAAAAATCATCCCAAGGGTGGATGCCTCAACACAATCAACCAACTTCTCTAATGCCTCCACCCCAACCTAAACCTTATATTACTCATGTTTATCCACCCAATTTACCTCAAATGCCTGCACAGCCAAATACGAACCTGAACAACAGACAGGCACAACAGTTTTATAGTGGATAGACATCCTATCTAGCTTATGTTGAAGAGATACGGGAGATTAATCTCAGGTCTGGAAGAGTAATCCCAGACAACCATCCTCCATCTCCACCTATAGAGGCTAAGGAGGAAAAGGAATAAGGTAATTCTTAGATCCAAAAACCTCCTTTTCCTAAGCACTTGATCCATCCTAGTCATCACACCCCAGAGGAGACCGAACTTCTGGGAGAGTTGAAATTTTTTTTGTGTATAGATATGACTTCTCTAGGCCATCAAGGATGTCCCTATTTACAATAGGCTCATCAAGGAAAAGTGCTTCAAGAAACCTAGGAGAAATAATAAATATACCCCCACCATCAATGTAGTAGGATAGTTTTCCAACTTAATGTTGGGAAGGGTGATATTTCCAAATTACCTGGACCCTAGCAGTCCAGTTGTAAATGTGCACATAGATGGTGTCATATTCCCTGATACTCTAATTGATTTAGGGGATGCCATAAATGTCATGGCTAAGGAAAATATGTTGAAACTCAACCTCCAAGGGACTTTGAGGTAAACCACAATAGTTTTGCAACTTGCGGATCGGTCCATGCTAACTCTGGAAGGAATTGTTGAGGATGTTATGGTTTCAATTAACTCTTGGGATTATCCTACGTATTTCCTAGTTCTGCAACCAAAAACCAAGTTCAATGGATATCCTCTCATCTTAGGGAGACCTTGGTTAGCCACTACATATTCTTATATCAGTTGTCGGGCTGGAAACATGACTATTAAAAATGAGCCCTTGTCTAAACAATTCGTATTGTATCCTCCAGGTCAACCTTCCATTGATCATGATCTACCTATATGGTTGGAGGATGAAGAAGATGAGGTATATAACACTACCCCAATTTGTACCATAGATTTTGTTCTTAAAGGGGGGCATCTTGATGAAGACGAACTCATTGATCATGCCATTCAAAACCAGTCCCCCACTAACAGTCCACTTGAAAAACTAGTCAAAGAGTCTGAAAGCCAAACTTGGATGGAATTGCACTCAGTCGATTCAAAATATGAAACCACCAAGGCTATTGATTTTGGCCCATCCATATCTTTAAAAATCAATTCAAAATTCTCAGTTGAAGAATAAAAGTAGCTATTCCAGCTTTTAAAAGAAAACCTAGATGCATTTTCTTGAGATTAAAAGGACATGAAAGGGGTGCATGCTTCAGTATGAAGGCATCATATTTACATCAAAGAAGGATGCAAGCATGTGCGACAACCCCAAAGAAAGATGAACCCAACTCTAAAGGACATCATCAAGGAATATCTGCAAAAACTATTAGATGCAGGTTTCATTTATCCTATATCAGACAATGAGTGGGTATCTCCTCTTGTCCTAGTCCTAAAGCATAATGGAAAATGGTGAATTTGTGTTGATTATCAGAAACTTGACAAAGCCACCAAGAAGGACCATTTCCCTCTGCCCTTTATAGACCACTTCCTGGATGGCCTTATAGGAAAGAAGTTAGTTTCCTTCTTATATGGGTTCAGTGGGTATAACCAGATCCAAATTAGCCATGAAAACTAGGATAATACTACTTTCACCTGCCCTTGGGGTACCTTCACTTACAGATTCCTACCATTTGGGTTGTGAAATGCCCCAAATACCTTCCAAAGAGTTGTCTTGACCATTTTCTCTGAGCTATTCCATAACTATGTTGAAATCTACATGGATGATTTCACACCCTATGGGGACGAATTCCAGGAAGCTCTCTCCAATTTGGGAAAATTGTTGAGAAGATGCATTGAGATGCATCTCTCCCTTTGCCTAGAAAAGTGTAAATTCTTGAAAAGATAAGGAGTTGTATTAAGACACTCAATCTCCCAAGTAGGAATACAGGTGGACATCAGAAAAATCATTATTATCAAAAGGTTACTTTCTCCTCAAAAGTAGAGAGATGTCAGGAGCTTCTTAGGGATAGCTGGTTATTATAGAAGATTCATCAAAGATTTTAGTAATATGACTTTGCCACTATTTGGTTTATTGGCCAAAGATTCTGAGTTTACTTGATCCAGTCCTTGTGAAGAGGATTTTGAGCTCATTAAGGGAAAGTTAACTACTGCCCCCATTCTTTGAGGTCCAAATTGGACTATGCCTTTCCACATCCCCACAGATGCATCCGAAAAAGTTGTGGGGGGATCATTAGGGAAGTTAGAAGATAAAATACCTTATGCAATCTATTTCATCGTTAAGAACTTGTCTAATTACGAACTCAATTATATCGTCACAGAGAAGGAGATGTTAGCCATTGTCCATGCTTTAAAAAAAATTTAGCCATTATGTAATTGTGTATCAGAACTTTGTTCACATTGACGATGTAGCCATCAAATATTTAATCAACAAAAAATATTTTAATGCTAGGATAATTATATCGTTATTACTTTTACAGCAATTTTACCTAACCATTGTTGATAAACTTGGAAAGGAGAATGTTGTTGCAGATTTTTTATCCAGGTTAGCTCTATCTGCAGGTGAAGAAGGAATGGTGGATGATCAGCTGCCAGATGAACATCTCTTTGCTATATCAGCACTCTCACCATGGTTTTCTGACATAGCTAACTACTTAGTTGCTATAAATTTCCCTCCTAATCTCTCATTCAAGGAGAAAAACAAGATCATAAAAAAAGGCACCCCTTTCAGATGCACTGAGGGGAATATGTTAAAGATAGGCCCTTACCAAATTCTCAGAAGATGTGTGAGGGAGGAAGAAGTTTTTAATATCCTCTCTGCATGTCATGATAGCCCTTGTGGGGGCCACTTTGCTGCAAAAAGGACTGCCTTCGAAGTTTTGCAGGCAGGGTATGATTGGCCTACCCTTCACCAGGATTTCAGAAGATACACTATGAGGTGAAACCAGTGCTAGAGGATGGGGAAACCTACACAAAGGGATAAGATTCCTTTGCACCCTCAGGTGTCTCTTGAGCCATTTGAAAAATGGGACATGGACTTCATTGGGCCTATTGATCCACCATCTGGACAAAAAAATTATATCATAGTCTGTACTAACTACCTAGAAAAGTGGGCTGAAAAAAAGGTGTGAAGGTCGCAACCGAGGAGAAAGTAGAAGAATTTCTGAAGGAAAATGTGTTTTATAAGTTTGGGTACCCCAGAGAAGTATTAATTGATCAGGGGGCACAATTCACCTCTCATCTCATTGAGAATCTTCTGATGAGGCACAAGTTAAAGCATAAGACTTCTACTTCCTACCACCCTCGGGCGAATGGCCATTGGAAGTGACTAACATAGCCTTGGAGAGTATCTTCTCTAAGGTTTTGAGCAGCAGCAGAAAATATTGGGTGGAAATATTGATATAAGCTATTTGGGCCTACAACACTACTTGGAAAACAACAACAGGATTCACTCCTTATGATCTATTCTATGGCAAGAAAGCTATGGTTTTGTTTGAATTTGAATTCAACACCTTAAGGATGGCAGCTGAGTTATACCTAGATATATAAAATGCCCAAAAAGAGAGTTTTTTGCAATTAAATGGATTGGATGAGTTCAGGATGAAAGCACTCCTTCACACATAGGTAATTCAACTACAAAGGAAGGCCTCGCAGGATAAGAACATTAAGGAAAATTCCTTTCAAGAAGGATATTTGACATTGTTGTAGGACTTCAAAGGAAAACTGATGACAAGATGGTTGGGACCCTAAAAAGTGGACAAATTTTATGATAATGGCATACTTCATATCATAACCATAGATGAGGAAGGAATTCCCCTACTTGTCAATGGTTATAGGCTCAAAGTTTACAAGAAGCCCTTGTCTAGGGCAGAATTTAAAAATTCCATAAACAAGGAAGTGTATGTCATGGGAAACTCCATAGTTTCCAGTGCCTCCTAAAGAAAAAAAAGAGAAAAAATAATAAATATGCATGGGTGAAAACCTCTCTAACACACCCTAAGCCAACTCTAGGGTTGAAAATCTCCATGAGGCAATCCTAGAGCAAGAAAAAGAAAGAAAAAAAAATAGAGAATAAAATATCCTTAGGTGATAACCTCTCTGAGGCGCCCAAGGCAAGCCTCTAGGTTGAAAACCTCTGTGGAGGCAGCCCACTTGCCTTCAAGAAAAAAAATAAAGAGAAAAAGAAATAAAAAGAAAAGAAAGAAAAGGGAAAAAATAAATACCTATGCATTTATGTGTTTTTCTGTTTTGCAGGTTAACAAATAAAAATTGTTTTTATGATCCATAGGAGAGATTTCTCATAATGATTTCTTCTTCTCTACTTTCACACTCCATAATCCACTCCATAATCCACCGCTCCATCCATTTCACCCATCAAATAGGAAACAATTTTACTTTTTTCCTAAACTGTCATTGCTACATGCAAATCATGCAGCTACAGGGTTCCTGTAGCACTACAGGAAACTCCTGTAAATGCTACATGAAACTCATTGTATAAAAAGGTTTCCTAAGGGTTTCTAAACTTTAGTTAGTGTATGATAATTCATTTTTTTCTTATACCTACCATTCCCAAACCCCTATTTCACTCCATGCGCAAGGTTTCCCTATCTAAGCCCTATGTTGCACCTTTGGCAGCTAAATCATTGGAAATTTTGCATAGGAACCCTTTCCCTTGCATATCCTCCACTCCATTCATTCCCTGAATTCCTCAATAGCCTCCATAAACCATATCCCTCCATTTCTGAACAACCTAAATCAAGAAGAGGCAAGAAAAATTTTGTTACATATATCAGAAATTTTCTTGTAGAAAATCTGTGAGTGGCATAGCAAGGCCAAGAGATGAAGGAAAGTTGATGTAGATGACTCTAGGAGACCAACAACAGCTCCAGAGGGAAAATAACACCAACCATGGCATATGAATCCCTCCATGTAGTACCTGGAAAAAGAAATAAAATCTGAAAAGGTTAAGCATCTCACTCAAAAAAGATAAGCAACTCACTCAGAAAAAGCTTCTCACTCAAAAAACAAATAAAAAATGAAGACACAACAAATAAAAGAATAAGGCTTCCACCACCAACTCCAGATCCTTGCACTAGCTCCTTTATCACCTCACCAGCACCAAGTAAGCTCATGTATGGCCTCTCACCTCTCGATGTGCATCCATAATGGCCAAAATAGTTGAATGTCGAGCTTTAAAAGTTTGAAAGGAAAAAAGGTGGCCAGTTAACTTGGCCACCTTCGTAAAGTGAAATTGGAGGAAAATTGAAAGTGCATGCCACCTGGGCCAGTAAAATCGATTCAAGTGTCGATGGGAATGAAGGGAAGTGATCATGAGTTCAGCAATGACTAATTAAAGTGGGTTCCAACTATCTCAAAGAGGAAACTCATGTTAAGTACGAGTCACCACAACGCTCCAAATTTAGTTAAAAATCACATGAAGGTAATATTTTTCTCATTTTCACCATTGCGTTGAGAATTTCGAAGAGCAGCAAGAGAAGGAGAGAAGTGGGAGCCATTAGAAGAGCATCATCGAGGTTTGGGCTTGCATGCACCATCGTGCTATAGGAAACAGTGTTCTGCTACATGAAAATTTAGAAGCAAACTAGCAAAGGCTTAGAGGGAAACACAAAGTCACCTGTGGGTGAATTTTCTTCCCAAACCCTCCATCTATCAAAAAAAAATAGAAAAGGACCAAGGTAAGTGGATTGTCATCATCCAAAACTTAAATTTATTTATACAATTCACACAACAAAAGTAAATTTGACAGTTAAAGGGTAAAAGAATTTTCTTGCATTTTGCTTCAAGGCTTCCATCTCCAAGACATACCTATAAAAAATTCTCACCACCTTAATCTCACAACATTAAAATGGGAGGGGGATTCAACTAAAGGGAGCTTGCTAACATTAAGAGAATTAGGGAGCACCCTCAGGTTATGGAAATCTTCTGAAATCACCAATGGCTAGGGTTATTTGAGATGTTGAAAGGTTCTGATGATGAAACAACTAAGGAATTTGAAGTGGCTCTATAGTCACATTCAGAAGAAAGAGTCACCACTGTGATTAGAGGATTAGCCATCACACTATCTCCTAAAATCATAATCAGAGTTACCACATTTCCCTTAGGAGTCAAATGGGTTAAGGAAATAATTCCTAACACTATAAATAAAAATAATTTATTTATACCAGGAGAGGAGTATATTGAAGATAAAAATGGAGTGAGAAGAGAGAGCCTTCCATACCCTTGGGATGAATTTTCCTTCCACATCATTAAATTCATCTCTTGTGAAAGAAGATTGAGTGTGGTCTATGGGTATCATTTTAGATTGTTAAATGAACTTAGGTTCCAAGGAGAGATCCCACTATAACAGAGATTAAGTGTCCTTCACTTCCTCCTAAACTCCATCGCTGACATGAGACATAAATTGCGGCAAAGGAAATATCAACACATGGCCCATCATGGCCTAATAAAGCTAATTGTAAATGATGCCTTGAGAAGTTTAAACCTACATGTATCATGGTCTTCTTTCATAGACATGGACAGGGAAGCCTTTATAGCTACCCAAACAAGGAAAACCTTTGCTTCTAGCCCTAGATAAGAAGAAGTAGATGAGGAAGTAGAAGAGGAGGTAGAATAAGGGGGAGAAGAGGCAGAAAACAAATAAGAAAAGGAAGAGATGGAATTTTAGACAGAAAACATAGAGACAATAGAAAGCAAGCAAGAAGAAGTTGAGGGAAAGGAGGAAGAAAATATTGAGGAAATAGCACTTGTGGCCCTTCCTTAAGCTAAAAATCCACCATCACCATATTTGAAACCTGTAAAAACCACTCATACACCTCCAACCTTGCCCCCATGTGTTCAAGCCTTCCATGAGCCACCTTAGCACTTTCTTCTCCTAGCTGCAAAACAACACATTTGCAAACATAGTTAGGTCATGAGTAGTTGCATGAATAAAAGCATGATAAATAGAGAATAGGGTAAGTAGAGTGTGTTTAGACATTTGGCCTAGAAAAGTGTGATAATATTAGTTTCCTCTATGCCATTTGAATTCAGCAATGTACTTCATGCAAGATTCTTGGGTTGCTTTTCAATTCTTATCATAGTCTAATAAGTAGATTTATTTCATTGCAGAATAGTTAGATGTACTTGTATGTTGTAGTATAGTTATGTACTTGCTAATAGTGCCATAGCTTTGAATAATTTGTAGCCCTAGAGCTGATTTCAGAAATGTGACAGAATTCACCTAGAAACCCTAGAAGTAGCACCCTTTCGTAAAGCTCAGAAGATGATGACATGAGTAGAATGCATATGTTTTGTATATAGCACTGTCACCTCCAAGTTTTTACGATCCTCGGGTTAATAAAGTAAAGTAGGGCAGCCTCTGGGAGTTGCATAATTCTTGGTGCAATACCAGGGCTCACCAACATCCCTGGTGAAATTTCCATGTAATAAAAGTTAATAAAGAAAAAATAATAACCACGATTAATGGGACACGTATTCCAAGTTGAATGTTGGGAAAGAAAATCCTAGTGAGGGTTTTTTCATTGGTTTATTATGGCTACGGAAATTGGAAAAGGAAATGGAAAATGATTTAGAAAGGAAAAATGGAATTTTTCAAACATTTATTTATGAAAATAATGGAAAATAGGATAAAAGGAAGGTGAAAGGTCACAAGTTGCATGTGAGGAGAAAAATGAAGGAAAATACTGGAAACGGAGGAAATAGAGGCCTAATTGATAAAAAGTCTTTTAAGGATCAGTTGGTACCTTTTGTCAGTTCAGTTTTGGAGCTCTCTCATTATTCTCTCTCTCTCACTCTCGGAAACTTAGAGTTTTCTTGGAGAACTTTGGGGAGCACTTTGGCATTGGATGAAGAAAGGAAAATATTGCAACGGGAAGGAAGGGGCAAGAAAGGAAGAGAGGGATCAAGCAACTGTAGTAGGATTCATTGCATGTATCAATTTTCAAGTGTGAATTCCATGCTATATTTTCTATATTTGGCATGCATGGTATTTTATGTGGTTATTTTCTACCATGGCATGGGTTTTGACAAGTGTGACAATGTTTTCAGCCTAGCCTTTCCATTTCTAGATATCCATGGTGTGATGGGTTTCTCATGTTTTGGTTGAGCTATATTTTTGAATGGATTCGAAGCTTAGTGAGGTGGATCTCTGAAAGGAAAAACACATGGCCTAGGGATCCCTGAATTGGACTGTGGCTTATGGTAAATCCACTCACCTAGAGACCCTTGAACCAGACTCTGGGTTGCAGTAAAGCCAGGTTTTGTGTGCCTCTGTGGGCCTAGGAATCCTTTCTGGTGAATGGCGGGATATGTGGTAAACGCAAGAGGTGGTTGCTCTTAGTCAAGCCTAGTAATCCCGGGATGGGATGTATGGTAAAGCCTAGAAACTGGGTCTCGTTGTAGGTCCTGGTGATCCCTGGATCGAACTGTGGATTACGATAAATCCCAAGAGAGTAGGAGATAGTAAAATTTCTCACAGTGTAGGTGGAGAACACAGGTATCATTCATGATTATCTATTTCTTTTGGTTGGTTATGAGTCCCATATTCATGCTTGGAATATGGCATGGGGTGATTAGATGAAGAGAGATTTGGCTCAACCAATCTATGGTCAGGTGGAACATGGTAGTACCATCCTTGGCTGGTTTTTGCATTCATGAATAAGAGGTTCTTTCCTTGACATATTATGTGTAAATGTATTGGTTTGTATGTGGATTTTATGGTTGATGTATCCTTGATATTTTTGTTGTTATTAAGTTGTTTATAAGCATGTATTATGACAGTGATGATGTATGGCTCTCCTCATGTTGTTATTTGTAAATGAATGAACAATGTATCTATGACCTAATAGATGATAATGTAGCTAATGATATAAGGGAACAATGCTTCGTAGCAATTCTCAGATAAGTATGAGAAACCTATGCTCAGATATGTTGTTTAAACCTGTAGATTACACATTTTGTGTAATATTCCTAATTAGCTTTTAGCCAATTGGAATATATATATATATATAAGATAGATGAATAAGAGGGTAGAGGGACCCATAAATCCCTTTAGTAGGAATAAACCACTTCTTAGTGTGAATGTGAATCAGTGCATATGGATGGGGTCAAGATGAATAAACCACTTCTTAGTGTGAATGTGGGTCAGTGCATGTGGATGGGGTCAAGATGACCAAATCAACAATGCAGTCATGGAGGTAGTGGAGATAGTGGAGGAAAGCGCAGTCATTATGGAGGTTAGTGGTCAAGTGTGCAACATCATTATTGTGTGGGGCCAAGGGTGTGAGGGCTCACAAGCATAAAAGGAAATGGATGGAAACCATAGAAAGCAACTTTAATATTGATATTTTATTGTCGTTTACGACTTTTTGCACGCTTAAGTTGTTTAGCTAAGTCTGTTGTGTTGTTTAGCACACGGGTGTCTGTGAGCGGAGATACCACCTTTATCCTTGGGGGACTTTGAGTGCCCACTCAGGAAAGGTAATTTTTTATCAATAGTTCAACATCTGGCATCAGGCCATCATTCTGTCCCTTCATGTAGCAGCAGTCACTTGTAGGAATTACACATTCCAGCAGTAAGGTTTGAGAGGAGGAAGGAAGTTCCAAGAATCTCATCTTGGAATCATGTGTGAGGATAATCCCTTCACTTGTGAGTATATTTAAGCATCTTGAGAGCAGTATTGTATTATCCAGCACCAGGCAAATATTTTTCCCCTCCTTGGTAGCACATTTATCTTCAGCATTTTGCAGTCCAGCAGTGGAAGCTTCAGAGGTGGAAGGAAGTTCCAAGCATTCCAGCTTGGAATCCTGTGAGGGGATCATCACTTCACCCCTTTGAGTGTATTTCAGTATTCCAAAGAAAAATTTCATCATCTGGCATCAGGCCATACTACTTCCCCTCTTAGCATCATGTTCTCCTTCAGAAACTGCGCAATCTAGCAGTGGGAGCTTCAGAGGAGGAGTAAGAATCCAATCTTCCTAGCTTGGAATCCAGTCATGGGATCAACCCCTCATTCATAGAGATGATTGGGAGAAGTTTCAGAATTTTTATCATTATTTCATCCATCTCCTAGCAGTTACCCAGCTGCAATACGTAAGTCAGCCAGCAGGAGTGTGCTTTGCAACCCTAGAGGGCCGAATTTCCAAATTCAAAACTAGGGTAAACCATTTCTGGGTTTTTCTGGGTTTTTCTGGGTTTTTCGAGTACAATCCATGGTTTAAAACCCAGATTTTTCTAAGAACTCCAGCAGCCTCTCTCACATGGTTATTTCTCCCAGCAGTAGTAGTTTCCAGGAGCACTGCGCAAAGGCATTCCTTCCAGCAACACAACATTTCCAGTACTAGGATTTAGAGTTATTCCAGCCACTTCTTGTTGGCTTGAGTGCATATTCTCTAGAGCACTATGTACTTTATCTTGTTGTTGATTATAATGATATGACTCAGCTGTTTTCACTCATGGTTATTATGTCTTAATGTAATTTCCAGTTGCAGCATATTTCCGGCATTTTTTAGACTTTAGTGCTATATTCATGTTTTTATTTATTTGGAATGTTGCAGATGTTCTATATTCCTGTATTTTCAATTTTGGAATATTACAGTGGTATCAGAGCATAATCTTTACTTAGCTTGTGGGAAACCCTTCATTCTAAGACAAGACCAGGATAGAGAAAATTCTCCAATGGTGGGAGAAATTGATGGGAAAGAGTTTCCCAAACTCCTTCTCAAATCTATGCAGGAACTCACTAGAGAGATCAAAGAGATGAGTGTTATAAAATTATATATTACATAGCAATGCAACAGATAAAATATGTGGAAACACAAACAGAAAAAACATATAAAACCAGAGAGACAAAGATATATGTGGTTCACCCAATTTGGGCTATGTCCACCCCGAACAACTAGACTTCCTTTCTATTACCCAGCAAAATGAAGAGACACAACCTACAACAGATCGGTTGTAATATCCTCTATTCTCTATCACAGTCTCCCTATCTTTTTCTCGCTCTGAGAATACACATACAATACACAGCCGCAATACAATACCCTCATACAAAACGAGGTGTTTCCTTCGAGGGCAAAAAACGATAAATTAAACATAACTTCTACCGTCATATCATCTGCCTAATGAACAACCCAGATTGAATAGAAATTACAATACTTTTACAAGGCAATTTTATATCTATTTTTAACCCGAGTATTTGCTAATTTTACGGCTATTTAATACACTGGACCCCCCAGGCAGCGTTTAAACGATGGGTGGCGTTGTCGCCTCGTTAAGAACAGGGGTCTGACGTTGTGATGCATATAAATAAAGAAGATAATCAAGCTCCACACCCAACAATGGGAGTAGAAAGGAAAATGGAAGCCCCCACGAAGGTTACAATATGGAGAGAAGTCGAGTACTCCACATGAGTGGTATGAGCAACCAGCAGTGAAACAAGTCTCAAAACGCCATACTATGCCCACTTTCCTAGCAGTAGGAAATGGAGCTAGAGGACTTCAGGAGCAAGAGACTCTTAGTGACTATCTCGCACAGTACCGATCTCAAACCCAGAATTTCAAAGATAATATGACTTTCCCAGCATTTTTCTAGATCCAAGACCACTGAAGACCACACAACAACAATAGAGGAGGAGGGTACATGCAGGATAAGCAGCGTACCTTGGGTAGATTCTTTCTGCTTACATTCGATGGGTCATCCAAGAGTACAACTGTCTGCTCAACTTAGTGTTCCTAAATTGATGTCATAAATTGTCAACCAGGGTTAGTAAACTGTTGAAGTGAAGTGCACTGTATGTGCCTAGGTATCTTCTTCCTACTTCGTTGTGTTTAGTGTTTTTCTAGTGTTTTTGGTTTTGTGTTTTTGTGTTAAGAGAAAAAGAACTAAATTGTTGGCAAAGAGAAATTATTAGTCACACTAAAACAGAGCAAAATCTACTCTAAACTATGTATGGCACCTAAGAACAAAAAATGCTAATTCACCAATCGCAAAGCTTGACAAGGAAAGTAACTCATAACATTAACTCAATCCAATTCATTTCATTAGAGATATGTTGGAACAACTTGATAAAAGGATAAGTTTGATGCAATGAGGTTCTTTTAAGTAAACAACAACTTACAATATCACAAAGAAAATCTCATCCATAGTTAGAAATTTGTTGGAACACATTGAGAAAATTTTATCTGCAACACAGTAAGGAACTCTATGCTAATTTAACTTATGACACTAAAATAAACCCATTCTGCAACTCAAGATGTTACTATTAAGCCTCATTCAAGGGTTAGAGATCTCTTGGAATAGCTTTGGAAAAAGGTTGTTTGTAAAATTATGAGAAATTGCAAAACAGTCAAGACCTCAAAATGATATTACTAATTCTTGTTCATATGATAATGATGTGTTAGCAGAGATTAAGAACAAGAGCAGTTTGTAAATAATGAAGGCCGTTAAGTCTAATTTAACAGGACTAGAATGCAATTAATAAAACTCGAAATGCAATGATCATAACTGAACTAATACACAATTAGCCTTTGAAATACTACAACCGAACTAAAATTAAAATAACCTCTGAAATACTACAACTCTATCTCATTCAGTGTTAGTGATATTTTGGAACAATTCATAAGAACAAAATTGACTACACTATTCGATGTGAGTGAACATAAACATGAAGTTCAGGAAATTGCCTAAATTAAGAATGAAACAGAGCTAAAGTCACTTATCTAAACAATATGCACAGAGCCTTTCAGAAAGTAGGGGCCCTCTACCATCGGATTGGCACACGAAACTCCTCAAGATTGCTTCAGATCATGTATTAAAGTTGTACTTCTTTCATTAAAGGAAAACGCTTCCAAAAACAGAGTATTATAGTCTTGGACAGCTTAACAACAAAACATCAACTAGCTAATTGTCTCTCGGTTCACCAAGTTATTTTTATAAACAAAATACATAACTGTCATTGAGAAGAAATAGGGATAGGTGTCTTTTTCAATCAAAATCGAATTAGAACTCCTGTTGAGGCCTCGTACTTTGCTGAAGACACCTGTAGAGTCCTTGTCCTGGTAGAAGTCTACTTCTTAGTTTTGATTTCCTCCACATGCATAACCACTTGCAGATTTTTGCTCAGACTTCGTAGAGGGCAAGGAATGATGTAGGTGAGTTCTGGAATTCAACCATATGCGTTTTTCCTTTATGTGACACCTGTAACCTATGTGAACATAAGGATAGCTGCGGAATATGCGACTAGCTACAGAATGGCTGCATTCTGTAGCTAAGTCTAGTCAAAAATCACTACAACAACAAGACCACAAAAGTTTAGTAAGTCAGTTATTGCATGCATTCTTAAAGTGACTTTAATCAATCCTATTGATCTTTTAAGCCTATAATTGTTAAAGGACGAAGGAAATGAAGTGAAATTTGGTGAAAGAAAAGGACATCTTTGGGGCTCAACATACCCCCATTGCAAAGCTTTTGCATGTCCTCATGCAATTAATCCATGTATTATGAAACTTCTGCTAGGACATCTAACTTCCTTTTTCTGCTTTGCTTGATGTTCAGTTGCATCCTAGGCTTCCTTATGACCAATTTGAACCTCAGGTTTATAAATGCCCTGCTCAACTTTTTATTTTTATTCTTCAGCTTCTCACTAGCCTTGTACAATTTTTCCATTTGCAGAGAGAGAGTTGTATTCATGTAACTCTTCAGCTTGACTTGTTCCCTTAAGATTTCATTTTAATTTTTTATGTGCCTATTAAGTACTTCCAGTTCATATTTATCCCTTTTCAGCACTTCAATGGAAGACTCTTGTGGGCTACGAGTTCTTCCTCTGTTCTCTGAGGCTCTCTTTTCCAATGACTCAACATAATTATAGATTTGTTGTTGTGCTGGGTCTACCTCCGGAGTTCCTCTATCAAGATCCTCTTCGTACTGGTACTCAGGAGATATATTAGTTGGTGTCTCTTCATCCTCAATATTTATGATTCCCATTTTCTTAACCCCTATTTTCTTCAATATGCCTCTAAGCCTATGGCTTCTTCTTGGTTTAGATGGTCCCTCACCTCTCTCCTTGGCATATTTTCTTATTATCTTCTCCTTTTTAAGTTTTTTCTTGATTTCAACCAATTTTTCAGAGATAATCTCCTCACTGTCTTCTTGTATGGATTTACCAGTTTTAATTTCAACAAATTTGGAAATTTTTCCTCTCCCACTTCTTCTTGCAAGTTTTCCTTCAGATGGAGTTTCTTTAGGTTCTTCAAAGTGATTCCTCAAGAGGAACTCATCCCAATTGTCTCCCACCTTTCTCAAATGATGCTCAATTAGGATTTTAACTAGGCCATGGTGATACAAGGTGGTTTCTAAGAATTGAACCCTTTTTTGTACATTAGAAGCCATCCTCTTTAGGCTATGGAGTAAGAAAAAGGGTAAATTGATTTCTTCATCTAGGAAATGCATCATAAGCTGAATATGATAAACATATAGGGTACCAAACCTTCCCTCACAAGTTATAAACTTTTGCAAAATGAGCAACATATTTCGCCATTTATTCTTCAGTGCTGAGCTAGGAATGCCCTTCTTAAAAACTGAAATATCCATACCTGGTGTTTTGAGCATCTACCTCCATGCCTCATTGTGAAATTCATTGTTTTTGAACCATCGTTCACATTTCCTTGGTAATTATGCTGCTTCTGCAATGAAGGATTCTATAATAGTGAATTTGACATCACCTATTTCAACTTCTGACCCGTTGAAGGACCGGGAAAATGTCTTGGTAACCTCTTTATGGAATCCATTGAACTTTTCCAAAAACTATAGCCACCCCACCTGCTGTAACATTTATCTAATTTGTGGGTAACCCTCTAGGTATTTTGTTCCCACTGGTTCGGATCTTACAATGAGTCCCATGGTTCCTTTTCTCAATCTTCAATTTACTACTCCGTAACTGCTCTCCTATTCACGGTAAAAATGGCTGTAGAAGGTTGTTTTCACCCCAAAGATGACCTCTCTGTTTATGCAGTAGGAATTGGCTACGGAAAAATGACATGAAGTGGTTATGGGATGAGTGAAATACAGTGAAGGTGATTCACATGAATTAATGAGTTTGAGAGCTGTTATGGAGGAAAAGACCGCGGAAAAACCTCGTGAGAATTTCAAAATCATCACTGAATACTTCGGGTTAATGATGTGACCTAATAGGTCACTTCAAGTACTAACCATTAATTTTTAATAAATGATGATTTGGTATGGCAGAATGGAAGGGATTTTGTCCAAGGATTTTATGATAGGCTCGATCAACATGAATAATTAAAATAACTTTACGAAACATACATATAACTTAACTATACCATAACTTTCATAATCTGTTATCATAATAATTTCACAAGTTACCTTAGCCCTTCTTTTGATTTTTGTGGTTTTTAATATGCTTTGTCTTCCTTTGAAAATCATTTATCCTTCAGTTTTCATAATCCCTTTGATTTTTCTTGTTGACATAGATGTGTAGGATCAATTTGCTGCTGAACAAGTGGTTGCTGGATAGTTGCTTGCAGGATATCTGGCTGCAGAATGTCTAGCTGGCTGCAGAATGTCTGGCTGCGGAATATACCTGTAGAAGCTTTGAAACATGAAATGAAATTATTTGAAACATGGATGGAGTGTAGTATGAAATGAAATAAACTAGATCATGAAATATGGTGGAATGGAGTATGAGTGAAGTGAAATATAATGGAATGAAATGGATCATAGATGTAAATTGGAATGAAATATGAAAAGTGGCCTGCAACTTATGATTTGTAATACTCAATTGCAGAAAGAGATCAAATTTAAAAATTTGAAATGAAAATGAGGTGGACCATGGAATGGAGTGAATGAAGTATGGATGAATGGAGTGAATGAAATATGAATGAAGTGAGACATGATGGAGTGAAATGGATCATAAGTGGAATATGATATATAAAATGGGTCTGCACTTATGATTTTGTGATAGCTGCTTGCAGGAAAAGAACAAATTTGAAAATCTAAAGTGTCATAAGGATTCTGATTGTCACTTTATGTTTTCTGTATAAACATGCTAATCAGTGATTATTTTTCATGTTTATACTTTATTTTTATTTATTTTTCATGCATTTGAATTCAGAAAATTCAATTAAGTTGATGAAGAAGAAGAATTCTTCTTCATTAACTTCACATCACTGTTTTCCTGGAATCTCTTGACAAATTCTTCTCTTGAAAGTGGCTTATGATACAACTTCAATCTATGACCATTTACAATAAAAGTGACATTCTCTTCATCTATTGTCCTGATTTTTATTGCTCCATTGTCAAAAATTTCATAATTTCATATGGCCCAAGCCAATGTGTTTGGAATTTACCTTGAAAATCTTTGAACTTTGAATCAAACAAGAGGGCCCAGTCACCTTCTTTGAATTTCTTTTCCTTGATGTACTTATCATGCCATCTAGTCCTTTTCTGTTGGACTATCTTTGTTCTCTGGACTGCATCCTGTCTAATCTCATCCAATTCATTAATCTGCTCCAATCTATGCTTTTGTGCTTCTGTTAGATCAAGTCCTAGTTGGACTGCCATTTTAAAAGTTTGAATCTGAAACTCTATGGGAAACAAAACTTGTTTTCCATAAACAAGTTCATAAGGAGTATGACCTGTTGTGCTTCTCCATGTAGTTCTATAGGCCCACAAGGCTTCAAGAAGCCCGTCTGCCCAATCTCTTCTATGTAAATGAACAGTCTTTGTTAGGATCTCTTCAATGACCTTATTAGTAGATTCCACTTGACCATTTGCTTGTAGATGATAGGGAGTAGATTTTTTGTGTCTGATTTTGTACCTCTCCATCATTTGTTCCACTTGCCTTGATGTGAATTGAGCTCCTCGATCTGTAACAATTTCTCTTGGGACACCAAAATGAGTAAAAATATCCTCAAAAAGAAAATTAACTACAGATTCTTCAGTAGCAGAAAGTAATAGCTTGGCCTCTACCCATTTGGTAACATAATCAATGCAAACTAATATATATTTCTTTTTTCTTGATGGAGGACTAATAGGTCCTACAAAATCTAAAGCCCATTTCTCAAAAGGCTCAATATGTACCTGAGGCTGCAATGGCATCTCACCTGAAGGAGAAGGTTTCCCTACCGTTTGGCAGTTGTCACACCTTTTGACATACTCTTTAGCATCTTTAAAAAGGGATGTCCAATAGTATCCTAAATGAATTACCTTATAAGCTGTCCTTTTATCAGCAAAGTGTCCACCACAAGGTTCATCATGACATGCCTTGAGGATCTTAGGCATCTCATCTTCTCGAACACATCTCCTAATGATAAAATCTGGACCTGTTTTGTATAACTCATTAGCAACCCATGAATATTTTGCACTATCATAAATGATCTTTATTTTGTCTCTTGCATTCATTATTGAAGGAAATTTCCCTAAAACTAAATAATTAGCAATGTCAGCAAACCAAGGAGTTTGAGTAGAAATTGCAAAAAGATATTCATCAGGGAATTGATCTTCAACTGGAGTATTATCTTTGATGTTTTGGAGTCTAGATAGGAAATCAGCTACTGTATTTTTTTTCCCAGGCCTATCTAGAATGGTAATGTTGAATTCATGTAAAAGCAATAACCATCTTATAACTCTGCCATTAGTAATTGATTTGTTCATTAGATATTTAATTGCAGAGTGATCTGTGTGAACAAAAGTTTCATAGCCTGTTATATAGTGTCTGAATTTATTTATGGCATAAACAACAACTAAGAACTCTTTTTCAGTTACAGTATAATTTAACTCCGAAGGAGTAAAATTTTTACTTGTATGGTAGATGGCATAAGGAATCAGGTCTTTTTGTCCCAATAATGCTCCTAAAGCTGTATCCGAGGCATATGTTGAAATATGAAAAGGTAATTTCCAGTTAGCTCCCCTTAAAATAGGTGCTTTAGAGATTTTTGTTTTCAGGGTTTCAAAGGCTAACTGGAAATCAGGATTCCACTTGAATTCACAGTCCTTGGTAAGTAATTTGAAAAGTGGAGATGTTGTCTTGGTGAAGTTTTCTATAAACCTTCGATAATATCCTGTAAATCCTAGAAAACTCCTAACATCTTTTTGACAACTTGGAATAGATAAGTTAGAGATGACTTCAACTTTTGACTCTGTTATCACTCAGGTTTTCCTAGAAGTTGTGTAAGAGGAAAGTATACCCGAGGTAACCACAAACCAACCTTCAAATGCAGAATCTAGCCAATCTGCATCCAGAGAGGGCTCTCTCTTTATAATTTATCTTTGTTCTTAGAAAGTTTTAGGCTAGTTATAAGTCCAAGAATTTGTTTGAAAATGGTGGAATCCGCAAACTAGGGGCAAGGTTGAAGATTTTCAGTCCATTGGGCTATGGAGTCAAAGGATGGCTTTACTGGGTTTCTATTCTACACACAAGATGGCTTTGCAGGGCAAGATAGCCAGACAGAGAACAATCCTTAAAATTTAAAGTGGATGGGATGATTTTGAAGGGATGAAAGGCAGCTAAGAATCTTTCACCATGTTCAAAAGAAAGAAATGAGATGACTACAAACAAAGAGCAATGAAGAATTCTTTATTATGGTAATCAACAATGTTTAAATTAGCAAAGCAAGAGCATTTAAGAATTCACGCTTATAACCAATTTAGAGGAAAACATTAAGAACAATCACATCTGAAATCAGAGTACAATTAAGTAAATTCTGATTCAATCCTTTATGTAAATTATTCAGAAATGGACATAATGATATTATAAACTAATATAAAACTTAAGACAAAGGGTAGAAAGACTTATTGAACTGTAGTCCAACACATGAATCCTGCAACAAGTCCAGTGCTTTAAATCGTCATCCAGTAAGCCACGAATAAATTTCTCCAAAATGCTTTTATTCCGAAAATCTCAATGTTACAGCAGAGTAATAGAATCCACCCTCAATACTCTTTTTGAGGGTTTATTTATACACAAAATAATTGAAAATATCTCCTACTATCCTAGCCCATAATTTGGGGTGACTAAGGAGTAATTTACAAGTAAACAGGAGACAAATGGTCTCGTGGATAGAATAATAAGTAACTGCTGATGTGTTGTTTCCTTTCTTTATGGATGTGCTGGAGGTAAGTGCTGAAAAAGGGCTTGCTGCTGTCTTCTGGAGTAATTTCCTTGCTTGTTTGATACTCTTTGTCTTTACGGATACTCTTTAACTTGTGTAACTGATACTCTTTCATCTGTACTCATTTTTACCTTTTACCTGATAATAAAGATAAAATTCTCATCCTGAAAATAACTTTTATAGAATTTCCAATAAGTCTCTCCACCATGAATCATCTGGTATCACAGTCCTTTTGAGTTTTCTCAATGTCTCATCTTCTTCTGTGAGTTTGTAAAAGGTGGGCTCATTAGGAAATAGATACTTTATTTCATGTTCCAAATGAAATAAGTTCCTCACTCTATCATAGATATTTCTCCCTGTTGGTAATGTTGTTTCTGGTAAACTAGGAGAACAAGCAGCTGTATTTTGAGCATGAGCATTTATTTTCTTTACATAGGTTTCCAAGTCCATTATTTGATCCTCTGAGAGCATAGGACTTGGTAACCCATTGTCCAACAAAGTTTGAAATTTCTCTCTGAAAATATTGATATCAACCAAAATATCCGTGCACTTCCTTTCTAAATTCTGCATGAAAGTTCTTTTGATGAAAACTCTCTTTATTTCCAAAAATGTGCCGGTCCTGTCCTCAATCCCTAAAACTGCAAGCTGTTGCTTTGTCCGGGTGTTCAAAAATTGAATAAGCTGATTGGCCTGCTCAGGCCTGCCTCTTAATTCATTTCTGGTTCTGTTTATTTCTTCTTGGGCTATTTTAACCAAATCATTTTGTTCAAAAATAGCTTGAATAGAGGGCCAAATGCCCTTTATTAACTCAATGATATTACCCCAAAGAATGTCATTTATTTCCTTTAAAGGCTTTTCCAATGAAAGATCTTTTTCCAAAGCCTGAACCAATTTTTCTAATCTTTTTATTTCCCTGGTGTTATCAGCAACTATTTTCTTAGATGTATCATATTTCTCCTCCAATTTTACTAATTGCAATTTCGTAGTTTGAAGTTCTGAGACCCTTAGTTGTAGACTTTCCATTTGTTTTATTAATTCATCAGAACTCAAACCAGAAGTGTTTACCTGGGATGGCTGTGTTTGCTGACCTGTTGTTGTAGTACCTATGGTTGATGTCTGCCTGATAGTTTCCTGTTCCTGCAAAGCTTGTTCCAATTCCTTCTCCGTTTCACTTAGTCGCTCAGTCATATTTAGGAGCAACTCCATTATTTCTTCCTGTGAATTCCCCTTTAGAACTTCTTGGGTCTGAGGGTGCCTTGAGGCTGGCAATTTTAGCTACTTTCTCAGTGCAGCTATGTCATCATATTTCTTCTTTATTAATGCCTCAATACTTTTAATGTCTTTGGGGTTGTGACCCAAACCAATGATTATGTCTTCTAAAGACTTTACTCTGTTATCTTTGGCCTATGAAGATGCCTTCTCAATTTGCAATTGTGCAGTTGTGTTATTCAAAGAATCCTGCAGCGTTATAGCTGCCACGGCCTTATTGGTAAGAGTGGAATAGACCATTTCCCCAGTTTGTCTGTGTAGCTCTATCTGGTCCAGAGGATGAATATCCTTTGCCAGAACCTCAAAATTTGTCCTGATGTAGTCAGCTGCAGTAATGGGTTTTGGCACTTTTGACTTGAAGTGGCTCATTATCATTTTGCCTTGCGACATGTCAAATGCTGACATTAGCCTTTCTTGATTATGGGGAGCCATTTTCATATATTGATCATATACCTTCATTTTTAATGGATCATTCTTTGCTTTAATATTAATGAAGGTTCTTTTAATATCCCCTGTATCTGTTTTTGGTGGTCTGAAAGAGGATACCTCGGTACTTAATTGCTTTTGTAAAGCTTTCCCTTTCTGTCCTGTGTTTGTTTCACTAACTGTGCCAGTTAGTTGACTGTCTTCCCTCCCATCATCAAACACTTCATCTATGATTTCCACTTCTGGAAGTGGATCTGATTTATGTTTTTTAGCTTGATGTGTTCCTGAAGGCTCTTTAGGAGGTGTGGTATCTGGAACTTTCCTTTTCTTACCTATTTCCACATTTGATGGAGTTTGTAACTCTGGAACTTGTGTGTGCTTTGCCTGAGTGGGAGAAACCTGTGATTGTTCAGGTGCTTTGGAAGTTTGTGGTTTCTCTGTCATGACTAAAGTTTCAATCACCTGTAATGCAAGTTCCTTTCCTTTACCTTTTGTTTCTGCTGCCACTGGTGGACTGCCTTCCTGCAATCTCTGCTGTGGATTTGCTGCTGAAGATGTACCAATTTGGGGTACCTGCACTTGACCATAAGATTCTAGGTCATATTTCTTTTGAAGATCTTTCATAACTTTATTCATTTTTTCTTCTGCACTTTCTTCTTCAACAAGTGTTTTTTCCACGCATTCATCTTGGTTAGCATATTGCTCTATATCAAGAATCTTGTGGTGGATATAAGGGGAAGATTTGTTCTTTAATCTTTTTTCACAGATGAAACCAAATGGGTCATAAGGAACCCAACGAAAACTTCTTTGAAATTTGCAGCGGTTTTGTAATATATCCTCTACTTCTCGCTCAGCCTCTCTAGAATTGCAGATGTAGGGACCTAATTGGCTTTTAATCCGGAGTTGAGCTTTCTTTTTCACACTACAAAAATGGATCACATCTGAATTGTTCATTTGCCTGAAATATTCCAAGGCAAATAGTCTCATGGGTACATACTTTGGTAACTTGAATGGATGTAATTCACATCCATAAATTCTGATGACTGTATGGTTTTGATACAAATACCAATCCCCAACTTTATAGGTCCTTGAAAGTTGCAAGGTCTTTTTTATTTCATTACTGAGTCTTGGGGGAGGAATCCCTGTCAACAATGTAGTTGCAGGATATACAAAAAGATCTATAAACTCAGAATAGGAATAGGGAGACTCATAAGAATGAATTATGGGGGACCAAAATATAACTGACCTTGGGTTTCCCTTGGCATCAAGTTTTTGAACAGGGAAAGGGAACTTTTCTGACTGATAGTAGATAATGAGATGATAGATGATTGAGGAATATTTAAAAACTTTTTCATCATCTAGCCTCATGAATTGATCATGGATCTTGTTGGCTATGAAGGAGGCAAAGTCATATTTAATCTCAGGAGGTTGCCCAGGAGTAAAAATGGATAGCAAAACCAAGGTTATCTCATCAACATATTCATTGGTGTTGAAGCCCAAGACAAAAGATATCATATTGAGGATGAGTCTTCCCAATTGATTGAAATAATAAAAACCATAGGGAGGAGACCCCTTAGGTTGATGCTCAGGCAACATGAAAATCTGGCACATGGATTTTAGCTTTTCTGGAGTTAATTGCCTAGTCTTCTCAATCAATTCTTCCATAGACAACGGTGCTAGTTCTTGGTCTGGTTCAAAGTGTAGCATTGCATTAATAGCCTGGGGAGTAACGGGAAACAGAACACTCTGATCAGGAGCTATTACAGCCCTTTGAGTGGGATCATAGTTTGAATGGCAATAGTGGATAATTTCTGGGAAATTAATGACTGAGGGGATGAGGTATCTTGGGAGATTGGATTCCCACAGTCCAATGACATCTTGCCCCTTTGAATAATCGTCTCTGCAGCGACAATAACTCAGAAGGGGGCTTTCATCAAAATGCAAGTCTTTAATCTGAAAATCTCTATCTACCAAAGGTAAATATTCCAATTCACGGTGAGGAGCATTCAGTGGAGTTATATTCAAAGCTGCCGGGGCCTCCATTTTGGTTCTTGTGGATTCAAAATGGAGGTTTCTGGTTTTCTTCACAGGTCGGGCGTGATTTCTAAAATGAAGGGAATTGGCACAATTTGTAGGTTCAGGGAGCAATTACACAGTTTTAAAACCTCTGGGGAAGATCTCAGTGATGATTTTTAATCACTAATTCAGCGAAAAACAATGAAAACAGAGTTTTACTTGCAGTTCGGGGCGGAATAGGATAAATACCTGTTTTTGGAAGAAAGCTGGTTCTTAACAGGTAACAGACGGTAGCAGAAGGACGCTTGAACGCAGGTCTGGCGGATTTATGGAGCGAAATTGAATGGAACAGTGGATTTCAATGAAAATTCGAAAACCGTAGCAGAGAGCACAGTCGCGTTTAATAACGAAAATAACGGAAAAAAACATGAAAATTGGCTTTATTTACAAGTTAAAAGGGTTTTTTAGTTTTTCGAGGAGTGACGTCATCAATGTACGGGCTGACGTATGGTGGAGGGGCCGGGCGGTAAGTGGTAAGTCCCCGCACCGCTTATGAGCAAAGGTGGTATTAACCGCGAGGGCAGCGATTCCACAAAGTTATTGACGCGTGGACGGGTGACTAGTCAAATACCACCAATCCCCCACTCGTTAAAATGCTGACAAGGGATGGGTAGCGGGATTGATGGGAAGCGTTGATCTTTGGAAGAGTGATCGGACGGTTGCAATGACGGGGAATAAGCGGAGGATTAAGGTGTGGGCCCGTCAGGGTTTTAAACACGATTTAACATTATAAAACATCCCGGAGAGCTTTTAATTGGCGGAGAAGGGTGGTTATTAACTAATTCTGATAATTAGTTAATCCCTTAGTGATAAAGGAAATAGGGGTTGCAGTGGGGTTAAAACGTCGGGTGATATGCCAAGTGGATGAGCCACGTTGGCGCGGGATTTTCCAAAGTTTAGTTTCGAAAAACTTCAGGTTTTATTTATATTTTCGAGTTTAAACATATATATCGTATGTTTAAAGTTTATTTTGCATATATATGTTTTTATTTTATTATATGGTAATTTAACAAATGTAATTAACTTACCATAGGGGCGGGTTTATGGTATAATGATAAATTTAACCAAAGGGCGTATAGTGGGTTTTTATGTTAATGCACGGGGAAATAATTACTTTGGTTAAACTTTATAATAGAGGGGTTTTTGGGGTATTTATAAAAAAGGAGTTATATACTTAGGACAAGGCATTTACACTAGGGATTTAGTAAATAGAGTTAGATGTAAATATGACAAAGGGACAAGGGAACTCAAAAAACTTTGCATATCTAAGAAAGTGACAATTTCTGAAGTAAATTGCAATATCTCATCTTCAACACTTAAACTTAGAATAGTAAGTTATTTTGAGGGATTTTTATGGAGTTTTGCATAATTTTCCTAAGCCAAAAGAGATTTTACTTAGGAAAAGGTTAAAGATGAATGATTATAATGATGAATTATCTCAAGTACTTAGGTCTTTTTGATCATTAGGCCGAGGGTCCGGTCCCTCCAAAAGTCAAGGAAATGCCTTGAGCCCTTTTGATCTCCAAATACCTTAGTATTTTGGGGGAAATTAGTAAAACTTTTGAGGGGAAAGTGATGAGGGAAGTTAATGAGTTTGACTTTTCTTGCTGTGATTTTCCAGTGTATTTCCTGCTTTAGTATTTGTGATGAAAGTAAAGGATTAAAAACATGTAGCAGCATCATTCATCAGATAACACTTTGCAGCACCATCTACCTACCCTATCTACTTAACACTACCATTTTCTCTTCTTTATTAGGGTGCATTTAGACTTGCAAACCCTTTTCAATCTTTTATTTTTACAAGGCAAATCTATCTAATTCTACCCTTATTACATCCAAGGGCTCAGATTAAACTGTTGAGCACCTCTTATTAACTCTACCTATCTACTTATCTGCCAAGATTAAACTGTTTGGTCAGATATTTATTTTCTAATCTACAACATGAAATTGAAATATTAGTAAGCCAAGTTTAAACAGTTTGACTTATTCATGGATTGTGGCAAAGGTTTGACAAGTTGCACACAATTGCTTTATTACCAAAAATGAAATAGTAGTGGCATTTGGATTTGCACACTTTCCTTGGTCTATTTTTGCTTGGGGTTCATTTCTTTCTCTTTTTTGACCATTTTATTTTTCTTACCCTTTTGATTTTTCTTTTAGGGTATACCCTCTTTACATTTTTTTTAAATTTTTTGATTTTTTTATTTTTTAGGAATATGGAACACCTTTGCTCAAGAAAGAAGGTTTGAACATATTCCATAGTTCAATCAAGACAATCATGAAAAATGAAACCTATTGGTATAGGAGTCTAACACTGGCTCCACTTGGGGATGGCTTTTCCATGTGAAAATTCAAGAATAGCAGGTCAGTTGCCTAAATATGTCTTCAAACTGAATTATGTAATCTCCTTCTCCTGGTAGCTTTTATTTTACATATGATAGTGAAACTTTTTGAAGATTAGGGCCTTCACTTCGGGCTTCAACTTCAAGAAGTCACCATCCAATCAAAACTGCATTAGAAAAAAGGATATATTATGTACAAGTTAGAAAAATCAAAACATTCTAGTAAATGGGATCAAAATAATGCTTGAGCATTCGACCATTGACTGGTCCTTCTTCAACTTCTGAATTGTCCAACTCCTTCAAAAATTATGTGTTGTTTCCCTGCAAGGCATGAATGATATAAGGCCCTTTCCACAAGAAATCAAACTTTCCATGTTTCCCTTTTTCTTCTCTTCTAGAATCCCATCTTAGGACTTTATCACCTAGTTGAAAATCTTCTGATTTAGTCCTTTTATCAAACATTTTCTTTAACTTTTCCTGCAAGACTTGTGATCTTTGGTATACCTCTCCCCTGGTTTGTTGCAGGTGGATTGTTTGATTAATTCTTCTTTGAATGTCATTTGGCTCCACTTGAGCCTCTTGAAGTAATTTCATAACAGGAATTCCTAAAGATGATGGGAATCTTGCTTCAAGACCATAAACTAACTCATATGGGCTAGTCCCAATCGATTTCTTGGTTGTAAATCTGTCTGCCCACAATGCATTGGTCAGTTTCTTGTGCCAATTCTTTTTTTTTTCTTCCAATAATTTTTTGATGATATTGATAAGGCTTTTATTGGAGGATTCTGCTAGTCCATTACCCTGAGGGTAATAAGCTGTTGAATGGCCTAAAGTAATATGATATTTACTACAGAAACTAATCATTTTCTTTGACTTAAATGCAGCATCATTATCTGTTATAATCTTTTCTGGACAGCCAAATCTTGAAAGTATGTTGGTTTCTAAAAACCCTATAATCACAGAATCATTGGACTGTCTGCATGGGATAGCTTCAATCCATTTAGTGAAGTAGTCCGTTGCAGTTAAAATCCATCTGTGTTGTCCTGAATAAGGGGGATGAATTTCTCCAATAAAATATAATCCCCATTGTTGAAAAGGTCTTTCTGTGGAAATTGGTTTTAAAGGCAAAGGTAACAACTTTCTTTTACCCTCAAATATCTGACACTTGTGACAAGTTGTTACAAATTTCTTAAGATCAAAAAATAAAGTTGGCCAGTAAAAATCAGCCCTTAAGATTTTGTCTGCAGTTGATTTCCAGTAGAGATGTCCTCCACAATCCCCTGCATGAAATTCATTAAGCACTTTATCAGTTTCATCTTTTAAGAGACAATTCAACAAGATTCCTTCATGATTTTTCCAAAATAGAGTGCTATCTAAAATACAATATTTCAAAGATGTCATTTTTAAAAACCTTCTTTTGGTTCTGGACAACCCTGGAGGAGCTTGCAGGTTTAATAAAACATGAATTATATCAGTGTACCAGGGTGAATCTAAGAAAGCTTGACTGATCTGTGGAGTCGCCATCTCCTGATTGTCATCCAATTCGTTAATGTCTAAGGCTTGGCAATTAGTTTCAGTCATGAGTTGTGCCAAACCTTGACCTTTTATGAGTTTTTTTGGTTTAATCTCAATATCATATTCTAAAATGGTAGCTATCCACTTACCTCTTTTACCTTCAATGCCATCTTGAGTCAAAATGTCTTTAACTACTGCATTAGGCACATAAGCTATCACATGAGAATATAATAGTAAACTCTGAAATCTTTAATTGCTTTTACCAATGCAAAAGCCTGTTTTTCCATAATATTGTATTTTAGAGATACATCCCTAAGTGCTTTACTAAAAAATGCTATTGGTTTTTCACACCCTTGGTCATCTTTTTGAAGTAAAACAGCTGCAACTGTATGTTCAGAAGCAAATGAAAAAATAATAAAATCTCTGTCAAATTTGGGACTGGTAAGGACTGGTGTCCTTGTTAAAGCCATTTTAATTTCCTCAAATGATTGTTTGGCTTCTACAGTCCAGTCAATGCTTGAATCTTTCCTCAACATGTTAGTAAGTAATCTAAGTAACTCAGCTAAACTTGAAATAAATCTTCTCAAGAAATTAATCTTTCCTATGAATGCTTGCAACTCTTTTATGTTTCTGGGGTGGGGTATTTGCAAAATTGCTTGAATTCTTTCTGGATCAATCCTAATGCCATCTTTAGAAATAATATGACCTAAAAGCTTTCCTTCTTCCAAACCAAATAATGACTTCTTGGGGTTTAAAGAAATCCCATATTTTCTGCACTTTATAAATACTTGCCTTAGGTGATCTAAATGTTCTTGATATGTTTTAGAAAAAACAGTCAAATCATCTAGGTAAATAACTAGAAAATCATGTATCTCTTTAGCAAAAGCAATATCCATTGCTCTTTGAAATGTAGCTCCTGCATTCTTGAGCCCAAATGGCATTTTGACATATTTAAACGTACCCCATGGTGTTGTAAATGTTGTTTTATCCTGATCATCAGGATGAACCAGAATCTGGTTGTACCCTGAAAATCCATCCAATAGAGATATCCTAGAAGATCCTACTACCCTTTGCAGAATGTGGTCCATTTTCAGCAGAGGATAGTTGTCTTTTAAAGAAACTTTATTGAAATTTCTTAAGTCGACACAAAGTCTAATTTCTCCTGTCTTCTTTCTTGTTGGTACCAGGTTAGAAACCCATTCTGAGAATCTGATAGGAGCTATAATCTCTGCTTCAAACATCCTTTTGATTTCCTTTTCAATTGAGGGTAATAAAACAAGATTTATTCTTCTAAGCTTTTGTTTAAAAGGTTTCTGGTCTGGTTTCAAAGGTATAGTGTGTTGAATGATGGATGTATCATAAGATTTGAGATCTTCATAACTCCAGGCAAAAATATCCTGGAATTCTTTCAATAGTTCAACATATTTAACCTTTTGATCTTTTGGAAGAGATTTAGACAACTTGACCATTTTGGGATTTTCTGGGGTTCCTAAGTTGCATTCTTCCATATCAACGTTCACAGGTTCCATTTTAGGTCTAAATGGAATATCATTTGAGTCAAACAGATCTTCCAAAGGAGTTAATCCTTTGGGCAAATGATTATCTTTTAAATTGATGATTTCTGTCTCATCTTCTATGATCTCATCAGATTCCATATGCTTCAAATTATGTATGTCTTCTTCTGTGAATGTGGTTGGATGCAGCATATGAATTGCATTTTCTCTTGAAATTTCTATTTTTTGTTCTTTTTCTTGATCAAATTCATCAATAGTTATATCTTCATCTATATTACAGTTAGAAAACTCATTTTGAAGTGTCAAAAAATTATTGATTTGATTGTTATTCACAAATACTTGCCAATTCAAAAGATTGTCTGGTATAGCAGGCCTATGCCTAATTTTAGCTGAAAACTGATGATTAGGGTCGAAAGGTAACTTGCATGTACTAGCAAACATTGCTAAACTGTGAGCATGCAAATTTTGTTTCCTGGGAATCTTGGCAAGTTGAGCTTGTAAAAATGTGTTGAGAATCTCTACAACTGTCTCTCTGTATTGTTTCAGTCTCATGTCTTTTGTTGAACATTCTCCTTTAATCTTTTGAATGATTAATTCAGAGTCTCCTATGATTGATACCCTAATAGCTCCTAACTTCTTGACATGTTTAAGCCCTAATAAAAGAGCTTCGTACTCTGCCATGTTGTTAGTGCATTTGAAATTCAACCTATAAGCATGACCCTCTGCATAATTATTCTCAACATTATGTAACCAAATCCCAGCTCCTGCCCCTAGTCTGTTTACTGAGCCATAAAATTCTAAATGCCATAGAATTTCATGTTCATAATCTTCATCAATTGTTTTAAAGTGTTTCTTGACAGGAGCTAGTTGTTTAGTTTCTTCAGGTATTTCTTGATCATCTGGTGTTTCTTTGTTTTCAGAGATTTCTTCAATTTTAACAGTGGTTTTGTTTATGGTTTCCAATTTTGGAGCTTCTATTTCAGTAGGGAGATCTAACTCAGCATTGTATAAAATAAAAGAATCCATGTCAGAATGTACAGAGTAAACAGGGAAGTTTTCAGGCTTCTCATGGCTACTGACTAAGTACTTCATCAAGGTTTCTCTATATAACCTTTTAGGATGACCAAATATTGAAATAGTTGCATATGACATGTCTAGTTGAATAGACCCTCCAAGTTTAGCACCCCAAGATCTAGACAATAACATACCATATTTAGGTGGAATATCAGCAACTACTATGTCCATTAAAACAGACTTAGCAGGGTATTGTACCAAAGTAACACACATATCTTTAATCAAACCTAAACATTTTACCTGACTAGAATCAAATGAAAACAAATATTTGTACGGTCTGGTAATATCTAGATTCAATCTTTCCATTACTGCTTTTGGCATCAAATTGTGAGATGCTCCAGAATCAAGCATTGCATTATGGAGTATCTTGTCATGAACATTCGGGCTTACATAAAATGGAGGAGTTCCTCCACTTTCTGGTTTGCCATTAACCTCAGGGCCAAAAAGAAGTTTGGGTTGATCATCAAGAATGTTTACTGAATCATCCAATCCAGTAATGTTAATGTTTAGGGACTTGGTAATTTGACTTCTATAGACATCATGTTTAGCCAATTCTGATAAAGGAACAGCTATCTTGAGTTTGCCTATTTCAGCCTCTAGATTGAAAGGTTTTTCCGTTTGAGTTTTAGTGTTTTGCACAGTTGGGTTTTCTCTGTTTTTTAGGTCTTCAATATTTTTCTCTTTTTCATGAATGAATTTTTGTTTTGAAGATGTTTCTGGACTAAATTCTACTGTTTCTTCTACATTTCCCACAGGAGGAAAAGTATTAGATTGTTGTTTATTGTTTGGTTGGTTGTCAGAGACATCTTCAATTATTGGATTTGAAGGGTTGGGAGTTATCCTAGACAGAATTTGTACTTGGGGACTGTTTTGTACAGGGGGAATGTTGACTTTACCTTTGACATTTTGTTTTGCAGTTTTTTGTTTGCTATTCTCTGGCACATCAATCCGTCTACTTCTCAAGTTGTACTGTTTACGAACCTCATAAATTGATGTGTCATAGCCTTCCTTAAAATCAAAAGTCTCACCTGAATGAGTTTGGAATGTTTCAAGGATGTGATTTTCTTGATCATCCTGGGATAGGAAGACTTCTGGTTCATTTTTGTCATCAGTTACATTGTTTATTTCTACATCTTCTGTAGGTTCTTCAGAAGTTGAACCTTCAACAAAGTTTTCTTGGAAAGGTGGCCTAATGTTCTGGTCAGGAACATTCTTTCCACTATTTTGATTCAGATTCCTCCTAAAGTTTGGGTTTCTTGCAACATTCTGATTGTCACTAGAAGACTTTCTTTCAATAGTTTCCACTCTGTCTCCTAATCTTTCCATACCTTTAATGATTACATCCAGCTTCTTTTCAAAAGCTGAAGGTTCTTCATTCATAGGCATTCTTCTTTCTGCCCTAGCTCTGGCTCGTTTTTCTATCAGATTTGCTTCTACACTCACCACTATGCTTTGCATTTCCTCTAGTGTTTGAGGAGCCCTTTCCCTGAGGGAATAAGCTATGTCAGAATCAAAACCGTCTGAAAATTTAACCAATACAGAGTCAAGAGGGGGTCTTAGGTTTTGAGGAACTGCGTTATATGCTTCATTGAATCTAATGATATAATCTTGTACTGTTTCGTTAGGTCTTCTTCTTAATTTTTCGAATTCTGACAGGATCTGAAGAGGATCTTTCTTCTTCTCCCATCGGTTCAAAAATGCCCTATACAAAGCTTCTAAATCAGCAATATTGTTCGGGGCAAGGGCCCTAAACCAAGTTCTAACTTCTCCAGTAAGACTCTGAACGAAAATTCTCATTCGGATATTATCAGTATCAATCTCGTAAAACTCAAAGTAATCAGTCATCCTTTTGGTGTGTTGTTGGGCTGTGTAAGTACCTGATCCATCAAAAGGTGTGATCTTACTTTGATAATCTTGAGGTAAAGCTGGAGGGTTGGCTGGTAACTGTAAAGGGGCATATCGATTAGCCATTGGAAGATAAAGTGGGGTAATAGGAGTTGATGGTCTGGCAGGAGGAGATGGAGGAATAGAAGGGATGACAGGTGTTTGAAAAGCTTGAGAAACAGTGACTAAACTTGGAGATGCTTCAGTAATCACAGAGATGTTTGAACTTTCTTCAAAGGTTTGTTCAGACTGAATAGAGTTATGTAATTCTCTGTCAAGATGATGAGAAACAAATCTGTATTGCAAATCTTCAAAGAACAATGGATCTAGAACTAATCTGGATAATTCAGTTTCAGAAAAATTCACAAATAAAGATGTTTCAAATCGTGCATCAAAAGGAATGTCATCAATATATATAATTTTCACAGGACAAGAAGTAGATCTAGAAAGTGGTCTAGAACTTCCTGAACTTTCCTGACTTCCTCTTTCAGAACTTTCTTGACTTCCTTGTCTTCTAAGAATCCTAGGAATCAGATTCGGATTTTCAAATATTGGTGGTGGATTGGGGTCAGGGTTTGACCTAGTATGTCGAATCCTTTCTGAAGCCATTTTTCCTAGACTATGTGTTTTTTGAATTTTTAATTTTAATTGAAAGAATAAATACAACTTCTACAAATTCTTCAAGAAATAATGATGTGTGATTAAAATTTTCTCAAAGATCTGTTAAACTAGAGAATCTGATTGAATATTTTGAAACTAAGATTCAATATATAAGCTAAATCAGAGATAGACTGAAGCAGCATTTATTTACTTTTGCAATTGCAGAGCAAAAGCAATTTCAAAGGCTACCTGGCTGATCTTCAGACTCTGTCTATAGCTTATAAATCAAACAATATTATTAATAAAATGATTCAGATCCCCAGTATGGTCGCCACTATGTTATCACTCAGGTTTTCCTAGAAGTTGTGTAAGAGGAAAGTATACCCGAGGTAACCACAAACCAACCTTTTAGATGCAGAATCTAGCCAATCTGCATCCAGAGAGGGCTCTCTCTTTATAATTTGTCTTTGTTCTTAGAAGGTTTTAGGCTAGTTATAGATCCAAGAGTTTGTTTGAAAAATGGTGGAATCCACAAACTAAGGGCAAGGTTGAAAGTTTTCAGTCCATTGGGCTATGGAGTCAAAGGATGGCTTTACTGGATTTCTATTCTACACACAAGATGGCTTTACGGGGCAAGGTAGCTAGACAGAGAACAATCCTTAAAATTTAAAGTGGATGGGATGATTTTGAAGGGATGAAAGGCAGCTAAGAATCTTTCACCATGTTCAAAAGAAAGAAATGAGATGACTACAAACAAAGAGCAATGAAGAATTCTTTATTATGGTAATCAACAATGTTTAAATTAGCAAAGCAAGAGCATTTAAGAATTCACGCTTATAACCAATTTAGAGGAAAACATTAAGAACAATCACATCTGAAATCAGAGTACAATTAAGTAAATTCTGATTCAATCCTTTATGTAAATTATTCAGAAATGGACATAATGATATTATAAACTGATATAAAACTTAAGACAAAGGGTAGAAAGACTTATTGAACTGCAGTCCAACACATGAATCCTGCAAAAAGTCCTGAGATTCAAATCGTCATCCAGTAAGCCACGAATAAATTTCTCCAAAATGCTTTTATTCCAAAAATCTCAATGTTACAGCAAAGTAATAGAATCCACCCTCAATACTCTTTTTGAGGGTTTATTTATACACAAAATAATTGAAAATATCTCCTACTATCCTAGCCCATAATTTGGGGTGACTAAGGAGTAATTTACAAGTAAACAGGAGACAAATGGTCTCATGGATAGAATAATAAGTAACTGCTGATGTGCTGTTTCCTTTCTTTATGGATGTGCTGGAGGTAAGTGCTGAAAAAGGGCTTGCTGCTGTCTTCTGGAGTAATTTCCTTGCTTGTTTGATACTCTTTGTCTTTACGGATACTCTTTAACTTGTGTAACTGATACTCTTTCATCTGTACTCATTTTTACCTTTTACCTGATAATAAAGATAAAATTCTCATCCTGAAAATAACTTTTATAGAATTTCCAATAAGTCTCTCCACCATGAATCATCTGGTATCACAGTCCTTTTGAGTTTTCTCAATGTCTCATCTGCTTCTGTGAGTTTGTAAAAGGTGGGCTCATTAGGAAATAGATACTTTATTTCATGTTCCAAATGAAATAAATTCCTCACTCTATCATAGATATTTCTCCCTGTTGGTAATGTTGATTGTGGTAAACTAGGAGAACAAGCAGTTGTATTTTGAGCATGAGCATTTATTTTCTTTACATAGGTTTCCAAGTCCATTATTTGATCCTCTGAGAGCATAGGACTTGGTAACCCATTGTCCAACAAAGTTTGAAATTTCTCTCTGAAAATATTGATATCAACCAAAATATCCGTGCACTTCCTTTCTAAATTCTACATGAAAGTTCTTTTGATGAAAACTCTCTTTATCTCCAAAAATGTGTCGGTCCTGTCCTCAATCCCTAAAACTGCAAGCTGTTGCTTTGTCCGGGTGTTCAAAAATTGAATAAGTTGATTGGCCTGCTCAGGCCTACCTCTTAATTCATTTCTGGTTCTGTTTATTTCTTCTTGGGCTATTTTAACCAAATCATTTTGTTCAAAAATCGCTTGAATAGAGGGCCAAATGCCCTTTATTAACTCAATGATATTACCCCAAAGAATGTCATTTATTTCCTTTAAAGGCTTTTCCAATGAAAGATCTTTTTCCAAAGCCTGAACCAATTTTTCTAATCTTTTTATTTCCCTGGTGTTATCAGTAATTGTTTTCTTAGATGTATCATATTTATCCTCCAATTTTACTAATTGCAATTTCGTAGTTTGAAGTTCTGAGACCCTTAGTTGTAGACTTTCCATTTGTTTTATTAATTCATCAGAACTCAAACCAGAAGTGTTTACCTGGGATGGCTGTGTTTGCTGACCTGTTGTTGTAGTACCTGTGGTTGATGACTGCCTGATAGTTTCATGTTCCTGCAAAGCTTGTTCCAATTCCTTCTCCGTTTCACTTAGTCGCTCAGTCATATTTAGGAGCAACTCCATTATTTCTTCCTGTGAATTCCCCTTTAGAACTTCTTGGGTCTGAGGGTGCCTTGAGGCTGGCAATTTTAGCTGCTTTCTCAGTGCAGCTATGTCATCATCTTTCTTCTTTATTAATGCCTCAATACTTTTAATGTCTTTGGGGTTGTGACCCAAACCAATGATTATGTCTTCTAAAGACTTTACTCTGTTATCTTTGGCCTGTGAAGAGGCCTTCTCAATTTGCAATTGTGCAGTTGTGTTATTCAAAGAATCCTGCAGCGTTATAGCTGCCATGGCCTTATTGGTAAGAGTGGAATAGACCATTTCCCCAGTTTGTCTGTGTAGCTCTATCTGGTCCAGAGGATGAATATCCTTTGCCAGAACCTCAAAATTTGTCCTGATGTAGTCAGCTGCAGTAATGGGTTTTGGCACTTTTGACTTGAAGTGGCTCATTATCATTTTGCCTTGCGACATGTCAAATGCTGACATTAGCCTTTCTTGATTATGGGGAGCCATTTTCATATATTGATCATATACCTTCATTTTTAATGGATCATTCTTTGCTTTAATATTAATGAAGGTTCTTTTAATATCCCCTGTATCTGTTTTTGGTGGTCTGAAAGAGGATACCTCAGTACTTAATTGCTTTTGTAAAGCTTTTCCTTTCTGTCCTGTGTTTGTTTCACTAACTGTGCTAGTTAGTTGACTGTCTTCCCTCCCATCATCAAACACTTCATCTATGATTTCCACTTATGGAAGTGGATCTTATTTATGTTTTTTAGCTTGATGTGTTCCTGAAGGCTCTTTAGGAGGTGTGGTATCTGGAACTTGCCTTTTCTTACCTATTTCCACATTTGATGGAGTTTGTAACTCTGGAACTTGTGTGTGCTTTGCCTGAGTGGGAGAAACCTGTGATTGTTCAGGTGCTTTGGAATTTTGTGGTTTCTCTGTCATGACTAAAGTTTCAATCACCTGTAATGCAGGTTCCTTTCCTTTACCTTTTTTTCTGCTGCCACTGGTGGACTGCCTTCCTGCAATCTCTGCTGTGGATTTGCTGCTGAAGATGTACCAATTTGGGGTACCTGCACTTGACCATAAGATTCTAGGTCATATTTCTTTTGAAGATCTTTCATAACTTTATTCATTTTTTCTTATGCACTTTCTTCTTCAAAAAGTGTTTTTTCCACCCATTCATCTTGGTTAGCATATTGCTCTATATCAGGAATCTTGTGGTGGATATAAGGGGAAGATTTGTTCTTTAATCTTTTTTCACAGATGAAACCAAATGGGTCATAAGGAACCCAACGAAAACTTCTTTGAAATTTGCAGCGGTTTTGTAATATATCCTCTGCTTCTCACTCAACCTCTCTAGAATTGTAGATGTAGGGACCTAATTGGCTTTTAATCCGGAGTTGAGCTTTCTTTTTCACACTACAAAAATGGATCACATCTGAATTTTTCATTTGCCTGAAATATTCCAAGGCAAATAGTCTCATGGGTACATACTTTGGTAACTTGAATGGATGTAATTCACATCCATAGATTCTGATGACTGTATGGTTTTGATACAAATACCAATCCCCCACTTTATAGGTCCTTGAAAGTTGCAAGGTCTTTTTTATTTCATTACTAAGTCTTGGGGGAGGAATCCCTGTCAACAATGTAGTTGCAGGATATACAAAAAGATCCATAAACTCAGAATAGGAATAGGGAGACTCATAAGAATGAATTATGGGAGACCAAAATATAACTGACCTTTGGTTTCCCTTGGCATCAAGTTTTTGAACAGGGAAAGGGAACTTTTCTGACTGATAGTAGATAATGAGATGATAGATGGCTGAGGAATATTTAAAAACTTTTTCATCATCTAGCCTCATGAATTGATCATGGATCTTGTTGGCTATGAAGGAGGCAAAGTCATATTTAATCTCAGGAGGTTGCCTAGGAGTAAAAATGGATAGCAAAACCAAGGTTATCTCATCAACATATTCACTGGTGTTGAAGCCCAAGACAAAAGATATCATATTGAGGATGAGTCTTCCCAATTGATTGAAATAATAAAAACCATAGGGAGGAGACCCCTTAGGTTGATGCTCAGGCAACATGAAAATCTGGCACATGGATTTTAGCTTTTCTGGAGTTAATTGCCTAGTCTTCTCAATCAATTCTTCCATAGACAACGGTGCTAGTTCTTGGTCTGGTTCAAAGTGTAGCATTGCATTAATAGCCTGGGGAGTAACGGGAAACAGAACACTCTGATCAGGAGCTATTACAGCCCTTTGAGTGGGATCATAGTTTGAATGGCAATAGTGGATGATTTCTGGGAAAAAAATGACTGAAGGGATGAGATACCTTGGGAGATTGGATTCCCACAACCCTATAAGATCTTGCCGCTTTGAGTATTCGTCTCTGCAGCGACAATAACTCAGAAGGGGGCTTTCATCAAAATGTAAGTCTTTAATTTGGAAATCTTTATCTACCAAAGGTAAATATTCCAATTCACGGTGAGGAGCATTCAGTGGAGTTATATTCAAAGCTTTCGGGGCCTCCATTTTGGTTCTTGTGGATTCAAAATGGAGGTTTCTGGTTTTCTTCACAGGCCGGGCGTGATTTCTAAAATGAAGGAAATTGGCACAATTTGTAGGTTCAGGGAGCAATTACACAGTTTTAAAACCTCTGGGGAAGATCTCAGTGATGATTTTTAATGACTATTTCAGCGAAAAACAAAGAAAACATAGTTTACTTGCAGTTCGGGGCGGAATAGGATAAATACCTATTTTTTGGAAGAAAGCTGGTTCTTAACAGGTAATAGACGGTAGCAGAAGGACGCTTGAACCCAGGTCTGGAGGATTTATGGAGTGAAATTGAATGGAACAATGGATTTCAACAAAAATTCGAAAACCGTAGCAGAGAGCACAGTCGTGTTTAATAACGAAAATAATGGAAAAAACATGAAAATTGGCTTTATTTACATGTTAAAAGGGTTTTTAGTTTTTTGAGGAGTGACGTCATCAATGTACGGGCTGACGTATGCAAGGTTGGGCGGTAAGCAGTAAGTGGTAAACGGTAATCCCCGCACCGCTTATGAGCAAAGGCGGTATTAACCGCGAGGGCAGCGATTCCACAAAGTTATTGACGCGTGGACGGGTGACTAGTCAAATACCACCAATCCCCCGCTGGTTAAAATGCTGACAAGGGATGGGTAGCGGGATTGATAGGAAGCGTTGATCTTTGGAAGAGTAATCGGACGGTTGTAATGACGGGGAATAAGCGGAGGATTAAGGTGTGGGCCCGTCGGGGTTTTAAACACGATTTAACATTATAAAACATCCCGGAGAGCTTTTAATTGGCGGAGAAGGGTGGTTATTAACTAATTCTGATAATTAGTTAATCCCTCAGTGATAAAGGAAATAGGGGTCGCGGTGGGGTTAAAACGTCGGGTGAAATGCCAGGTGGATGAGCCACGTTGGCGCGGGATTTTCCAAAGTTTGGTTTTGAAAATAAAACTTCAGGTTTTATTTATATTTTTGGGTTTAAACATATATATCGTATGTTTAAAGTTTATTTTTCATATATATGTTTTTATTTTATTATATGGTAAATTAACAAATGTAATTAACTTACCATAGGGGCGGGTTTATGGTATAAAGATATAATTTAACCAAAGGGCTTATATAGTGGGTTTTTATTTGAATGCATGGGGAAATAATTACTTTGGTTAAACTTTAATAGAGGGGGTTTTGGGATATTATTTTAAAAGGAGTTATATACTTAGGATAGGGCATTTCACTAGGGATTTAGTAAATAGAGTTAAACATTAATATGACAAAGGGACAAGGGAACTCAAAAAAAAATTTGCATATCTAAGAAAGTGATAATTTAGAGTAAATTGCAATATCATCTTCTTAAACTTAGAATAGTAAGTTATTTTGAGGGATTTTTATGGAATTTTGCATAATTTTCCTAAGCCAAAAGAGATTTTACTTAGGAAAAGGTTAAAGATGAATGATTATAATGATGAATTATCTCAAGTACTTAGGTCTTTTTGATCATTAGGCCGAGGGTCCGGTCCCTCCAAAAGTCAAGGAAATGCCTTGAGCCCTTTTGATCTCAAAATACCTTAGTACTTTTTGGGGGAAATTAGTAAAACTTTTGAGGGGAAAGTGATGAGGGAAGTTAATGAGTTTGACTTTGCTTGCTGTGATTTTCCAGTGTATTTCCTGCTTTAGTATTTGTGATGAAAATAAAGGATCAAAAACATGTAGCAGCATCATTCATCAGATAACACTTTGCAGCACCATCTACCTACCCTATCTACTTAACACTACCATTTTCTCTTCTTTATTAGGGTGCATTTAGACTTGCAAACCCTTTTCAATCTTTTCTTTTTACAAGGCAAATATATCTAATTCTACCCTTATTACATCCAAGGGCTCAGATTAAATCATTGAGCACCTCTTGTGCTCTACCTATCTACTTATACACTTAAGATTAAGCTGACTGATCGGATATTTATTCTCTAATCTACAACACTTAAGAAATTGAAATATGAGTAAGCCAAGTTTAAACAGGTTTGACTTATTCATGAATTGTAGCAAAGGTTTGACAAGCCGCACTGGTGCTTTAGTACAAAAATGAAATAGTAGTGGCATTTGGATTTACACATTTCCTTGGTCTATTTTTTGTTTGGGGTTCATTTCTTTCACTTTTTTGACCATTTTATTTTTCTTACCCTTTGATTTTTCTTTTAGAATTTTACCCTCTTTACATTTTTTTTTTAAATTTTTTTATTTTTTTATTTTTTAGGAATATGGAACACCTTTGCTCAAGAAAGAAGGTTTGAACATATTCCATAGTTCAATCAAGACAATCATGAAAAATGAAACCTATTGGTATAGGAGTCTAACAGACTCATCAACTCTAATCCCATCCCCTGAAATGTGATGCCCCAAAACAATTCCTTTAGTAAACATCATAAAACACTTCTCATGACTTAGTGAAATATTTGCTTCTTTACATCTCTTTAAAACTTTTTCCAAGTTTACTAAGGCTTCTTCAAATGTGTTTCCATAGACTGTGAAATCATCCATATATACCTCTACACAATCATGTATTAGATCTGAAAAGATTCCTAGTACTACCCTTTGAAATGTTGCGGGTGCATTGCATAGTCCAAATGGCAATACTCGGTAAGCATAAGTACCCCAAGGACAGGTAAATGTGGTTTTGTCTTGATCTTCAAGTGCTACTTGAATTTGGTTATAACCACTAAACACATCTAAAAATGAGAAGTACTTTTTGCCAGCTAATGTATCTAACACCTGATCTATGAAAGGTAGGGGAAAATGATCTTTAAGAGTAGCTTTGTTTAATTCCCGGTAGTCAATACACACCCTCCATTTACCATTTTTCTTTGGCACAATTACCAAAGGAGAAACCCACTGACTATCTGAAATGGGATAGATAAAGTTGACATTTAACAATTTCTGCAATTCTTCTTTAAAAATCTTCCTAAGATTTGGATTCATCCATCTCTGAGGTTGTCTGATTGGTTTACAATTTTCCTCTATGTAGATGTGATGAGTGCAAGTCTTAGGGCTTATCCCTTTCATATCAGTGTACTCCCATGCATATGTAGAAGAATGTCTCTGTAATATCTTGACTAGATTTTCTTGTTGAGATTTCTCTAGGTTCTTGTTTATGTTTAAATTTTTACCTGGAAATATCTCAATTGTAGAGTTGCCAAATTTATCCATGGAATAAAGAGACATCTGTCTTGATGATAAAAACTCAATGTTGGATTCTTCTTGAAATTTTTCATGTCTGTATTTCGAAGAGGATTCAAAATTTTCTAAGGTATTCAGAATCTGGCTATCTTCACTAATTTCTGAAATTGTGAAGAGAGGTTGTATGTCTTCTTCATCCTCAATCCATTGAGTATCATCTAATTTTGTAATTTTTTTTGCTGGAGGATACAAAGTAAATTTCTTGGTTGAACTACCATCATAGATTTACATATCACCGGATCTACAGCTAATGAAAGCATCAGCTGTAGCTAACCAAGGTCTTCCTAATATAATATGATGTCCTCCTAGATTATTCTTAGGAGTTAGGATCATAAAACCCACAGGATACTCCCAAGAATATAGGGACACTGGAATGTCTTCTATTACCCCATCAGGTTTGATCATAGATCTGTCCGCTAATTGTAATAATGTGGGTGTAAAAAGAAGATTAGGAAGTTTCAGTTTATCCATGATTTGTCTAATCATGATATTGATTGCTGCTCCTAAATCAATAAGTGTGTTTTGGATCTCAGTTCCATTGATGTGTATTTTAACAACTGGATTTCCTGGGTCTAGATACTTTGGAATGGAAATCTTACCCATCATGATATCTGCTATTTTTCCTTCCAGTTGAATTTTCTTTGTCTCTTTGATTCTTTTTCCTATTTTTTTCATGCTCAACTCCTTTATTGTTTTTGCTAGAATTGGAATTTCCTTGATAGCTTGTAATAATGGGATCTTAATACAAACATTTCTCATCTCATCTAGGAAATCATAATTAGGCACCATAATTTGTTTTTCTACACCCCTATCAATTTGTATTATTTCTGGAAAGGGAGGTGTAGAGGTAGATGTTTATGGATGCTCTAATATAGGAGTTGAAATTATTGGTTCTTTTTTTTTTCAATGTTTGGGGCTTGAAAAGATGTGTTCTCTTTAAGACTTTTATTTATCCTTATAGAATCTTCCTCAGAATTGTTTTGCTCTTGTATGATTACAGAAGGTTTCCTCTTTTCAAGTATTCTTCCAGACCTAAGTTGAACATCATTAAGGTCTAAAGGAGTAATCAAATAGGTTGGAAACTGTTGGCCTTCTATCATGTATGTTTTCTGAGGATTTTTATTGTTGGGGTTTGGTATGGGTTGGGCACGTAACTGATTTGTTTTCTGAGGAAATGGTAATGGAAGTTTTTGAGCCCCAAAGATGTCCTTTTCTTTCACCACATTTCACTTCATTTCCTTTGTTCCTATCAATTACAGGCTTAAATGATAAATAGGATTAATTAAAGCTGCTTTAAGAATGTATATAATGAATAACTTGCTACACTTTCATGGTTTTGTTGTTGTAGTAATTTTTGACTAGACTTAGCTACAGAATGCAGCCATTCTGTAGCTAGTTGTCGATTCCACAGCTGTCTTCATGTTTTCACAGGTTCCAGGTGTCACCTTAAAGAAAAAGGCATATGGGTGAATTCCAGACTTCATCCACATCATTCCTTGCTCCCTACAAAGTCTGAGCAGAATTCTACAAGTGGTTATGCACGTGGGAAACCAAAACTAAGAGATAGACTTCTAATAGGACAAGGACTGTACAGATGTCCTTAATCATAGTACGAGACCACCACCAGAGTTCTAGTTTGATTTTAGTTGGGAAAGACATTTATTCCTATTTTATCTCAAGGGAAGTTATGTAATTTTCTTATAAGAATGACTGGGGAGACCGAGAAACAGGAGCTAGATTTATGTTTTGTTGCTATATCTTAAAAAACCGTAATACTCTGTTTTTTTTTAAATACTTTTCCTTTAATGAAAGAAGCACTGCTTTATTGCAAGATCTGAGGAAATCTTGAGCAGATTTGTATGTTAATCCGGTGGTAGAGGGCCCCTACTGCCCGAGAAGCTTTGTGCACATTGTTTAGATAAGTAACTTTAGCCTTGTTGCATGCCTAGTTTAAGCAATTTTCTGAACTTTGTGTTTTATATTCACTTGCATTGGATACTACAGTCTAGCTTTGTTCTTACGAATTATTCCAAAATACCACTAATATTGAATGAGATATAACTGTAGTATTTTAGGAGTTAGTTGCATTTTTTTGAACTTTATGTTTTTGTGCTCAATTACATCAATTGTTACAGCTAGCCTTGTTCTTACGAACTCTTCCAAAATATCACTAACACTAGATAAGAAATAGCTGTGGTGTTTTAGATCTTAGTTTCGTTTTGTTGAACTTTATGTTTTTATGCTCATTTACATCACATGTTACAGCCAGTCCTGTTCTATGAATTATTCCAAAATACCACTAACCCCGAATGAGACAGAGCTGAAACATTTCAGTGATTAGTTGCATTTTTATTTTAGTTGTAATACTCCGGAGGTTAATATCATTCTAGTTCAGTTTCTGTTCACTGTGTTTCAAGTTAGTTTAATTGCATTCTAGTTCAGTTATAGTCACTGTATTTCAAGTTTGATTAGCTATTTGAATTAGACTTCACGGCCTTCATTATTTACAAACTACTTTTGTTATTAATCTCTTCCAATACATCATCATATGGATAGGAAGTAGTGATATCAGTTCAAGGCCTTGATTGTTCTGCAATCTCTTATAATTGTGCAAATAGCCTTTTTCCCAAAACTATTCCAAAAGACTTATAATTTCTGAATAAGGCTTAGTAGTGACAATTTAAGTTGCAGATTGGATTAATTTCAGTGTCATAGGTTACTTTAGAGTAGAGTTCTTCACTGTGTTGCAGACTATCTTTTCCAAATATGTTCCAACAAATTTCTAGCCATGGATAATATTTTCTCTGTGATCTTGTAGGTGGTTGTTTACTTAGAAGAACCTCATGGGACTAACTTATCCTTTTCTCAAGCTATTCCAACATATTTCTAATGAATGAATGGGATTGAGTTCATGTTATGAGTTATTGAGTTCATGATTGTGAGTTATTGAGTTCTTGCTATGAGTTATTTTTCTTGATAAAGTATTGCATTTTCTGTTCTCAAGAGCCATACATAATTTAGAATAGGTTTTGCTCTGTTTTAGTGTGTCCAACAACTTCTATTTGCCAAAACTTAGTTCTTTTCTTCTTAGAATAAAAACACAAAATCAAAAACATAAAAAAAAAACATTAAACACAACGTAGTGAGAAACAAATACCTAGGCACATATAGTGCACTTCACTTCAACAGTTTACTAACCCTGGTTGACAATTTATGACCTCAATTTAGGAACACTAAGTTGAGCAGACAGAAGTGGTGGATTTTGATGTTGTGGATTTTGAGGATTTTGTGGAGGATTTTGTTGAAGATTTTGTTGAGGAGGGAAATTTGGATATGGTGGATAGGATGGTGGATATTGATAGTACTGAGAGTATCTTCCATAGGGATTTTGTGCTCCTTGTGCCCAAGTTTGAGATTGATTTTGGAATTGGGGCCAAGGTTGCTGCCAAGAATTCCAATTTGGTGGGGGTTGATTATACAACTGATCATGGAATCCTTGTGTTTGAGGTCCTTTCCAAGGCCTTCTAGAGACAAAATTGAGAGATTCTGTGGAATTTGTAGGGGTTTCTTCTTGAAAGACAGCTTTAATACCATGAAGTGAAGGACAACTCTTGGTCTCATGTTTTTCTGAACAAATTACATAAGTCTCTACTACTTTTGCATCCAAAGGGCACTCTCTCAAGGCATGCTTCTTTCTACATTTGGGACAAAAGATTGCTAAAGCATCAGATTCAGCTTTTTGCTTGTTTTGTAGCTTGAGGGTGTCTATTTGCTCACTAAGACTCCCTAAAATGTTAGATTTGAATTCATCAAGCACACGTCCTATTTCTACCCTACTTACTGTCCCAGAAGTAGACTTACTTGCCCTTGCAAGAGCAGGGTCTCTTGGTCCTTTTACAGTTTTAGATTTCCCTCTTGAAAGGTTGATACATAATTCAGCTATTTCAGGTAATGTGAGCTGAGATATATCCCCTTTTCCCATCATATTAAGGATATATAACCATTCATCCCTAATTGTCTTCAACAAGAGAGCTTTCAAAGTATCTTCATCTAAGTTTTCCATTTTTTCCCTCTTGATGTTATAGTTAAACCTCTCCAACAAATCTTCTAGGATTTCATCCTCTTTTTGTAGCATTTTAAACACTTCCTCCTTATGGTTGACTGGCATACAGTAATCCAAATACCTCTCTAGAAATGTATGTTTCATGTCTTCCCATGTCCTAATAGAACTGTTGATCAAACTCATAAACCATTTTAATGCTGCTCCTTTCAATGTTGAAGGGAATAGTTTAAGTTTTTGGGCATCTTGTAAGTAATCATAGGTTCTACATAGGACTTCAAATTCAAATTGGAAGGTTTCAGGATCTTCACTTTTGAGTCCATAAAAGTTTGGAAGGACAGAGGGTGAAATGTTTTTCATAGTTGCATTGGTTTCTTCATCTACTATAGGAAACCCAAAAGAGCTTCCCATTTCCCTTATACCTCTTCCTCTACCTCCTTCTTCACCTCTACCTCCTTCTCCTTCTGCACCTCTACCTTCTTCTCCTCTACCTCTACCTCTACCCCCTCCAAATAGTGTATGTTCTCCATTAAAGACTCCTCCTCCTCCTTCTTCTGCCATGGTTGATTCTCCTGTGGAAGTGGAAAATTTTATGTCTCTAGCAGGGATTCTTGAATCTTCTTCTAAGACAGGTTCAGTAGATGAGGTGGAAGGTCTCTCTGATGGAATATCTGATCTTAAGCCTTCTAGAAGTTTGTGATCAGTATAGGATGGGATGTGGGTTTGAGTTGGAGGTGTGCTGCCTCTTGGTCTTGATGGAACAAGTGGTGTTCTAGGAATCAAGCTTCTGCTTCTTATGAATCTACCCCTTGAGTATCTTTCTCTCCGCATATCATTTTTTTTGGGAGGTAAGAAATAAGGCTACCTATTTACACTTCCCCGGCAACGGTGCCAAAATTTCTGCTCAACTTAGTGTTCCTAAATTGATGTCATAAATTGTCAACCAGGGTTAGTAAACTGTTGAAGTGAAGTGCATTGTATGTGCCTAGGTATCTTCTTCCTACTTCGTTGTGTTTAGTGTTTTTCTAGTGTTTTTGTGTTAAGAGGAAAAGAACTAAATTTTTGGCAAAGAGAAATTATTGGTCACACTAAAACAGAGCAAAATCTACTCTAAACTATGTATGGCACCTAAGAACAGAAAATGCTAATTCACCAATTGCAAAGCTTGACAAGGAAAGTAACTCATAACATTAACTCAGTCCAATTCATTTCATTAGAGATATGTTGGAACAACTTGAGAAAAGGATAAGTTTGATGCAATGAGGTTCTTTTAAGTAAACAACAACTTACAATATCACAGAGAAAATCTCATCCATAGTTAGAAATTTGTTGGAACACATTGGGAAAATATTATCTGCAAAACAGTAAGGAAATATATGCTAATTTAACTTATGACACTAAAATCAACCCATTCTGCAACTCAAGATGTTACTATTAAGCCTCATTCAAGGGTTAGAGATCTCTTGGAATAGCTTTGGAAAAAGGTTGTTTGTAAAATTATGAGAAATTGCAAAATAGTCAAGACCTCAAAATGATATTACTAATTCTTGTTCATATGATAATGATGTGTTAGCAGAGATTAAGAACAAGATCATTTTGTAAATAATGAAGGTCATTAATTCTAATTTAACAGGACTAGAATGCAATTAATAAAACTCGAAATGCAATGATCATAACTAAACTAATACACAATTAGCCTTCGAAATACTACAACTGAACTAAAATTCAATTAACCTCTGAAATAATACAGCTCTATCTCATTCAGTGTTAGTTATATTTTGGAACAATTCATAAGAACAAGATTGACTGCACTATTCGATGTGAGTGACAATAAACATGAAGTTCAGGAAATTGCCTAAATTAAGAATGAAACAGAGCTAAAGTCACTTATCTAAACAATATGCACAGAGCCTTTCGGACAGTAGGGGCCCTTTACCATCGGATTGGCACACGAAACTCCTCAAGATTGCTTCAGATCATGTATTAAATTTGTACTTCTTTCATTAAAGGAAAACGCTTCCAAAAACAGAGTATTACGGTCTTGGACAGCTTAACAACAAAACATCAACTAGCTAACTATCTCTCGGTTCACCAAGTTATTTTTATAAACAAAATACATAACTGTCATTGAGAAGAAATAGGGATAGGTGTCTTTTTCAATCAAAATCGACTTAGAACTCCTATTGAAGCCTCGTACTTTGCTGAAGACACCTGCAGAGTCCTTGTCCTGGTAGAAGTCTACTTTTTAGTTTTGATTTCCTCCACGTGCATAACCACTTGCAGATTTTTGCTCAGACTTCGTAGAGGGCAAGAATGATGTAGGTGAGTTCTAGAATTCAACCATATGCGTTTTTCCTTTAGGTGACACCTGTAACCTGTGTGAACATAAGGATAGCTGCGGAATATACGACTAGCTACAGAATGGCTGCATTTTGTAGCTAAGTCTAGTAAAAAATCACTACAACAACAAGACCACAAAAGTTTAGTAAGTCAGTTATTGTATGCATTCTTAAAGTGACTTTAATAAATCCTATTGATCTTTTAAGCCTATAATTGTTAAAGGACGAAGGAAATGAAGCGAAATTTGGTGAAAGAAAAGGACATCTTTGGGGCTCAACAACAACAAAGGCTTGGGTCGAGAAATTAGATATCTATTTCCAGCTGCACCAAGTGGCAGAAGAGGAGTCTATCAAGATAACAACGTTGCACCTTGAAGGTGAAGCACATGACTGGTGGTTCCACGAATTGGGTCATGCAAGAGTGACTACATATGCAGATTTCACTTGAATATTGGTGGAGAGGTTCGACAGAAGAAACTCGAAGGCACCGTACATTGAGGCATTCTCTGACAGTGAAGGAGAAGAGGAAGTGTATGAGGAGCAGAAGGGATATGTCAGTGTTGGTGCATCAAGAGGAGATCAGCTACTACCACCACCACCAGTAGAAGGAGAATTTGCACCAGTTGAAGGAACTCTTGCATATTTTCAAAGTGTTCCCAAGCATCAGTCGATCTGAGGCATGCATACATATCCACCACAGATAGTCTCAACACATTAGATGGATATTTTGGGGGACATGCCACTAGGGTAGCCGCATGGCCAGGGGTTGGAGCACATGGTTGATTTGGAGTAGGGGACAATCACTACGCAGAGGACCCTTGATAGGATCAAGGAGGAGATGAGAAGCTATTCTGGGTCGACAATTTTGAGTTGCACACAACACTTTTTGTTGGAATGTGTTGCTTCAGAGGAGGGAATAGGTGCAGTTCTGGTACAGGGAGACCATCCCATAGCTTTTGAGAATCGAAAGCTACTATTGCATGAGTTTTTGTATTCTATATACGACAAAGAGATGTTGGCCATTATGCATGCGCTAACCAAATTTTGGCAGTATTTTGTAGGCAGCAGATTTTAGGTGAAGACTGGCCACAACCATCTCCAACATTTTCTTGAGGATGAGAAGTTACAGGAGAGGCAACAAAGGTGGATCAGCATAATTCAGGCCTATGCGTTCGATATTGAGTATGTCCAAGGAGAGGATAATGTGGTAGCAGATGCATTATCACGGAGGCTAGCAGCAATGTCCTTGATGAGCAGTGATGCAATTGGGAGTGCCCAGTTGCTAGTAGAGTATTATGAGGACCGCTTCACTTTTGAAGTGTTGGATAGCAAGATGAGACAATCAGGGTTGTGCAAGGAACAACATCTGCATGTTGGGAGTGGATGGCGAGAGATTTTGAGTTGGTACCCCATGGAGCAGGCTAGGCAGCTGGATATATCCATGGCCACATTTCAGCAGAGTCCATGGATTACCAGAAGAAAACGAGGGCCATATTATTGTTGGGATCTAGGTGGTATTTCCCGTCACATCATAGAGTCGATGGGTGATGGTATTAGTTGCGCAATGGGTTGGATGTTTGGGCGCACACACATTTTCAAACCTCTATCAAAATCCTAGACATCCCTAGTGACAGGATGGTTCGGTAGGGGGGTACACCCTTTTCAAGAGTTATCTCAGCATATCAATCATGCGTGGATTCATAAGGTGATTAGCCTACTTTGGCAGGAGCTAATCGGAGGAGGTGGAAATGGTAGGCCACCAAGCGGTGCCTTGACACAAACAAGGCATGGGATGGTACAAAATGGTACAGCAGTAGCAGGAGGTATCCAGTGGTGTGCAGGGGAAGATTGAAGCATACATTGGCATGTTGAGGAGTGCGAAGACACTTGGTGTTGTGTAGTGACCCATGATGTGGTGCAGCAGGCACTTGGGGAGTTGCCTCCAAGGATATTTATGAACAGAGCATTATATGGAGACAGTGCCCTCTCATTGATGCATTGGGCCTTCAAGCTACTAAGGTTTTACATAGCAGCATTACTCCTAATTTCATGTGAGGAGTTGAACCACTTAGGTGTACCTGGGAAGATGAGGATGTGTAGATCACATTGTGGTGGATGCACTAGCAGAGTGGTGGATGCATGGGTACATGTGGGATACCCTATGGTACTTGATGGCATTGACATCAAGTGGTGCATATATTTGTGCCACGAAGTCCAGATCTATGTAGAGGAGTGTTATTTCATAATCAGAGTGGTGTAGCGTAAGAATGGTGGCACTCTCATAAGATTGGCATGGGATCTGGGCATCACTGGATTTCGCAGTTCATCTACCTTTATGGGTGATTGGGTCCCTACTGGGGAAGATCATTTAGATCTTCCAGTGGGCTTTAGTGATTTTTTTTGGCATGGGGAACTTCACCAGCATGGAGTGATAATCAGCAGGGGGATTTAAGGAGGAGCTTGTGCAGGGGAGGACTTATTCCCACAGGAATCAGATTTTATCTTCAGGCTCCCACCCTTGGAGTACATGAGATGAATGACTCAGTAGAGCAGTTGCACATGGAGATAGATAGTACTTTATATGATTATGACACACTATCTTCTGGTGGTACACAGAGGGCCTCTAGTACTTGTATCCAATTAGATAGCAAGTGGATAGAGGTGTGTCTCACATTGATTAGGATGGCTTGGGATCCTGGTATTGATAGATCTCTTCAGATAAGGTCGATGTTGAGACTATGGATGATATAGTGGCACATCTGGGACCCTAGAAAATTTTGCAGTGACCGTGGGGGAGTGCCAATAGAAAGGATGCTTTTTTAGGCATTGCTTGAGGACAAGCAATTTCTCACAGGGAGGACTGTAATATTCCTAATTAACTTTTAGCTAATTGGAATATTAATTTTTGTTTTTTGTTAATAAGATAGATGAATAAGAGGGTGGAGGGACCCATAAATCCCTTTATTAGGAATAACCACTTCTTAGTGTGAATGTGGATCAGTGCATATGGATGAGGTCAAGATGAATAAACCACTTCCTAGTGTGAATGTGGATCAGTACATGTGGATGGGGTCAATATGACCAAATCAACAATGTAGTCATGGAGATAGTGGAGATAGTGGAGGAAAGCGCAATAATTATGGAGGTTAGTGGCCAAGTGTACAGCATCATTATTGTGTGGGGCCAAGGGTGTGAGGGCTCACAAGCATAAAAGGAAAGGGATAGCAACGATAGAACGCATTCTGAATATTGATATTGTATTTTCATTTACGAATTTTTGCACGCTTCAGCTATTTAGCTAAGTCTATTGTGTTTTTTATCACACAAGTGTCTCCGAGTAGAGATCCCCCCTTATCCTTGTGGGACTTCCAGTGCCCACCCAAGAAAGGTAATTTATGAGTAGCAGTTAAACATCCAGAATCAAGCCATCATTTTTTCCGTCCATGCAGCAGCAGTCACTTGCAGGAATTACGCATTCTAGTAGTAGGTTTTGAGAGGAGGAAGGAAGTTCCAAGAATCTCATCTTGGAATCATGTGTGAGGATAATCCCTTCACTTGTGAGTATATTTCATCATCATGAGAGAAGTATTGTATTATCCGGCATCAGGCCAAGATTTTTCCCCTCTTTGGCAGCGCATTCATCTTCAGCATTTTGCAGTCCAGCAGTGGAAGCTTCAGAGGTGGAAGGAAGTTCCAATCATTCCAGCTTAGAATCCTATGAGGAGATCATCCCTTCACCCCTTTGAGTGTATTTATATATTACATAGCAGCATTTCATCATCCGGCATCAGGCCATACTACTACCCCTCTTAGCATCGCAGTCTCCTTCAGAAACTGTGCAATCCAGCAGGGGCAGCTTCAGAGGAGGAGGAATAATCCAAGTTTCCTAGCTTGGAATCCAGTGAGGGGATAATCCCTTCATCCATAGAGATGATTGGGATAATTTTCAATAGTCTTATCATTATTTCAGCCATCTCCTAGCAGATACCCAACAACAGTGCATAATTCAGCCAATGAGAGTGTGCTTTGCAACCCTAGAGAGCCGAATTTCCAAAGTCAAAACCATGCCAAACCATTTGTGGGTTTTTCAAGTAGAATCCGTGGTTAAAATCTTGGATTTTTCTAAGAACTCCAATAGCCTCTCACACATGGTTCTTGTTCCCAGCAGCAGTAGTTTCCAACAGCACTACGCAGAGGCAGTCCTTCCAGCAGCAACAGCAACACAACATTTCCAGTACTAGGATTTAGATCTATTCTAGCCACTTCTTGTTGGCTTGAGTGCATCTTATTTAGAGCACTATCCACTTTATCTTGTTGTTGATTATAATGATATGAATCAACTATTTCCGCTCATGGTTATGATGTCTTAATGTCATTTCCAGTTGCAACATATTTCCGGAATTTTTTAGACTTTAGTGCTATATTCCTGTTTTGATTTATTTGGAATGCTGCATATGTTCTATATTCTTGTTTTTTCCATTTTGGAATATTACATTTTTACATGTTTGGCAAAATTCCTGTCATGGCTAGTAGGGGTTCATTCTATGCCTTGTTAATTTTTTTACAAATGTATCATTGTTTCGTTGTTATAATTCATTTGTGAGCTTTTCATTGAATTCTAGGCATTGACCTAGGCTCCGGTCCTGAAAAATTAGCTCAAAACCCAGAGACACTGGCACAGGTTTGAATAAAAATGTCCCTGGATGCATGCATTCCCATGTTTTGGGAGCATCTAAAGCCTCCCAAACGCACCCATGCCCATACTGTGGGAGCATCTAGGGGTTTGATGGTCTAAAACCTCAATGGGACCTAGGGACATGAGTGGTTGGGATGGCTCTTGGGAGTGATGTTGCTGATGTGGAAGGTCTATGTGATGTGTTTCCATCGATTCCAATTCCTTAAGGTCACCTAGGAGGTTGAATCAAATAATAGTAACTCTTCGTCGCATGTTTACCCTGGTTGGTCAATTACTTAGGTAAATGTGGGATGAGGGTGTTATAGAGTGGTATCAGAGCATGGTTCACCCCTTGGACTGGATGGGTGTTGTGTTGGTCATGGACTCAAGTCAGTTGCACAAGTGTTAATCATCCTTGTCGTCTATGTGTCTGTTTCATATGCATGGTGTTATTCATGGTTATAGTGATATCGCCATGTGAAAGAGTATGTTGTTGTTGTGAAGTGTGTCATCATGAGTGTATGATTGGTTATGCATTGTTATGTGTGTGTCAATGCTTACATGTTGTCAAATTTTCATTGGTAAGGTTATTTTTGTCATGCATGAGGTCATTGTATGTGTAGTTGATATGGTCATGCATTGATGACTGGACTCTAGCTAGAAATGTTTATTTGTTGATACACCTATTTGTGATATGTTTATATGTTTTTATGATTATGTCTATACACGTATTACATTGATTTGGATGACCTTGCAGATGAGGTATCCTCCCAAAATTATGCTAATGTAGGTTGGTTTATTGTGATTTTTTTTAGCTGACATAGTATGCTTTGCAGGAAAGAGATCATTAGCAAGATGGTATACTACAAATATTCTCCTTATGAATCATATGAGCAGCATGGTGTTGGGCACTCTTCTGACTTAGCAGAAACACTGGGAAGTTTGAAGGAATATATAAAGAGTTACAAGGTAGCTAATGACATAATCATAAAGGAAAAAGAGAAATAAGCATGGGTTAATGCAATACTCCTTCAGAGCTTGACAGAATTGTAGCGAAAAAGGCCACTTCGGATCATCCATGGGAAGGAGGATAGAACTAATGGGAAATGTTTTATTAGGTCTCCTGGTGGACACGGGTTAGATAGAGATGACATGATTAGAGATGGAATACTGGTGAATACCCCAGATAAGAGAGGTTATGGACATAGGTACTACTCTAATTCTGGTTAAGATAGGCACTATGATCGTCATTGTTATCATCCTTATAGGAGGAGTGATAAGGGATACTTTCCGGATGAGTTTAAGAAAGAAAATCCACCTAATTTTGATGGAGACTTGAAGAAACCAGAAGATGTAGAGGATTGGATACTTGGGATGAACATTCTTTGAGTTGCATGATTACACAGATAATATGAAGGCCATAATTGCTATATTTATCCTGAAAGGTAAAGCATACATTTGGTGGGAAGATGTGAAGTATGTCAGATACATGAAGACAAATGACTTGATTTTGCATGAGTTCAAGAGCATTTTTAGGAAGAAGTACTTGTCAGAAAGGTACTACGACACTAAGGCTAAATAATTATATGAGCTAAATATGGGATCGATGACAGATGAGGTGTATACCACCAAATTCCTAGAGCTATTGAGGTATGTATTGTAACTTAAAGATGAGAATGCTAAAGTTAAACGATTTTTCATTGACTTTTCATCAGCATTTAGAGATCGGATTGAGTATGATGAGCGTCGGACACTTGAGGAATTTATTGGGAAATTGAAGCATTGCTATGAACAATCAAAGCATAAGCCTTGAATCACAACAATGATGGAAAGGGAAAGATAAAGGTAAAGGTAAATGGTAGCCAAAAATAATAAGGCCTCGAAATGCAAAAGAGAAAGAAAATGTGGCACCACAATAGAAGTTTAATGCAGCCCGACAGAGACATGGATCACATCAACAACATTGAGGTGATGGTACAGGATGGTTGGAGTGTTGTACATGCGGTAAGGAAAACCTTAGGAGAGATTGTCCATGGAATTATAATGGTAGACCTCAGATATATAATGCATAATAGGCACATATTGTTGGGGATGTTGGGCAAAGCATTCCTTGTATTTATACAGTTTGGGACAACAAGCAGGAAGATCACCAGGAATCTATCATTGAGATGGATGATAGGATTTTTGATCAATTTATTTCTATTTTGATTGACTCTAGATCTAATTATAGCTATGTTAGTTCTAATTTGGTGGATAAGTGTGGTTTGAATAAATAAGTGCATGCATATTCTTGGTTATTGAATTTGAATACAGGTACAAATAAAAGAGTTCATCATTGGGTAAGATCTTGTGCATTTGAATTGAATGGCATGTCTATAGCAGCACACTTGAACATATTTCTATTGGGATCATATAGTATGATATTATGTATGGACTGGTTATACCTTCATAGGACCAAGTTGGATTGTTATGACAAATCCATTGAGTTATTGGATGAAAATAGGGAACCAAGAGTCCTACAGGGAAAGAAGAAAGCCACGTCAGTTAGGATGGTGAAACCTATGCATACCAATAATAGTCACAAGAAGGGGTGTTTGTTATTTGCAGTACATATTTATAATGAAAAAGGTAAGGAAGTTGAGGATGTAGATGTTTTGAGCAGCGACCTAGTTCTACAATAGTTTCAGGATGTATTTCCTATAGATATTTAGAGTTTCCACCTCACAGAGAAGTAGAATTTTCTATTGAGTTGGTACCAGGGGCATGCATCTCCAGCTTCAAAATCACCTTACAATATGAGCACACCTAAGTTTGTAGGGTTAAATTTATAGCTAGAGGAGATTCTTGAAAAAGGATACATTAGGCCAATTGTATCGCCATGGGGTGCACTGGTATTGTTTGTAAAGAAGAAGGATGGTACTCTCAGATTGTGCATTGACTATAGAAAATTGAACAAAGTGATCATCAAGAATTGTTATCCATTACAGAGGATTGATGACTTGTTTGATCAGTTGAAGGGAGAAACAGTGTTCTCGAAGGTTGATCTAAGATTCGAATATCATCAGGTACGCATTAAGGAAGAGGACATTTACAAGACAACTTTTCAAACTAGGTATGGGCATTATGAGTTTTCTGTAGTTCCATTCAGTCTGACTTCGAGATGGTTGGCCGTGAACAGTGAGTTTGAATTTGATAGGGATGGCCATGATCAGTGAGTTTGACTTCAAGATTAGGTACATCAAAGGAAAGGAGAATAGGGTCAAATATGCTCTTAGCAGGAAGATAAAGGTAAATCACATAGCAGTTATGAGCTCCTATGGGACAGATTTACAGGATAGGATCTTGCAAGCAGGTCAGAAGGATGATAGGTATATTGAGATTGTGCACATGTTGTAGTAGAGTACAGGGACATGTACAGGTATTGGTAGAGGTAGTGGTACAGGTGCAGGTAGTGCAACAGGTATAGGTACATGTAGTGGTAGAGGTGCAGGTAGTGAAACAGGTACAGGTAGTGGTATAGGTGCAGGTAGTGCAACAGGTATAGGTACAGGTGCAGGTAGTGGTATATTTATAGGTATAGGTAGTGGTACAAGTACAAGTACAGGTGTAGGTGTCACGGTAGATGGATTGGTCAGGTTTAGGGACAGGATATATGTGCCATACAATATTCATCTCAAGAAGGTGATCTTGAGGTAGTTTCATGCGAAACCGTATTCAGGTCACCTAGGCTACCAGAATGCAATGAAGAGGTGTTATTATTGGCCAAATATGAAGAAGGATGTTGAAGAGTTTATAGCTAGGTGTTTGGATTGTAAGCAGGTGAAGGTAGAGTGCAGTCATCCAGGTGGATTGCTACATCCCATTGTGATTCCAAAGTGGAAATGGGTGGTCACTTCCATGGAATTTATCACATTTTTGTCGAGGACACTGATACAACACAATTCTATCATGGATTTTGTGGAAAGGTTGAAAAATGTTTCACACTTCATTCCAGTGGAGACTACATATTTAGTTAGCAATGTGGCACAGGTGTTCATCAGATATGTGGTCATATTTCATGGTGTTCCAAAGAGGATTGTGTCATATAGGGATGCAAAATTCACTTCCAAGTTTTGGAATGAGTTATTTGCAAGATTAGGTACAGAGTTGGCCTTCAGTACAACTTATCATCCACAAACAGATGGAAATACTGAGAGGGTCAACAAGATCTTGGAAGACATGTTGAGGATGTATGTGATATATCAGCAGCGGAAGTGGGAAGAGTAAATTCCACTGGTAGAGTTTGCCTTCAACAACGGGTATCAGGAATCCTTGAAGATGATTATATTTGAGGCATTGTATGGGCATAATTGTAATATTCCCATCAATTGGAGTGATCCAGGGAATAGGGTATTTATTGGACCAAACATGTTAGAATAAATGGAACATGAAATCCTGGTAATCAAGAAGAATCTGAAAGAAACACAGGATAGGAAGAAGAGTTATGTCGACTAGAATAGGTTGTTTAATGATTTTCAGGTTTGGAAACAAGTGTAATTTCATATCAAGGCGAAGAAGAACTCATTGTGATTTGGATCATGTGCCAAGTTGGCACCTTTGTTTTTTTCACCTTTCAAGATTCTTGAGAGGATTAGATCAGTATCCTATCGAATTGAACTGCCTTCCATGGTGAGAGTCCATGATGTTTTTCATGTGTCATTGCTTAAGAATTATGTTAAAGATGTTGATCATGTGATTGATTGGTCTTTATTGCAGGTGGAACCAGATGGATAATTCCAGCTTGAACCTCAGTGTATATTACATATAAAGGTGCTCATGCTCTAGAACCAAGAAATCGAGCATGTTAAAGTGAAATGGAAGCACTTTGGTCCCGCTGAAGCTACATGAGAGATGTCAGATCATATGTGGGCTATGTATCCTTCTTTTTTTTCCAGTTGAAGCAAATCAATTTTGGTATGATGTTTGGTATATATTTTGGCACATGTTTTGGTGTGATGTTTTGATATATGTACATAATGTATATGGATGTAAATACCACCATGAGCTATCTTATAAAGCTCCAATAAAAGGTATGGGTGTCATGTCATTATAGTTGACATGTTGTTATGTTGTCATGTTGTTTTGCTTTTCAATAAGGTGATCATTGTAAATAATGCATAGAGCTATGTTACAAAGCTCCATGAGTAGTATGTTTTTCTTTCTAGCAGTTTTGCTGAGGTATATGTGTGTTTGAACAATGGGGATGATGTCCCCCCAAGTGGGAGGGTTCTATAACATCCCTGGTGAAAATTCCATGTAATAAAATTTAATAAAGGAAAAATAATAACCACAGTTGATGGGACAGTTATTCCAAGCTGAATATTGGGAAAAACATCCTCGTGAGGGTGTTCATTGGTTTATTATGGCTAAGGAAATTGGAAAAGGAAATGGAAAAGGCTTTGGAAAGGAAAAATGGAATTTGTGGTACATTTATTTATGAAAATAATGGAAAATATAAGAAAAGTAAGGTGAAAGGTCATAGGTTGCATGTGAGGAGGAAAATGAAGGAAAATAATGGAAAATGAAGAGAATAGAGGCCTAACTGATAAAAAAAATTCTGAGGATCAGTTGGTAACTTTTTTCATTTCAATTTTGGAGCTCTCTCATTATTCTCTCTGTCTCTCTCACTCTTGAACATTTAGAGTTTTATTGGAGCATTTTTGCATTAGATCAAGAAAGGAAAAGCAGGAAAGAGGAAGGAAGGAGCAAGAAAGGTGGTTTGGACTTATGTAGGAACATAATAAAATAAAAAAATACACATAAACACAGAGATGCAGTATAAATAATACTTCATTTCATTAATATCACATAAGTGAAATATGCTTATAGACATAATGGAAATAAACTAGCTAGGGCATTGGTATCTTATCTATGAGAAGAGATGTGGCGGATACAGACCTCTTATTTGAGTTACAATGAGGCTCAATGGCCTATTTATTATTGAGAAATAATATAAAACCATAAAAATTCAAAAACCTAACCCTAGGATATGAAACACCAAAATATGGGCCCCGTTGGGGTAAATTGGTACTTCAATTTCTTGGGGTCGTAACTTTGGCATATGATCTTTGTTTAAAGCACACGATACCTCGTTAGAAAGATTTATCCAAGGAAAAAAACTAATAATAGTGAATTCCAAGTTGAATAAAAATCTTTGCAGATGGTTATTTTCCAAAAAAAAATCATTTAGGGACTCAAAACGGCTTTGGAAGTTTAGGACATGAAAAACTGCCAAAACTAGTAAATTGTGCTAAAATTAAGGAAACTGAAAAAATAAAAGAAATAATGGTGGGGGTCCAAGTGGAAAAGGTGGGTGGACAAAAATATCCACCTGGATAATTCCTCCCCCCTTAGGAATGAATGATCCCCATTGCATTGAATTCCTCCATGAGATGAGGAAACTTCTGCTGAACTTGGTCCCTTGTGAGCCACTTGCCCTGGTGAAGGAGTTGGCCTGCTTTGAAAACTTGATATAGCTGGATCCTTTTCTATCGGGTGTTCTTGATCTATGTTTCCATGATTCGATCAGTTGTGTATTGTTCCATGCAGTTTTGGTTTAAATCTGTTGGTGTGAGTTGTTCTGCAATGTCAGATGTGTCCAACAATGGTGGAAAGTAGGGCCAAAGGCAATCCACATTGAACACTGGGTGTAAACCAAGGAATGGTGGAATACTGAGCTCAAAGGAATTTTCCCCTACTGACTTGGTGATGGTGTATGGCCCATATTGAAGCAGGAAAAGCATGCAATGGGGTCTAGGGAGGTTCTCCTTCTACAAATGTAGCCACACTTTGTCACTCACCTGGAAGTTGTGTGGCAGCCAATGTTGATCATGTCACTGCTTGTACTTAGAATTAGCTCTATCTAATATGTCATGAAATTGTTGGAAAATGTGTTGAATTTTCTCAATAAATTTGTGAACCTTTTCAGCTTTAGACTGGACATGAGCCGAATCGTCATGATTATCCACAAATGGCATGGCTACGTCAATGGGATGTAGTGGCTGGAATCCCAATCCCACCTGAAAGGATTTGTGGTTGGTTGAGATGTGGAAAGCCCAGTTATATTTTGTTGTACATAGGGGAGGCTCTCATCCCATATGTGTGGATACTTTGAGTTTTACATGTGCAGAATGTGTTTGATCATCTTGTTGACGATCTTTGTTTGGCCATTAGTTTGGGATGGAAAGTTGTGGAATTGGTGAGCTTGGTGTCCAGCATTAACCAAAGGTTGGACCAAAATGTACTAAGGAACCTGTTGTCTCGATCTGAGATGAAAGATTGTGGGATTCCAAATTTTACCCACATTTGTTCAACGAATATTTTAGCAGTGCATTTTGCTATGATATTCTTCTTGCAGGACGCCATAATTGCCATCTTTGAGAATATGGCGACAAACAAGAAAACACAGTCATTGCCATGCTTATTAGAAGGAAGACCCAACATGTAATCCATGGATATGGATTCCCAAGGTTGACTGGGGTAGGAAGCGGAGTATAGAGCCCTTGCTCCTTGATGGTCGGTTTGTAAATGGTGCAGGAAGTGCAGGATATGATGTACTTCCCAACATCATGTCGAAGGTTCGGCTAATATAAATACTTATGCAGTACTGCCACTATTTTCTTGACCCTGAAATTCCCAGCGAATTGACTGTAGTATGCTTCCCAAATCATCTTGGCATGCTCACTTGAAGGAACACAAAGGTGTCCTAGGTGACATAGCAGTGCATCGTGAAGGTGAAAATTTGGAACCTTCTTACCCTCCAAGACCGGCTTCTATGTGTGGTCGACTTTTGGATCACTCTTGTAGAGAAGTGGCCAATTAGAAGTATCATACCCACAAGAGTTGAGCATGGTGGTTATTGCCATGGTCGGTGGTTTTTTGAGGATCTCTGCAAGATTATTGGTGTTTCCCTTCTTATAATTGATGTTCAAATGAAACTATTGCAGTTATGTGGACCACTTCTTATCGTGATCGTTTTGCAACTTCCCTTGTGTCTGTATGAACTGCAGGGGTCGGTGTTCTGTGTGGAAGACCATTTCCTTCCCCAAAATGTAATTTTTCCATTGTCGGCAAGTCTGCATAATGGAATACATCTCTTTGTCATAATTGGGATACTTTTTGACTGTTTCCAACAGTGCCTCATTGTGATATGCCACTAGATGCTCCTTTTGAGTAAGAACTGCCCCAATAGCATAGTCAAAGGAATTTGTCTCGATCTTAAATGGTTGTTGCAAGTTTGGTAATGTGAGCACTGGGGTAGAGTAGAGGCACTTTTTCAACTCTACGAATTCCTTTTGTTGAGATTCAGACCAAAATAATTTTGCTTTCGCTCCTCGCTTGGTGACTTGACTCAAGGGCCAAGTGCTATGAAAGAATCCCATCACGAACCTGCAATAGAAATTGTTACGACCTAGAAAGTTGTACAACTTTGTTAGAGTAGTTAGGGCTAGCCAATATTGAATGACTTGGATCTTGGCTGGATCCACATGCACTCCCATATCACCAATAATGTATCCCAGATATTGAACCTAGGTCATGCAAAAAGTGCACTTCTCCAAATTGGCACACAACATGTGTGTTGTCGCAGTGTTTTGAGGACCTATCGTATGTGGTGGTGTTGCTCTTCCCAAGTCTGGTTGAATATCAGGATGTCATCCAAGTACACTAATACAAATTATTTGGTGAATGGCCTCAATATGTCTTCCATCAGCCTGATGAAGGTTGCAGGAGCATTCTTCAACCCGAAAGGCATGACCAACCATTCGAAAAGGCCCTACCTAGCTTTGAAGGCAATCTTCCACACATCGAGGGGTTTAATTGGTACCTAGTGATATGAATACTTCAAGTCGATCTTGCTGAAATATTTCCCCCCTTGATTTGGTCCATAAGTTCATCAATCCATGGGATCAAGTACCTATTCTGGACAGTGATCTTGTTCAATGCCCGATAGTCAATACAGAGTCTCCAAGTCCCATCCTTATTCTGCACCAACATGATCGGGCTCCCACAGGGCAATGGACTCAGCCAGATGTGAGCTTTTTGTAGCAGCTCTTAAATTTACTTGTTGATTTCATTGTTCTCCATAACAGAGCGCCAATAGATTGGTCTGTTGGGTAGCAACGCACATGGGGTCATATTGATGGGGTGCTTGACCTGAAAGTGCAGAGGCACCCCTACGGGTGAGGTGAATATTTCCCCGTACTCCTCCACGACCTTGTCCATATATTTTTTTGTGCAAAGGATCCCTGTATAGAGTTTGTGGCCATAGTATTCTTCTTTCCCTAAGGCAGGATTATCAGGAAAATAAATTCCCTGATTTTGGAATGATCTTACTACATTTTTTTGCAGTAACCAAAGATATGGGGGTAGGTGGTGCTACCTCCGGTATCCTGTACAACTTGTTGCCCAAAATAACAATAACAGTATGAGGTCGAACTCATACATAGCATTTCGCTTCCACAACTATGGTTGGCCTAATAATACATCACAAACATCAATAGGAGAAATTTCATAATACCTCATCCATGAAGGGCATGATGTTGTAGGGAAGATGGCATTTTTGGCTGACGCAGAGATCCTGTCCTTGGTGAAGCCACCTGAGGGTGTAAGGTTGCGTGTGTGATGTGGTCGGAAAGCCCAACTGCTTCACAACCTTTGCTGAAATGAGGTTCTTTTGGCTCCTGATGTCGACAATGAACTACAGCAGGGAACCATATTTTACCCACATCTCGGAATGGAAGAGGCACTCCCCCTCCTCTAGATCTTTTGTTTCCTCCTTCTGGATCTTTGTGGTGGAAAAAAAAGCATTGGGCTCCGCATCAATAATCTTCTTCCCTTTTTCATTCCCCTTGTCAGGTTCTAATTCAGAGTTGGAGCATGAATCCTATTCAGAAGCCTTCAGCTCGGCCATCAGTGACTGCTTGGCCCAACACTCACTAGTGTTGTTCGTGGATCTCTTATGGAACTCACACCACTTTCTCGTGTCCTTGTTAGGCTTTGTGGTGTTGTTCTTTGCTTGTGGCTTTGGTGGGTTATCCTAGGTTTCCCTGCCTTGGCTTTGTCATTTTTTCTACAATTTGGGGGCACCTTTCCCTTGCTTCTAATTCAAAAATAAAAAGTCTCGCTTCTTCTGTTTGAAATTTTGCTCAATCTTGGTAGCATACCGGTATGTTGCACCAAGTGAGGAAATTCTGAGGAACTCAATTTCCTCCTGAATGTATCTATGTAGAAAATTGTGGTACTTCAGCAACAAATGTTTCTCTGAATATTTGATACCCAATTTTTTGTGCCGGGTATGGAATAGATTCATCAGCTTATGCACATCTTGATCCCTTTCCCACCACAATATATTCCATTGTATGTACATGTCCTCATAACTCCCCAAGGGACAATATTTTTCCTTAATGGCATCTCGGAAATAATTCCAAGTGGGCGCAACCGAAAAAAAAGAGGGCTCCCTCTCATCCGTTAGCTCACAGTAGGTTTCCCACTAATCCTTTACATGGGGGGTAGCTTTGAGGACTGCAAAAGTAATATTTTCCCGATTGGAAAATTCATTAACCGAGAAATACCCTTCTAATAGATTCAACCATCTATATATGACATCTGCATATATTTTTCCCTCAAATATGGGAATGTCAAAGTTTTACTTGTACCTTGAAAGGAATTGCGCCTCCAGAGTGGTTGTTGGATGCATATGCACCACTGGTGGGCAATCGTTGAAGGATTTTGGAAAAGTTATCCATCATCGCGTTCATTTTTTTCTCGAGGGCCTCCTCCAGAAATAGTTTTATAGGATCTCCTACTCCATCATCTTTCTTTTCATCCCCCATGGGTGGCTGTTAGGGTTTGCGAGGTTGATCTTGCAAAGGTTCAACCAGATCAAGCCCTAACTCCTTATACCTCGACCTCGTTGGGGACATGCAAAGAAGGATCAAGAAAGAGTAGACCAATTTGATACCACTAATATGGACTTATGAAGGAATGAAATAAAATATATAAATACACATAAGGCAAAGATTCAACATAAATAAGACTTCATTTCATTAATGTCACATAACTGAAATATGCTTACAGACATAGTGGAAATAAACTAGCTAGGGCGTTGGTAGCTTATCTCTGAAAAGATATGTGGCAGCTACAAGCCTCTGAACTATGTTACAATGAGGCTCAAAGACCTATTTAAGATACAATGGAAAACCCTAAACATCCAAAAACCAAACCCTAGGAGATGAAACGCCAAACTATGGGCCTCGTTGGGGTTAATTGGTACATCAATTTTTGGGGTCATAACTTTGGCATCCGATCTCTGTTTAATGCACACGATACTCATTAGAAATATCTATCCGAGGAATACAATTACTGACAGAAAATGTCGATTTGAAGATGGCTCCAAAAGATTAGGACCCGAAAAACTACCAAAAATAGTAAATTGTGCTACAACTAAGGAAACTGAAAAAATGAAAGAAACAATGGTGGGGGTCCAAGTGTATTCCATGTGGTTATTTTATGTCATGACATGGGTTTTTCCAAGTGTGACATTTTTTTCAGCCTATCCTTTCCATTTTCGGATAGCCATGGTGTGATGGGGTTCTCATGTTTTCGTTGAGCTGGATTGTCAGATGGATTCGAAGCTGAGTGAGGTGGATCTCTGAAAGGAAAAACACATAACCTAGTGATCCATGAACCAGATTGTGGCTTATGGTAAATCCATTGGCCTGGTGACCCCTGAACTAGACTATGGGTTGCTGTAAAGACAAGTATTATGTTCCAAGGTGGGCCTAGGATTCATTGCAGGTGAATGGCGGGATATGCGATAAAGCCAATAGGTGGTTTCTCTCTCTCATACCTAGCAATATCGAGATGGGATGTATAATAAAGCCTAAAGAGTGGGTCTCGTTGTAGGGCATAGTGGGCCCTTATACCCTCATATACCCCCTATCTCCCAATTTTCCCTTTAAAATTTATATTATTAAAGTTTTATATTTCTTTAATAAAAACCCCTTTTCCCCCTTTCCAATTACAAAATTGCATCATAAATTATTTTAAAAAATATGCGATTTAATTGCTAACCACTTCCCCTCCATCTCCCGTAGAACTTTATAATAAAACCTTTATACTATAAACTCCCGCCGTTATAAACCACTTCCCCTTTTCCATGACCCCTTAAAATTTATAATAAAGTTTAAGTTATATATTATAAACCCCGCCGCTCTTCAATCGCAAATCGCAAATTTTATGTTCTGATCCGCCAATCGCACCATCCTCTAATCCTCCAATCGCACCATCCTCCGATCCGTTGATCGCACCATCCTCCGATGTAATAAATCGCAAGTCCCTCCTTCTGATCTCCCAATCGCATCTTTCCTTCCGATCACCTGATCGCACCCCTCCCTCTAATTACCCGATCCGCTCCTCCGATCGCAACAACCCCCGATTGATCTCCCCACCATCGATCTTCCCCGCCGATCGAACAGCCCACAACTAATTGGGCCATCGCAATCGACATTCCCCATATGTGTTGCACTCCGCTCCCCTCTGATGTTGCGATTGCGATTGACCCCGAGCCCACCATACAGTACTTCTACCCGTTCATATATAAAAGGCCTTGCCCTTTGTTAATTTGAACTTTGGTTATATTGATCACATATTAAGGGACCTACCCCAATCGCATCGGAGGTTTTATATATATCACTCCACCCATCTCCTGATTCCAATCCCCGATTGCGATTATAATCTCCGGTCCCACCATTTAAAACCCTCCGCCATTCATTACAAAACCCCTTTTTCCTTTGTAAAGGTTAAAAATTCATCTGTTTTGTTTATTACAAAAGGCCATGTTCCCAATCGCATCGGAACTTTCGTTTCTCCATTCAAATAATATCCTACCCGACTCTGATTCCGATTGCGATGGCGTCGTATTACAATGTGTTTACCTCTCTGCCCCGTCCATTGCGATTGCGATTATGACATGGGTCCCACCTCCTCTCCTTCCTTCCTATTCATTATTTTCCCTTCACTAAAGGAAAAGTTTTATTTCAAAGGCATGTTGTTCAAAAATTCAGTTTTCTTCAGAATTAGGAATAATGGAAGGCAAAACGACAGTCAAATGGCCGAGAGCTTATTAAAAAACAAATATTGTTACAGCAAGAAAAAAAATAGGAAATCTGTTCATCGGATTACCTATTTTATTTCATACAGCCTAACAGCAAAATCTCCGAGTAGTCAAATGCAATGTTGTCTCTTATTTTTAGGGGCAGACTGATGTGTTTCTTACTATGATTGTATTTCAGTTCTTCAGCTGTTAAAACAGCTCCCTTTTCTTGTGGATCTATGTTCCCACATTTCAGCCTATTTAATGTAATTGTAAATCATTTGTAAAGTAGTCTGAATAGTGAGTAACTCAGAAAGTAGGGGAAATAGTGTGGAAGAACATCTCTGCGCTACATTGTACAGTTTGACAGGAATTAATAAGAGATGCAGCTCTGATTTGTGGGATCCATGTGGTATGAGATTTAGCATTTGTTTTTCTCCTTTGTTTCATATGTGAAATGTTATGTGTTCCATTCATCCATAAATATTTCCTTTCGAATGCTTTCAAGACAGAAAGGTAGAATCCATTTTATATGCTCTACCTTGGGAAATCATTCATACTCTGTATTTTTCTTCTGTTTGAAAAGGATCCATTTATTGTACCCTTTTCAGCTCCGCACCAGTATTTCCATCCCATCCTCATTAAATTTTAATTGCTAAGTTTCCTACCTATCTTGCCCCATGAAATACCCTGTGTCCTGATTTAATTCCCAGTTTCAACTGTCCCTTTTATCCCACACATCCCTGAAATTCATTCATTCATTTTATTAAACTTTTTTCCCATCATTTTATCTAGCCTAATATCAGTCTAGTTATTGTGTTCCATTTAATATTCTTTCACAGAGAGAGCCCTCTCCTGTCCTTGTAGGGCTAGCTACAAGGCTGAGTGTGGTTTAGTTTGTTACCATGTTTTGCCTTTGCAGCCTAGGGTCCAATTCAGGTGCTAACATTCTCTGGCAACCATACTGGGGAATAGTTCAAGATTGTTTGTTTGTTAGTGTTATTTTTTTTATAAACTACAGACGGAGCCTGAAGTTATGCCAAGTAGCCTTCAAACTGCACATTGCTTTGCAAGTGCATAAGTAGATAAATGTTGCTTCAGTCAATCTCCGGTCTAGATTTATAAACATAACATCTGACTTGCAAGATTTGCCCCAGTACATCGAATAATTCTAGACTTTTGAAAGATGATGTTCATATTTTGCTAGGCTGCAAATAAAATTCTTGTAAAATAGACATTCGACCACACTGGCTTCAAGAAGATACACCAGGGCTAATCCAGATCCAAATCCTCCCCCTGTGTTTGAAAATCCGAACCTTATCCCAAGAATTGTTAGAAGACAAGAAGGATCATTAAGCTCCAGACCCGTCTTCAGATCCTATACTTGGCCCAGTGAATGGTTTTTTGTAGATGATATTTCCTTTGATGAGAATTTCAAGCTTTCTTTATTTAGGAATAAGTCTGAAAATGACATTGATGATACAGTTTTAGATCCTGACTTCCTTGTAGATATTGAAGTTCAGAGAGAAAATACCTCCATTGACGATTACATTTTGAATTCTCCTCAGTCCATCACTGTAACTAATATCCTTGAGCCTTCAGAATCATCAGGAACAGTATTTCCCCCTCCCAATTCATCAGCATTCCCATCAGTCAATTCCCAATTATCATCTCCTCCATTAACACCTCCCTCAAATCCTACAAATCCTGTCGTAAATCCACCCAGAGTTATGGCTGCCAGGTATGCACCTCTGGTCTTACCCCAAGTCCTCAATGATATGCCTGCTGACTATCAGAGTAAAATTCCAATCTTTGATGCCACTCAAATCATCACAGCTCAGCAACATGTTGATAAAATGAATGACTTTTTTGACTTGCATGAGGTAGAAGTAGAGAATGTAACGACAAGGTTGTTTGTTCAAAGTTTCAGAGGCGAAGTCAGAAAGTGGTTTAGAGCCCTACCACTAGGCACAATTCGCACTTTGCAGGAGTTGCACACTCAGTTCCTGGACCGCTGGGAAGTAAAAAAGAACCCACTCCAAATTTTGTCTGAGTATGAGAACATTAAAAGGAATGTGGGTGAAACCATGCAGGATTATTGTTTTAAGATTCAATGTTGTATACAATGCTATTCCAGCTAATTTGAAGCCTCGTGTGGGACTGGCATTGTTAAAATTTCCCGATGGATTTGATGCCGACATGGCATATCAGCTGCGTGAAAGAGATCCATCGTCACTTGAAGACATGCAGAAGATAGCGGTAAACGTTGAAGCTAATCTGCTGGCTAAAAGAGCAAGAGCCAGAGCCAAGAAAAGAGTCACAATAAAAGAGGAGGCCTCTACTTCAGACAGTAAAATGGACACTCTAATCAGAACAGTGGAAAAAATGGTTGATAGGTTAACCATTGCAGATAGACCTGAGCCTCAAATAATAAATCCCAATTTCATAGGGCAGTAGCCGCAATTCATAATTAAACAGAGAGAGCAAAGAACGTAGGACCAAATTACGCCACCACAGCAGCAGATTAAAACTCCTTTGCAGCAGAACTACATGCAAGGGATAGATTCAGATGACGATGATCCTGTGATTGAGGCTAATCACTTTTTCACAGCTGATGGTGCGCCCAATTTCCTTACAGAAGACGAAGAATACACAGTGGCGACTCCATACATTCAAAAAAACCAAAATTTCATTTTGGCCAATGATACAGTACTGGAGGAGGAGTCTGATGACTATCAGAGAGGGTATATGAATGCTCTATCGGCTCAGCAAAGGCAGTACTCTTTAAGGAACATAGAGGTTACAGTCAGCCCCATTCAAAAGAGAAAGGAATTCCAAATGAAAAACGATGCACAGAAGAAAGCTAAGGAGCCGGCTGATCCTTCCTCTAGCAAGGCACCTATAGTTACTAATACAACAAATGAAAAGAACCAGCAGAACACAGTAAAGGAGCCAACAGAGAAGAAAGACCCGCCCATTAAAGAGGTAGAGAAAGCTCCCTCCTTTAATCTAGAAAATGAGATTTCTAAGTTAAAAGTGTCTATGCCCCTCACAGAGTTGATAAATAATAGTGTGTATAAAACTCAGGTGTCCAAAGTCTTGCAAATAGATTCTGTCTCTGATATGGTCAATGTAGAAGATGACTACCCTGAACTTATTTTCGGTCCAGCCACAGAAGAATCTGAAGAAAATTAAGTCCCTCCTTTTTACTTGAGTCTTAGAGTACATGATTTTATCCTGCACAATGCTATGTTTGACTCCGGGGCCTCACATAATTTGATGCCCAAAGCTGTCATGGAGAAGCTAGGCCTTGACATCACTCGTAAATATCATGACTTGTATTCCTTCGACTCAAGTAGGGTCCACTGTATTGGTTTAATTAAATATTTGGTAGTGTCTTTAGATCAGATTCCAGCAAATAATGTCTTGATGGATGTAGTTGTTGCTGATGTCCCACCAAGGTTTAGAATGCTTATATCTAGGTCTTGGGGTGCAAAACTTAAGGGAACCATGCATCTTGACTTCTCTTATGCCACGATCCCTATATTTGGCCAGTTGAGGAAGTTATATAGAGAAAAGAAAATGAAATATATGATTACCAGCAAAGACAAGCCTGTAAATCATCCCATTAATGTTGTCCATACAGATTTAGAGTCTTTTGTCTTGTATTCTGATGGTGGTTTAAATGATGAGAATGTTAAGTTGGTACAAGTGGATGAAATACCTTAGATTTCAGAGAATTTCAGAGAGGTTCTCAAATAGGAAAAGGACAAAGCAGCAAACACTTCTGAACCTCCTGCCTGCCAGCAGCAAAGGGACAATGAATAGCCAGAAATCAGCCAAGGTAAAGAAGAGAAAGAAACAAATTTCCAGCAACTTCAAGAAGAAGAAGAAGGCCTGTGGAGTATGGATTTTGATGGAGCTGTTGGTAAGGATGGAGCTGGCATTGGAATATGGATTAGGAGCCCTGTTTTTCAACCTGAGAAGGTTCCGAGTAATGTTAGAGTTTGTGCCTATAAGTTAGCTTTTGATTGCTCTAACAATGAAGCAGAATATGAGGCTTTGATTGTAGGTCTCAAAATTTTGAAGAAGTTGAATGCAAAAAGGAATTCTGTGTATGGCGACTCCGAACTAATAATCAAACAGGTGAAGGGAGAGTATCAAGCAAAACATCCAAGATTGAGGGCATATAGAAATGCAGTCCTGGACATTTTGAAAACATTCCCAAAGTATACTTTGACAGCAGTGCCCTGGATGCAGAATCTGATTGCCGATTCCCTGGCCACTACTGCAAGTAACTTGAAGATTCTGATGAACTCCAACAATAAGTTTGAAATCTATGTCAAACATAGGCCTGCTGTTCCGGACAATTTAAGGTATTGGCAAGTATTTTGGGATGATAATGAGATTAATGCATTTTTGCAGGGTGATGGAAAATTCAAAGATACTCCAATAGAGGGTGAGTATGAGGTTGATGATCAGGATTTGGAAGCAAACCATATGGACATATTGCAGTTAAAGGATAATGCAATTCCTAGAGGTCTTATACCTCTAGAGGAGCTTTTTGATCAGGATGATGTCGCAAAGAAACCAAGCTTGGTGCCCACAGAGAAAGGAGTTGAAGATGTGAATATTGGAACAACTGATCAGCCCAAGTTTGTCAAATTATCAAAGGAATTATCCCCTAAGGTAAAGGAGAAGTATGTTAAATTGCTTTTTGAATTTTCTGATGTATTTGCATGGGGTTATTCAGATTTGAAAGTGTATGATAATAACATAATTTAGCATACAATTCCTATCAAGCTGGATCAGAAGCCTTTCAGACAGAAGCTGAGAAGAATCAATCCAAAGTTGTTGCCATCAATTGAAAAGGAGGTAAACAGGTTGTACAAAGCAGGAATCATAGTTCCTATTAGATTTTTTTATTGGATTTTTAATTTGGTCCCTGTGCGTAAAAAGACTGGAGAAATAAGACTGTGTATTGACTTTCGGAACTTGAATAAGGCATCCTTAAAGGATAATTACCCACTTCCGAAAATGGACCATATTCTGCAGAGAGTAGTTGGAGCATCTAGGATGTCACTACTTGATGGCTACTCAGGCTACAATCAGATCTTGGTGCATGAGAAGGACCAAGATAAAACTGCTTTCACAACACCCTGGGGAACCTTCTAGTATGCCAAGATACCCTTTGGACTGAAGAACGCTAGAGCCACCTTCCAGCGTGCAATGGGCATTGCTTTTGCAAATGAAAAAGCTATTTTTCTTGTTGTTTATTTGGATGATTTGACAGTGTTTTCAGGTTCAGATGATGAGCATTTGCACCATCTAAGAGTGGTTTTTCAGCGTTGCAGAAAGTTTGGGATTTCTCTCAATCCCAAAAAGAGCCTTTTTTCCATGGATGAGGGAAAATTGCTCGGGCATATCATCTCTAAATATGGCATCCGCATAGATCCAGCCAGAGTGGAGGCAATTCAGCTCATAGATCTTCCACGGAACAAGAAAGAGATTCAAGCCTTTAATGGTAAGATGAATTTTTTGCGCAGATTTATACCTAATCTGGCTGAGCATTTGAGAGAAATGACCAATATGTTGAAAAAAGACAGCATGGTTAAGTGGAGTGAAGAAGCTATTAAATCATTCAATCTGGTAAATTTTTCTTTGTCTAATGCCCCAGTTCTGATCAGTCCCGACTATACTCAATATTTTATTATATTTTCATTTTCATCCGAGCATACTATGGCTGTTGTTTTAATGCAAAAGAGAGATGAAGTAGAAAGGCCAATCGCCTTTTTCAGTAGGACTATTAGAGATGCCACTTTAAGATATAATATTATTGAAAAACAGGCATTGGCGCTTGTCAAGGCATTGAAAGATTTTAGGGTCTATATTCTACATTCACACAATATAGCATATGTCCCTAATGCAGCAGTCAAGGATGTGCTCATTCAAACTGATCCAGAAGGTTGAAGAGGCAAATGGATAGCAGCTATGTTGGAGTACGATCTGGATATCAAGCCTACGAAGTTGATCAAAGGCCAAGGGTTGGCGAAATTGATGGCCCAATCAAATCTGCGTGCTTTAGATATAAACCTCATTTCAGCAATGTCGGAAGAGGAAGATGAAGGTTTTCTGGTTCCTATTTCAGATATTTTTCTGCAGCCCCCTTGGTATTCAGATATTTTGTATGTTCTTCAGCATCTGTCACCTCCTCCAGGCATGTCTAAGAGTAAAGGTAGATCTTTGAAGCTTAAATCTGCAAAATATTACATTTTGAACAGTGCTCTGTTTTGGAAGGATCCGAGAGGCGTTTTGCTAAATTTCCTGGTTGAAGAAGAAGCTCAGAAGGTTATGCACGATTTTCATAAAGGTGGCTATGGTGGTCACTTGTTTTGGAAAACTACAGCGAACAAGGTATTGAAAGTTGAGTATTATTGGCCCACATTATTTTCTGATTTATATAAAACAGTGATGAATTGTCATGAATGTCAAATTTTCCAAGGGAAGAAGAAATTGCTTCCACTTCCTTTGAAACTTGTTTCAGTGAACGCGCCCTTTCAGCAGTGGAGGCTCAATTTTATAGGAGAAATTCATCCCGCGTCCTCATCACAGCATCGATGGATATTTACTGGGACAGATTACTTTATGAAATGGATCGAGGCCATCCCTGCCAGGCAAGCGACTAACACGGTGATTATTCAATTCCTGGAATCAAATATTTTACCCTGTTTTGGGTGCCCATGTAAAATTGTGACAGATAATGCAGTCGTGTTTAGATCAAAGAAAATGATCAATTTCTGTGATAAATACAACATCATGCTGGGCCATTCAACAGCGTATTATCCACAAGGCAACGGCCTAGCAGAGTCATCCAACAAGTCACTGATGAATATAATTAAGAAAATGTTGGAGGCAAACAAAAGAAATGGGCACTGGAAGCTTATCAACGCACTGTGGGCAGACAGAGTCAGTAGTAAAAAATCAATAGGTATGTCACCCTTTGAGCTGGTTTATGGTACTGATGTTGTCTTTCCTACTTCTCTTACGATTCGAATTATGAGATTATTACAAGAAGTTGGCAGTGAAGATGATGACAACCAGCGAAGAATCAACCAGATGATCCACCTTCAACAAACAAGAGAATAAGTGTCACAGAAAGCAATCCAGTTGTAGGAAAAGATTAAAAAGATCTATGACAGGAAGACTAAAGAAGAAAATTTTCAGTTGGATGATGTAGTGTTGAAATGGGATGCAAGAAATGAAGACAAAGGAAAGCACGGTAAATTTGACAATATTTGGAAGGGACCATACAAAATTACAGCATACAGGGGACAAAATGCCTTCTTGCTTTCATAAATGAATGGCCAGGATTGTCCTGGAGGAGCAGTAAATGGTAGGCTATTGAAGCACTACCATTGTTGAAGACATGGATCAAAATCTATCTCATCATCATTGTATATACCATTTTATTTTTCTAAAATCAGAGTTCAAAATGCACAGTCATTCAAAGTTTGGGGCCCGAGGTGAAGGCTATAAAACTTGGATGATATGTGTATGGTTTGGTTTTATTTCAGTTTTCAGTCTTAGTCTAGAGTTAGAGTCAGTTTGCATTTGTGTCAGTTCTCAACATTTTTGACTCCATGCCCAATGGATAAGGCTACTTGGTCTACGGTGTTCTTGGCACCTCCAAAGAGCTACCATCCCCATTGGAGCCAATGTTAGTGTCAGTCTAGTCATACTGCCATCAGTGATCAAAACTGCTCTTTTGCATTTTCATATTAGGTGTCTCATATCAAATAAATTTCACCATTCCGCTAGGTCATGGATTCATTGATGGTAGTAATTTTTATCAGTTGTCCCTCATCAGGTACTTGCTGATTTTCCTTTCTATGGTCTTTAGTCATTAGTCACTTTTATTCTCAAAATCATATTAGTAGGTCATAGGATGGGTCTCATTAGTTTCCAAGGTCTCACCATGGTCAAATTAATGAGTCAGATTTCAATAATATCAGCAAGGTCATGAGGAAGTCAACAAAGTCAGAAGTCACAACACCTGGAAGATCAAAAAGATATTTTATTCAGCTTGATGTAATTTTCACCTCAAAACCATGTTTTGAGGTGAAAACGTGATATTTTGCCTTTATTATCATTCATTATGTAATTCTATATCATCAGTCACAATTCAGAAGCTGCTATCTCCACAGAGTGATGTCCATGCCTTCAGAGAAATTTTCTGCAACATGTTTAGTGCCAAATCATCCTCCAAGAAGATCCATCAGAAAGAGCCCAGAAAGAGCTTTCCAACGGTATACTACACTCTCAAAACTAACTTCTGGATTGAAATTTATGCTCAAGTGAAGTAAAAGCCCTTATACCCTCATATACCCCCTATCTCCCAATTTTCCCTTTAAACTTTATATTATTAAAGTTTTATATTTATTTAATAAGAACCCCTTTTCCCCCTTTCCAATTACAAAATCGCATTATAAATTATTTTAAAAAATATGCGATTTAATTGCTAACCACTTCCCCTCCATCTCCCGTAGAACTTTATAATAAAACCATTATAATATAAAGTCCCACTGTTATAAACCACTTCCCCTTTTCCATGACCCCTTAAACTTTATAATAAAGTTCAAGTTATATATTATAAACCCCGCCGCTCTTCAATCGCAGATCGCAAATTTTATGTTCCGATCCGCCAATCGCACCATCCTCCAATCCGCTGACCGCACCATCCTCTAATCCGCTGATCGCACCATCCTCCGATGTGATAAATCGCAAGTCCATCCTTCTGATCTCCTGATCGCATCTTTCCTTCCGATCGCACCCCTCCCTCCGATTACCCGATCCGCTCCTCCGATCGCAACAACCCCCGATTGATCTCCCCACCGTCGATCTTCCCCGCCGATCGAACGGCCCACAGCTAATCGGGCCATCGCAATCGGCATGCCCAATATGTGTTGCACTCTGCTCCCCTTTGATGTTGAGATTGCGATTGACCCTGGGCCCACCATACAATACTTCCGCCCGTTCATATATAAAAGGCCTTGCCCTTTGTTAATTCGAACTTTGGTTATATTGATCACATATTAAGGGACCTCCCCCAATCGCATCGAAGGTTTTATATATATCACTCCGCCCATCTCCCGATTTTGATCCCCGATTTCGATTATAATCTCCGGTCCCACCATTTAAAACCCTCTACCATTCATTACAAAACCCCTTTTTCCTTTGTAAAGGTTAAAAATTCATTGGTTTTGTTTATTACAAAAGGCCATGTTCCCAATCGCATTGGAACTTTCGTTTCTCCGTTCAAATAATATCCTGCCCGACTCTGATTTTGATTGCAATGGCACCGTATTACAGTGTGTTTACCTCTCCGCCCGTCCATTGTGATTGCAATTATGACATGGGTCCCACCTCCTCTCCCTTCCTTCCTATTCATTATTTTCCCTTCACTAAAGGCGAAGTTTTATTTCAAAGGCATGTTGTTCAAAAAGCCAGTGTTCTTCATAATTGGGAATAATGGAAGGAAAAACGACAGTCAAATGGCCGAGAGCTTATTAAAAAACAAATATTGTTACAGCAAGCAGCAAAATAGGAAATCTGTTCATCGGATTACCTATTTTCTTTCATACAGCCTAACAGCAAAATCTCCGAGTAGTCAAACGCAATTCTGTCTCTTATTTTTAGGGGCAGATTGTTGTGTTTCTTACTATGATTGTATTTCAGTTCTTCAGCTGTTAAAACAGCTCCCTTTTCTTGTGGATCTACGTTCCCACATTTCAGCCTATTTAATGTAATTGTAAATCATTTGTAAAGCAGTCTGAATAGTGAGTAACTCAGAAAGTAGGGGAAATAGTGTGGAAGAACATCTCTGCGCTACATTGTACAGTTTGACAGGAATTAATAAGAGATGCAGCTCTGATTTGTGGGATCCATGTGGTATGAGATTTAGCATTTTTTTTCTCCTTTGTTTCATATGTGAAATTTTATGTGTTCCATTCATCCATAAATATTTCCTTTCGAATGCTTTCAAGACAGAAAGGTAGAATCCATTTTATATGCTCTACCTTGGGAAATCATTCATACTCTGTATTTTTCTTCTGTTTGAAAAGGATCCATTTATTGTGCCCTTTTCAGCTCCACACCAGTATTTCCATCCCATCCTCATTAAATTTTAATTGCTAAGTTTCCTGCCTATCTTGCCCCATGAAATACCCTGTGTCCTGATTTAATTCCCGGTTTCAACTGTCCCTTTTATCCCACACATCCCTGAAATTAATTCATTCATTTTATTAAACTTTTTTCCCATCATTTTATCTAGCCTAATATCAGTCCATTTATTGTGTTCCATTGAATATTCTTTCACGGAGAGAGCCCTCTCCTGTCCTTGTAGGGCTAGCTACAAGGCAGAGCGTGGTTTAGTTTGTTACCCTATTTTGCCTTTGCAGCCTGGGGTCCAATTTAGGTGCTAACAGGATCAATGGATCATTGTACTCTTGTTTGTTGAATCATTTGATGATGATATAAGAAGAATAATTTGCGAGGGTTTTCCCCATATTGGGTTTTTCCCTAGTCTCATATCAATCCATGTATCTATATCGGTGCATGTTTTTCTTCTTATGTTTCTTTATGTTCTGCTGCATAGATGATAATGATGTTATTGTTATTTATACATAGTTGCACATACTGATGGATAATAATGTAGATATGAATAATGATATAATTATATGGGGTCAACTTATCATGTTATTGAAGAAATGCAACTATAAAAGCAAAGAAAAATGTAGCCCTATGAATAATTAACATGGTCTCAGGGTTGTGCTGAAGAAAATCCATGGAGATCACCCCCACGGAGACACTTTTTGATGGAAGTAAGAAAAGGATGGTAGATACCTAAAAATAATTCTAGGGTATGAAGAAAACCCTAGGTAGTTAGTGCATAAGGGTTTGATGGTGAGGGTTTGAGATAAACCTTGATTTATGGTTTGATGTATGCAACCCTAGCATGATCTATATGCTCAAATGCTTGGGATTGATTTGATGAAGCCCTATATGACCTATTTGTTGAAAATATGATTGAAGGAAACAATGTTATGTGGTCTATATATGCCTCTTGAAATTTGGCTCAATAGGAAGAGGATCGCCTCTCATTAGAGATAAGTATTACTTGACTTACTTTACTCTTGTTTAGACTATTATGATTGTTTTTTTATCATTTCCTACACCTCCTACGTGTATATTTGAGTACCTGGATATTTCTAACCTCATTGATGAGATGTGATGAGTGTATCCCTCTTGAGGATATTTTGAAATATGGGAAAAATGGCTAGATCTGGAAGAGGTAAAGAGGAACCTGATGAAAAAGATGATAAGCAGCCTATGTGAAGGTGCATAGGTATTTTATACTACAAGGTATGCATGGTATATTGTTTTAATGTTATGTTTCAACTATAGCATTGGATGGCTAGGTAATCCCTATGGTATGTTGAGAATGTCTCCTTCACAACTGGCTTATGCATGCATATGAAATTGATTTATGTTTACGGTGATGAAATAGTGCACCCGGTATTGAATATTTGATCATGATGATCCTTTTTATTCTGCGAGAATACTTATTGTTGATATTGGATATAGTGGCACAACTTGATGTTTGGCTAACATCTATTGTTTTTGAGATCATGATTCTAACTCTAGCAAATGACACCCTTGATTCTTGATATGCATCATACATTTTGGTCGTTTATATAATTTTACCTTATTGATATGGTATTGATAATTCTTGTGATAAGCATGATAAAATCTCATGGAAAGAGAGATTGAAATCAGTTGGTTTATTGAATAACCTAACTTGATCTTATTGATCATGAAAAGCATGGTATTGATGACCATGATGATAGAGGTATATCTATGAGATTGATGTTCTAGATCTCTTACTACTTGTGGTCAGGTCTTGATGGCATGTGGTGAAACCGATGGATTGACTTGATAGAAAATGATATTATGTTCATGATATTTGAAGTATCATGTCTCAAATTTCCACTTCCCTATCATGGAAATCTAGCCCTCGATGAAAGGTTGATGTCATGTTGTGATAGCTAAACATGATGGATATATGTTTGATTTTATGATCTAATAGATTGGCACTCACATGACTCTATTAAAGATAGGTTGATGACATGAATGAAGTGTATTCTCGTCCAGAGGGAGAATCTCTCTCCTAAAAGATTCTTACTCATATTTCCAGTAAATGTTTTATTGAGATATGATTTATGGGTATCTGACATTGTTGATCTACAAAAGAGTTTTTGAGCCTCACTCACATAAAGAAAGGCACATAGATGCGACTATGCCAAATAGATACACAATTAAATTTTTGTACACGAAATCAGTTTGTACTATGAATCAAGGGATATCTGACGTGTCCTGCCATTGTAATTTGATTTCTGAAGTTTCCGAGTTAAATTGTTGATCAGAATAAATAAATGATTGGGCATGAAATCATATGGTCACCTCGAAGATGTCAGTTTTGCAGATATGTTGCAGATATTAGTAATATATGACAATAGGAAAAGTTCGTATGTTTTAATCAAACTTGTGTTTGCAGGTGACTCAGACATTCATATGAATATGTCATTATGTTTGAAGTATGTTCTACATGTTTTTGCTTATTGATATAGATGAGTTGTGTTTGAAACTTTGACATGATGTTTTAGATCTTTGACTCAATGATTGAGATATGCATAGAATTATAGATCTTACCATGATTTCACATTTGGATTTGACATGATTTGATCTGGAAATTGTTGATTTTCCCTGATGATAATGCTATGTTGGCATAGTGACCTTCGGTGTCTTATGTGAATATTCAGAATTATGTTTTTGTATTGGCCTCCTTATTCCTATCACAATGCTCATTGTGACTTAGTTTGAAGAACATGCATGACTTAACCTAGATGTATGCACTTTCATCTAGTGAAGTAAATGGCCTGTAATGGCATGTTAGACGATAGACGTGATGGCTTGACTATAAATGAATTTAAGAATTGATATGATCTCTACCCGTCACCTAGTTGAAAGAATTGATACTATGAAAACAATGTCTTTGATAATAGTTCTTGTCTAATTTTTTTGATACAACGTTGATTTATGTAAGGTTGGTTATGTTGGCTTGGTAAGGCATTATGCTTGTAGAGAGTGTTGTGTGATGCAAGCTCCCTGATTTGACTGTTATGTGATGAAGTCGGGATGATGAGTTCCAAGGTATGGCCTCTACTTTGATTATGAATTTGGTTTTACATATTGATGGTCTACGCTTCACAGGTGATGAGCCTCTGACGAACTAAGTGAGAGGGAGATGGATTCTAAATCTCGAAATTATGTATCATGGCATGATGAATCGATTTCTGGAATTTGGGAAAGAAATCCCATGTTGTGAAACTGTTGAAAAATGTATTTGTGTAATGTAAATGTAAATCCTTGGACATTCTGATCTAAAGTTCAAATGTTTTTGAAATTTTCATGCAATCTGAAAACTTATTGAAGCATTGATGTTCTGTTTTGAACACCCATATATATATGATGTGTATAGAACATGATTAAATTTATTATTGAGTTGCTTCATTAAGAATTTCCACCAAACATATTTTTGAAATATTTTCATGAAACATTATAATTTTGAAGGTTGAGATATTTCTCCCATGATATGCAGTTGCATGAATGAACTGATGATGTTTTGGATTAGTATTGATGATAAAATTTGGATGTTTTCTTAATATGAGATCTTCCATGATGTCTTGGATGAGAGGTCCATAACACAACGAAGAACATGTACAATATTTCTGTTAGCATGGCCAGTTGTGAGGCAGGATGAAGAAGCTCCTTAGAGAGTTGTTTGAGTATGATCTGGATATGACATGGATACATTGTGATGACAGAGAATCCCATATATATACATATTTTGGATAGATATTATTACATTGAGGCAGTGTAGTTATTTGAGACAAGCTTAGGCTTGTGATTGACACCTCCTTGAGAGGGAGAATGATTATGGTATCCATTTGTGATTGACACCTCCTTGAGGGAGGATGATTATGGTATCTTATTATTATTTACATGATTATGTATGTTCTAACATAACATTTGATTAGATTTCCTGTATGATAAGGAACCAATTTCTATTGAGACAAGAAGATAACAGATATGAGTATGATGAGAGCAACGCTGATCGAGGACACTGAGAAAACTCTTCCTCTCTGTTTTATCTCCCAAGATGAGGAATTGAGATGGAAGGCTCCTAGGGTTGAGGGAATTGTGGATAATAGGGTATGACCCCTATCTTTTACCCATAGGGTTAGAAATTCTACTCCCTTATCTTCATAGGGTCGAATATTGTTGCTCCCCTTATTGTTATTTGCATGGTATACCCAAGTGGACATCATACCCAAAAGTAGGGCTTGTTGGGAATATAGCTCCTTGTTTGTCCAACGAGTTGAGGTTTTACTTGGGATTTACAAACAAAGTCGATTATGATGCAGGTGTTCTACCACATGACTATTTAGGGTCATTGATAGGAATATCAATAGGAAATAGGATGGGTTGAGATAACCCTTAGTTATTTTGGGTTGAGATTGAGCTCCCCAATGTGATTACAGGGTTGATATGGGCTCCTCTACATGGATGGATATCCTACTTATACATATGGGGTTATAGAGGTATATCTACCCCATGAGATTCTGAGTTGATATGTTCTCCCCAATGAGGTTACACTTTGAGGCATGCTCCGTGAGGATATGATTGATGATGATATTCTGGGTAGTAGCCTGCTGACATATATTTTGAATGATATCCTGATGGATGAAGGGTGGTAGCCTAAGCTACCCTGCAGTGACAAATTATTATTATTATAGATTCGAGAATGTTCAGCATACGAGCAAGAAAAATTAAGAGATAAGAAGGAATAAGCTTGTGAAGCACACTGAATATTTGTAATGATAATGGTTCACAGCATGATGAATACATGATATAGATTATCAATGACGATACATGTTGATGCATGAAGATACCAGAAAAGAATATCAATCAATGAACAGATATTTGCATGTGGAATTCTCCTTGGTTAAGAGGGAGTGCTTTACACAAATGTAGTCAAATTCCCCATAGTGGGGTTTTCCCTGGTCTTGGACCAATCCTGGTGTCTATATGTGTGCATGTTTTTCTTCTTATGTTTATTTATGTTCTGTTGCATAGATGATGATTATGTTATTCTTATTTATACATAGTTTCACATGGTGATGGATAATATTGTAGATCTGAATAATGATATAATTATATGGGGTGAACTTATCATGTTATTGAAGAAATGAAACTACCAAATCAAATAACAATGTAGCCCTATGAAAAATTAGCAATTGGATGAAGAGAGATTTGGCTCAGCCAATCTATGGTCGGGTGGAACGTGGTAGTTCCATCCCTGGATGGTTTTTGCATTCATTAATAAGAGGTTCTTTCTTTGACATCTTATGTGTAAATTTACCGGTTTATACATGGATTCTATGGCTGATGTATCCTTGATATTTTTTTTGTTATTATGTTGGTTATAAGAATGTATTATGACAGTGATGATGTATGGATCTCCTCATGTTTTGATTTGTAAATGAATGAAAAATGTATCTATGATATAATATATGATAATGAAACTAATGATATAAGGGAACAATTCTTATTTGTGATTCTCAAATAAGTATGAGACCCCTATGCTCAAATCTATTATTTAAACTTGTAGATTACATATTTGTGACGTGTTTGAATAAATTATTTTCATGACTAGTAGGGGTCCAGTCTAGGACTTGTCAATGTTTTTGCAAATGTATCATTGTTTCACTGTTATAATTCATTTCTAAGTTTGTTATTGAGTTCAGGGAAGTGACCTAGGCTTTGGGCCTGAAAAAATGGCTCAAATCTCTGGGAAATTGGCATAGGTCTGAGGAAAAAAGTATTTTCATGCATACATGCCCATGTTGTGGGAGCATCCAGAACCTCCATTACGCACCCATGCCCATATTGTGGGAGTGTTTGGGGGTTTGATGGTCTAAAACCTCAATGGGACCCAGGGGTTGGTTACCTGAGTGCTTGGGATGGCTCCTAGGAGTTATCTTGTTGATGTGAAAAGTTTGTGTGATTTTTTTTATGTTGATTCCTCTTCCTTAATGTCACCTATGAGGTTGAATCCGATCATAGTAAATATTTGTCGCATGTTTACCCTGGTTGGCCGGTTACTTGGGTAGATGTGGGATGAGGGTGTTACAGTGAGATTTTCCTTTCACAAGGGAAATATATCATGAAAATGTTGGAAATATTTGGAATGACAGAATTCAAGTCACTACCCACACCGATGGAAACGAACTTCAATAAGTTATGTGGAGAAGTTGCAGGACTCAATTTGGGGAATCAATCAGAGTATAAATAGTTGATTGGGGTTTTGATGTTCCTAGTGAACACTCAACAATACATATGCTATGCAGTGACTACAATGATTCAATTCATGAACGAGCCTCTTCATGCACATTGGGTCGCTTCCATTCACATTATGAGATATTTGCAAGGATCAATCACACTTTCTTTGAGATATTTTGTCGAATATGTTCGACTTCATGGATACACTGATGTTGAATGGGAAGGAAGTTTTATCAACAAGAAGAGTACATATGGATGTTGTTTTAGCCTTGGATCTGTCATGATATCTTGGATGAGAAAGAATCATAATTTTGTATCATTGAGTATCGTCGAGGCATAGTGTAGAAAATCCACATAGATTAAACTATACTTGTAATATGCTAAAACAAAATACTTGAATCTACTCTAAAAATTGTGGAAACCGATTACAATTGCACAATCACATGAACAAGAAAGAGAAATAACTTCAATCACACAACACAAATAATTATATGGGGAAAAACCTTGGCTAAAGGCCCCGCTAACTTTATATGCATTAATTCAAGAATATGAAAAAATAAAATGATTCTCTCATGCTTGAGAGTTCTCTGCACTATCTCTGACTGTCTCCCTCTGATCCAAGCAATTTTGGTCCAATACTTAACCAATTTCTTATCTTTGTATCCTCATCCTTGCTTGCGCAATCCCTAGGGAAATTGAGCCCCTATTAATTAGGAAATTATCAATTATTTATTATGTAATACATCCAAGGAATCATGTTGACCTCATGCATGAACTATACCATTTTCTAATTATACAATTGATAGTATATTTCCCTTTAACTCCAATTTCATTTGGGTATTCCTCAGAACTGACATGCAACAACTATTTATAGTGAATATTCATTTATCCGATTTATCACTGCATGTGAATTAAATTAGATTTAATTCACTGGACCTCTCACTAGATCTACCATCAGTTATAACTAGTTACACTAATTTCAACTCAAATAATTAAGTTAAATAATTACAACTCAAAATAAATTGTAACTCGAACCCCTAAAATTCAGATATAACTCTACATGCCTCTAGTTTGACTCTCAAATCGAATTGACTAAGCTAAATAAGTATTCCTAACTCATTTAACTCGTACAAGTTGTCATGTGATTTGGAATTACTATTTCCTTCTAATTTAATTAATGGATAATTAAACTAGAAGCATATTCTTGTTACCAATTTCAACACTCCCTCTCAACAAGAAAGGGATTATTTTCTACCCCAATCCTACCTCTATGGAACTCGAATTTTCCTCTTGACAATGCCTTCGTCAAGATGTTTACATCTTGATCCTTCATGGGAATGTACTCTAATGACATAATACTCCTCTGCACAGAATCTCTGAGATGGTGAAACTGAATATCAATATGCTTGGATCTGTCATGAAAAACTGGATTAACCGAGATTTTGATGCAACTCTGGTTATCACAATAAATCATCACCGGATACATCTATCAACCAAACAAACCAAAATGATCTTCCTCATACATATGGCCTCACATGCTGCTTGACTAGAAGCCATGTACTTTTCCTCTATTGAAATGAGTGCAACTAATCTTTGCTTCCTGTTGTACTAGGAAACTGATGCTGACCCAATGCTGAAGATGCCCCCTGATATTCTATTCCTATCAGATGGAGTCCCTACGCAATATGCATTTGTGAAGCCTTTAATCTTCACTCCATTTGTCCTCCTATACCATAGACCAAACTTTGTAGTGCCTCTGAGGTATCTCAATAAATGTGTGCCTACCTTCCAAAAGATCTTGGTAGGCTTAACCATAACTTGACTAAGATGGTTAAATTCTTAGCATATGTTTGGTCATGTATTCACCAAAAACATGAGTGAACCCACAAGCTTCATGTAGATGGTAGCATCTAATACTTTGTCGAAGTAGCATCCTCCTTCCTCCAGATTCCTGCTAGAGGAGTCCCCATGGGTTTGTTGCCCTCCATGTGGAACTTCTTCATAATCGTGTTGGAATACTTTCCCTGAGATACAAATAGTTTCCCATCTCTTTGCCAAATTTTCAATCCTAGGAAATAGTGCAAGAGCCCCATATCCTTCATCTAAAATTCTCTTTCAAGATCCTCTTTGCAAGACTTAATGAACTTCTCACCACCTATCAATATCAAATCATTGACATAAAGTACAATGATAAAAAATTTACCTTCTACCATAATATAGTAAAGGTTCGCATCTACTTCACCCTTGGTGAAGCCTAACCTGGTGAAGTAGTTATAGATCCTGGTGTAACAAGCACAAGGTGCTTATTTCAGTCCATACAATGATCTCTCTAGTCTTCACACATGTGACCCTCTGTCAAAGGTCTCAAAACCTTACGGCTACTCAATGTACACCTCTTCCTAAATAACTTTGTTAAGGAAGGTTGTCTTTACATCCATCTGATGTATTTTCCATCCCATTTGTGCTAAAATTAAAAGGATGGGTATGATTTACAAGTACCTTAAGACTAGTGCAAAAGACTCCTTGTAATAAATCCCCTCCACCCGAGAGAACCCTTAGGCCACAAATATAGCCTTGTTTTTCTCAACACTCCCATTTGTTGCCTCCTTCATCTTATAGATCCACCTGGATCCTAAAACTGACTTCCCCTTCGGTTTTGGGAAATTTTCCCATGCACTATTTCTGATAATGGAGTCATACTCCTCAACCATGGCATCAACGCAAACTAGTTTTTGAATTACTTCCTCGAAAGAGGATGGCTTTATCTCTACACACTCGCACATAAGCTCCATGTACCTAGTGTACTGCTATGGAGACCTTCTCTTCCTACGTTGTGATGTGGGTGCTCCCACATTCTCTCTAGCATCAATCACCAACCTGTTAGCCTCTCTGGTGCAATTTCTTCTGCCTCGGGATGTCTCTACATGAGTGGGTCCTTCTACTCTTTTTCCTCTTCTAGTTTTGGTTTCTCCACATCTTGAGGTTCTTCTTTTGGAGCTAATATCTCCTAAACTACATTCAACTGAAGCTCCCTCTCAAGGTAAATTCTCATGTCCTTCTCTTCATCGAATTTCACATCTCTTTTGACCATTGTCATCCTGTATGGTAGCAAGTACACCCGATAGTTGTGAGGTGTATCGGTTTACCCCACAAATATTCCCAAATCAGTTGTTGGCTCTAGCTTCTTCCTGGCATATTTGGTCACATGGAAATAAAGTAATGAACCAAAAATTTTAAAATGAGACAAATCTGGCTTCTTACCTAAATATCTTCCTCCCATGTACTCATCCCAAGAATCTGATGAGGACTTATGTTTTGCACAAATACTGTTGTGTTGCATGCTTCATCCCATAGATGAAATGGTAGGCCTTGATCATGCAACATCTCTTGTGTGAGTCCCACAATAGTTATGTTCTTTATTTCTACAACTGCATTCTATTGTGGGTCATGAGGTGCTATCAATTCCAGTCGAATTCCTTCTGAAGCACATAAGTTCTTGAATTTGTTCGAGACATATTATCCAATGTTGTCACTCCTGAGAGCCTTTAGCTTCTTCCCTGTATCTCTATCAACAAGTGCTTTTAACTCACAAAACTTTGAGAACGTATAATCTTTATTCTAGATGAAGAATATCCAACACTTGTGTGAAAATCATCTACAAAAATCACATAATACTTGTGTTTTTACGTCACGAGAGGTTGTTGAGAGCAGTCCACACACATCTGAGCGAAATCTTTCAAGGATCACCTTTGCTTGGTTTTCCTTATCATGAAAGGTGGATTTTGTTTTCTTCCCCAATGTACACCCTCTTCGTGTATCTCTCTACTCAAGTGAACCCTTGGGAATTCCTATAGAAATATGTTTCATAATCTTCAAAGCGTCATGTTGTAGATGGCCCAATATTCTATGCCATAACTCACTGATGTCTCGGTTCTGCACCTTCTCTGCTTTCGTGCTCAAATCAACATAGTCTTCTACATCCAATTTTTATAGTTTCTTTACTCGAACCCAAATATTCTGCAGTTTTCCTGTGGAGTTGTGATGAAGGAATGCCTTTCCTTTGCTAAATATCACATCATAGCCATGGTCTTCCAACATAGTAACTGAAACTAAATTCTTCTTTAAAACAGGAACATAAATGACATCTTTTAATGTGAGAGAAGTAATAGACTCCCTCTGAAAGGTAATTGTACCTATTTCAGTCACATTATACGCCCTGTCATCTCCCATCTCGATGTGCATCTGGATATCCTTCTCCTCCAAGTTACTAAAGAATTTTTTGTTTTCGTTCATATGGAACAAAGCTACATTGTCTAAGTACCACACCAAACCCATCATTGATGACACCATGCATGCGATGAGAGTGAAATCCAACTCAAACTATGAAGCAATTGCTTCACCTTCTGCTCCTCCTAAGGGCTTCTTGTCGGTCTTCTTGTGTGGACACTTTGTAGCATAGTGTCTAAGATCATGACAGTCAAAACATTTTATCTTTAACAAGTCTTTCTTCTTTCTTGCCTAAACAAAATCTTATTTGGAATGGATGCATTCCCTTTCCCTTCCTTTTCCTTTCCATCCAAAGCACAATTATCCTCATCATCATTCTTTGATGAGGATCCATCTGTGTTATTCTGCCAAAACTCTTCTTGTACCAAGTCAGACCACAATCGCTCCCACTTTGGTAGCCTCTTCCTCCCATTCACCAAATCTTGGTAGTTGTGCTAGCTCTTAGGAAGGCCTATAAGAGCTTGGCTCACCATATCATCCTTGAAAACTATCACACCAGCACTTCCAAGGTCATCTCCACATTCAGTGAAATTCGTTAATTATTTTGGTTTCCTGTCGTCCTTCTCCATATTGATTTTCTGAGCTTGTCCTTCAGCGCTAGCTTCCTGTGGTAATTGTTGATTTGAAACAATATTTTTAATGCCATGCACATACCATATGGATTTTCCTTTCCATGGAGGTTCGAGACAATATGATCTTGAACTCCTTCTAACAGAATCCTTCTCGCATTTGCTACATTCTTCTTCCATGCATCAATATTTTGAGCATTTGTTGCCGCGAGCCTGGGAATATCATTGTCTATGAATTCCTTCAGCATGTTTTCCTCTAACACTCCCTCCATCCTATCCTTTAAATCTATGTAATTGTAGAAATTTAATACAAAATGCATGTATATCCTGTATTCTCCTGATCTAACAATATGTTACTTGTTAAATATAGAATTTCTTCTACTAATTTTTGCGTAAATTTACAACACAATCGCCAATCACAATATCATGGTGAAATATCAATCACACATAACACAGATAATTTACTCGGGGAAAGCTTATAGCTAAAAACACCACTATCTTCTATTATGTATTATATCATGGATCATGAAACAATTACACACAAATTTCTAATCCAAGAGCTCTCAGTACATGAGCTAACTGTCTCACATTGTCATACAAAAATTGGCAATTTCCTTAGCCAAATTACTATCTCCAGACAGTCTTCCTACATTGCACAATCCCAACTGATAGCAATCTCTGAATGAGTGCAATCTTGCTTGCCTTGACTGGGAAATCCTCATGGGCACATCCAATGTGTGTGTGGTTGCATGTGTACAAACGGATAATCTCACAACTGATAGATTACTTCCCTTTCACCTAGAACTCACTGGGTCTCCACTGGACTTGACATGCATGCAGTTAATAATAGTAAATCTTCAGTTTCATGTGAGACCAATGATTGTGAATTAATTAATAATTAATTCACTTGATCCCTCACTAGTGTATCTTCAGTTGAAACTAGCACAACTGAGTTAAACTACTTTAAAACTTTCATAATTACACTTCCAACTCTGTTACAACTTTGAATCACTCAGTTACAACTAAGTCCACTTGCATTTCCCACCAACCAATCTCTTAACTCGAAATTCCTTTAGCTCACTGATTTTTCACTTGAGTTAAATATTTCCAAGTTCTCATTGAGAATAGATTATTGAATTTATTTTCCAAATAATATTAAGGGATAATAATAGTCGAAATGCATCTATAAATAGACATGCAATCAATAAATAGAACTTGCACATACATCTATAAATAGACATGCATATATAAATATAATTTTCTCATGCATATATACATAGAAATCCACCAAAAAATAGCCTGAGGCTCCATCCTAGTGTAGGTGCTTAATTTTCACTAGGATCTTCTTGTTGAATCTCAACACTCCCTCTCAACAAGAAAGAGATTATCCTTGACCCCGATCGTGTCTCTATGGTATTCAAATTTTCTCTTGGTGAGAACCTTCGTTAGAATATTTGCATCTTGATCTTTCGTAGGAATGTACTGAAGCAACATGATTATCCTCTGCACACAATCTCGAAAATGATGGTACCAGATATATATATTCTTAGATCTATCATGAAACGCAGATTATTTGAGAGTTTAATGCAACTCTAATTATCATAATGAATCACTGTCGGATCTAAATGAGAACGAAACAAACCAACCAAGATCTTTCTCATCCAGATAGCCTCACATGCAGTTTGACTTGCTGCCATGTATTCTGCTTCCTCTGAACAGAGTGACACGGATCTCTGCTTCCTGCTGTACTAAGAAAAAAATATAGAAATGATACTAAAGATCCGCCCCGATGTTCTCTTTCTGTCCGTTGGACTTCCAGCCCAATCTGCTTCCATGAAGCCATGCAAATTCACTCCAATTGTTTTTGTACCATAAACCATACTCTGATGTGCCCCTCAAGTATATGAGGAAATGCTTACCCACCTTCCAAAAGAGCTTGGTAGGATTAACCATAGCTTGACTCAGTTGGTTAACTGCATAGCAAATGTCTGGTCTCGTGTTCACTAGATACATTAGCGAACCCACTAACTCTCGATAGACAGTAGCATCCACTACCTCTCCAGAGTAGCATCCTCTTTCCTCTAGTTTCCTCGAAGATGAGTATCCATGGGTTTGCATCCCTCCATGTGAATATTACCCAGTATATCCCTTGCATAATTTCCTTGAGACACAAAAATTTCACCATCTCACTGCCATATTTCCAATCCAAGGAAATAATGAAGGAGGCCCCTATCCTTCATCTCGAACTCCTTTGCAAGATACTCCTTGCATGAGTGTATCAACTTCTCATCACCAGTAAATAGTAAATAATCAACATAAATAAAAATGATTAAAAGCTTACCCTCCACCTCAATTTGGTATAGGTTTGCATCTTCTTCACTTTTGGTGAAGCCCATTCTGGTGAAATAGGTGTCTATCTGAGTGTACCAAGCACGGGGTGCTTGCTTCATCCCATACAGTGCTCTTTTGAGTCAGCACACATGCGACTTGCTTTTGAATATCTCAAAACCTTCAGGCTGCTCTATGTACACCTCTTCCTCAATGATCTCATTGATAAATGCAATCTTCACATCCATCTGATGAATGCGCCAGCCCATCTGCGCTAAGAGAGCAAGGATGGTCCTTATGGAAGAATACCTTGCGACAGGTGCAAAGGTCTCTTCATAATATATCCCCTCGATCTGTGAGAAGTCCCAGGCCACAAATTTGGCCTTGTGTTTCTCCACACTCCCATTAGCAGCTTGATTTACCTCGTAGATCCATCTTGAACCTACCATTCATTTATCAACTAGCCTTGGAACAATTTCCCAAGCACTGTTTTTGACAATGGAGTCATACTTCTCCACCATTGCATCTACCCATGTGGGCTCCTGCATTGCTTCCTGAAAGGAAGATGGTTCAGTCACAATACATTTTCTCATGAGAGCAATGTATCTAGTAAATCATTCAGGTGACTGTCTTTTTATGCGCTGTGAAGTAGGGGCTCCTACATTCTGTGCAGCATCAAGTTTCAACCTTTCAACTTCCGTGGTATGACTTCTGCTAGATCTGATGGTTGGATCTGCGTGAGTGGAATCCTCCACTCCATGAACCTCCTCTTGTGGATGATCCACATCTAGAGACTCATCTTTGGGAACCAGCAATTCCTCCTCCACATGCAAGTCCAGCTCCCTCTCAAGTGACAATCGCAAGGCTTTCCCCTCATTTATTTTTATATCCCGTCACATAACAGTCATCTTACTATTAGGAAAATACACAACATAATTATGGGTTGTTTCTGTGTACCCCACAAAAATCCCAGCTTCAGCAGTTAGCTCCAGCTTCTTCCTAACGTTCTTGGTCACATGCACATAAACATATGATCCAAAAATATTAAAGTGTGACACATCCGGTCTCTTACCAGTGAAAGCTTCTTCATTTGTACTCATGCCAAGTACTCTATGAGGACAATCGTTTTTCACATAAACCAGAGTGTTGTGTGATTCCACCCACAAATTCATTGGTAGGCCCTGATCATGCAACATCGTTCATGTTTCACCCACGATCATTCTATTCTTCCTCACTGCGACCCCATTTTGATGTGGGTTATGAGGCGTTGTGATTTCTCTTCGAATTCTTTCTTTGCTACAGAAGTTTTTGAATTCGTTAGATATGTATTCTCCACCATTATCACTCCTAAGAGCCTTCACTTGCTTCCCTGACTCTTTCTCCACCAATTTCTTAAACTCACAGAACTTTGAGAATGTTTGATCCTTCTTCTGCATGAAGAAGATCCAACATTTACAAGAAAATTCATCAACAAAAACAACATAGTACTTATGTTTTGTTGTTGAAGCAACCGAGAACGGTCCACATACGTATGTGTGAACTCTCTCAAGGATCCCCGAAGCACAGTTCTCCTTCTCATGAAAGGTGGACTTTACATACTTCCCCATGGTGCAACCCTTGCACTGATCTAACTGAACAAGTGTTCCCATTGGAATTCTAGTAGATATTTGTTGCATGACTTTCAAGGCTCCATGATGAAGATGGCCCAATCACCTATGCCATAATTCACCCTCATCCTGTCTCACCACTTTTTCCACCTTTCCCATCATGGCAGCACAACCATCTGCCTCCAGCTTGTAGAGATTCTTAACTCAAATCCCTATCCTCTTGGCTTGATCCATTATTTTATTTCGCAGGAAAGCTTTTCAATCGCTAAAAACAACGTCATAGCCTCTATCCTCCAACATTGCGACTGAGACCAAATTTTCTTCAAACCTAGAACATGCATAACATCTTTCAATTCAAATGGTTTACCAGACTCCCTCTGAAAGGTAATCCCGGTAGCAATGTATTGTCTATCGTCGCCCATCTCTATATGCATCTGGAGATCTTTCTTTGCCAAGTCACTAAAAAGTTCTTTATCTCCTGTCATGTGAAAGGAAGCGCCACTATCAAAATACCACACTGATCCCAATGCACTTGACACCATGCACGTGATAAAAGAGAATTCAAGCTAAAATTGTGAGGCAATGGCATCACTAGCTGCAGCTCCAACAACCTTCTTGTTCTTCTTCTTTTGCACACAGTTACTAGCAAGGTGCCCCTATTCGTGACAGTGAAAACACTTCACCTTGGACATATCCAACTTCTTGCCTTTATACTCATATTTAGAATGGAATTCCTCCCCCTTCCCCTTCTTCGCCTTGGCAGCCAAAGAAAAATCCTCTTCATCATCATTCTTTTATGAAGAGCCATCTATGGCATTCTTCCTAAACTCCTCCTGCACCAAATCCAACCACAGGCATTCCCAATCTGGAAATTTCTCCTGTCCATTGATAGAGTCTTAATAACTATGCCAAATCTTAGGAAGTCACATGAGAGCCAAGCTCACCAAATCATCATCAGAAATAGTTATTCCCACACTCCCCAGTTCATCCCAACATTGGACAAACTTCGTGAGACACTTTGGAATGTTGTCGCCCTTTTCCATCTTGATCTTCCTGAGTTTATCTTTGAGCGCCAATTTCCTATGGTCGCTGCTGCTTTGGAAAATATTTTTCAAAGCCTTCCACATATCATATGGTGTGGCTTTCCCATGGAGGCTTGAGACAATGTGGTTTCGTACTCCCTCCAAGAGAATCTTCCTCGCCTTTTCCACTTTATATTCCCATGCATCAATATTGGCAGCATCTGACGAATAAGACTTAGGAACATCATTGTCAATGAATTCCTTCAAGCCATTGTCTTCAAGTACTACCTCCATCTTGTCCTTCCAAGAAATGTAGTTCGAGCTGCCCTCAAGTGCATACTCTAACCTCAAGCCATTGAAAGCCGTTTTGATCTTGAATCAGCTGTAGCACCAAGAAAGTCTTTTTGCAAATTCGAATTCTTTCCACCAACAAACTCAGCTCCTGCTTCACTACTGCAATTTCCTGTGCTCCGATACCCTGTAGAAATTTAATACAAAATGCATTTATATCTTGGATTATCCTAATCTAACAATATTCTACTTGTTAAATACAAAATTGCTTCTACTAATATTTGCAGAAATTTACAACACAATCACCAATCACAATATCATGAAGAAAGATCAATCACACATAACACAGATAATTTACTTGGGGAAAAATTATATCTATAAACCCCACTATCTTCTATTATGTATTATATCATGGATCATGAAAAAATTACATACAAATCTCTAATCCAAGAGCTCTCAGTACATGAGCTAACTGTCTCACACTATCATACAAAAATTGACAAGATGCATGTGTGCAACCGGATAATGTCACAACTCATAGTTTACTTCCCTTTCACCTAGAACTCAACTAGATCTCCACTGGATCTGACATGTATGGAGTTAATAATAGTAAATATTCAATTTCATGTGAGACCACTGATTGTGAATTAATTAATAATTCATTCACTTGATCTCTCACTAGTGTATCTTCAGTTACAAATAGCACAACTGAGTTTAACTCACTTAAATGAGTTAAACTACTTTACAACTTTCATAACTGCACTTCCAACTCTGTTACAACTTCGAATCACTCAGTTACAAATAATTCCACTTGTATGTCCCACCAACCAACCTCTTAACTCGAAATTCCTTTAGCTAGTTGATTTTCCACTTCAGTTAACTATTTCCAAGTGCTAATTGAGAATAGATTATTGAATTTATTGTCCAACTAATATTAAGGGATAATAATAGTCGACATGCATCTATAAATAGGCATGCAATATATAAATAGAACTTGCACATACATCTATAAATAGAAATTCATCTATAAATATAATTTTCTCATGCATCTATAAATAGAAATCCACCTAAAAATAGCCTGAGGCTCCATCCTAGTGTAGGTGCTTAATTTTCACTAGGATCTTCTTGTTGAATCTCAATAGTAATTTGAACTACCCTGAAGGTCATATTCTAGTCTCAATCCACAGAAAGACATATTAATCTGTTTTTTTTTCTAAAGAATAAATCTACAAATTCGATTCACTTGTTCAAAACAAACTTGTATTATTCTCTTATATAGTGATTCGTGCTTTGATACCATGTAGAAAATCCACGTAGATTTAATTCATTTGTAATATGCTAAAACAAAATACTTGAATCTACTTTACAAGTTGCAGAAACCAATTACGATCGTACAATCACATGAACAAGAAATAGAAATCATTTCAATCTCACAATACAAAGATTTATCTAGAGAAAGCCTCAGCTAGAACCCCAATATATATATTGCATTAAGTAAAGAGAATGAAACAATGCAATGCTTCTCTCAGGCTTGAGAGCTCTCTGCATTATCTCTGGCTATCTCACTCTAATCCAAGCAAGTTTGGTCCAATACCTAACCAATTTCTTGCCTCTGTATGCTCAACCTTGCTTGTGCAATCCCTAGGGAGATTGAGCCCCTATTAATAAGTAAATTCCCAATAATTGATTGTACAATACATCCAAGGCATCCTGATGACCTCATGCATGACCTATATAATTTTCTAATTATAAAACTCATAGTATACTTCCCTTTAACTCCAATCTCAACTGGGTCTTCCTCATAAATCACATGCAACAACTATTTATAGCAAATAATCATTTATATGATTGATCACTACATATGAATTAAATCATATTTAATTCAATGAACCTCTCACTAGCTATACCATCAGTTAGAACTAGTTAAATTGATTTTAACTCAAATAATTAAGTTAAACCATTAAAACTCAAAATAAACTATAGTTGGACCCTCTAAAACTTAGAGAGAACTCTACATTCCTCTAGTTTTACCCTCAACTCGAATTGACTGAGCTAACTAAGTCTTCCAAACTCAGTTAACTCATACAAGTTATCATGTGATGTAGCATTACAATTTCCTTCTAATTTAATTAAGGGAAAATTAAATTAGAAGCCTCTTCTTGTTTCGAATTTCAAAACAGAGTATATTTTCGTTAGCATGGCTAGCTATGAAGCAGTTTTGTTAAGGAAGCTCTTTGGAGAGATATTTGAGCAAGTCCTAGATACTAAAGTGGTATATTGGGACAAAAAGAGTGGGATCCGTCTAGAAGAAAATATTGTATTTAATGACAAGTCCAAGTACCTAGAAATTCTATATCACTTCATTCGCGACATGGTACAGAGAAGATTCGTTCGACTCCATCACATATCGAGATATGAGCAGATTGCAGATATTCTCACCAAGGCTTTACCGAAATGGAATTTCTTGATCTTCAAAGAGCAGCTTGGAATGATGGATGTGACCCCTCTTGATAAGGGGAATCGTTGATCGAGGAAAATTGTCCAACTCTTCCCCTGTCTGAGCTCCCAAGATGAGGAATTGAGATAGAGGGCTCCTGGGGTTGAGGGAACTTGGTACAATAGGGTATCACCCCTATCTATTACACATAGGGTTGGAGTAGTACCTCACACTATCTTGTTATTTGTAGAGTATACCCCATTTGGAATCATGCCCACAAGATAGGATTGTTGGGATTATCCCTCTCTGTTTGGACAACGGGTTGAGGAGGCTTGGTGGTGTGTGATCCTTACCTCTTGGTAATTTGGATATCTCATCTAAGATAGAGTATGACTTAGGTGTTCTACCAAATGAATCTTATGGGTCATTATCGGGAAGATAAGTAGGTAATAGGATGGGTTGACTAGTAGCTCCCCTACATAACCTATTGCTCGATATGGGGTTGTAGTAGTAGCTCCCCCATGAGATTCTGGGTAGTATCTAGCTGACAAATATTCTTGGGTAGTAGCCCACTCACAGATATTTCCAGGTAGTAGCCCACTGATAGATATTTCTGGGTAGTAGCCTGCTCATTGAGATTCCAGGCAGTAGCCTGATGGATAGAGGGTGTTAAATTTTTCTCCCTGATGATTCTTCTTATTTATATTTGAGAATCTTTCGGCACATAGAGTTGAGAAAATATGGGACATGATATGGCGACAGGATAGACAAGTGGAATTCTACATAGTTGAGAGGGAGTGTTAAAATTATGTAACTACGGTCAAATTCCACTTGGACAACTTCTTTGATGGAGATTATGATTGCATTGAATTCCTCTTTTCGAGAGGACCAAAATTGACCTAAATATCACTCAAATCAGATAAGGGAAAGTGTACTTATGAAGGAAATCCCACACATGCACATTTAGACAAGGTTGCCCTCAAAGAAAATTGGACACCCATGGAAGCTTATAAATACGAGTGACCTAAAGCTCATTTGGACATCACCAAGCATCTTCTTCTTCTCTTCTTATTGATTAGTTCACATATATTTGAAGCAAGGATGATGAAAGACGTTTGCAAAGGTCCGGAATTACAGGGTCTGAGGCTCGCATCTGATCTAGGGTTTATGGGCTATAGTCGCAGACTTGTCACAGAGAAATTTCAGCTATAGTTGCAGGCTTGTCATATTGAAATTTCAGTTATAGTTGTTGGCACACATGAAACAAGGGATTGGTTGGGATCCTATATTCATACAAACATCCCCTCATGCATGCGATTGGGGAGTTTGATAGAATTTGACCATGAACCGAAGTTATCTGCAACTCACTGAAGACTAAAGAAGTTGTCTTTGATATATTTTAAACCTGAATCTTTTTTGTAAATGGTATTGGGTTGTATTATTGGATGATATTTTATTGGGCTTATTGTACTATCTTCTGAAATTTTTATGACAATATAACAGAATAATAATTTCAAATGGTTTTTCTCCTGGTGGGGTTTTTCCCTAGTCTTTAACCAAATCTAGTGTCTCTTGTTGATGTGTTAATTGTCTCCCTTGTAATTGCATTTATTTTTCTATCTTAAATTATTATTGATGAATGGAAATACTAATTTTAATTGAAAATATTTCTAATTTAAGTATAGAATTGGGCTAAAGTAATTGATACAACATAGAACAATTTGAAAATTTAACATCTTCCCCAAAATTTCAACACATGTAAGTGGGTTTGTTCCCCATGGTAACTATCCATTTTTCTAGATTTAGTTATTATTCCTACCTTCGAGAGTGGTTAGTACACCAATAATGGCCACATTGAATTTCCCCAACATAACTTTGGGGATTCAAGTTTGGTACCTATATCCTCCATCTCCAACCTCACCAGACCAACTTAAACCTTATAAAACCTTCACTCCCATTCAACATATTCCAATTTCCCCTTCCATATCTTCATTTCCAACTCAACCCTAACCAGAGTCCACTCCTTTTGTACCAATAGTTGAAAACAAGGGAAATGCCAAAAAATGGGGGCACTAAGAAGACATCCCAGGTTATTTCCACCCAAACAGTGGCATTAAATCCTTCACCTCCTTTTGCTTTGTGCAATATTCCTAGCCATGCCACCAAAAAATGTACTTCTCTCCTTCAGATCAAGAAGCTCATCAACTTGGATTAACTTCAACCACACCCAATTGTTCTAGAAGTGCAAGTCATTCTACCTGAATCATCTAAGTAAAACAATTTTTTTTGCACAAATCACCCATGTTTTTTGTGTGATGTATATGAACACTACTTTCATCACTACCTTCATCATCCACACTTTTGTAACACCCTCATTACTGTCTGTGAATTGCATGTCGCTCATAGTAGAGTCTCTACTTGTATAATTATTACCCATGGTGCCTCTTCTTTGCTATGGCATGGAAGCGATCAACCAATCATTGTAGGATTTAACCATGCATAATTAATAACTACAAATATATTCTTAATAAAAATAGAAGTGATACAATGTAAAACACATAACTTTACGCATTTTTTTATCTTGGAAACCCAAACCCATGAAAACCAACATATTTACAATAAAATATATATCCCGTGACATACATGAACTTCTAATCGAACCATAGTTATTTAACCAAAAATAAAAAATCATGGTAAAACCCACCATGCATGAAAAAGCCTCTCTTAGAAAAAGTGGGTCGAAAACTACCAAAAAAAGACGTAGAAAAAAGCCCAAAAAACCCCCTAGGATCCCCCTCTGTTCATGGTGCATATAATTCATGTAGATAATATAACATATGCCCAACATTGATATTGGTCCCCCTAATGTGGAAATGGGTAATATTATTTTATTCATACTTTATCTATCATCATCCGTGAGATCAACATATTTAAACCCTCCTGGCTCACATCTAATAGTATACATCCAAACATACCACCTTTGTCCCATGTGTCTTTGGTGTCAACATTAGTTGAATTTAAATCCAATATTATTTTGTCTATCTCTATATATGTTTCATATGTGAACCATGTTTCTCATCCCCATGGTTATAATTGAGGATTCACTTCACCATCCATTGCATCTAGAAGTGTAAACTCTAGTGTAATTATTCTTCCCTGTTATAAAGAACTTCTATAAACCCATTTCACCCTTAGGGTGATCCACCTAATCATTTTCAATTCTTACCTCAGCAGCCCATTCCCTCTAACAATTGTGTTTTGGAGTCCGAGTATCATATGGATGTGCATAAATTCATTGTTTTGCAAGCCCCTCCTTGTTATAGTGAAAATTATTTATGAACCCATAAACCCAGTCCCTTTAACTCATGTATGGAGTGCCAATATATATTGACACAGCTTTTCCTTTCCTTCATTTCATTATTGCATCCATATATAGAAGATAAAAATATCACAAATTATAAACAACAAATTATTTCCAAAGTTTCACCCCTAGTGCATATGCATATGAGCACCATCTGGAGAATCCTTGTAGCATGCTACATACACAACTAGTAGGGGGCATATTCACACCTTTGCATACCTAATTTGTTCCCCTCCATTACCATATACTAGGGGTAGCATATTATTCTTGGGGGCAGGATGGCCCCTCTAGAAAATTTCCAAATTCCTCATTACCCACTCTCATCTTAGGCCCTATTGGTCTAGGTAAGGTAGATTATCCTCTTTTCTTTGGAATTCTATCCTATCGGCCCCTCTGGTGAGATATTTACATATTGAATATATTTTAATGATTAGTTCCATATATGTCACTGCTCTACAGTATGTGATGCCATTTTTACCATCTGATATCCATGTTTGACGTGGTGGGAGTGAGGATGAATATAGGTTCTCTCTAGTAGTTCATCTCCTTATCCTTTCTTGCTTTCTTTATTCATGGGGAAATATCTTATCAAGAAGCATTAAGGAACCTTTTATTTGGTTCTTATGTACCTTTCTTAAACATTATTAGATAGGTAAATCCACCAACCTGAAATTCACCCAACCCCAATCAACCAATTTCTTTGCTCGCAATGAGCTCACCAATATTTATGGCCTCCTCCTCTCCAAGTTCTCCACAAGCCAATGCAAAAATGACTTGTAATTGGAGGAAAATGCCCCTTTATATAACTTCCACCATTTTTCACTTGTCCATTACGACCTCATTATAGCTCCATTTGACGAACCATTAGCACCATTAGAATCTCATTCCAAGCCCTCAAATGGGTTTTGATTAGTTTTTCTCACTTTGATACTTCCCCCAAAAGCCATTTTTTATGCAAAGTGTTAAAGCCCCTTCCCTTGAAATCGAATTTCTTCTTATTTGTCTCTCTTAATTTAATACCACCTTGTCTTTGTACTTTTCAACTCGTGTGTGGGATTTCTTCATGAGTAGAGCACATTTACTTATGTTTATTACATCTCCTTTGGGTCCATTCCCTATGGAATTTTACATGTTAGCAACATCACCTCATTCATTTCATTTTCATACCATTGTGCATGTATCACCTTAGAGACCCCCACACATTGTTAAATGGACCAACCCATCGATCTCTTACATATGCCATCTATCAAGTGTTAGAGCCTCCCCCACATGGGCACTCCAGCACCATTACCCTTTTGCATTTTTGGGGATTTGGTTTGTCTTTATATTAGAGCTAGAAATAACATCGTTTATCATTATCATGATGACAACCCATGTTTCCCAAAAATTCCCCTTATAACCTCTTAGCTTCCTCTATAAGGGTTTTGTACCACTGGTACTTGGTTTGGTTAATGGCAGCATCATTTATTCACCCTTGTTCAAATCCTAAAATATAATTCACCATGATGTCCCATGGAGTTTGTTCAAAACCACCTTGAGTCCTATCACAATATGTTAGCCACTTCATGAGTCACACCCATCCTGTATTGCTCAAATTTGAATTCCAAATGTCCCACTAGTTTACTAATATGTATTCAAAAATCCTCTATCCTATTAGTTGATCATTCCCTATGAAATGTGTTCAACCATTGTTAGGTCAACCTATTATGTGCTCTAAATAAGGGAAGTTGTAAACCCACCCCTTATACATCATTCTCACCTTGGTGCCAGCTTCTATAAATATCATCATACTATGTGCCTCATGCCATCATTATGGACTCATCAGTGCCTCAACTTTGGTGGAATTTCCTCCATCAATTTTAACACATTTATTCTAGGGGATTGGCCTAGAGGGATATATACCTTAGATCCATTTTCCTCATTTATTGGTGCCTTAGATCAAGAAAAGGTATACCTCAATTCTCTCTCTAGCTTGGTATGTTCAACTTCATCTCATTATCGCACAACCAATAATCACACACTCAATGGTGCAATGCTTCAGTAGATTGTACCAATATTCATCGAGCATGTGTGGTATGTTCCCAAACCTTAGGATGGATTTGTCCTTCAATTAGTCTCCTGCATGACTAGACTTCAACAGTTCACGATCTAACCTCAAACGTAGTTTAGTAGAATTGATCGGCTTCATTTCTATCATTCTCAAATCCCACTACAAGAGCCTCCCTTCATATGGCTTATTCAAATCTCCTATCCCCTTACTATTTATCAAGGCTTCTTAAGCTATGACCACCCTCTCCCGTAAACATGGGGGAATTTATTTCTATGTATTCAAATAAGTAGTATTTATTATATCATGCATGGCCATTTATTTCCAGGCACATGTATATGGGACTATGTATTTATTTGTACTATTTTTTATCCCATTGATGTCAGCACATTAATTTACTATATATCCTTTCTATCATACCCATTTTTCTAGGAACATTAGTATTCTTTATACTCATTTATCTCAACAAGTATGGGGATGCCTCCCCCACCTCATTGTGATCAACTCCTCAACACCCACTTTGAGACTCTTGTTTGATGAGCGATAATCCTCTCTCTCTCTCTCTCTCTCTCTCTCTCTCTCTCTCTCTCTCTCTCTCTCTCTCTCTCTCTCTCTCTCTCTCTCTCTCTCTCTCTCTCTCTCTCTCTCTCTCTCTCTCTCGTTTAGCGTCATGTGCTCCTAATTCTCATACAACATAAAAAGTGACCACATAGAAAACATTTCTAGCTAGATCGACATACACCATGTTAGAATGTGTTTTACGAATTAAAACCTATTTTCACCTAATGAACCACTTTTCCTAAGTTATTTCCATTAATTTACCAATTTGTACTTTTCCTAATTTATTTCCATTAATTTACCAATTTTCATGAGCATTCTACATACATGCAAGTCTATAGATAGCTCCATCCTAGAGTGGGAAATGTAACTCCTTATATAACCATCGTTGGCCAAAGTCCATTATGAATCCTAAAGAAAATGTATTAATATCCTCCTAGTCATGACCTAGCCTAGGCATTATTTTTTTTCAAGTATCTTGGAGATAATTTTCCTTTGGACCATACAACTTTTAGGTCAAATTCCTTTATGGTTGATCCAACCCCATCTAGCTTTTAAAGGTGAATTGCACTATATATCTCCTTTGGTCTACATAGCCAATTCCTTCTACAAAAAAATTCCTTAGCTTCTAAGGAGAAGGGTTATCCAATCTTATAATTTCTCTAGGACATTCATCTTTTGTTGCCCTAGACAGGTCCTTTTTGCTTCAAAGGTGAATGTATTCTATAATTTTCCCTTGTAACCTTCTTGGGCCATTTACTTTTATGGTCAAAGTCCTTTATGACCAATCCAAATCCTTTTGGACTTTAAAGGTGAATATATATTCTTCTTTCCTCGATCAGAGTCCTTTATGACTTCAAATGATAGTTAGCCCAATTCTATAAAGACCTCAACATTCCCTTCCAATGAGGGATACATTTTTCCAAACTTTATGCTAAATTATATAAGCTTTTATGGGAAGAGGATTGTAAGCAATATGCTCATTTGGAGTTCCATTTATCCTTTCCAGTCATGGTGGTTTGATCAAATAATTCTTCAAGAATCTTCCCAAGCTTATCTATAGGCCACAAAAAATACTATAAGTCTACTTCTGCAAAACATATCAAGTTGAAGTAACACCTCATGGTTTGATTTTATTTAAAACATATCCAATTGTTCAATTTGTACCACAAAGGTACCATATACAAATATTGAGGTACATCAAAAGTTCAAATAATTTTTTGCACAAAGTGATATCCATCGTGTCAAAAATATATTTCTCCATAGTCTTTTACTTCATGACTTTTTGAAACTGAAACTCCCTCTATCATTGGAGCATATTTTCATGTAATATTCCTTGTTTCTCCCTATATCACTGAACCAAATCCTTTTGAAATTTATTCTTTGCCATGTGATTAGGTTATTCTACCACTTATGCTCCCTCTCATTTGGATAACATTACATTGTCCTTTCTTACTGAATTACCTGGTCAAACCTCACTTAGGAGGTCATGAAAGAGATAATTATAACCAAGAAAATATAATGAAAAGAGACTAAAAAATAAACAATAACAAGTAAATGATAAGAAATAACACAAGATATTAATCAAAGGAGAGAGGGGGATGAAAAAATTACTTATCTTTTAAATAAGAGGGAACCTTCTTGATACTTGCATCCTTCCATGTACAATATTAATCTTGCCTTTGTCATTAATTTTATAGGTTTGTTTCCTGTAAGTTCTCCAAGATTTACACAAGAGTTTTATCCTTCAAACCCTAAGGTTAGCAAAAGGTTGTTAGGTCCCTATATTACTAGTGTAGTCCCTTATTGTTGTTAGTGTATCCCCCTTATTCTTATTTTTGTATCTATGTAGTCCCCATATTTTTATTATTGTTCCCCATTAAATCCCACTATTGTTATTATTGTGCCCTTACATTATTATTTTTAGGTTTCTAGGATTATATTGTGACCCCATGGACTCTTATATATAGAAAGGAGGTTTTGTCACTTGTATCATCCAAGAATTTTTCATTTATGTAATTTAAAGGAGGTAATTTCCCCCTTGAAGTGGTTGATTTCTAAGCCGTTGATCTCTCTTTTATTCTATTTTGGGAGTTGGATTCATAACATTTGGTATCAGAGCTTTGGATTATAGGGTTTCATTGGTTAAAATAGGTCATCGTGGAATTTTCGCTATAGATTTTTTTCTACGGAGTTTCAGAAGCTAAAAAAAAAAACCAATTTGCAAATAAATCCTAAGGAACTTCGTGAAAAGAATTCATATCTTGGTTCGTACTATTTTCAGAGATATGATCTGTGGAATTTAGGGTTTTTGCAGGCTCCTGAATTTCATCTCAAAGAGGCGCTTGAAAGTACTCGCTCTCTGAGAATTCGATTGGAATTCTCCCTCTGAGCATCAGATTAGAATTTTGTAAAAAGTGGCAAAAATTACACAAACTTTACTTTCTTTTGTATCAATTTCAGAGCTGAAGGAGGGAACAGTGACACATGGCACACTGTTAAAGTTTTCTCTACTGAACCAGTCCATAATTAGGTCATTACAGGAGATTGGGCATAACTTTGTCTTGAATAATCCAAATTAGGTCATACCTATGGAATTGGAAACAAGATTCATAGGGCTACTAAAGGACTAAAGATAAAATCTTGGGGATCCGAAATTACATAGATACATCAGCTCCAATATCAAGCTCCTCAAAAGCATGAAAAAGGTGTGTATTTTTTTTCAAATTGCATAAGTCTTGTTTCAAAAATCAGTTTGAAGAGATAGCAAGGGAATATTGAAGCATGCATATCAGTATTGGTGTTGGCGAGAAGTCAGGTCTCGCGAACAAGACCCAGGTTCAGGAGTTGTGGCCAACAAAGGGGTCCGATGTAGTCTAGGATCACGCCGGCATTTTCACCCTACTCCGGAGAGCAGTGAGTCTCACCCGAGGCGTGCCGCAACCACATGCAGAAGGGGATGAGATCAATGGTGAGGAACAAAGTCGCAACTCATGAAGGGCAATGCATCGATTATATAGACAGAGTCATGTACGCAAGAGCACTTAAGAAGCATTCAGACATTAGCAAATAAAATTTTAAACCAGCATAAACTCATTACATGCATTTAAACCCCTTATTGAGACAGCAACCTTTCATTATATTAATCTCTTGGCCAAGCACATGATTACATAGCATTTTCAGCGATAGCTTACAACTCTGATACAGATGCCTTACGGAACAGAAAGGTAGAATAGAGAAGATTAGGAACCATAGAAGTGTCATGCATGATTTCCCGCAGTCGCTCTGTGCTTCTTCTCCTGTCGCAAGCCTTGCAACCTCTGCAGCATCCTCCTCTTTCAGCCGGGTGACTATTATTTATTCACCCGCTATCGCGACTATCAGTTCCTCTGTGTCTTTTCTTCAACTGCTTCCAGCTTCTCTCCTGTTATCTGTGTGTTCCGCTTTCTGTCTTCTGCTGTTTTTTTCTTCATCTGTACTTGTGCGTGTTCTTTATTCAGCTATCTCATACTTCCGCGCCACCTTGATAGCTCCGCGACTCCTGGTAGTTGTGATGCGGTCGCGATTGCCATGTATCTTCATGCCGCAACTAAAAAGGTCAAAATTCAAAATGTTCTAACCAAGATTTCAAAAACAAGGGCCCCAACAGGCCCCGACCACAGTTCCTTGACTCGTCCCCGAGTCAATCACAAATGACAGTTTCCACCTCCATTGCCGCGCTGGATCCCGTGCCCTGTTCGGCCTATGTGCCTTCGTCTCGTGCCCTTTCCTGCTGTGCTCCTCCAATCGGCTGTTCAAAAAAGGGCCCCAACTCCGGGACCCTGCGGAGCGCTATATCTTTGAGCCCAGTGAAGTCCGACACAGCTTGCTGCCATCCCTGCATTAGCGAATTGGCTTCCTCAGTGATCTTGGTGGCAGCAGCCTCCTCTATATTCGTTGGGACAGCCCGAAACATCGTGGTAAGCTGGGTCTCGGCCTTTGCAGCTAGCTGTTGTATTGATTTGGCACTGGCTTAAATGGGCGGACGAATTTCCTGAATTATCTGCTTGGCCGTTGCTGAGTTGGCCTCGGTCTATTGCATTTGAACCTCAAGCTCATCCGCCTGGGCATATAGTTGATCTAACCACGCAGGATCTGCAGTCTCCTGAATTTCCCTGAAAATCTGTTGCAGTTGGGCGGAGATGGGCTGCGTTTTGACCGTGAGGGCGAGTGAACACTCCTGCAGACTTCGCAGGAGGTCGTAAGCCTCGCGCGCTGTGGAGTGAAGGGTCTCCTGCATATGAGCTGCCTGGGTCTGCTTGGCTGCTACTTGTTCAGAATATACAATCTGTGGGTCGGGGAGCGCGGGCCGTGCGGCTAACGCCGCTTGAAGTTCCTGATTCTCCCTGCGTAGACCAGTGAAGGCAGACCGAATGTGGTAAGCCTGGACGGCCACATTTCTCTCCGCTATATTGTCAGGAAGTGGGGCATGGTGAGCCCTTACAGTGGGCCATAGGTCTGAGAACGCCTGAGCGGCAATGGTGACCTGGTCCTACAGGTAGGCCTTCTCCTTGGTCAGCTGGTCGCGCTGTTCAGTAAGCACTATGATCTGGTGGTGCTGCTCATCACACCGCTGCTGCAGCTCTGAATGAAGCTGTTCGGCCTGCAGGGCCGCCCGCTGAATGAATAGGTACAACTGAGTTGTACCCCATGTTTCTACGTTGGCGGTGCCGGAAGCGCCCTGCTCCGGCATTCACTCCTGCAAAGGTTGCCCACTGGCCACTGATCTGTTGGAATTCTCAGGAGGGGACACCGGTGTCTATTGCTGCATTGAGGTGCCCATGTCAGAATCTGGCCGTTCGTGCTGAGTGGTCAGGTCTGTGGGGGGAGGGTCAGCATGCTCAAGCGGAGCCTCGACCGATTCAGCCCCAACATTGGCCAGCCGGGTAAATATAGTAGAGAAAGAACCCTGGGGTGTGGCCACGGGGTCGACTGGTGGTACTATGGCCGCAGTACTGGAGGTGACTTCAACCCCGTGGTCTCCTCCAAAGATTTCCCGGATAAGGGGGTCAGATATAGTGGCAGATGAGTTTGATGGAACGGATGAAGTGGCAGGTGGATGGACGGTGGAGGGAGCGGTGGACGGTGTGGAGGAGGTATGGGGGAGGCGAATATTGATGAATTCTGATGGGTCGATCAGGGGTTCCTCCGAAATTAATGTCTCTGTGAGTGGAGTGGGGGGCGGATCGTCATCAGTAAGATCCACCACCGGATCAATGACGGTGGTGCAGGCCCGCTTGGATGGAGGGGGGTCTAATTGATCAGGTCCCGGGCCCGTTTCGCCCATTGGGGTGATGATGGGGCTGGTAGAAGTGAATAAGTTGGTAGGGATGGGAGAAGTGAGAGGGGAAGTATGGGATAGAGAAAGAGAATGACTAAGCTAGAATTCAGAAAATAAAGGAAACAACGGGGCACCGCTTGAAATAACTTGGGTCGCCACGTTGAGACTTCGTACCTGAGTATTGAAGTGTTGTACGACGGGGACCAGTGATTCGGGGAGTTCCTGTGAGGTCCCGACTGCATCCTGAGAAGGTCCCGCCGTGGCCTATGAGGGCCCTGCCATGCCCGTCTCGGCAGGCCATTGCGTCGCCAGCATCCGCTCAAAGTTGTATCTGGGGATCCCGTCGCGGATGTGCTTTGTGACCCCTGGCCACGCAGAGACCTCGCAGTGAAAGGTAGCATCGTCCAGCTGGAATTTGAGCGGTGCCATGTGGAAGGTGGCTTCCGGCACGCAAGTGGGGCGGAGGTAAGTGTGCCTATGGCTTACCCCGAACCATACCTGCTCACTATAGTCGTCCAACAGGTTCCTGGGCACCCGTTGCTGGTTAGCCACCACATCTCTCATTAGCCCGTACCAAGCCCGAAACGCTTCCGCATTCACCTATTTCGTGCTGGGGTCAGAGGACACCTGCCACGGGGTGAATTTCATCGTGAGGGGCTGGCTCACGGTAGTTTCTGCCGGCAGCCGGACAGGAGGAATGTGCCATTTCCACATGGCAAAAGCTACAATCAGGTAACCATAGATGAAACTAGTGGTGCGCTTATAATTCTCTTCGCATGCCGCGAACAGTTCTTTGAGCACGAAAGAGCACCAATTCAGCCTGGTGCCTTGGACACAGTGCTCCGTAATGGAGATGGTATCCAAGGTGCACTCTCCTGTCGTATAATGCCGCATGTCTTGCTAGCAATGAGATAGCAAGCGAACCGAATGTCCGGCTTGTTAATCAGATCAAGTTTGGCGCCCTTCCCCCCCCCCCCCCCGGCGAGTGCCATATTTGGTATAGAGGTCTGTATCACCTGACTTCCGTGCGCGCTTGGAAGATGTCTAACAGGCAGCGGAGACGTCTGCGCCATTCTAGGACAGCCCTGTGAGGCGATGAATGTCTTCAGCGTGAATGGGGATCTCCTCGTTTAGCCACAAGGACCCATTCTGAATTCGGCTGAGGAGGAACCGGGTGCATTGCAGGGCGGGTCCTGTAGTCCCAAAGATAGAAAGAGTTCTTAAATTCACCAAGGACGATTGCTGGAGGCCCCTGTACTCTGGTCGCATTCGGTTGGTTGAGCTACTGCCTGGTGTGTAGTGATGCTCCATATATGTCTGCCAATGGAGGGAGGGGAATTCGACTGGGTCGGACAGGTTGGCGTCTATCAACGTTGCACTGTCGTATTTGCCAAGCAGCGACTCTGTTCTGTGGATTCGACTGTCCAGCGCTAGTTCAGCAATGGATAGGAGAGCCTTTGGCATTTTGGCACAGCGCTGGTAAACCTGGAGAATTCGCCTGGAGCTTCTGTCTTGGGGCGGTGCGTTTCGAGACTTCAACCGCTCTGGAGTCGCTGTAATTGCCAAATTGAACTGGTCCGGCATTCTCGTGCTGTTGGTCTCCATGCAATTTATGTCATCACCTAGCACGAGCGGAGTTGATGAGACCCCATAACGACAATTAATTCCTGTTGGCTTTCTTTCCTGCGATAATCGTGCGATCGATCGCATGCCTGTGTGTAATCTAACAGTTGCTGACGGCGGCATGGGGAAATGGGCGGACGCGAAGGCTGAGGGAACTGTGGATGATGGAAAATGATTATGGTACGGTTACTGCCTACTTATGGTAATTTATGATGCAAATCTGAGTGATCCTACGGACTGACGAAAATGACCTGGACTGACACGGGCACGTGGATGGATCCTACAAGGATGACACGCTAGATGGCGTCGCCCCGACCACAGTCGGTTGCGGTGCTGACCCCACAAATAAGCGGTTATTGACAGACTACCTATGAACAGAAAAGACTCCCTACGCTCATCCCAGTTACGGGAGAGTTATTCGACTAAGCTACGCTACGGGTGCTCTCGGATGCGAGAGTTATTGATGAGAAGTGAAAGGTACCTACTCCTGGTAGGGTTTCAAGCGTGCGCCATTCACCCACCCAGGGAGAACTGTACCGTCAAGCTGTGCCAACCGAACGGCTCCTGAGTCATGAATCTTAATGACAAAGTAGGGTCCCAACCAGTGCATCTGGAGCTTGCCTGGAAACTTCTGGAACCGGCTATCATATAAGAGAACTTTGCCGCCAACTTGGAAGGCTTTGTTCTTGAGGTGGCGGTCATGCCACACTTTTTGTCTGGCCTTCTGAACCTTCTGGTGGAATTCCGCCAGGAATCGGGCCTCATCCAGCTCCTGTATCTCCTGGAGGTGTTCCTGAAGTGACTCCTCTTCTGAGAACTGAAGAGACGCAGCGATTAAAAGACTGGGTACAGTGAACTCGGCGGGAATCACAGCTTCCCAGCCATACACCAACTGGAATGGCGTCTGATTGGTCAAGCGTTTCACCGTGGTCTGGTAGGCCCACAATGCCGCTGGGAGACGCTCATCCCAATCGTCGCGCTGAGCGTTGCAAATCTTGGTCAAGCCCTTTTCAAGAATTTTGTTAAATGCCTCCACAGTACCATTGGCCTGCGGGTGGTATGGGCTGCTTTTATGATGCTGAATCATAATGTGTCCAGTAGTGACTTGACCGTGGCGTTAATGAAATGCGTACCTGATCGTTGGTTAAGCTTCGGTGGCAGCCAAACTGGCTGATGATGTGTTCAAAAATGAACCGGGCAGCTGTCTCCGCCGAGCAGTCGCGTACCACCGCTGCCTCAGCCCACCGGGTGAGGTAATCAGTGGCGGTAATGATGTATCGGGCCTTGGAGTGTCTGGCGACCGGGGCGATGGGACCTACAAAATCGACAGCCCACTTTTCGAACGGCCGCAACACATGCACTGGGTGTAGCGGAATCTCGTCCCGGTGAGAGGGCCTTCCCGTCCGCTGGCAAACATCGCAGTGCTTCACGTAGGCCTTACAGTCAGCATGTACTGTCGGCCACCACAGGCCAGCTTGGAGCACCTTTCTTGCGGTGGGTTTCGCACCCACATGCCCTCCCGCAACACCGCTGTGACATTCCCACATTACCGCTTCCCGTTCGTGGTCAAGGACGCATCTGCGCAACACCTCATCGAGGCCCAGTTTGTATAGCTGCCCCGCAGTCGGCCGCCCGGACAACCAAGTGGCGTTTCTGGAGCGGGGTGTAGTCCTGAGGGCATTTTCCCGTGGTCAGATAAGTGGCAATGTCAGCCAAGTAATCCGGTATGGCTTCGACTCGGAAGAGGTCAGCATCCGGCAGCTGATCGTCCAATGAGCCTTCGTTCTCTCCCGTCTCCAACCGGGATAAATGATCGGGACCGAAATTCAACCTACCGGGCTTGAAAATCACCTCAAATGCGAATTCCTGGAAAAGTAGAAGCCAGCGACAGATTCGTCCTTCCAAAACAGGGTTATTCACCAAATACTTCAATGCAGAGTGGTCCGTAAAGAATTTGAATTTTCCACCCAGAAGATAGTGGCGGAACTTCTGGAGGGAGTACACCATTGCCAACGCCTCCCGCTCGGTCGTGGTGTAATTCTTCTCCGCATTCGATAACCTGCGGCTGGCGAAGTAGATGGGGTGGTCAACTGTCGTCTCCCCGGGTTGCGCCAAGACAGCCCCAAGTGCAATACCGGACGCATCGATATGCACATGGAACTGCTTATCCCAGTTGGGGTGAACAATTATGGGTGACGTCGCCAACTTCTCCTTCAAGGTGTCAAGGGCCTTCCTACACTCCTCCGTCCACCGGAATACTTCTGACTTCGGCAATAGTTTCTCCAAAGGGGCCGTAAGCTTTGCGTAGTTGCGGATAAACCGCCTGTAATATCCTGTGTGGCCGAGCAGTGCCCGCAACTGCTTCACAGTTTCGGGGGCTTCCAAGTGAACTATAACCGCGACCTTGGCGGGATCGACGCAGACCCCCTGCTTGCACACCACGTGGCCCAAGAGTGTGCCGAATGGAACTGCAAAAATACATTTCTTCAAGTTCAAGGAAATCTGCAGCTGACGACACCGGTCAAACATAATACGCAAAAGGGTGGCGTGTTTCTTCAATAGGCTGTAGACGGTCCAGTCGTCCATGTAGACCTCCAAGAACTTGTGAATGTACTCCTGGAAAGCAGCAATTACAATCCGGGAAAACATAGCCGGTGCGTTCTTCAGACCAAACGGCATAACGTGGTATGAAAATGATCCCCACTCAGTGGTGAATGTCGTCTTTGCTTTGTCTTCTTCGGCAATGCGCACCTGATGGTAGCCCGAAAACCCATCTGTGAAGGAATAGGCTTCGTTTCCCACAACATGATCTAGAACTTCATCGCTGAAAGGAGTGGGAAACAGATCGTGGATGCAGGCATTGTTCAGACTCCGCTAGTCGACACAGACACGTATCTCCGCTTTATCCTTCTTGTTCTGAATGACAATGGGACTCACCCACTCTACTTCTTCTACTGGAAAGATAAGACCAGAAGCCATCATCTTGTCGATCTCCATCTTGACCTTTTCTTTGATATGTGGGTTCAGCCGGTAGGGTCGGTGCTTCACCGACCTGGCCCCCGATTTCAGCACGATGCGCATTTCGCCAAGGCCCCCCTTGATCCCCTTCAGGTCTGCAACCGAGGACGGGAACAAGTCTTCGTATTCCCGGAGGAGGCTGAAAATTTCTTTTGTCGTTTCCTCATCCCAGTAATCTCCCACCGTTGCCAGCTTGGGTTTCTCGTCTGTTCCAATGTTCATCTTCTTCATCTTTAGTGGCTGTAAATTGACTCCTTCAGTCGTCGGCTCTTCACTGATGTTCCACTTCCCTTCCTTTTCATCAAAATAGAGATGCCTGAGGTCCTCCAGACTATCATCATCCGGATCATCGTCAATCCGGTGGCAAACCAACTCGCGCCTGGCCTCAGGGCATGACACAACTAGGCCCCCGTCGGGCTCGGGATGGTGGAAAAACAAGACCTCCTTGATTTCCTGTAGGGCCCGAGACTCCTGCACCGTCTCCCCTTCGAACAAGAAGCATCGAACGAACTTGTCCGTGACTTCCTGCCAAGAGCGGGTTCCCCGTTTCCACTCTTCCTCCAGGTACCAGGCCTGGGGGATTGTACCCAGGGAGTGGATAAACCTGTGGACCCAGAGCTCCTCAGGGTACCTGGTGCTACGCCACTGCTCCTCACAAGCCCGCAAATGGTGTCGCGGTTCGGAAGCTCCGTGATACTTAAGCATACTGCGAGGTCCTTCATCCTCTTTAAAGCGTGCCCACAGAGCCTCCGCCACGCAATCCCATCGCACCAGAGTTTTGCGATGATTTTTCCACCACCGGGCCGACGTGGATTGCAAGGCCACCTCCAAAAGTGGTATCTGGCTTTCGGCTGGGACCATGTCTTCCACCTTGGTAATAAAAGTATTAATAGCTTGCATGTTTGACAGGGTGGGATATCCGCGGACCTCAGTCCCCACCCACCGGACTTGGGCAATGATAGCACATCTCCGCGTGGTGATCTCATACCCCCCTTGCTACCAGTCTTCCCACACAAGTTCGGATCCGAGCTCGGAGCTCTGCACACTCCGCCAACTGACAGAGCCAGTCGCGGTCGGGTTAATATAGTCGTCCCGCTTTCCTGCAGTCATCTGATAAAGGTGGTCCATCATCTGAGCATCCTCTTGATTTTCCACTGTTTCTGTATATCGCGGGCCCTGATACGGGTCAAGGGGCTGGGTGACCCGCACCTCCCCATCCTCAAAAATCATCAGCTCCTTTTTAAGGTCGATGATGGCATAATTCTCAAAAGCCCAGTCGATGCCGAGTAAGGCAGGATAAGGATCCTTGTCGCCCATGATATCAATAACCTCAAAATCGGTGTATGTCTTCACCCCCGCAATGTCGACCTCAACACCCTCGAGCCAGCCAATTGGTAGAATGCAGTACTGGTTCGCCATCCTGAGTTGGATTGGCGAGTAGGCCAGCCGTGGCCTTCCAAGGGCCTCCCACGTCTTTCGTGGTAGGATGTTGACGTCGGACCCCAAGTCCAGCATGGTATCGCTGATTTGTAATCCCACAACCTGCGTGTTAAGCCGGAATTCTTTGCCCATTTGTTGCTTGTTCCGCTTGACGCGCTGCACGTATTGACGGCCAGCGTTCGCCGGATCCCTAACTCCTGTACGCCCCAGTAATGCTCCTTCCAACGCATGCTTAAGCTGCTGCCGCAGCGCAGCATTGTCAACAATCCTGAGGAATAGCTGGAGCCAGTCATCGATCATAGTTCCTGTAACGCTCTGCGCCCCAGATTCTAGTAGCACGGGCTCCTCTAGACCTCCCGCATCCCGTAGCTAAGCGAACGCCTCAACTTCCTCCTGGAAATACTTCTTCTGGTCTTCGGGCCTGATTAACATCTTCGGGGATGTCGGCCGAACCACTCATGCTGGCTCCTTCCCGTGGGTATCCTCCCCAGTTTTCTTCCCGCCCCTTGTCACAATCGCGATGTTCTGCATGTCTGGGGTCGCAGTCCCTCGCGGCTCTGAATTTATCAGATTCGCTCCCCTTTGCCTCGCCCGTTCTTCCCACTTCTTGATGAGCTCCGGACATTCCTCTGTGGCGTGGGCGTTCACCTGGCACTGGGAACACCAGGGTCGTCACGGAAGGGGAAATTTGCGAGCCACGTGACCCTCCTGGTCACAGTTGTAACATTTCACCAGACCGCGTCCGCCTGTGCGGCTTCCACGCATGCCGCCGCCTCTTCCGCTTGGGGCCTCGTTCACCCTGTAGGAGGGACGATCTAATCGATCCGCAAGTGCGTCGAGCGCCCTGTACTGCTCAGTGTTGTGAGTCGTGGAAACACAAAATTCGCAGTACACATTGTTCGGGACCATGGAGTACTTCTGTAGTATCGGGCACATCCGAGGAGGATGCCCCAGCGTCCGGCAAATCTCGCAGTACTTTGTGGTGGAGGAAATCGGTTGAGGTGGGAACCCCGCGTAAGGCTGTTGCGGCTGGTAGACCCCCTGCGGATTCATCGCCGCACCACCACCAGGTGGTGGACCCCCCTGGATTGCCATGACCGAGGGTCCTGCCCCTGCGCCGCGCAACCGGGGACACTCGGTTGCGACGTGGCCCTCGACCAGGAAATGAGTGCACCAAACATTAGGCCGCACTGGTCTCACCGGCTGGAGCTCCTTGAGCTTCTCAGTCAAGCTGGTGATCTGGTGTTGCAACCCCATTAAAGAAGGATCTTGCGGGGCCGGCCCCCCCCCCGGTATTCCTGGGGGTAGCCCGCCATGGCTTCAATCTTCATGGCCTGCTCCAAGGCGTCCTGAAGATTATCAATCTTCTACTGAGTGAGAGGGGTTCGTGTCAAGGGAAGCAGAGCCTTGATGAACCAGTCCCTCTGGTGGTTTGGATCGATCGGGTAGCTGAGTTTCCCAATCGCATCCTTGAATCGCTGCATCAAATCCCACGCGGTCTCACCTTCCTTCTGCTTAATTTCCCACAGCTCGGACAAGCCCTGCTGGTCTGTCTGGGGAAGCTTGAATTCATGGAAAAAATCCCGCTTTACGTCCGCAATTACGGGGTTAGGATGAGCCTCGGACCACTTGATAAACCATCGCAGAGCCCTCTCTCTGAGCATGGTTTGGAACTCTATTAACTTCCCTGCATCTGGCATCTGCCGAGCCCTCCAGATGGCTTCGCACAGATACCAGTGTTGCTCGACATCATCATTTCCCCGGCCAGAGAACTCTGGATACCGGGTGAAAGATCCAGCCATGTGTACTTGCGGAGTATTGACCAGGATAAATCCTCCAGGTCCTGGTTGCATAACAGTTCCACTAGGGAATACAACACTACTAGTAACGCTGCTATTACCGGATGTTACTGACGCTGATGAGCTACTGTATGACTGACTCAATGCTTGTAACTGAATGAAAATATTACTTAAAGGTTGATATAGTACCAGGGGAAGGTAGGGATCCTGGCCATGCAGAATGTGGGAAGTAGGGCTACCTGGAGAGGTGAGTGTCGTCTGCTCTTGAAACATCCGCTGCATCACGTCGTGCCATTCGTCATCGGAACTCTCTTCGGGCTGCATCTTTTCATCGTCTTCGCTAGTCACCATCTCTCTTCCTCGCGTCACTAGGCTCCCATGCACCCATTTCACTCCCGCAGTGGTCCCTTCTCATCCCTGGGTACCCGCGTCCATAATCCTTATCCTCTGAGGCGCCTCCTTCTAATTTTTCCCCTCGATCTCCCGTCTCTTCAAATCTCGCATCACCCTTCTTCGCCACCTATCGGCGATCTGTGCCCGCTGATGCGCACGTCGCTCCCTCAACTTGCGTGCGGCCTCAACATCCATTCCCCGCTTCCCGCTTTCACATTCTACGTAGCATCGGTCCCCTCAACCCTTCCCCCAGCACAGGTGGTTTACGCTTCCATACTCGTTTTGTGGAATTCAATCAACCCTGCATCCACCATCAGGGCTTTAATCCACAGCGGAATCTCATTAAGCAGCTTCCCTCTTGGCCCTGCGTGGAAGATAGCCTCGGCCTTCGAGAAAGATTGATAGCACTCAGCAGCAAACTCCACAGTGTATCCTTCCAACATGGTCCTTACCCAAAAATCCACTGCGCGGGTTAGTTCAGTGTTCACCTGATGCAGTGCCACCAGATCTTCGTGCGCCCACCTGCGGTTTATCTTCCGCAAGCCCTCTCGAGGCACCGTCGCTCGTAATCTCCGCAACCAATTGTAAAGGTCGGTAGGGAACCTTCCCCAGAAAATTTCGTACGTATCACTGGCTGAGTCAGAGAAAAGGACGAGCTCCTTGATTGCTGCCTCCTTTTGCTTGTTCAGCTCTACTTGCTGAGCAATGAATTGGTCGAGATGATTATCCCACCATCGCCGTATCTCTCCTTCAAAAATCCTCGATACCATGATCTAGTTCCCCTCAGAACATGCAGGTCCCGGCAACGGAACCATTTGTTGGCGAGAAGTCAGGTCTCGCGGACAAGACCCAGGTTCAGGAGTTGTGGCCAAAAAAGGGGTCCGATGTAGTCTACGATCACGCCGGCATTTTCACCCTACTCCGGAGAGCAGTGAGTCTCACCCGAGGCGTGCCGCAACCACATGCAGAAGGGGATGAAATCAATGGCGAGGAACAAAGTCGCAACTCATGAAGGGCAATGCATCGATTATATAGACAGAGTCATGTACGCAAGAGCACTTAAGAAGCATTCAGACATTAGCAAACAAAATTTTAAACCAGCATAAACTCATTACATGCATGTAAACCCCTTATTGAGACAGCAACCTTTCATTATATTAATATCTTGGCCAAGCACATGATTACATAGCATTTTCAGCGATAGCTTACAACTCTGATACAGATTTCTTACGGAATAGAAAGGTAGAATAGAGAACATTAAAAACCATAGAAGTGTCATGCATGATTTCCCGCAGTCGCTCTGTGCTTCTTCTCCTGTCGCAAGCCTCGCAACCTCTGCAGCATCCTCCTCTTTCAGCTGGGTGACTGTTATTTATTCACCCGCTATTGCGACTATCAGTTCCTCTGTGTCTTTTCTTCAGCTGCTTCCAGCTTCTCTCCTGTTATCTGCGTGTTCCACTTTCTGTCTTCTGCTGTTGTTTTCTTCATCTGTACTTGTGCATGTTCTTTCTTCAGCTATCTCATACTTCCGCGCCACCTTGATAGCTCCGCGACTCCTGGTAGTTGCGATGCGGTCGCGATTGCCATGTATCTTCATGCCGCAACTCAAAAGGTCAAAATTCAAAATGTTCTAACCAAGATTTCAAAAACAAGGGCCCCAACAATTGGGTTCTAAAATTTCCCCTAAAAAGAATTAAACACCAATTAACCCCTCAGAAGGTGACTCATGAATAGTAATAAGTGCAACATGATATATCAAAATTACAAGAGCAAGTGCATCAAATTTTTCTCTCGCAAAGAGTAACAAAAAATGAAATGGAAGTTTTCAATAAAGGTGTGGAAGCTAAGATGGATGGCTTGAATAATGGCATGGAAGCTAAGATGGATGGAATGGAAGATGGCATGGAGGTTGTTATCACTCCACCGAATCTCCGAGGCTGAGAAGAGACCAGCAAAGGTAACTACAAACCAAGCCCTCACCAAGTAGCTAGCCCTACTAGGCAAGAGAGGGCTGTCTCCAAGGGATCACAGCCAAGAGGGCTAGATCAATTAGGTTTTGAGCTAGGTATAGTATCACAAGGGTTTTGATTAGTTGATTTGGGCATTGGATGAGTGAATTAGGTCAAGAGGTAACTAGGTCAGGGAAAATAAGATTAGAATTGAAGACATCTAATGGGGAAAGGTAGGTAATCACTCTAACACTTTAGGTTTTTAGGGTGAGATGGATCAGACTGGTGAGGTGCTAAAAAGAGCATGAAAATACATGAATTATTTTTAAACTGAAGAACTGAAACAAATTATGATGATTCTCCCAAAACAAAGCATAAAAGATGTATTATGCCTATCAAACTTGAGAAATCAACATATCATAGAGCTGGAATGAACATGAAAGATACAAAACATTCATACATATTAAATTGAATAATAAACTATGCCAAAGTACAGTACCACATGAGTCCCAAAAGAATAGCTACAATTCATCCAATATATTCCTGCCAAAATTTGAATGCACTAGTGTCCCTAATCAATACCACAACATCCAACCTATGAAATGAGTCAAGAAATGAAAGATATATCCATCAAAAAACTTATCCCAACCTCAGGGGTCAAATCCATAAGTTGTGGTGCTAATTCACAAAATCCTGATCTGATACCTAGAGTGTAGGGTGGTCAAACTGACTCATCCCTAACTTTAGTGAAACTGATTCATCAACCATATCTAAGAGTTTTACCTAACATATTTACCTTTAGGTAACTCAAAAACATAATTATTACATTTACATCCATGAATTACATCAGTAAAAACATGATTTTCCTAGGTGAAAGTAAAAAATTTCAGAGAAAATTCAGAATTATCAGTCCTTGGTTAGGAGCAAAGTGCCAGTGTCAGGAGCGCAGCGCCATCTTGCAGCCAAGTTTTGGAGGGGTTCTTGGTGTCCCAATTGAGCTCATGATAGCTCATTGGAAATTTTGTCCTGTCTAGTTTCCGTATCTGTGCTTAGTTTCAAAAATTTACCAGATTTGACCCTCCAAAATGTCAATATCCCAAGACCGGTCGGGAGCGCAGTGCCATGCTCAAAAATAGGGCAGAAAAATGGTTTTTACATGTTTTTTGACTTTTTTGCTGACCATTTTGCCCAAATTTTCTTAGAAAATTTACTAACCTGCATGTCTTCATCAGTCTGAATCCATTGGTGGTATTTATTTGAACAATGGAGGTTCCTAGAAGAAGCGCAACTCCTAGGACCCTGTGCTCCTGACAGTCAAATTGTCTAGTGATTGTCAAGAAATGCATAAAAACTTAAAAATATTCAAAATTGCCCAAAAATTTGCCAAAATTTGTAGAATGGTTTCTGATGATGTGTGTTAAGCATGGAGGGAGGCCTCAGCAAGGATTCCAAGTTTCCTCTTCTCCTCTTGCATGATTAGGTTATCAAGCTTTGACTTGACCTTCTTGATCTTAGACCTTGCAATTTGGTTTCTTTTGCAATAGTGCTTTTCCATCCTCCTATGTATGTCATTATATTTCTTCACCTTCTCCAGGAGGTTCTCAAGATGTTTATTAACGCTCTCAAACCAATGCTCTCGATTCTCATTTATCATTATTGCAAATTTCTCATTCAAGGTGAGCTCATCTATTAGTTCTTGTTCCTTTTGCTGCTCTAACTCTAAAGCTCTTTTCAAGCCTCTGGGCCTTGGCCTCTTTCTTGGCACTTGGTCTTCTTCCTCATCAGGTTCACCATATCTCTCATAAGCCCCATCAAGCAAGACCTTTTCCTTTTTTTCTTCTCTCTTCGCCTTGAGAAGTTGCATCTCCAATATTGTCTGCTTGGTTTGGAGTTGATTGTTTTCCTACTCAAGAAAATGAATTACAAACTTAGATCTATATAAGTTAGTATAAAGCTCTCTAATTTGGGCATTCTTCTCCTTGATAATCAATGAATTTTCATAATCATGTTGTTGATCCAAGTCAACAAGATCAAATTCTATCTCTATCTCATGGAAGTCTTCCTCCTCATGCCTCACTTACTCGTAAACATCTGCCCCTGTCATCTTTTTCTTTCCCTTCTGTACTTGCTTTCCTAATGAAGAAGGCAAAGTCCCTTCCAAAATCTATGGGGAAAACACTTGCATATGGCCTCTGTTATATGTTCTAGCCAATGTACCCATTTCAACCCTTTTAGGCTTGCTGACCATAGCTCTGCTAGACGACCCAATCTGACTCTGAAATGGTGATGATGGTGATGAAATGGGTCTAATAGGTTGAGCTGATGAAGAAGTAGGTTTTTTGGGCTGAGCTGGAGGAATATATGTAGTAGGATGAGATGGGGGAGGCATATCTTCAGCATGTTGAGCTTGTGGAGCAGTGAAGATGTCATTGGCAATGAAAGTGTCCCATGATATGTTCAACTAGTTAACGTGATGGAAGACAATGATCTTGATGAGAGAGTGGTGAAATATGTTGTTCATCTCTTGGTCATAATTTCTCTTTTGTACAATGTATGCCATTTTTTCAATGATGTTGAATAGATAATATGGAATATTGAGCATCTTTACCCTTATGAAGTGCATGAGCAATCTAATATGATATGTGTAAATTTTGGATAACCTGCCTTCATAAGAGAAGTACTTCATGATGATTTTCATCATGGGGGAGTACCTATCAAGGAGGTAATTGAAAGGAAAAAATATATTTCCTTCATTTTTGTACCTTGGCTTGATGTATGGCTCATAATAGTGATCATCCAAGTCCTTTGCCTTGAACCACTTCTCACCTACATTTGGAATTCTAGTGGCATCTACAATGATGGCTGAGGATATGGTGAAAATCACACCAGCAAGGGTCACTTGATTATCCTGAAGGTTTTATATGAAAATTCTACTCAAAACAGGGTGGTGTTCGACTCTTTGTATCATTTCACAAAAATCAAAGCATCTGACATGATTGAAACAAGTGAGAGTCATGGGAGAGGCTATTATTTCTCTGGTGTTGGTGGGCTCAAGTCTAAGAATCCTTCCTCCCTTATGTGGCCTTCTCTCTTCCCTCTCTTCTTCCTCCATGTAGTCTTTGTTTTCCTCCTCCATGGTACTTTGGTCTTGAAACCCTAGAGATGATGAAATGGGAGTGGGGATAGGTTTAGGGAGTGGAGAATGGGGTAGGAAAAATTAAGAAGATAGGGGAAGGGGTTATTAAACTTAGGTAGGTGGTGGGGGTTAAAATGTTTAGGGAATTGGGAATTGTAATTTTATTATAGGTTTGATGATAATAGGTGCCTGGGACTAAGGGTTTTGGGGAAAATGGATTTAGGGATAGAGATATAGTAATGTAGGGGTATGGATAGGTTTTACTGTGATGTGAGAATGAAATGTGAGGTCTTAGGGAATCAAATTGGGAATGAGGGAATGAGATTAGGGTTTTTAACTATACAAACTCCAAATTTTGCATGAAAACTCAAACACAATGAAAATTGCTCTTGAAGAATGCAAGGAGGTGCCAATTGTGTCTTACTTAATTGTTAAGAGATGGTGAGAGCCTTTGCTAGAGGTTAGAAGCAATTTTCATGAAGTTTAGAGCTTGACATCTCCCTCTCCGCCAGGAGTGCAGCGCACTTAGCAGGTGAGCAGCGCTAGTTATAGAAGTGCAGCGCCTCTTGTCCAAGAGCGCAGCGCCACCAAAAAAATCAGTCTTTCACCCTTCAAACTGGAAATTCAAGCTATGGAAGTGGTGGCTCGATGTTGTGAGGAACAAATAAGAGTGAATTTGATGTCTTGGTGAGCTTTACACTTGGTGGATTTAATGTTTTGGGCATTAGGATCCACTTTACCTTCTTCAAATTCATCTTTAAACTTTGAAACTATACCTTTTCACTATGACTTCATTATTTGAAAATTGATAATTTGATGGACTGAGACACTTAGATTTTGACATTTTGATGCTTTGGCATATGGAACTTTGAGTTAGCAGTGTGGGAGCCATGAACTTATTACAAATTGAGTGACATAAAAATTACATAATAAAAAATAAAAATTACATTTTAAAATCAAAATGACATATTGAAATAAAAACTACTCCTTACAAATCATATTTACATGGTAAAGAGAAGTTATTTGATCACTCTCTTACTTTTTGGTCTTATGCAATGGAAATGGTGTGTTATTGGACCTTGAAAACCCTAATACCAAATGGGAACCTTGACTGACTGGAATTCATGATGACATGACTGAATAGGTGATGTAATCCCATGAAATAATGGACACTCAGCAAGTGACAAAGTGAGCCAGCAAGTGATGAAATGACATTTTTTAAAAGAGTGAAACTTAATGAAAATATGCACCAAGTGACCAAATTTTTGCATGACCTAGTGGATGTTCGATGTGTGTTATATTATTTCTGCGATTAGTTGCACGCGCGGGTGGGGGGTGGGTGACAGGGGGGGCGACAGCCCCCACTGTACGTTGTGTCGGGCGCAGCAGGGGGGTCACAGGGGGGCGGCAACCCCCCCTGTTTGGGGTCTGGCACAACACCCCGAGAAAAAAAATTGGACCCTATTTTTCAGTGGGTTGAACCGCCCATGGTTTTGTGCATGGGTTGGCACATGGTTTTGGGGCATGATGATTTTCGGCCCCTGGTATTTTGCAGGTCCATTCAAGGGAACTGCGGTTATGTTCTAATCTAGGGTTAATGGATTGGGGTTTATGAATGCTTTGGAATGTATATATATGTGTTGTAACACTAAAAGGAATATAATGAAAAATCACGCTGGTCGTCCCGATTGAGGATCCAGGGGAAAATATCTGTGTATATCTGTTTTATTTTTTACGCTCTCGCTATTGTTCGTTTTTTGTTTTTTAAGATTCGTTTGCAGATAATTTATGTACAGGTCTAAAACCTACATTTGGTATCAGAACTGTTTCAGCTTCAGGGGGACGCTTTTACTGCTGAGGCATTCTTTTCTCAGGCTTGTGGTAGACCCTGTTCAGTGGGAGATCTGCGGGATCGATTCTTGGGGTGAAATAAGATGGCAAGCAGTAGAAATATAGAGATCAAGAAATTTAACGGTTAGAGTTTTGAGTTGTGGAAGCTCATGATGGAGGATCTATTGGTGGATAAAGATCAGTGGATCACGGTAGATCCGGGTAATAAACCAATGGCAATGTCAGATGAAGATTGGAAGAAGTTGGATCGGAAGGCAAAGATTACAATACGGTTGTGTGTCTCAGATTCGATATTGTTGACTGTATCTGGGGAAGCTACAGAAAATAATTTTTGGGACAAGCTAGGGACTTTATACCAATCTAAGTCTTTGGTGAATTAATTGTTCCTGCAGAAAAATTTGTATAACTTGAGGATGAAGGATGGAGACTCGGTGATAGAGCATCTGAACGCCTTAAATACTGTGGTAAGTCAATTGTCATCTGTTGATATTAAAATATGAGATGAAGATAAGTGCATCAGTTTCAATCTGGTTATTGCAATATGTAGCAATACAACTACCTTGAATTTTGTTGAAATTGTCTCAGCCTTGCTGTTGGAGGAAACGAGACGGAGAAATATGGAGGGTCAGAATGGAGATGCCCTATCTATATGAGGAAGGTCCCAAAATAGAAACAAAAATAAGTTTTCGAGTGGGAGATCTAAATCTCCAGGAAAGTTTGTAAAGGTGTGATGGAAATGTGGAAAGGAAGGGCGCTACAAAAAGGACTGCAGATTTAAAGCTCCTTAGAAAGGAAAGGGATCTGATGATGCTCTTTCTGCAGAGGAAAAAACCACCTTAGATGAAGGTGGGGATGTTTATTTGGCTTCTTCTTCAAATACACATGTATATCATGAGGCATGGTTGATTGACTCAGGTGCATCCTTTCACTTCACTTCGAGTGGATCTGCGAGTATTGAGTAGTTTTATGTCAAAACCAGGGAAGGATCATTGGATGGCAGTGAAGCGGGTTTTCATATATTTGTGTGGCACTAGTGATTATGGTTTGTGCTACCAGGGAAGACCAGGATTGGACAGATTTTTGGACATCCGTGGTTTTTTTGATGCGGATTGGGCTGGAGATCTGGACCAAAGAAGATCTACAAGTGGGTATGTGTTTAGCCTATTTAGAGGTGCAGTCAGTTGGATGAGTAAAAGACAGTCTGTAGTGCCTCTTTCAACTACAGAGGTAGAATACATGGCAACCACTCATGCAAGCAAGGAAGCAGTTTTGTTGTAGAGATTGTGTTCAAGTATGGGATTGGTGCAGCGAGCTATAAGGATAGACTATGATAGGAAAAGTGCATTTTTCTTGGCTAAGAACCCTGCTTATCATTCAAAGACAAAGGAAATTGATGTTAAATATCACTTTGTGAGAGATATGGTTGAGGATAAAAGGGCATTGTTGGTAAAGGTGGACACTTTGAAGAGTGTTGCAGATGCATTGATGAATTCTGTGAGCATTCAGAAGTTCTCATGGTGGTAGAGAAACAATTGGTGTTACTGAGCTGGACTAATGACTAAGCTCTCATGTGGCCCCCTGAAGAAAGAAAAAAAGTGGGAGAATGTTGGGTATGTGTTATATTATTTCCATGATTAGTTGCATGCGCAGGGGGGGCGACAGCCCCCCCTGTACGTTGTGCTGGATGTATCAGGGGGTTTTGTTTGCGGTCCAAGGCAACGCCCCGGGAAAAAAAAATTGGACCCTATTTCTCGGTGGGCAGACCCACCCATGGTTTTGTGCATGGGTTTGCACATGGCTGTGGGGCATGATGGTTTCCGGCCCCTAGTATTTTGTAGATCCAGTTAAGGGAATTGTAGATATGTTCTGATCCAGGGCTAATGGATTGGGGTTTATGACTACTTTGGCATGTCTATATATGTGTTGTAACACTAAAATGAATATAATGGAAAATTAAGCTGGTAGTCCCGATTTGGGATCCAAGGGAAACTCTCTGTGTATATCTGCTTTATGTTTTATGCTCTCGTTATTGTTTATTTTTTATTTTTTAAGATTCTTTTGTAGATAATTTCTGTACAGGGTTAAAACCTACAGTGGAATGATAAAAAAATTCTGAGTGGGACCCCTAAAATGACATGAAAGAGTTAATTTTGATCATTGGTGGAAGGATGCAAATACTAACACTAACATTGGCTCCAGCTGGGGATGGTAGCTCCTTGTAGGTGCCAATAACACCGTATACCAAGTGCCTATCCATTGGGAATGGATTCAAATAGTAAAAAATAACTGAAAACTAAAAACTCAAACTTATTTGTGACAAACTCAAACCAACTGAAAATTGACTTTAAAAATTGACTCAAGACTGACTTGACTTTGAAAAAAATAGAAAACCAATGAAACTTTATAGCCTTCACTTCAGGCCCCAAGCTTCAGTGATCCTCTGCTTCACACTTTGCAATGAAAGTTAAACTAATATTTACAATGATAATGAGAAATCCGAAAACTGCATCAAGAATAATAATGCTTAAGGAGTCTACCATTGATAGGTCCTCCTAAACATTCTTCTCCATTCATCTCATGTAGTATATAAGAATTTTTCCCTCGCATGTTTGAGAAATTGTAGGGCCCTTTTCATAATTTTTCAAACTTCCTGTGCTTCCCTTTTTCCTCATTCCTTGAATCCCACCGAAGGAATACATCTTCAAGCTTAAATTTATCTACTTTGGTCTTACAGTCATACACCTTCTTTATCTTCTCATGAAGCTTTGAGGTGTTCTGAAATACCTCATCTCTCGTCTGTTGTAGATGGATCATCTGAGTGATCCGGCGTTGTACATCATTCTCCTCACTTATTTCTTCTTGCAACAATTTCATAACCGGGACTACAAGTGATGTTAGAAAACCAATTTTTATTCCATAAACTAACTGAAAAGGGGACATTCCGATAGTTTTGTTACTACTCACCCTATCTGCCCACAAGGAATTCACAAGCTTTTCATACCAGTTCTTCTTGTTGGCCTCCAGCATCTTCTTTATGATATTGATCAAGGATTTATTAGAGGAATCTCCTATAGTAGGCGATTGAGTGCCCCAACTTGATGTTATATTTGCCACAAAACTCAACCATCCTTTTTTATATGAATGATATCACATTTTCGGTAATAACCTTATGAGGACAACCAAAACAAGACAATATGTTAGTCTCAAAAAATTAAATAATTACAAGGTATGTTGCTTGCCTTTGGGATCGCTTCGATCCATTTGGTGAAGTAGTCACTGGCTGTCAGTATCTGTTTGTCATTAGGGGACTTCTGAGGTCTAAAATGGGCGTCCTAAGAAAATGTACAACCAAAATAAACTTTATAAGAACCAATAGGATTCAATATGATGATGTCAACCATGGGGGATGATTCACCACTTTTGGAGTAAAAAAGTTAAAAGACTAAAAAACAATAAAATAATAAAACTACTTTTTCAACTCGTATTCTCAACTTATATCCCTAATATTTTACTCAAATTTCGAGCAGGAGTACTCGTTGGATGAAAATTTTAATTCCTCATCCAAGGAGTACCCATGTTGCATAATTTTGATGGACTCTACTACACAAAAAATGAGAAATACATGAAAAAATGTGATTGCAATCACGTTTTTCATGTATTTCTCCTTTTTCGTGTAGCCAGGTCCATTGAAAGTATGAAACATGGGTATTCCTTGGATGAGGAATCAAATCCTGCATCCAACGAGTGTTTCCATTCAAAATTTGAGCAAACCCATAGGGAGATAAGTTGAAAATACGAGTTGAAAAATAGTTTTTTTCTTTTTTCCCTCTAAAATTTGATGATTTAATCTAATCTTATTTTATTATTTCCACTATTATTTTATAATTTCCATAGGAGGCCAATTTTAGACCTCAAAACTACCCTAATGGCTGTGCATATGAATAAGGGTGAATCTCTCCGATGAAGTCAAGTCCCCACTGCTGAAACGACGCATGAATTGAAATAGGTTGCAAAGGTAATGAAGCAGTTTTCTTTTACCTTGAAAAACTTGACACTCATGGCAATTCATCACTGTTTGTAAAAATCTGCAAATATAGTTGGCAAATAGTATCCTACTCTCAATACTTTATTAGTCGTGGTCTTCCAGAAAAGGTGCCCCCCATAGTCTCCTTTATGAAAATCATTCATAACTTCTTGGGCTTCACTCTCAACCAAACAATTCAACAATAAACCTCCTGGATCTTTCCAATAAAGGGTGTTGTCCAAAATGCAGTATTTGGAAGCTTTCAACTTTAAATACCTACCCTTACTCTTAGTCATGCCTGGAGGAGGATTCAAATGTTGAAGTACATATATTATATCAGAATACCAAGGTGACAAAATAAACATATCATATACATGTATCAAAGTGACATCCTCATCTTCATCAGAAAATGCTATAATAAGATTGATATCTAAAACCTGAAGATTTGACTCGGCCATAAGCTTTTCTAAACCTTTACCTTTTATCAGCTTTGTGGGCTTGATCTCGAGGTCATATTCCAACATCGTTGCTATCCATTTCCCTCTTCTTCCTTATGGATATGTCTGCATAAGAACATCTTTGACTATTGCATTAGCTACATAAGCCAAAGTATGAGAATGTAAAATATAGATGCGGAAATCCTTCAATGCTTTTATCAAAGCCAAGGCCTATTTATCTATGATATTGTACCGAAGAATTGCATCCCTGATGGTTCGACTAGAAAATGCAATGGGTTGTTCCATCTTGTCCTTCTTTCACATTAAGACTGCAGCTATGGTGTGCTCGAAGGCGAAGGAGAATATAATAAAATCAATAGTGTAATCCGGGCTTATTAAAATAGTGGTAATAGTCAAAGCAAACTTAATTGTGTTAAAATACTTCTTAGCATCCTCAAACCACTTTACCTCAATGTCCTTTTTCAACATGTTGGTCATTTCCCGAAGGTTCTCATCCAAATTTGGAATGAATCTGCGTAAGAAATTTATCTTACTATTGACAGCCTCAATTTCCTTCTTGCTCCGTGGAAAATTAATCTTTTGAATTTCCTCAACCCTAGAAGGGTCAATCTGGATTCCATCCTTAGAGATGATGTGACCGAGAAGTTTTCCCTCCTCCATGGAAAAAAGGCTCTTTTTCGAATTGACAGAGATTCTGAACTTCCTGCATTTCTGAAAAACAATCCTTAAGTGATACAAGTGGTCATCATCTGAATGGGAAAAGACTATCAAATCATCTAAATATACTACTAGGAAAACATCTTTCTCATCTAAAAATTCTATCTCCATTTCACACTAAAAGGTAGCCCCTGCATTCTTTAGTCCAAATGGCATATTTTCATATTTGAACGTACCCCAAGGTGTAGTGAATGCATTTTTGTCTTGATTTTTCTCATGTACCAAAATATGATTATACCCCAAATATCCATCAAGAAAAGACATTCGAGATGCCCCAACCACTCTTTGTAAGGTGTGATCCATTTTGGGAATGGGGATGATTATCTTTCAGTGACACCTTGTTTAAATTTCTGAAGTCTATGCAAAGCCTTATTTCACTCGTCTTCTTTCTTATAGGGACTAAATTAGATATCCAATCATAAAACCTTATAGGAACAATGATACCTAACTTGTAGAGCCTATTTACTTCTTTTTCAATTGATGGCAACAACCTTGGGTTGATCCTTCTCAATTTTTTCCAAAAGGGCTTTTGATCGGGCTTAATGGGAATGGCATGTTGTATGATGTCTTTATTATAGACCTTTAAGTATGCATAATCCCATGCGAAAACATCATAAAATTCAGAAAGTAAATCAATATATTTGTCCTTTACCTCAGGAGACAAGGACCTAGACAGTTTGACCATCTTGGGCTTGTTCGTTGTCCCAATGTTTACGTCCTCCACACCTTTTTCTGTAGGAACCAATGGTGACTTCCTCGCTACATCATCCTGATTGAACAATTCATACAAAGGTATGAGACCTTGTGGAATATTTTTGTCCTTCAGCTCTAGTACATCAACCTGAGTTACTTCAATTGTCTGATCATATTTGTCATAAACCTTGTCGATTGCACAATTCTTGAACTCACCTTCACTTTGCAGAAAATTATTAACTTGTTGATCATCCCAAAATACTTGCCAATATCGCAATTTATCAGTAAATGTAGCCCGATGCTTCACATGAATTTCAAATTTTCTGTTAGAAAATATTGGGATTTTAAAATTACTTGCTGCTGTAGCAAGTGAATCTTCCATGAGGTTCTAATTTCTTGGTACTACTGTCAAAGTGTATTCTGGAAACATCTTTAGGATATCCAGTATAGCATTCTCGTATGATCTCATTCATGGATGTATGTCCTGGTATTCCCCTTTCACCTGTTTTATCACAAGTTTGGAGTTTCCACGTACTGAAATTCTTCTTGCGCCTAGTTTCTTCAAAATCTTGAGACCGGTGATCAATGCTTCATATTCTGCCTCGTTATTAGAACAATCAAAATCCAGTTTGTATGAACATAATCTAACATTTGTAGGAACCTTACTAGGCTGATGAAGAGGGATGCGGACCCAAATTCCAATTCTTGCCCCATCTTTCCCCAAGGAACCATCATAATCCATGGACCATAGACCATTTTCATCCTACAAGTGTTGGAATTTTGATTGTTGTTTTGTCTCAACTATCCGGGCTGCTTCTTGATTTTGATTTGAAATTTATTCTGCCCTATCAGATGGTTGCTCTGAAACACTGGGCATATTCTCTTTTTCCTTCTCTATAATTGTTCTAATGCAATTATGAATCTCTAGAAAATATTCTACTTCTACATGATGACTATCTACATCATTCAAACCACTATCATTGAAAAAAATGAAAGATTATAAATCTATATGTGAAACATTTATTGGATGATTATTAGGCCTCACTTTGTTGGTTATCATGTACTTCCTCTTCGTTTCCCGGTACAACTTTCTCAATTTCTCAAAAAATGGGATGGTGTCATAAGAGAAGTCTAGCTACAAGGTGCATATCAACTGCGCTCCCCAAGATCTAGTTAGCAACATACCAAACTGTGGTGGTATATCAGCCACCACCACATCCATCAAGACATTCTTTGTTGGAATTTTCTCAAGGGAAACTAATAATTCCTTAATAAGACTCAAAAAATGGACTCTTCCTGAACCGAAGGAATAAAATTCATGGTAAGGATGAGTTATATCTAGGTCCAATTTCTCCATAATGGCTTTTGGCATCAAATTGTGGGAAGCTCTCAAGTCAAGCATGGTATTATGAAGGATATTCTAGTGGATTCTCACACTCAAATAGAATGGGGGAACTTCACTATCCTCTAACTGACCGTCTATTGTTGAACCAAAGATAAGCTCAGGTTGGTCATCATCGACATTAAGTATATCAGATGAAGAATCAAATTTTAACATTTTGGCTACATGAGACTTATACTGATTATTCTTGACAAGTTTACTTAAAGTTATTAACACTTTCAATTTGGAAATTTATGTTTCTAAGCTGAAAGGAGTGGATTTGTCTACCTCTTTAGTGATGTCTCTTTTATCGGCGTGATCTTTTGATGCAGCTTCTTTCCTTTGGTTTTCCTTTTCTTTTCTTGATGAACTTGTAGATGGATGATTTTCTTTTTTCTGATTTACAGGTGCAAGTTCTTTTCCTTTACTTTGATTACCCTGAGAATTATATTTTTGCTGAGTATATTTCTGTTGAGATGCTCGCTTTTGAATAGGAGTTATTGGTACATTTCCACCTCTCAATGTATACTGCCTCTACTGTGAGTTGAGGGCATTTAAATATCCTCCATGATAATCATCAGATTCAACCTCCAACTGATGATCCTGGGCTAAAATGTAGTCTTCATCCTTTGGTAAATTGGTCTTCTTGACATACTCTTCATCTTTAGTCAAATATGTGGCCTGGCCATCAGTTGTAAAAAAGTGGTTTTCTGCAATAGTGTGATCTTCTTCTTCTTCTTCTTCTTCAACTCCTTGAGAATAATTCTACTACAATGGTTTCTGAATTGGCTGTGACTGTGTTGGTTGCTCAGGTGCCCTCTGTTCCCTTTGATTGATCCTGAATTGAGGCTGTTGCTGCTATCCTCTAGAGTTAGGATTTCTAGCTTGTGGTTATGGATGCCTTTTGGAGATAGACATCTTGTCAACCATTCTCTTAAATGTTCTTATAAAAGTGTCCAATTTTACATCAGAAGATGATGATGCTTCCTCTTTAATAGTTATTCTCCTTTCACCCTTCATTTTTTACTTCTTTATGGACAAATTAGCTTCTACACTAATTTCATTTTTCTGCATGTCTTCTAACATAGCAGGATTTCTTTCTCGCAACTAATAGGCCATCTCTGGATCAAAACCATCTGGGTAATGCAAAAGGGCTAACCCTGGAGGGGATTTGATATCATTAGGAATGGAATGGTAGACTTTGTTGAATCAGACAGTGAAGTCTTGTACTGATTCATTTGCTTCTCTTTTCATATTGTAATATTCAGAAATGATTTGTAATGGAATCTTATTTACCTCCCATCTGGCTATGAAAGCATCTATCAACTGATTTTATATGGCTATGGAATTTTCATTTAATGATCTAAACCAAACCTTAACTTCTCCTAAAAAAACTCTAAACTATGATTCTCATTTTTGCATCATCTGCATCTATTTCCTCTAGGTCAATAAAGTTTGTAACTTTAACAATATGTTTTTTTAAAGCGATTGAATAATTTTCATCAAAAAGTGGAAGTATTTGGCCATAACCCTGAGGTAAGGCATCGATTTGACCTAGTAATATGAGGGGTGAAAACATGGCCATAATTCCCGCTAAAAGGACTACACGAGTGAGAATAGGAAAATTTTGTTGAATAGGCGATGACGTAGATGGCGTGGAAGAGGAAAAAACAGTTGATTGTAAATGTGTCGGGATAGGTATTGACTCTTGTCGATATTGAATTATAGCCTTTTCCGACTGGTACTGAAGTTGGTTTGCTAGACTTTCAAGTTTATAAAATTGATTTTAGACTCTAGTGTCAAAGTCTGATTCAAACTTAGTTTCTTCAAAGGATAGGTTTTCTTCAAGTTTTAAGGAACTAAGATCTAACTCAGATAATAACTTGACCTCGTAGAGCTTTAAAGTATCAAAGACTATGTCGGCTAAAGAATTTTCAGACTTATATCAAAACAATGGCAACTCAAATTTTAGATCAAATGGTATATCTCAAAGAGATATAACTTTAGTAGGCAGTGAAGAAGATCTTACCAATGGGATTGGACCTGACTGAATTTCTATAGCTTGATATCTATGCTTCCAAACAAGATTCTCTAGATATTCGACTGAATCAACTGGGTGAGGATCAATATTTGATCTGGTGTATCTCCTCAAAGCCAGAATGTTCACTGTTCAGCAACTTGTTTTATTTACAACTTTTTCAGATCAGCCTCAAAAAAATCTTAAACCTATCATCCAAAGGCCATGAATTCAAATAACTAATGATATAACCAAGGAATATATGATGCTTTTCTTCCCCAGTATGGTCGCCAAGATGTTAGCACTCCACCGAATCTCTGAGGCTCAGAAGAGACCAGCAAAGGTAACTACAGACCAAGCTCTCACCAAGTAGCTAGCCCTACTAGGTAAGAGAGGACTCTGTCCAAGGGATCACAACCAAGAGGGTTGGATAAATTAGGTTTTAGGCTAGGTATAGTAGCACAGGGGTTTTGATTGGTTGATTTGGGTGCGGGATGAGTGAATTAGGTCAAGAGGTAACTAAGTCAGGGAAAATAAGATCAGAATTGCATACATCTAATGGGGTAAGGTAGGTAAGAACTCTAACACTTTAGGGTTTTAGGGTGAGATGGATCAAACTGGTGAGGTGCTAAAAAGAGCATGACAGTACATGAATTATTTTTAAACTAAAGAACTGAAACAAATTATGATGATTCTCCCAAAAAAAAGAATAAAATATATATTATGCCTATAAAACTTGAGAAATCAACATATCATAGAGCTGGAATGAACATGAAAGATACAAACATTCATACATATGAAATTGAAGAAGAAACTATGCCAAAGTGTAGTACCACATGAATCCCAAAAGAATAGTTGCAACTCATCCAATATATTCCTGTCAAAATCTAAATACACTAGTGTCTCTGATCAATACCACAACATCCAACCTGTGAAAGAATTCAAGAAATGAAATATATAGCCATGAAACAACTTCTTCCAACCGCAGGAGTCGAATCCCTGAGTTGTGGAGTTGATCCAAACTGATACCTAGAGTGTAGGGTGGTCAAACTGACTCATCCCTAACTTTAGTGAAACTGATTCATCAAACCTCTCAAATATTTTTACCTAATGTATTTACCTCTACGTAACTAAAAAAAGTCATTATTACTTTTAAATCCATGAATTACATCAGTAAAAACATGATTTTCGAAGGTGAAAGTCAAAAAATTTAGAGAAAATTCAGAATTATTAGTCCATGGTCAGGAGCGCAGTGCCATCTTAAATCCAAGTTTTGGCGGGGATCATGGTGTCCAAATTGAGCTCATGATAGTGCATTGGAAAGCATGTCCTATCTAGTTTCCATATGTGTTCTTCGTTTCCAAAATATACCATAATTTACCCTCCAAAAATACAATCTCCCAAGACTAATCAGGAGGGCAGCGCCAGGTAGAAACATGGTGTTTTAGGTGTTTTTTGACTTTTCTGCTGACCAATTTGCCAAAATTTTCTTAGAAAAAATTCTAACCTGAATTAATTCATCATTTTTAGTCTAAGCGTGGTCTTGGTTTTACCAATGGAGGTCCCTATAATAATCTAAGCGCCTAGGACGTTGTGCTCCTGACAGTCAGACTTTCTAGTGACTGTCAAGAAATGCATAAAAACTCAAAAATATTCAAATTTTCCCAAAAAATTTCCAAAATTCGTAGAATGGTTGATGATGATGTGTGTTAATCATGGAGGGAGGCCTTAGCAATGATTTCAATTTTCCTCTTCTCCTCTTGCATGATTAGGTTATCAAGCTTTGACTTGACCTTCTTGATCTTAGACCTTGCAATTTGGTTTCTTTGGCAATAGTGCTTTGCCATCCTCCTCTGTATGTCATTATATTTATTTTCCCTCTCCATAAGGTTCTCAAGATTGTTATTAACACTCTCAAACCAATGCTCCTAGTTCTCATTTATCATTATGGAAAATTTCTCTTTCAAGGTGAGCTCATCTACTAGTTCTTGTTCCTTTTGCTGCTCTAATTCTAAATCTCTTTCCAGGCCTCTAGTCCTTGGCCTCTTTCTTTCCACTTGGTCTTCTTCCTCATTGAGTACACCATATCTCTCATAAGCCTCATCAAGCAAGACCTTTTCCTTTTTTTCTTCTCTCTTTGCCTGGAGAAGTTGCATCTCCATGATTTTCTGCTAGGTTTGGAGTTGATTGTTTTCCTGCTTAAGAAACGAAATGACAAACTTAGATCTATCTAAGTTATTCTAAAGATCTCTAATTTGGGCATCCTTCTCCTTGATAATCAAGGAAGTGTCATAATCATTTTGTTGATCCAATTCAACAATATCAAATTATGTCTCTGTCTCATGGAAGTCTTCCTCCTCATGCCTGACTTCCTCATGAACATATGCCTCTGTCATATTTTTATTTTGCTTTTGTACCTTCTTTGCCGATGAATAAGGCAAGTTCCATTCCATAATATATGGAGAAAACAAATGCCTATGCCCTCTCTAATATGTTCTAGCCAATGTGCCCATTTCAGCCCTTTTAGGCTTGCTGAACATAGCTCTGCTAGATGACCCAATCTGACTCTAAAATGGTGATGATGGTGATGAAATGGGTCTAGTAGACTAAGTTGATGAGGAAGTAGGTGTTGTGGGCTGAGATGGAGGAATATATTTAGTAAGATTATATGGGGGAGGCATATATTCAACATGTTGAGCTTGTGGAGCAGTGAAGATGTCATTGGCAATGAAAGTGTCACATGAGATGTTCAACTGGTTAAGGTGATGGAGGAAAATGATCTTGATGAGAGACTGGTGAAATAGGTTTTTGATCTATTAGTCATAATCTCTCTTTTGTACAATGTATGCCATTTTTCCTATGCTCCTAAATAGATAATATGGAATATTGAGCATCTTGACCCTTGTGAAGAGCATGAGAAATCTAATATGATATGTGTAAAGTCTGGAGAACCTGCCTTCATAAGACAATTAATTCATGATGATTTTCATCATGGGGGCATACATATAAAGGAGGTAATTGAAAGGAAAAACTCTCTTTCCTTCATTTTTGTAACTTTGTTGTATGTATGGCTCATAATAGTGATCATCCAAGTCTTTGGCCCGTATAAATTATATAACTTATGTGTTATATATCCAAGATTCTCCTTATCACACACTATTTTAACTTCATGCACAATACATAATCTATTCCACTATTGATCATCACATGCAGAAATTAAATCAATTTCAATGCATACATGAAACCATAAAAATTCACACACATATGAACACAGTGTTTAACGAGAAATCCTGAAGCTAAAAACCCCAACTATCTGTATATAATATATGTCATAGATATCATGTAACAATCCTCATACAAAGTTGATCATATCAAGCTCTCAGTACAATACAATCGCTACACACTAATCAGGCCCGATCTTGCAAATCCATGCACCGATCTTTGCCACCTGCTAGCCTGCCTCTACTGCGCAATCCCTGCTGAAGAATGGCTCTGAATGAGTTTGAATTACTCCAGCCTTGCTCACGCAATCCTCATTGGCATCTCCATTGAGTGTTGGATGCAATCAATGCATCACTATAGTCACAACTGATAGTCTATCTTGCCCTTTCACCTATCTCTCCACTGGTCTCCACTGAAACTGCCATGCACTGTAGTTAACTGATGTATTGTTCAGTTGATTAATGAGTTATTATTTGTGAATTAATTAACTAATTAATTCACTCCACTCTCACTAGTGTATCGATCAGTTAGACTAGATACAACTAGCTCAACTGAGTCTAACTGAGTTAAACTAAATACAACTCCATAACTACTTCTTCCAACTGTGTCATAACTCTGCCACTTGAGTTCTAACTGAGTCCTCCATGCATTAGCTCTGGTAAACCCTTAGGAATAGCGTAATTCCTTTTGTCGTTGTTATTGCCACAATTGTGCCGCCAGCGAGTGCTCCAAGAGAATAAGATAATGTTTAGAGTCCAAATATTATTAAGAGCTAATAATAATCGACATATCTATTTTTGGACTGGCAATCTAAAAATAGATTCCACCCAATATGTCTAAAAATAGAATTCCATCTATTTTTTCCAACTTGACCAACCATCCACAAATAGCATCCTGCAACTCATAGAATATGATCGACATGTCTAAAAATAGACATAGTCTAAAAATAGACTTTGCGCCAAAAATAGCCTGCGGTCCCACTTAGTGAAGGCGACTCTTTTCACTAAGCTCATCATCTTGTTGAATCTCAACACTCCCTCTCAACGAGATAGGGATTATCTACCACACCGATCCTATCTCTATGGTATTCAAATTTTCTCTTGGTGAGCGCCTTTGTCATAATATTTGCATCCTGATCCTCTGTAGGAATGTAAGAAAGCAACATGATCTTCCGCTACACACAATCTCTAATATGATGATACCAGATGTCAATATTTTTATATCTATCATGAAATACTAGATTAACCTAGAGTTTAATGCAACTCTGATTATCACGATATATCATAGTAGGATCTAAGTGTGAACCAAACAACATGAGCCCGAGGATCTTCCTCATCCATATAGCCTCGCATGCGGCAAAACTCGCTGCCATTACTAAAACCTCTTAACTGAGTAGTGCCACGAATCTCTGTTTCCTACTGTACCAAGAAACTATTGTAGACCCGATACTGAATATCCCTCCAGATGTGCTCTTTCTGTTCGTTGGGCTCCCTACCCAATCTGCTTCTGTGAAGCCATGCAGCTTCAACTCATCAGACTGTTTGTACCACAATCCATATCTCGATGTGCCCCTGAGATACCTTAGGACATGCTTGCCTTCCTTCCAAAAGAGCTTGGTAGGCTTAACCATAGCTTGTGAAAGCTGGTTAACAGCATAGCATATGTCTGGTCGTGTATTGACTAGATACATGAGCGAACCAACCAACTGTCGATAAACAGTGGCATCCACTACCTATGTCGATGTAGCATCCTCTTTCCTCCAACCACCAGGAAGAGGAGTGTCGATAGGCTTGCAGCTTTGCATGTTGAACTTCTCCAGTATCTCCCAGGCATACTTGCCTTGAGACACAAACAATCCATCCTTCCACTGCCAAATTTCCAATCCCAGGAAATAATGAAGGAGGCCCAAGTCCTTCATCTCAAACTCCTTTGCAAGATCTGCCTTGCATGAGTGTATCAACAGTTCATCACCTGTTAGTATCAAATCATCTACATAAAGTACAATGATCAGCAACTTACCCTCCACCACAATCTGGTATAGGTTCAGATCCACCTCACTCTTGGCGAAACCAAGTCCGGTGAAATAACTGTCTATTCGTGTGTACCAAGCATGAGGTGCTTGTTTCAGCCCATACAGCGCTCTTTTGAGCCTGCACACATGCGACTCACTACTGAAGATTTTGAATCCTTCAGGCTGCTCTATGTACACCTCCTCCTCAATGACTCCATTGAGGAATGCAATCTTCACATCCATCTGATGAATGTGCCAACCCATCTGCGCTGAGAAAGCAAGGATGGTCCATATGGAAGAATACCTTGCGACAAGTGCAAAGGTTTCTTCATAGTCAATCCCCTCGATCTGTGAGAAGCCCCGGGCAACAAATCTTGCCTTATACTTCTCGACGCTCCCGTCAGCAACTTGCTTCACTTTGTAGATCCATCTCGAACCTACCACTGATTTCCCTTCTGACCTTGGGACAACCTCCCATGCACTGTTTCTGACAATCGAATCATACTCTTCCACCATGGCATCTACTCATGCGAGATCCTCCACAGCTTCCTCGAAAGAAGATGGTTCTATCACGATACACTTGCTCATCAGAGCCATGTATCCAGTAAATCGGTCAGGTGATTGTCTCTATCTACGCTGTGATGTAGGTGCTCCTACATTCTGTGCTGCATCAAGATTCAGTTGCTTAGCTTCTGTACTGCGCTTCCGCCCTCTAATGTTTGGCGTTGCATGAGTGGTTTCTTTCACTCCATGAACCTCCTCTTGTGGCTGATCCACATCCAGAGGCTCATCTTTAGGAACTAGTAGCTCCTCATCTGCATGCAAGTGTAGCTCCCTCTCAAGCGACAACTTCATGGCTTTCTCCTCATGAAATTTGATATCCCGTTGCACGTCACTTATCCAACTGTCTCTGAAAATAGACATGATAATTAGGTGTTTCTGTGTACCCCACAAATATCCCAACCTCTACAGTCGACTCCAGCTTCTTCCTGGCATCCTTCGTCACATGAATGTAAATAGGTGAGCCAAAAATCTTCAAATGAGAAATATCAGGCTTCTTACCAGAAAACGCCTCTTCGGGTGTACTCATGCCAAGTACTCTATGAGGACAACGGTTTTGCACATAAACCACATTGTTGCATGCTTCAGCCCACAAGTGTATGGGAAGGCCCTAATCATGCAATGTCACCCATGCAACACCCACGATCGTTCTGTTCTTTCTTTCCATGACCCCATTCTGCTGTGGGTTATGAGGCACTATGAGCTCTCTTTGAATCTTTCCTAACTACAAAAGTCTTTGAATTTTCCATAGATGTATTAACTACCATTATCGCTCCTAAGAGCTTTCACCTCGTTCTCCCTAATCTTTCAATCAAATACTTTGAACCTGGCTGTAAATTTGAGTATGTCTCGCTCTTCTTCTGCACGAAGAAGATCCAGCACTTACGAGAAAAGTGATCAACAAATATCACATAATACTTGTGCTTTGCTGTCGAAGCTACTGAGAAAGGTCCACACATGTATGTGTGAATTCTCTCAAGGATCATCGTGGCGTGACTATCCTTTTCATGAAAAGTGGTCTTTACAAATTTTCCCAAAGTACATCCCTTGCACTGATTTGATTGTGTAATTGTACCCTTGGGAAGCCCAGTAGAAATCTGCTACAAAATTTTCAAAGCGCCATGGTGAAGATGGCCCAATCTCCTGTGCCACAATTTGCCCTCATCCCGGCTCACCACCGCGCTTTGTTTACACACGCTGTACCATCTACCTGCAATTGATAAAGGTTCTTAACTCGAACCCCTATCCTCCGAGTTTCACCAATTGCTTTTCTGTGCAGGAAAGCCTTTCCCTCGCTAAAAACAACATCATATCCCTTGTCTTCCTACATCGCCACAGAGATCAGATTCTTCTTCAATCCTGGAACATGCATGACATCTTTTAATGTGAAAGGTTTACCAGACTCCCTCTCAAAGGAAATGGTCCCAATACCAGTCGCATTGTATCTACCATCATCGCCCATCTCGATGTGTACTCCAAGATCCTTCTCATCCAGATCACTAAACAAATATTTGTCTCCGGTCATATGGAAAGACGCACCACTTTCAAGAAACCACACCGATCCCATCACACTTGAAACCAAACATGCGATCAGCAAAAAATCCAGCTCAAACTGTGAGGCTAAGGCCTCTCTAGCTGAAAATCCAGCAGCCTGCTTATTTTTCCTCTTCTGTGGACAATTAGTGGCGTAATGTCCGTGTTGGTGACAGTGAAAGCACTTCACCTTGGACAAGTCCTGCTTCTTGCCTTTCGCACCGAATTGAGAAGGATTTTTCTTTCCCTTCCCTTTCCTTGCTTTGGTAGCCAAAGCGCAATTTTCTTCATCTTCATTCTTCGATGAAGATCCATCCCTGGTACCCCGCCTTATCTCCTCTTGCACAAGATCCGACCAAAGTCGCTCCCATCTTGGCAGTTTCTCCCGTCCATTGACAGAGTCCTAGTAGCTGTGCCAACTCTTTGGAAGCCCAAGGAGAGCCAATCTCACCAAGTCCTCTTCACATACGCAACTCCCACACTCTCAGCTCATCTTTGCAAAGTGACGAATTTGTAGGTACGTGTCTGTCGCCTTTCTCCATTTTTTATTTTTCTGAGCTTGTCTTTAAGCGACAACTTCCTCTGGTCACTTCTGCTTTGGAACAAGTCTGTCAAAGCCTTCCAAATTAAGAATGGAGTGGCTTTACCATGAAGGTTGGACACAATGTGGTCCTTCACACCTTCCAACAGAATCCTTCGACACTTTGCTACCTTCTTTTAACATAAGGCTAAGTGTATTTTGAGATTTGTGTAGCTTTTTTGTGTTTTTAATTTCTCAGATTATGAACTCCTTTAACCCATTATCTTCCAGCACCGCCTCCATCCTGTCCTTCCATACAATATAGTTCGACCTGCCATCAAGGGCATACTCCAATCGCAATCCGTTGAAAGACATTTCAATGAATGCTCAACTTCGACACTAAGAAAACACTGCAGCAAATTTGAATTCCACCAACACAAAACTCAACCGCTTCAATAATTGCAATCTCCTCCAATGATCAACTGCTCTGATACCATGTAGAAATTATATAACTTATGTGTTATATGTCCAATATTCTCCTGATCTCACACTATTTTAACTTCATGCACAATACGTTTAATCTATTCCACTATTGATCATCACATGCGGAAATTAAATCAATTATAATGTACACATGAAACCATAAAAATTACACACATATGAACATAGTGTATAATCTAGAAAGCTCCTCAATCTAAAACCCTAACTATATGTATATAATATATTTCATAGATATCATGTAACAATCATCATACAAATCTGATCAGCATCAAGCTTCCTTGCCATTAACATAATCGCTACACACTAATCAGGCCCGATGTTGCAAATCCATGCACCAATCTCTGCCACCTACTAGAACTGCCTCTACTACGCAAACCCTGCTGAAGAATGGCCTGAATGAACTCGAATTCACCAAGCTTGCACTACGCAATCCTCATTGGCATCTTCACTGAGTGTTGGATTCAATCAATGCATCACTATAGTCACAACTGATAGTCACACTTGCTCTTTCACTTAACTCTCCACTGGTCTCCACTGAAACTGCCATGTAGTTAATTGATGTATTCTTCAATTGATTAATGAGTTATTATTTAGTGAATTAATTAACTAATTAATTCACACCACTCTCACTAGTGTATCAATCAGTTAGACTAGATACAACTAGCTCAACTCAGTCTAACTGAGTTAAACTAAATACAACTCCACCAACTACCTCTATAACTCCACCAAACTTTGTCACATGAGTTCTAACTGAATTCCTCATGCATTAGCTCCAGTAAACCCTTAGGAATAGCATAATTCCTTTTTTCAGCTGTTGTGCCACATCTATGCTCTTAACTGAAGTGCTCCAAGAGAATAAGATAATGTTTAGAGTCCAAATATTATTAAGAGCTAATAATATTCGACATATCTATTTTTAGACTGGCAATCTAAAAATAGATTCCGCCTAACATGTCTAAAAATAGAAGTCCATATATTTTTCCAACTTGACCAACCATCCACAAATAGCATCCTGCAACTCATAGAATATGATCGACATGTCTAAAAATAGACATAGTCTAAAAATAGACTTTGCGCCAAAAATACCCTGCGGGCCCACTTAGTGAAGGCAACTCTTTTCACTAAGCTCATCATCTTGTTGAATCTCAACATAGCCTTGAACCACTTCTCACCTACATTTGGAATTCCAGTGGCAGTTGTAATGATGTCTGAGGATATGGTGAAAGTCACACCAGCAAGGGTCACTTGCTTATCCTGAAGGTTTGATATGAAAAATCTACTCAAAATAGGGTGGTGTTCGACTCTTTGTATCATTTCACAAAAATCGAAGCATCCGAAATGCTTGAAAAAAATGACAGTCATGGGAGAGTCCATTATTTCTCTGGTGTTGGTGGGCTCAAGTCTAAGAATCCTTCATTCCTTAGTGGTCTTCTCTCTTCCCTCTCTTCTTCCTCCATGTAGTCTCTATTTTCCTTCTCCATGGTACTTTGGTCTAGAAACCCTAGGGATGATGAAATGGGAGTGGGGATATGTTTAGCGACTGGAGAATGGGGTAGGAAAAATTAGGAAGATAGGGGAAGGGGTTAGTAAAATTAGGGAGGTGGTGGGGGGTTAAAATGTTTATGGAATTGGGAATGGTAATTTTATTACAGGTTCGATGGTAATAGGTGCCTAAGAAATTAAAATGCCTAGGACTTAGGGTTTAGGGGGAAATGGATTTAAGGACAAAGATATAGTAATGTAGGGGTAGGGATAGGTTTCACTGTGATGTGAGAAGGAAATGTGAGGTCTTAGGGAATCAAATTTGGAATGAGGGAATGAGATTAGGGTTTTTAACTAGACGAACTCCAAATTTTGCATGAAAACCCAAACACCATGAAAATTTCTCTTAAATAATGCAAGGAGGTGGAAATTTTGTCTTACTTACTTGTTAAGAGATGGTGAGAGCCTTTGTTGGAGGTTAGAAGATATTTTCATGAATTTTAGAGCTTGACAGTGCCCTCTCTGCCAGGAGTGCAGCGCACTTAGTAGGTGCGCAACGCTAGTTACAAGAGCACAATGCCTCTTGTCCAAGAGTGCAGCGTCGCCAAAATAAATAGTCTTTCACTCTTCAAACTGAAAATTCAAGCTATTTAAGTCGTGGCTTAATGTTGTGAGGAACAAATAAGAGTGAATTTTATGTCTTGGTGAGCTTTATACTTGGTGGATTTGATGTTTTAGGCCTTGGGACCCACTTTACCTTCTTTACATTCATCTTTAAACTTTGAAACTATACCTTTTCACTATGACTTCATTCTTTGACAATTGATCATTTTATGGATTGAGACACTTAGATTTTGACATTTTGATGCTTTGGCATATGGAACTCTGAGTTAGCAAATTGGGAGCCATGAACTTATTACAAATTGAGTGACATAAAATTACATAATAAAAGATTAAAATTACATTTTAAAATCAAAATTATATCTTGAAATAAAAATTACTCCTTAAAAGTCATCTTTACATGGTAAAGAGAATTTATTTGATCACTCTCTTACTTGTTGGTCTTATGCAATGGAAATGGCGTGTTATTGGACCTTGAAAACCCTAAGACCTAATGGGAGCCTTGACTGACTGGAATTCATGAAAACATGATTGAATAGGTGATGTAATCTCATGAAATAATGGACTCGGCAAGTGACAAAGTGAGCCAGCAAGTGATGAAATGACATTTTTAAAAAGAGTGAACTTTGATGAAAATTTGCACCAAGTGACCAAATTTTTGCATGACCTAGTGGAATGATAAAAAAATTCTAAGTGGGACCCCTAAAATGACATGAAAGAGTTAATTTTGATCACTAGTAGAAGGATGCAAATATTAACACTAACAGGAGCTAAGATGGATGACACGGAAGCTAAGATTGATGAAAAAATGAAAGACAACATGGAAGATATGAAGAATGATATAAAAGCAAACATGGAAGGTTTGAAGGAAGGTTTGACAAAGATGATACAATAAATTATTCCTAATGGCGAAAAGCTAGTAGAGGAAAATCATGATGAGAAAAAAATAAATGTTACTCATGATTTCATAAATTGTAATGCTGGATTGAAGACCCACCATATTCCAAAGATCGATATGAGGAATTTTGATGGCAAGGATCCCGTAACATGGTTACTACATATGGAGCAATATTTTGATCTCCATTATGTGAAAAACACACAAAAGGTACGCATTGCAACTTTATATTTAGAACAAAATGCATTTGTGTGGTATCAATGGCTTTTCTCTCATAAAAAAATTGTCACTTGGTCAATTTTTATAGAGGAAATGATAACACATTATGAGGATACAGAGAGCAACACATTCTTTAGCTAATTGATAAATCTCAAACAAAAGGGTTCAATGGTGGAGCACATTGAGGACTTCCAAAAATTGAATATAAGGTTAATTGATATTCCAGAGGAATATAGGATTGATATCTTCAGAGGGACTTTAAAGGATAACATCCAACATGAGGTTCACCTTTGGGAACCTGATTCATTGGAGAAGGCATTCAGCTTGGCAAGAAACAATAGGGGAATTTGTAGGTCTAAAATGGGCCTCCTAAGAAAAATGTACAACAAAAATGATTTTATAGTAACCAATAGGATTTAAGATGATGATGTCATCCATGGGGGATGATTCACCATTTTTAAGTAAAAGGGTAAAAAAATTAAAAAATAATAAAATAATAAAACTACTTTTTCAACTAGTATTTTCAACTTATCTCCCAAAATTTTTACTCAAATTTCGAGCGAGAGTACTTGTTTGATGCAAAATTTAATTCCTCATCTAAGGAGTACCCATGTTTCATACTTTTGATGGACCCTCCTATGCGAAAAATGAGAAATAGATGGGAAAACGTGATTGCAATCACGTTTTTCATGTATTTCTCATTATTCGTATATCAAGGTCCATTGAAAGTATGCAACATGGATACTCCTTGGATGAGGAATTAAATTTTTCATCCAACGAGTACTCCCGCTCAAAATTTGAGTAAAAACTTTGGGAGATATGTTGAAAATACGAGTTGAAAAAGTAGTTTTTTCTTTTTCCCCTCTAAAATTTGATGATGTAATCAAATATTAATTTATTATTTCCATTGTCATTTTATAATTTCCTTAGGAGGCCCATTTTAGACCTCAAAATTCCCCTAATGAATTGAAATTAAAATTATGGTGACAAGGAAGCCTCCCGCTAACATCTATAAAGATGGAATTGTTTCTACTCCTAGACCTTTAAAAGCTACAAGGTTGACACCACAACAATTGGAAGAAAAAATAACAAAAGGGATTTGCTACAGTTGTGATAGAAAATACACTAAAGGTCATAAGTGTGCTAAGAATAAATTATTTTACATAGATTGTGAAGAGGAGGAAGAAAAGGAACAAGAAACTTCAAAAGAAGAGGAGATACACCAGGAACTAACCCTAGGGAAAGAAGAAATGATTCTGACCATATCCTGTAATGCATTGGTAGGAATTACCGCTCCTCAAACTCTCAAGATAGAAGGACATATCAAGAAGAAAAATTTAGTAGTGTTGATATATTCGGGTAGTATCCATAAATTTATTCATTGTAAGGTAGCCAAGAGATTGAATTGCTTCCTATACCCAGCACCAAAGTTTCAAGTAATGGTTTCAAATGGAGGAACTATAAATTTCTCTAGAAAATGACATAATATCAAGCTAACCATGGGGTAATATGTATTGAATAGTCCAGTTCTTTCCATTCCAGGGGGAGGTGTTGATGTTGTACTAGAAGTACAATGGTTACAATCTCTGGGGATGATAGCTTTTAATTTTCAAGAACTTTTCTTGAAATTTTTTTCAGAAGGAAAGGAAGTTGAATTATGGGGTATCTCAGGGAAGCTGGGAAAGATAATAAGCTCTAATTTCATGACAAATCTTCTGAAGAAATAAAAACAAGGCGAAATTGCACAATTATGCTCACTATAATTTCCAACATCAAAATCATCTATTTCTCCATATCTCCAAAAGTCTTGGACAATCATTCCAAGGTGTTTGAGACTCCCAAAGGACTCCCACCTATTGCTGATCATGGTCATGCTATTCATTTTATTTCAGGAAGTGTTCCTGCAAACATTAGGCCTTACAGATATCCTTATGTCCAAAAGAGCGAAATTGAACGTATGATTGTAGAAATGTTAGAGGCTAGTATAATTCAACCTAGTCAAAATTATTTCTCTGCTCTAGTAGTATTGGTGCACAAGAAGGATGGATCATGGCGCATGTGTCTAGATTATAAGGAGCTCAATAATCTCACTATTAAAGATATATTTCACATTCCTATTATTGATGAATTATTGGAAGAATTACGTGGAGAAATTTATTTTACCAAGTTGGATCTTCATTCAGTATATCATCAAATTTGAATGAAGACTGAAGATACTCCGAAAACAACATTTCAAACTCATGAGGATCATTACGAATTTTTGGTAATGCCTTTTGGCCTTACCAATGCACCTTCTACATTTTAAGTTTTTATGAATTCCATTTTCAAAACCTTCCTTAGAAAAATTTTGTTAGTATTCTTTGATGATATACTAATCTACAGTGGGCCTTGGAAGGATCATGTTCAACATGTTGACAAGGTGCTCAAACTATTGGAGGAGAAACAATTATATGCAAAAACCTCCAAATGTTTCTTTGGAGTACAAGAGGTGGAATATCTGGATCATATTGTATCTCATGAGGGTGTTAAGGTAGACCCTAACAAAATTAAAGCCATTAAGGAATGGAAATTCCCCACAACCATAAAGCAGTTATGAGGATTTCTCGGGTTAACAAGGTATTATCTCAAGTTTGTTAAGAATTATTGGATAATAGCACCACCAATAACAACATTATTGAATAAAGATGCATTTTCATGAACTCATGAAGCAACTAAGGCCTTTGAACATCTTAAAGAGGCAATGTGCCTAACACCAGAAAGCTAATTATGAGAAGGAAATGTTGGCAATACTACATACACTAAATAAATGGAGACCTTACCTAATGGGAAGACACTTCAAGGTAAAAACTAATCATGATAGTCTTAAATACTTTTTGGAACAAATGTTATCTTCAGAAGAGCAGAAAAAATGGGTCACAAAGATCTTGGGTTATGACTTTGAAATCATCTACAAAAAAGGGAAGCTAAATGTTGTTGTAGATGCACTCTCAAGAAAGGATGAGGAGGTGGAAGCATTTCTTTGTGTCATTTCTATTATCCAAGCAGATTAATTAACAGAAGCAAGGGAGGAGTGGAAGAATGAAAAACAAGTGTGGACACTTATTCAAAAGTTACAGCAATATCCCAGTACATCTGATACATTTAGTTGGAAAAATAATTCCTTATGGTACAAAGATTTCTTATATCTTTGTAAGAATTACCAACTAAAACAAAATATTCTTTTGGAATTGCACACATCTCCCTTCAGAGGACACTCGAAATTTTTAAAAACTTACCACGGGGTGAAGAAAGAAATTTTTTGGGATGCCCTTAAATCTGATATTCAAAATTTTGTGGCGGAATTTTTGGTTTTCCAACAAAATAAATTTGATACAATTAAGACCCCTGAGCTGCTACAGCCTTTACCCATTCCAATTCAACGTTGGGATGAGGTTTCGATGGATTTCATCATAAGTTTACCTAAGTCAGAAGGAAAGAGTGTAATCATAGTGGTAGTTGATAGACTTACCAAGTATTCACACTTTTGTGCATTATCTCATCCATTTAAAGCAAGTACAGTAGCTACTGAATTTATGGAAACAATTCAAAAGCTACATGGAAACCCAAAGATTATTGTAAGCGATAGAGATCCCATTTTCACTGAAAATTTTTGGAAGGAATTATTTTCTTGTTTGGGTACTCAACTAGCTCATAGCTCACCTAATCATCCTCAATCCGATGGGAAAACTGAGATAGTGAACAACTGTTTGGAAGGATATCTTCATTGTCTTGGATTTGATAAACAAATACAATGGGTCAAGTGGTTACCTCTTGCTGAATGGTCGTGTAACACTTCCTTCCATACTGCAGAAAAAATGACCTCATTTATGGCACTTTATGGATATCATCCACCTTCCATCACATCATATTTAAGAGAAAATTATAAGGTTCAAGTAGTGGAATATCACATCGAGCATCAAAAACAAGTTCTCCAACTCTTAAAGGATAACCTAAATTTGGCACAAAATCAAATGAGAAAACAAGCAGATCAACATTGTAGTGAGAGAATTTTTGATGTAGGAGACTAGATATTTTTACAGCTACTGTTAGCTCAGCTATTTCAGTGATCAAATAAGTCTTTTAGTTGTTTTCCAAAAAGTCATAGGTCAATTTTTTTTACTTTTTTGAACATGTCCTCAGAAAAAAAATTTGGTCGCTGAAGAGGTCTAAATCATGTTCCTTCATTCCATTCATTTCCACCATTGTCAAGTTCATCACCATCATTAGTTTCAAGGTCACCATATCCATCATCATCATTGAAGAGGTCTAGGGTTAGGTCACTTGATATCATATAGGTCAAGTCTAGGTTCATCTCTACCTTTGAAAAATATTCAAATTTTCACCGAACACGAGGCAACAACCCTCCATTCCATTCATAAAACCCTAATGAAGGAGAAATCATTTTTATGAAGATGAAATAAAATCCATCTTTCTTGTTTCATATGGCTCAAGTTCCAAAAAGTTCAAAGCATCTCATTTTTGTCTCACTGTCACATGAAAATAAGAATTATGTCTCATTGTCTCATTTAAGGACCAAAAAAGTCATCATTGATTGTCAGAGCTCCAAAGGAGGTCAATATGACCTATTGTTCTAGTAAAATTCAAAAGGATTCATCCTCAGGTTTAAAGACATCTATTTTAAGGGTCATATCCAATGAGAAATTTTCAAAGGTTTTTGAAAAACACTCTTACTCTTTCATGAAAAGGAGAAATTTGTCTCATTATTTCATTCAAAGTTCAATCAAGTCACCTCAAATGTCATAAAAACACCTTAAGTGTCAAAGCTTTAAAGGAGGTCAATATGCCTTCTCATCTCATTTTAAGGGGTAATAATCATTGTTCAAGTGCAAAAGGGTTAAAAGTCACCTTTCATGTCAAAAGGTTCAAAAAGTGTTATTTTGTCTTCTTACCTCATTTGAAAAAAGCCAGCATTTCATCCTCCAAGTTGAAAAAGAGTTAAAATTCAATATAAATGTCAAAGGAAAAGGTAAGACTAATTAATGTTTATAAAGTGTGAGTGAACTTCATGTTTATTCATTGTTACCCTTTCCACATATAAGAGAGTAACCCTTCACTCTTTTAAACTCCAAATCCAAGCATTAAAAATTCCATTGTTACCTTTCTAGGCTTGTTTTCTCACTAATCGGCCTCCTTTGTTACGTTTCTGGAATCAAAATTCATTCGAGATACATTATTGTTACGCTTTTGTGGGAGTGAAAACCTCTTGTTACGCTCGTGTCAGTGTGAAGAAGTGCATTGTTATGTTTTTGGGTGAGGGAAATAGTTGTGTTATGTTCCTGTCAGTGTTGGAGAAAGCATTGTTACACTTCTGGATAGTCTGAAATCCTTTTTTATGCTCCTTTCAGTTGTAAAAATCAAAGTGTTACACTCCTGTGTGTTAAGAAATGCAGTGTTACATTTCTATGGAGAAATAAATCAAGTGTTACGCTTTCCGGTGTTATTTAAACCTTACAAGCCCTCTAGCATTCGAGCTCATTTCTTGGTGTGGCTTCTCCACAAGGTAAGAAAATACCTTATGCTTGTTTTGGTCACAATTTTAATATTTATTTTAGTCATTTCATGTCATTAAAATCCTTCTCCGTCTCTCCACTATCCACATAAAAAAAAAATTAAAAAAATAAAATAAAATAAAATAAATTCCAAAACACTACCCTATTCAACCCAAACCCTACCCTATTCAAACCTAAACCCTAACCTATCACATTCATACACCCCCATTCCCATCTACATTCCTATCACATTACCCTCATAACATGTCAAGAACAATAAAATCCTAATCTAAGGCTATTTTACACAATGATAGGAGTGAAAAAAAATGAAAACATAGAAGGTTTTTTTTAGGGTTTTGAGGGACTTAGACTTATCCATTTCCATCCATTCCACTTGCATTGTCGAACGAAGGTGTCAACATATCCTCTCAAATTTTATCAAATTTTTTTTCTAGCTCCATAACCCTCAAAAATCAAAACACTTCTTCACTAGTTTTTTTCCCACGGCCAAAATTTGGAAACGACTGTGTTTTGAGGATTTGAATGACTTCCACTCATCCATTTGCCTTCACTTCACCTTCATTATGAAGACCAGACACCATCCTACTCACTGAGTTTTTGTCAGAATTTTTACTCAACCCTATCACCCCTTTTTCATCTCACAAACTTGTCCTACTATTTCATAGGCTATTCTCATAGTCAAAATTGGGAATTTCCTGTGTTTTAGACATTTTAACACCTTCCACTCATCAATTTTCTTTCATTCCACCTTCAACTTGAAGCTGAAACACAGCACTACCCACTCAATTTTTTCTAGAATTTTTCTCAGCTTCAAGGCCCTCCATTTAATCCACCAAACTCACACCTTCATACACTTTGTTTTCCAAATTTCCATTCTCATCCACTCATTTCATTGAAATCCGATGGTTTTCATCATTCCAGTGACCAACACCATGGAAAGTGACAAGAAGTGCTTCAAAGGAGGGCACCATATCAGACTTGAGCCATTCACCATGCACGAGTGTTACGGGAAAAGTTACCCTAAGGCCTAGGGTTGAAAGACCTAACAGAGTGGATGGAATGCCATCACAAGAAGGACTCAAATTACCAATTTCTATGCTTTAAACTAGAAAGTGAGGATTGTAGATCTTACCTGTTTATCCTTTTTTTGTAGTAGATCACGTAGGGTGCGAACCCCCTACAACTCCTTGTGCTCCAGAACCTGTAAATGAATCAAGAACAAGCACAAAACCTAGTTGTACATCATATATGTCCTAGATGTTAGCAAATTGGCATGCATGATCTCATAAAGATAACATGGAATAAATTATTCAAGATTATTAAGCATGTATAAGAGACACATAAAACATGAACATTAGGAACAAAATGGTACTTATTTTATTGATAACATGTACATAAAATAATAGTGGATAAATCACCTAAGGTCTGCCATGACCTTGAGCAAAACCGTCCTCCAGATTCGTCCAGCCCTAGCCTCACAAAGCTTCTTCCATAAATGGTGCACAAAGGATGTCAAATAGAATGAGGGTGATCATCACAAGGAAACAAGGGTTTCCTGCAACCTGGGAATTGTAGGAGGCACAGGGAAATATTAGACTTGATTAGGGCTATAACAGGCTATAATATCAATAGTATTCTCTCTCTCCTCCCTTAGGCCATTCCCTTGAGGTGTATTTATACTTCCTCAAATTAGTATTTTCAGTTGGGGAACAGTTAGGCCATGAGATGGGGTAGTTAAGTTACAGTAAAAAACCATAAATCCCACCTCAATAATAGGAAATTCTTATATTTTTTAATATTTTAAACAACATACATGGATTAGCTATGGATGGTTCCGCGTGTGCACGCGGAAAAAACTGGGTAGAGTCGCATATGGATCTTAAAATATGTTTTTTGAGAAATGTGACCAATTCTAAATGGAAGGCTTGCCCAAGGCCAATGCATAAGTCATCAAGTATATAGAGGTGATAAATGATATTATAACAACGAGATTAATTCTTCGCCATTGGCCAGAAGATGCTTTCAAAGAACTCAATGCTTAACATTTTTTGAAAGGCTTATGGAAGGAGGGTATCATCTTCAGTTGCCCAGCCTTTTTGCAACCAACTACAATATGGGAAAGGTCACTCTTTTAGGTATGGATATCAGCTTATCATCTGACCTAATTACTTCATCTACAGGTATCCCTTCTCAGGGAGAGCAGTGGTTCAAGCATATGAATCTTGACATTGAAAAATACAAGTATTTTCTAAAGCCTCATGCTAGAGATGATCCAGAATTTCTTTTTCCTTTTAGAAACCTCAGAAGCAAGTATTATCCTCTGATGATGTTTATAATTAAATAATTCATATGCGAAGGAAGATTCTCAGGGCTATATAGGTATCACATCAGGCTTTTGATTCATTTTACCAAACCCAAAAAACTTGATTTGCCTCATTATTTATATAGGAGCTTGATTAAGATGGTTTAGAAGGTTCAGAGTAGAAGATAAGATCATCATACTAGTCTCTTTCATCATGGCCTTATCAAGCTCATTGTGTTGCATCACTTTTCCTCCATAAACATGACATGGGAATACTTATTGGAGAGGTTGTCAACAACACTTTTGTGACTAATGAGTGATGATGCTTTGTCACTGGATTAGGGCCTTCTAGTATGTTTATTCAACTTTCGTATGTCCTAAAGGATTGGCAAGTAAAGAGAGAAATAATTTTAAAATAAGTTCACAGATTTATAATTAAAATCAAGATGAGTAAAGTTAAATAGAGGAGTTTTATTTGCATCACTATGATGAGTTTGCCAAGTAAATAATGTATCATAACATGAGGAGGTCATATCAGTTGAAGACATCATCAAAGAAAAGGATAAAGAGATTGCAGAGTTGAAATAGGCCTTCTCCATTGCCCAATCCCAAATTACATTCCTTGAGCAGGAAAATCTTCAATTGCAAATGAATCATCCCATCCAAGGTAGATACAAATCAAACATGGAGGAAAATAGAGGTAAAGGAAAGAATATTTTTTTTTTTGACCAAGTGCGGGAAATGGAGGCTGAATCACATGCAAAAATACCAAGAACAAGAGGCCTAAAAAGGGCATTGGAGCAAGAGAGATAGCAAATTCATCAATCTGAAGAATTAACATTTGATGAGCTCATTTCCATGAAGATCAATGAGGATAGAGAGCTTTGGCTATCAAGAGTTAATGATCATCTGGAGAAGCTATTGATGAAGACTAAAAGGGATAACAAGCTACAAAGGCACATGAAAATTCATTATCATACCAAGGATACCATTTCTCAAGTAAGGCTAAAACAAGTAAAAAAGAGGCTTAAAGAGGCACAAATCAAGCTCAAGGAGAAGCATAACTTGGATTTATTGGCTGAAGCATCATTATCTATGTAGCCTATCTCTTTCAGGTGTTAAAGAACCAAATTTGAAGGCTTTGGAGAAATTTTGGTATTTTACATTATTTTTGGAAAAATTATGGAAATTTCTCATTGCAGAAGGGTAACGGACACTTATGACTTTTTGTTTTGGAGGCAGCAAAATGGTGATTTATTTACTTGGATGGATGTATTTTTATTGGTACATCATAGATCAGTAGCCTTCCTGGCATGACAATCTGCAATTTAAGAGAAAAATCTAAAAAACCATATGTTTTTCATGTTTCTGCCTCCTTTTTGGACCCTCTATTATGCTTCTGAGTGACCCTGGGGGAATGGGTTTTTGAAGGCCTTCCCGTGGTCCATTTTGAAAAATTAAAGATGTTCTGGAAACTAGACACACATGGCTAGTTAAACATTCTTTCAGAAGTGGATTGAACTTCTCAAAGTGCCTCAAAAGTTCCTCCAAATTTTTGTTACGCTTCTGCAATTTGTTTTTAAAATCTTCAGTAAGAATTGTCACAAATCAGCATTGGATTACCTCAGGACACTTGCCAAGATCAGAAATGGTCACAAATAAAAGGCTATGAGTTTTCATTAGATTTATTAGGTTTTTTTTTTCTTCCTATTATGATGGAATTTGTAATTAATGTAAGGGACAAACACTCCTAGTTTGTAGCTAAAATTCAGGGAATGGTTTCTAACCTCCCTAGAAACTAGGAAATGACTCATCTTTTGCATTTATGATCCATTTTGGATGGGATTTCGACCTAGTGAGGTGTCATGGTCTATATTTTCTATAAGTAGACTCTCTTTTGTCTTTTTTGGGGTTGGATATTCTCATATTTTGCAATGGATCTCTTGTAACCAGTTTGTGGAATGAAATCAAAGACAAATTTGCAGGAAATATAGTGAGATAATTGTAGTATGCTTTGGAACATCTATGTTTCTCATGTTTTCATATTATATTATGATTAATTCTATGTATACGTATTCATATATGTCTATATTGTGATTTTGAGAGCAGAATTCATGTTATGCATGCTCTATTTTATACAAGATTCACCATATTATGTTTATTTGCTTCTTAAATTGAATGAATTCACCTCAGTGATCATTCAATCTCTACTCCATATTCATCACATAATCAATGACTGATTAATATGTTTCCAAACTACCTATCTTTCCTCACACACTCTCTGAAGGTTCACCTCAAAGTTTAGACCTAAAAACCTCATTTACAGTCCATTAACTGAATTTCCTATCCAGCATTCAAAATATCAAACAAATTTTACTCATTTAATATTACATATCTAGCCTAAAATATTATGATACTCAACCATTCATTCGAATGTTTAAAGTGAAAAAGAGAGAGCCCTCTCTAGTCCGAGTAGGGCTAGCTACCTGACCTAAAGTTGGTTTGTGGTTACCTTTCTCCAATTCTACTATCAGCCTTAGGAATTTGGGGAGAGTGATAACATTCTTGTCGTCGTTTCTGGGGAGCGACGGTTAAATATTTCCTGGGAAAGAATGACAAAGATTAGCTCTAATTTTTTATGGTGAATAGTGGTCAGGCTCAAGAAATGTTGTGCAACTTTCACCTGGCAACTCCAGTGGCGAAGAATACAAAATTTAAAAGTTTTCATGGCGACTCCGCTGTTCAAAAACCGGTAGCTTGAAGAATTTATGGGTAATTTCACTATTTTCAAGATGGATTCAACTGCTAGAAGGTATGCTCCTATGAATCATGCTCACATTATTGGTTTTCCAAATCAAATTCCTTGCATAGATTGGCAAACTTATCTACCCAAATTCATAGATGGAAACGAGGATGAGGTTGTTCTACATCTAGTTAGATTTCACATGAATGTATGTAAACTGAAGATTGATTTTCCTGAGGATTTCTTGATGAAAAAACTTATGGCTACCCTAGAAGGGAAAGCAAGATCATGGTATGAAGCGTTACCAGAAAGAAGCTTATGTTCTCTTAAATATTTCCATAGAGTTTTCTTCGAGCATTATGGGAAGTCTCATCTTTCTTTGTCTCTTTTACAAATTTTTTGTGATTATTGTGAAGGTTTTATTGCATATCTTAAAGGAATTGATGATATTAAATATATGGATGATGAATAGATCATTCAAGCCTTCTATGATTTTTCCTTCCAAAAACAATCTGAAGAAGCTAATCACTTTGATACACGATACCATACTCAACACACAGTAGCCTCCTCTTTGACTGATGAAGAAACAGATGATGCATATTATCTAGATGCTCATAAATATTCCCCACATGAAACAATTATGGAAGCAACACAACACACTGATCAACTAGAGTTTAAGGAAGAAACTCAGCTGCCCAAAACTAATCAAGAAGAGGAGAATACTAAAAAATAATGGTTTATCTTAGATCCTGTGGGTGTACACATTAGCACTGTGGTTTTTGAATAAAGTCCTCTTGCCAATAATTAGGTAAAAGTAATTGAGCATATCACTGAAGAATCATTTGTTGATTTGCAGCAATCTTATGATCCACAAGAACATCTCCAACAGACAGTATTTTCTTCCATAATTAAAGATAAAACAGATTTGAATGATGAAATCCAATTTTTATTTCATGATTCTAATGATGAGTTGCAGTGACCTCGCCAAATTCTATGTGATATAGTTAATGATGAAGACATACCGGTTACTTATGATCTTGTTTTTGTGTTTGATGAAATTCAAGAAAATTCATAGCCCTTATCTATTGTGGACCTTGAGAATGAAAAACAATTTTCTTTCATTCCATTTTTTGGGAATCAGTTTCAACATACAGGAAAACCAACACTGTGGAATAAGGTTTGTTGTCATGCTTTTAATCATCCAGAAGATCATATGTTACATGATTTCCATGATCCTATGGTGATTTTTTTGCAGTCATCATTAGAGGAATAATTTGCCAAGTTTGTTAATACAGGTATTGGATTCAGTGGAAAAGTTGAGTTTCCATTTTCATTTTTCTCCTGCCTACTCAAGGAACGTGTGAGTAGGATTTCAGTAAGTAGCCATTTGCTAGATTGGTTACACTGGAAGGATTATTTCACATGATTGCACATATGTCTTCAGCAGACAGGTGGTTTTCATCAGGATTTGAAGCCATCAAGTTGCGATGATATGCTGCCATCAATAGGATTTGTAATTTTTGTTTCAATCAGATTCAGTTGTCAAGTTAGACTCAAGTCATTTTTTTCTAGTCAAAATCATTTCTAGTTTGTCAAAAATTTTCAAAGTCCAGTTTGACTCCATCGCCCAATAGTAAGGCTACCTGATCTATGGTGTTCTTGACACCTCCTGAAGGAGATGCCATCCCCATATGGAGCCAATGTTAGCTTAGGTATGTCATTGGTCAAATAAGTCTTCTAGTTGTTTTCCACAAAGTCATAGGTCAAAAAATTTTACATTTTCGAACGTGTCCTCAGAAAATAATTCTAGTCACTAAAGAGGTCTAGATCATGTTTGTTGCTCCTTCATTCAATTAATCGCCACCATTGTCAAGGTCATCACCATCATTATTTTCAAGGTCACCATATCCATCATCACTGAAGAGGTATAGGGTTAGGTCACTCGATCTCAAATAGGTCAAGTCTAGGTTCATCTCTGCATTTGAAAAACCTTCAAATTTTCGCTAACACAAGGCAACTACCCTCTATTCCATTCATAAAACCCTAATGAAGGAGCAAGCATGCTTATGAAGATGAAATAAAATCCATATTTCTTGTTTCATAGGGATCAAGTTCCAAATGGTTCAAAGCATCACATTTCTATCTCATTGTCTCATGAAAATAAGAATTTTGTCTCACTATCTCATTTAAGGACCAACAAAGTCATCATTGAATGTTAGAGCTCCAAGGAGGTAAATCTAACCTATTGTTCCATTTAAATTCAAAAGGAGTCATCTTCAGGTTTAAAGACATCTCATCTTGTTTGAAGGGTCATATCCAATGAGAAAATTTCAAAGGTTTTTCAAAAACACTCTTACTATTTCATGAAAAGGAGAAATTTGACTCATTATTTCATTCAAAGGTCAATCAAATCACTTAAAATGTCATAAAAAAACCTTAAGTATCAGAGCTTTAAAGGAGGTCAATTTTCCTTCTCATCTCATTTGATGGGGTGATAGTCATTGTTCAAGCAAAAAAGGGTTAAAAGTCACCTTTCATGTCAACAGGTTCAAAAAGTGTTATTTTGTCTTCTTACCTCATTTGAAAAAAGCCAGCATGTCATTCTCCCAGTTGAAAAAGTGTTAAAAGTCAATATAAATGCCAAAGGAAAAGGTAAGAGTCATTGTTTATAAAGGGTGAGTGAGCTTCATGTTGATTCATTGTTACCCTTTCCATATATAAGAGAGTAACCCTTCACTCTTTTAAACTCCAAATCCAAGCATTAATGTTACCTTTCTAGGCTTGTTTTCTCAATAACTCGACTCCTTTGTTACATTTGTGGCATAAAAATTCATTGGAGAAACATTATTGTTACGCTTTTGTGGGAGTGAAAACCTCTTGTTACGCTCATGTCAGTGTGAAGAAGTGCATTGTTATGTTTTTGGGTGAGGGAAATAGTTGTGTTACGCATCTGTCAGTGTTGGAGAAAGCGTTTTTACGCTTCCGGATAGTGTGAAATCTTTTTGTTACGCTCCTGTCAGTTGTAAAAATCAAAGTGTTACGCTCCTATGTGTTGAGAAACGACGTGTTACGTTTACGTTTCTATGGAGGAAGAAATCAAGTGTTACGCTTTCCGGTGTTGTTTAAACCTTACAAACCCTCTAGCCTTCGAGCTCATTTCTTGGTGTAGCTTCTCCACAAGGTAACAAAATACCTTATTCTTGTTTTGGTCACAATTTGAATATTTCTTTGTCATTTCATGTCATTAAAAGCCTTCTCCATCTCTCCACTGTCCACATAAAAAAAAAAAACTTTTGTCAAAACCCTGCCCTATTCAACCCAAACCCTACCCTATTCAAACATAAACCCTAACCTATCACATTCATACACCCCCATTCCCATCTAAATTCCTATCACATTACCCTCATAACATGTCAAGAACAATACCCTCATAACATGTCAAGAACAATAAAATCCTAATCTAAGGCTATTTTACACAGTGAAAGGAGTGAAAACAATGAAAACATAGAAGGTTTTTTTTAGGGTTTTGAGGGACTTAGACTTATCCATTTTCATCCATTCCACTTGCATTGTGGAGCTAAGATGTCAGCGTATGCTCTCAAATTTTATCAAAAAAAAAAATTATCTCCATAACCCTCAAAAATAAAAACACTTATTCACTAGTTTTTTCCCATGGCCAAAATTGGGAAATGACTTTGTTTTGATGATTTGAATGACTTCCACTCATCCATTTTCCTTCATTTCACCTTCATTATGGAGACAAGATTCCATCCTACTCACTGAATTTTTGTCGGAATTTTTACTCAATGCCATCACCCCTTTTTCACCTCACAAACTTGTCCTACTCTTGCACAGGCTATTCTCACAGTCAAAATTGGGAATTTCATGTGTTTTAGACATTTGAAACCTTCCACTCATCCATTTTCTTTCGTTCCACCTTCAACTTGAATCTCACACACAACACTACCCACTCAAATTTTTCTTGAATTTTTCTGAGCTTCGAGTCCCTCCATTTCATCCACCATATTGTAACATTTTTTGGCACACCCAAAATTTTTAAATTTTGGGTGAAAATTTGTCATTAAACCAAAATGCCCAGAGATATTTTTTATATACTTTTGAATGGTTTATTCTTTTTAATTTTAATTTAAAAATGTTATTTTTATAAAAATATATAATTATATATTTTTGTTGAAATAAATCTTTTAAATTAAAATTTTATTAAAAAAATTATAAAAGAATAAAGCCAAGTAAAAAAAAGCATGGGTAAAGCAAAGTTATTGAAGGGGCCAATGATCGGCTAGTTTTGAATGGTCTACATCCCCAGAAGAAAATCGACGGCATATATTGATTTCGCACCCCCTCGAGGTTTTCGACATTAAATTGAGGGGGGGTCCAAACTAAGTTGTATTTCAAAACCATGATTGGGGCATGTTGTATCTCTACAAGATTTCGCACCCCCCAACTGCAAAACCACTTACCCGCGAAGACCCCCTGCGAATTTTTTCTCATGGTTTTGTTTGAACTGCTTGGTCAATGTTTCGAAATTTAATGTAGATGAGGGATCGCATTATTTTCTTAAATTCATAAGAATGGAATCATTGAGGGCGTTCGTCTTCCCAGAACCTTTAAATGGTTTTTGTGAGTTGATGGTGTAAATACTGCAAAAATTAAGCATTCATGCAACTAATGCACCAGATAAATATGAATGCATACATGATAGGGATGCTACAAGATACTGCTACAATGCCATGGGAGAAAAGGGAGTAGAAGAGAAACCATCCATTGCAACTGCAGGAACAACAATATGCTACAGGTGTGCAGTATTCAAACAAAAACGAGCCTTCAGTAGCCAAAAATTTATGTGGAGTATATCTGCTTCCAGGGTTCATCAATCATTCCTGCATTTCATTAGCATCGAGATTCTACATTGGGAAATCCATGTTCGTGATTCCAGCAAGGGATATGAAATCCGGTGATGAGATCACTTTTCCTTGCATCTCTACAATCCACCCTTTTTCAAAAAGGAAGCAGATATTGAAAGAATAGGGCATTCATGACTGCTACTGTCGCAAATGAAAATTTGAGAACTCAGTATCAACAATGGTACCCAAATACCATATTCTGTGTTAATAGCTTTGAGATATTTGGAAATATTGAAGACTATGGAAAGGGACTAGTATATCGCCTCACACCAGCACACGCTCTTGAGTATTTTACATCCATATGAGTACAAGTCCATTGGCCAAGAACATGGGTCAATTTTTGATGTGCCTTGTTACTATGTGGACAATTGTAAAAAACTAAAGGTGTTGCAGGAAAATACAAGCTAAAGTGCCTGGACATCCATACATTATTCAAATGCTGGTGAACGAAGCAGGGTTAATTTTCATTGCAAACGGGTCATTGGAGAGCTTAGAGTTAATTGAAAGAATTTTGAATATGAAAATGAATGCATTCTATTCAGTTTATGGAAATCACCTAGAAGCTGGACTATGATGGTAAACGGGATCAATGGAACGGTTATAATCCAGCGACGTATGCTCATGTAGATATGAAGCCAAGGAAGACGAAGATTATGATGCTTGCTGCAGAGGAAAATTTAAATTCGGACTCTGCTCTTGAGGTCGATTCGATTGTCAAATTAAAGGAAAATTGAATCCAGTCAATCTGGCTTTGTCGATTTGAAGGGGGCTTTTTGGCACTGGAAGCAGAAATATAGCTTCCACTTCGTCTGTTAGAATCAAATAAAGAAGTTTCTGCTAAAACCCATTTCTTTGATCTATCAGTTAGACTCGATACAAGGGGAATCACTAGGAACACAAAAAACGAAACTCCAAATGTGAATAAAGGGTACCTGTCCAAGAAAGCAACCACTGCATTCACAAGACCTTCTGCATCAAAGGTCGAAGAAGGTTCCTGCTATTGAAAAAACTTCCTCTACCAGAGCACTGGAACCCAAATCCATATGAAAAAAATCATAAATGTGTAGAAGGAGGCTGACACAATTGAGTTAACCACCTTCATCTTCAACTTCTCTCTGGAAATTGATATTATGTTGGTATAAAGTCTTTTCTTTGGGTGTGGAATGGAAGGGAAATTGGGAAGATATGTTAGAGTTTTCATTCTCTTATGAGGAGGCCACCATAAAAATGAGGCTGTAGTTACTACACTGTTGTTTTCAATAAGGGTTTCCATCGTCAGCTACTCACCTATATATTAGGCGTTGTAGAATTTAGAAATACAAAGAATCCAACACTCCAATCTTCACTCTAATCAACAACTTCTCAGCAGTGGAAAATCGTGATGGTTCATAACGGTATCACCCAAACACCATGCATTTCAACACATCAATCTTCAATTTTAACCCCACCCTTCAATTCACGGAGGACACCCTATCTAATATGCAACCATTTATCTTGAGTAGCATTTGAGTCCACTGGTTATTAATGGGGGGTGATTCGGATTTAGTTATGGTTTATCTGAATGTATTTAAAGTTCAGATTTGAAATTGTCGTGAGAACCTTCTTTTATTAAATCAAAAAATTATGGTGAAAGATTGAGGATCATTCTACAGTTCCAGATTTCCAGCAGTTATTCAACTATTCCCATATTCTATGACACAAAATCAGTAGATATTCTTGATTCTACGGCAGAAGACTTGCAACAATTCCATATTTCCGGCAACCTATTTAGTGATATTATTTATTTTTAGTACATTGTTCAAGATTTTATTCTTGAAAGTTTGTAACAGTTTACTAGTTTGTATGGCTATATATTTGATCATTTGTAATAAGAAAAGTGTGGGATTTTGAGGCCAAGACCCTTTCAGCTATGTAAAACTCTGTTTCCAGAAATTTTGAAGTATTTTGAACTCCGTTTGAAGTATTTCAGCTCTGGTTTCGACAGAATTTGTGTCTCTTGTATGTTTTTCAAGTATTTCCGTAATCTATTTCCGCGCATGTTCAAAGTTACATAGAAGAGCTGGGTCAGAATAGATTGAGTTTCAGTCTTTCTGTAATCGCCTGCAAATTTATAATTGTTTAAATAGATTAGTATATCGGACTTTTGTTTGAGTTAGCTCCTCTTTGAACTGGTTATTGTTTGCCACTTCTATCTTCTCTCGGATGTGTTTTTTTTTGTTGTAGAAGCTTTCTACACGCATCCAAATCTGCCTGATTTACTAAGTATTCAGTTTGACTCCTTAATTATCAAGAACCTTTCTACATTCTTCTACCAAATTCTTTTACAAATCAAGTTCTTCTGTCAGGCGAGACGCTGACACTTTGAGAAAGAACTCTGCAAAGGAGGGATTTATTCATGAATAGGAATTGTGTATTGATCACCAAACACCCCCATTTAAAACTATAAATTTGGCCATTGTGCTTCAAAGGTTGTTGTTCGATGACAATGAACAGTGTTAAACAAAGCCTTATAATTATTGAGGGAGCCCCCTCTGGTTCGAGGGCCAGCTTGAACCTAAAGCCAGTTAAGTTGGTTTCCTGGCATAGTTTTTGCAGCCAAGGACTGCCTACGGGAAACATGTACAACACACCAAACTCACACCTTCATATACTTTGTTTTAAAATTTTCCATTCTCATCCACTCATTTCATTGACATCCTAGGGTTTTCATCATTCCAGTGACCAATGCCATGGAGTGACAAGAAGTGCTTCAAAGGAGGGTGACATCTTAGACTTGAGCCATTCACCATGCACGAGATTAATGCTTCGCCATTAGCCAAAAGATTCTTTTAAAGAACTTAGTGCTTAACATTTTGTGAAAGGATTATGGAAGGAGGGTATCATCTTCAGTTGTCCAACCTTTTTGCAACTAGCTACAATATGGGAAAGGTCACTCTTGCAGGTATGGAGATCAAATTATCATCTAACCTAATTTCTTCAGCTACAGGTATCCCTTCTCAAGGAGAGGAGTGGTTCAAGGGTATGGATATTGACATTGAAAACTACAAGTAGTTTCTAAAGCCTCATGCTAGAGATGATCCAGAATTTATTTTTCCTTTTAGAAACCTCATAAACAAGTATGCTCCTATGATGATGTTTATAATGAAGTACTTTACATGTGAAGGAATATTCTCTAGGCTATACAGGTATCACATCAGGCTTTTGATGCATCTTACCAGAGTCAAAACACTTTATTTTCCTCATTATTTATACAGGAGCTTGATTAATATGGCTAAGAAGGTTCAAAGTAGAAGAGAAGATCATCATACTAGTCTCTTTCATCAGGGCCTTATCAAGCTCATTATGTTGCATCACTTCTCCTCCATAAACATGACATGGGAAGACTTCTTGGAGAGGTTGTCAGCAGCACTTTCTGTCTTACCTATTACATCATCACCACAGCCAATAGAGATTGTCTCTTCTATCATTCCTATTTAGCTTTCATATGTCCCTAGGGTTGTGGTATTTTCTCACACATATGAAAGAGGGAGGAGACAAGGTTTTGTGCCTAAGTCTACCAGGATATTTCTTATACTCGGCACCCATGATGAGCAATGTTAGATAGAGGAGAAGCCTCTTTTGCATCAGCGTGATGAGTTAGTGCCAGTGGAGCCTAAGGTATCATAACATAAGGAGGTTAGATCAGTTGAATACATCATCAAAGAGAAGGATAAAGAGATTGAAGAGTTGAAAGAGGCCCTCTCCATTTCCCAATCCCGAATTACTTTCCTTGAGCGGGAAAATCTTCAATCGCAAATGAATCAGCTCCTCCAAAGTAAATACAAACCATACATGGAGGAAAATAGAGGTAACGGAAAGAATATTTTTTTATGGGCCAAGTGCAGGAGATGGAGATTGAAGCACATGCAAAAATACCAACAACAAGAATCCTAAAAAGGGCATTGGAGCAAGAGAGACAGCAAATTCATCAATCTGAAGAATTAGCATTTGATGAGCTCATTTCCATGGAGATCAATGAGGATAGAGAGCTCTGGCTATCAAGAGTTAGTGAGCATATGGAGAATTTATTGAAGAAGGATAAAAGGGATAACAAGCTGCAAAGGCACATGATAAGTCATTATCGTACCAGGGATACCATTTCTCAAGTAAGGCTGAAACAAGTCAAAAAGAGGCTTAAAGAGGTGCAAATGAAGCTTGAGAAGAAGGACAACTTGGATTTACTGGCTGAAGCTTCATTAGTTGTGTAGCCTATCTCTTTCAGGTGTCAAAGAACCAGTTTTGAAGGCTTTGGAGAAAATTTGGTATTTTACATGATTTTTGGCAGAATTCTGGAAATTTCTCATTTCAGAAGGGTAACAGACACTTATGACTCTTTTTTTTGGAGGCATCCAAATGGTGATTTATTTACATGGATGGATGTATTTTGATTGGTACATCATAGATCAATAACCCTCCTGGCATGAAAAGCTTCAATTTGGGAGAAAAAACTAAAAAAGCACCTATTTTTCATGTTTTTGCCTCCTTTTTGGACCCTTTGTTACGCTTTTGAGCGACCCTGGGAGAATGGATTTTTGAAGGCCTTCCTATGGTCCATTTTGAAAAATTTAAGATGTTATGGAAACTAGACACAAAGGGCCATTTTACCGTTCTTTCAAAAATTTATTTGGACTTCTCAAAGTACCTCAAAAGTGCCTCCAAATTTATATTACGCTGCTGCAATTTGTTTTTAAAATCGTCAATCAGAATTGCCAGAGATCAGCATTGGATTCCCTTGGGACACTTTTCAAGCTCGGAAATGGTCACAAATTTGAGGCTATGAGTTTTCATTACAGTTATTAGGTTGGTTTTTTCTTCCTATTATGATGGAATTTGTAATTACTGTAAGGGACAAACACTCCTACTGATCCGGATTTATGCAGGAACGCAACAAAATAAACATATAACCATAAATACATAGATGCAACGGAAATAACACTTCATTTCATTAACATCAAAGAACTGAAATTTGCTTACAGACAGAATGGAAATAAAACTAGCTAGGGCGCTGGTAGCTATATCTGAGAAGAGATGTGGTGACTACGGGCCTCTGAACTGAGTTACAATGAGGCTCGAGGGCCTATTTATTATTGAGAAACAATGGAGAACCCTAAACATCCAAAAACCTAACCCTAGGAGATGAAGCGCCAAAACTATGGGCCCCGTTTGGGTAAATTGGTGTTTCAACTTCCCAGGGACGTAACTTTGGCATAATATCTCTGTTTGACGCACATGATACATCATTAGAAAGCTCTATCTGAGGACTACAACTTTTTCCATGAATATCACTACGAAATGGAGGCGCGATGCTCCAAAAACGTCGTTTAGGGCCTCAAAACGGCTCCGGAAGTTCGGGACCCGAAAAAATGCTAAAAATAGTAAGTTATGCCGAAACTGAAAAACTGAAAGAGACAATGGTGGGGGCCCAAGTGGAATAGGCAGGTGGCCACCAATATCCACCTGGATCACCTACTTTGTAGCTAAAATTCAGGGAATGGTTTCTAACCTCCCTAGAAACTAGGAAATACTCATATTTTACATTTATGATGCATTTTGGATGGGATTTCGACCTGGTGAGGTGTAATGGTCTATATTTTCTATAAATAGACTATCTTTTGTCTTTTTTGGGGTTAGATAGTCTCATATTTTGCAATGGAGCTCTTGTAACCAGTTTGTGGAATGAAATCAGAGACAGATTTGCAGGAAATATTATGAGATACTTGTGGTATACTTTGGAACATATGTGTTTCTCATGTTTTCTTATTATATTATTCTTAATTCTATGTCTACTTATTCATATATGTCTATCTTGTGAGTTTGAGAGTAGAATTCATGTTATGCATGCTATGTTTTATACAAGATTCACCATATTATGTTTATTTTCTTTTTAAATTGAATGAATTCACCTTAGTGTTAATTCAATATCTACTCCATCTTCATCCAATACTTAATGACTAATTAATATGTTTCCAAACTACCTACCTTGCCTCACACACTATATGTGGGTTCACCTCGAATTTTAGACCTGAAAACCTCATTTACATTCCATTCACTGACTTTCCTATCCATCATTCAAAATATCAAACAAATTTTACTCATTTAAGCTTACATATTTAACCTAAAATCTTATGATACTCATCCATTCATTTGACTATTTAAAGTGACAAAGAGAGAGCCCTCTCTGGTCCAGGTAGGGCTAGCTACCTGACCTAAAGTTGGTAAGTGGTTACCTTTCTCCAATCCTACTGTCAACCTTAGGAATTTGGGGAGAGTGATAACAGTGACAACCATACAAACAATTGTCCCTTAAGCAAGCTAATAAGGATAATAAATTATCGCCAAATTACTATGTTCCTTATAAGGTGTTGCAAAATATTGGTACTATGGCATACAAATTGGAGCTTCCTGCTTCTTCTCGAGTGCACCCAGTTTTCCATGTTTTGTAGAAATTTGCTGAATAATGATTAATTATCCACCGAGACTATCCTGATCACATACAATTCGAATTTATATGCAACACATAATCTCTTCCACTCATATCATCAAACATGCGGAAATAAAATCAAGCGATAACACATCAAATCATCATACACATTAACACAGTATGTATGGGGAAAGCTTATAGCTGAAAACCCCGCAGCTATTGTGTATATTATAATGGAGAAATCATATGACAAAATCAGTACAATACTCCTCACAAGTACTCAGTACTTTCTCATAAAGTTACACACAAACTAGCTTGGTTTTGAACAGGTTACTGGTTCAAAACTCACCGCCAATTGCCTTTCCTCTATTGCGCAATCATGGCCTGTCTATATAGAGATCCAAGGTTCGAATCTCCTTGGCTTGACAGCGCAATCATCATGGGAAATTCCTCCAAGTGTGGTGCAAATCTCATGCACAACTGATGCCGCCACTGATAGCTAACTCCACCCTTTCATCTACCTCTTTCACTGGTCTCCACTGAACTGATCATGCACTGTAGTGAACTGATGTGTTCTTGAGTTGAATAATGAGTTATTAATTAATGAATTAAATAATCTTTAATTCACTCCACTCATAACTAATTGATTAGCTAGTTAAACTAATCTCAACTAGTTCAACTAAAATAAACAGAACACAACTCCACTATCTGTCTCATTAACTCCACCAAACTTCTGCCACTGAAGTCCTAACTAAAGTCAACCATGCATGATGCCATCAAACCCTAGGAATAGCGTAATTCCTCTGTCAGATGCATGAGCCACATCCAAGGCTCGAACTGAAGTGCTCCAAGAGAGTAAACTGAAGTTTATAGTCCAAATATTATTAAGGGTAAATAATATTTGACTTCCCTATTTTAAGGAGAGGCAGTCTAAAAATAGACTTCGACCTATAGGTCCAAAAAATAGAGTCCCATATATTTTTACCAACATGACCAATGCTCCAAGAATCTCATACTGCAATCCTCGGACCATGCTCCATATGTCTAAAAATAGACATAGTCTAAAAATAGATTTTGCGCCAGAATTTGCCTGCGGGCCCACTTAGTGAAGGCGACTTCATTTCACTAAGCTCCATCATCTTGCTGCATTATCAACACTCCCTCTCAGCAAGATATGGATTATCTGCAACCCCTTTATCTCACTATGGGAATTCCTAATCCTGCTCAGGATGCGCCCTTCGTCAGACAAGCCGCATCCTCGATCCTCCGTGGGAACATATGAAAGCATCATGACTTCTCCGGGCCGAACACAATCTCTCGATATGATGGTACTACCCCGATGTCGATGTGTTTGGACCTATCATGAACACCGGGATTGGGTTTAAGAGTTTAATGCAACCTCGTTACCAGATCGTAGGGTCTGAAATGCAACCTCGAACAATCCGTTTATAGATCTTTCCTCATCCAAATAGCTCTGCATGCGCCCAAGCTAGCGTTGCGACTCGCCTTCCGTCGAATCGTGTAGTGCTGCGGGATCTCTCGTCTCTCACCGGCATCGTGAATCATTGTCGATCCAATGCCGGAACCCTCCGTATGTGTTTCCTCCGGTCCGTTGACTCCCCGGCCTAATCGTACGTTGAAGCGTAAAGCTTCGCTCCATCCTCCTGTCTGTACCATATACCATATCCCGATGTGCCTCTAACATAGCGCAATACATGCTTGCCTGCCTTCCAAAAGAGCTTGGTAGGCTTAACCATAGCTTGCAAAAGTTGGTTAACTGCATAGCATATATCGGGTCGTGTATTGACCAGATACATAAGCGACCCCACCAACTGTCGATAGATAGTGGCATCCACTACCTCCGCTAAAGTAGCATCCTCCTTCCTCCAACCACCAGGAAGAGGAGTGTCAACAGGCTTGCAACCTTGCATGTTGAACCTCTCCAGAATCTCCCGGGCATACTTGCCCTGAGAAACAAACAGTCCTCCGCTGCGCTGCCAAATCTCCAATCCCAGGAAATAATGAAGGATGCCCAGGTCCTTCATCTCAAACTCTCGTGCAAGATCCTCCTTGCATGAAAGTATCAACTTCTCATCGCCAGTCAAAATCAGATCATCTACATACAGTACAATGATCAACAGCTTCCCCTCCACCACAATCTGGTACAGGTTTGGATCCGCCTCACTCTTGGAGAATCCAAGCCCGGTGAAGTAGCTGTCTATCCGAGTGTACCAAGCACGAGGTGCTTGCTTCAGCCCGTACAGTGCTCTCTAGAGTCGGCACACATGCGACTCACTGCTGAAGATCTCAAAACCTTCAGGCTGCTCTATGTACACCTCCTCCTCAATAACTCCATTGAGGAACGCAGTCTTCACATCCATCTCATGAATGTGCCACCCCATCTGCGCTGAGAGAGCAAGGATCGTCCGTATGGAAGAGTACCTTGCGACAGGTGCAAAAGTCTCCTCATAATCGATCCCCTCGATCTGTGAAAAGCCACGTGCGACAAATCTCGCCTTGTACTTCTCCACGCTCCCGTCAGCCGCCTGCTTCACTTTGTAGATCCATCGAGAACCCACCACTGATTTCCCCTCTGGTCTTGGGACAATCTCCCATGCACTGTTCCTGACGATCGAATCATATTCTTCGATCATGGCATCTACCCATGCGGGTTCCTCCACAGCTTCCTCAAAAGAGGATGGCTCGCCACAACGCACTGACTCCACAAGAGCTGGTGGACCGAAGAATGATCAAGATCACTGAAATGCCACGTGCACGAGAAGTATTCTACAAGCTTGTCTCCATGGAGCCAGACACAGCTGTACTTTTCTGAAAGCACAGTGTGCGCCCTCCGCTGGTTGGCACTGCATGGGTGGTTTCTTCCACCTCCTGAACTTCGTCTTGTGGCTGATCCACATCCGGAAGCTCCTCCCTAGGAACTACCACCTCCTCATCTGCATGCAAGTGTAGCTCCCTCTCAAGCGAACACCGCATGGCTTTCTCCTCCTGAAATTTTATATCCCGTCGCACAACAGTCTTTCGACTGTCTAAAAAATACACCCGATAGTTGTGAGGTGTATCAGTGTACCCCACAAATATTCCAACCTCAGCAGTTGGATCCAGCTTCCTTCTCGCATCCTTCGTCACATGCATGTAGACAGAAGAACCAAAGATCCGCAAATGGGAAATATCAGGCCTCTTGCCAGAATAAGCCTCCTCTGGTGTACTCATGCCAAGAACCTTGTGAGGACAACGGTTCTGCACATACACCGTTGTATTGCATGCCTCAGCCCACAAGTGAAGGGGTAGGCCCTGATCATGCAACATCGCCCGTGCAGCACCCACGATCGTTCTGTTCTTCCGCTCAGCCACCCCGTTCTGCTGTGGGTTATGGGGTGCGATGAGATCTCTCCGAATCCCTTCTGCGCTGCAGAACTCCTTGAATTCAGCCGAGATGAATTCACCACCGTTATCACTCCTTAGAGCAATCACCTTCTTTCCCGACTCCTTCTCGACCAGTGCTTTAAACTCACAGAACTTCGCGAATGTATCGCTCTTCTTCGACATGAAGAAGATCCAGCACTTTCGAGAGAAATCATCAACAAAGATCACATAATACATGTGCTTTGCTGTCGAAGCAACTGAGAAAGGACCACACACGTCTGTGTGAACTCTCTCAAGGATCGTCGTGGCGCGACTATCCTTCTCGTGAAAGGTGGCTTTCACATACTTCCCTAAAGCACACCCCTTGCACTGATCTGACTGCGCAAGAGTGCCCTTAGGAAGCCCAGTAGAAATCTGCTGCAGAATCTTCAAAGCTCCATGGTGAAGGTGGCCCAATCTCCTGTGCCACAGTTCGCCCTCATCATCCCGGCTCACCACTTCTCCCGCTTTGCATGCCATAGCCGCGCAGCCATCTACCTGCAACTGATAAAGGTTCTTGGTTCGAACCCCTATCTTCCGGGTCTCTCCAGTAGTCTTACTGCGCAGGAAGGCTTTTCCTTCGCTGAAGACCACATCATACTCCTTATCCTCCAACATCGCCACAGAGATCAAGTTCTTCTTCAATCCAGGTACATGCATGACATCTTTCAGTACAAAGGGTTTACCAGACTCCCTCTGAAAGGATATGGTACCGATACCAGTCGCACTGTATCTACCATCATCGCCCATCTCGATGTGCACACCCAAATCTTTGTCCTCCAGTTATGAGAACAAATCCCGATCTCCCGTCATATGAAATGACGCACCGCTGTCAAAGAACCATACTGATCCCAGCACACTTGAGACCAAGCATGCAATCAGTGAAAATTCAAGCTCGAACCGTGAAGCCAAAGCTTCTCCATCCAAGGCATCTTCCCCGCTTGCTTGTTCTTCTTCTTCTTGGACAATTGGTAGCATAATGTCCGTGACTGCGGTGTGGAAAACACTTCTACCGCTGGCATCTCGGCTTCTTGCCTCTTTGCACCAGAACAGAGGTTTTCTACTCCTTCCCCCTTCTTGCTTTTGGCCACTGTGGCGCAATTTTTCTTCATCGACTCCCTTGATGAAGATCCACCCCAGTAGTCCTCTCATCCTCCCTCGCACAGACCCGCCCAAAGGTGCTCCCATCCCGGCAGCTTCTCCTGACCATTGACACTATCTTGATATGAGTGCCAAGCCTTCGGAAGACCAAGGAGAGCCAGGTCGACAATGTCCTCGTCTTCGACAGTCACCCCCACACTTCCCAGCTCATCTCTGCATTGAGTGAACTTCGTGAGGTATTTGGCGATACTGTCGCCCTTCTCCATCTTGATGTTCCTGAGCTTATCTTTGAGCACCAGCTTCCTTTGGTCGCTCTTACTCTGGAATAGATCCATCAAAGCTTTCCACATTAAATATGGAGTAGCCTTTCCATGTAGGCTGGATACAATATGATCCTTGACGCCCTCCAACAGGATCCTTCGACACTTCGCCATCTTCTTTTGCCATGCTTCGACTTCAGCAGGATCAGTGGGCTTTTGGACATCTGTATCTACGAACTCCTTCAGACCATTATCTTCTAATACTACCTCCATGCGATCCTTCCATGCAACATAATTCGAACTGCCTTCAAGAGCATATTCGAGTCGCAAACCGTTGAAAGACATTTTTCAACACTGGCACCAAGAAAACAAAACTGCTGCAAAATTTCGAATTCCACCTCAAAGCTCAGCCGCTCTAGATCTGTGAGAACAAATTATTTCTAGCACAGAGATCGACTGCAAGGGGCATTTACCAGACCTTTCACTTTCCGAAGAAAGATGAATCCAGAGGCTACCTGGCCCGCATGCAGACTCTGTCTACCGAAATAAGTTTGTAATCACTGTGATGATCAATCTCTGCTTCAATAGCTCCGATACCATGTAGAAATTTGCTGAATAATGATTAATTATCCACCGAGACTATCCCGATCACATACAATTCGAATTTATATGCAACACATAATCTCTTCCACTCATATCATCAAACATGCGGAAATAAAATCAAGCGATAACACATCAAATCATCATACACATTAACACAGTATGTATGGGGAAAGCTTATAGCTGAAAACCCCGCAGTTATTGTGTATATTATAATGGAGAAATCATGTAACAAACTCAGTACAATACTCCTCACAAGTACTCAGTACTATCTCATGAAGTTACACACAAACTAGCTCAGTTTTGAACAGGTTACTGGTTCAAAACTCACCGCCAATTGCCTTGCCTCTATTGCGCAATCCAGGCCTGTCTATATAGAGATCCAAGGTTCGAATCTCCTTGGCTTAACAGCGCAATCATCATGGGCACTTCCTCCAAGTGTGGTGCAAATCTCATGCACAACTGATGTCGCCACTGATAGCTAACTCCACCCTTTCATCTACCTCTTTCACTGGTCTCCACTGAACTGATCATGCACTGTAGTGAACTGATATGTTCTTGAGTTGAATAATGAGTTACTAATTAATGAATTAAATAATATTTAATTCACTCCACTCATAACTAATTGATTAGCTAGTTAAACTAATCTCAAGCAGTTCAACTAAAATAAACAGAACACAACTCCACTAGCTGTCTCATTAACTCCACCAAACTTCTGCCACTGAAGTCCTAACTGAAGTCAACCATGCATGATGCCATCAAACCCTAGGAATAACGTAATTCCTCTGTCAGATGCATGAGCCACTTCCAAGGCTCGAACTGAAGTGCTCCAAGAGAGTAAACTGAAGTTTATAGTCCAAATATTATTAAGAGTAAATAATATTTGACTTCCCTATTTTAAGGAGAGGCAGTCTAAAAATAGACTTCGACCTATAGGTCCAAAAAATAGAGTCCCATCTATTTTTACCAACATGACCAATGCTCCAAGAATCTCATACTGCAATCCCCGGACCATGCTCCATATGTCTAAAAATAGACATAGTCTAAAAATAATTTTTTGCGCCAGAATTTGCCTGCGGGCCCACTTAGTGAAGGCAACTTCATTTCACTAAGCTCCATCATCTTGCTGCATTTTCAACATGTTTCATGCTTAAAGAAGGTTATAGGTGACAAAATTCTAGTTCAAACAACATTGCTAGAACTTGATGAGGAAGGAAAAATCATATTGGAACCTGAAGCAGTTGTAGAAACAAGAAATTGACAGCTATGAAATAGATAAATTTGAGAGTATCTCATCAAGTGGAAGAACTTACCAACTGAAGATTCCACATGGGAGGATTATAATTTTATACAGAAGCATTTAGAGCTACTCAAGCATTGAGGACAACACTTTTTTGAAGGAGAGGGGCATGTTAGGTCCCTATATTACTAGTGTAGTCCCTTATTTTTGTTAGTGTAGCCCCCTTATTGTTATTGGTGTACCCGTGTAGTCCCCATATTGTTATTATTGTGCTCCATTAAATCCCACTTTTGTTATTGTTGTGCCCTTAAATATTTTTTTTTAGTTTGGCTAGGATTATATTGTGACCCCATGGACTCGTATATATAGAAAGGAGGTTTTTTCATTTGTATCATCCAATAATTGTTCATTTATGTAATGTAAAATTGAGGTTCCCCCTTGAAGTGGTTGATTTCTAAGGCATTGATCTCTCTTTTTTTCTATTTTGGGAGCTGGTTTCATAACATCAATTGTCTTTTTCCTTCAATGTTTAAAAAAAAACATATTATTGTACCCATGACATATTCTTGGGTGTCCTTAAACATATACTAGTAATCCTCTCCTGCTTGTAGGAAAATCCTTCTTCCCACAATATTTCCTTACATGTTGTTATCATTTACCCCAAGTAATTTTAGTCTTCACAAAGGTCATTCATTCCTTATTATGGAATAAAATACTAAGGATATTCATGATATAGGATTACAAGAGACTTGAATTCATAAATGGAAAATGATTAAGGGAGAGAAAATAATAATAACTTATTTCTTAATAGAAATAAATTCTTTGACCATTTTGGTTATTCAATATCAGCTACTAATATACGTTATTTGCAAGAGCTAGGTTTTCTATTCCCAGAAGAATTCATTAAATAACATGGTCATATTGAAATTTTAACATTAAAGTCAAATTATAGCAATGCTAAAATCAACCAAGTCATATAGATTATTTCTTTTATCCAATACCATAGGATTTTACTCCAGGGTTTACCCTACAAACCCTAGGTATTACTCAATCGTACTTTTATTACAAAAATCATAACTTCTTACAAATCATGACCATAATAATTTCTAAAAAGAATCAACAAAAAATAATACATAAATAATACTTATCTTACAAAAGGAATTGAGAATTGAAGGAATTTGTCGCATTCTAAATGAAGAAATCCGTTGACTTCTTCAAATATGGTTGTTCTTCATCATTGACAATGGTTATTGATGCATGTTGTTTTTTCTTCCTCTTCCTTTCAAGACATTGATATGAATAGTGTCCAAGTTTATGAAAAATTAAGCACTTAACTTTGGATATGTCTCTCATTCTTTAAGAGGAACTAGGTCCTCTTCCTAAGTTATTCTTGTCAAATTTTCCAAAGGATTTCTTATCAAATTTTCCAAAGTTCCTTTTGTCAAATTTTCCAAGATTTATTATTTCCTTCCTTTTCTAGTATGGGATACAAGTGCTTGATATTTTTCACTCTTAGGTTCTTGTGATTCAATTATAGACAATAATATAGCTTCTTCTTGAACAAAACCAATCCATAAATCATCAAATGAAGGTAGTTTTCCACATGCATACATTCCTTGAAATGGTTCACATGTGTTAAACACATGCATGGTAAATGGAGAACACACACATAGAAAGTTAGGATAAGCGTGAGTTATTTTACTATTAACCATAGATGTGCTTTTATAGTACATTAGGTGACCCTTGGATTCATCTTCCAAGTGGTCTCTGGACTCCTTTTGTCCATTCACCTTCCACACCTACCCATTGAGGATTAGGTGTCCAAATTGGCCCCCTTAATCCGAAGGGGTATGTGTGAGTCCAAGAAGATATTTGTAATAAAACTCTGCAAAGTATGCATGACAACACTTAGGCTGAATCAGCTCTCTAAAATGTTGGAATAAAGAGGTGGTTTAAGGATTACCACCAACACTGGAATGCTTATTGCAATTCCTGGAAATCTTCCAAATCTAGCAAGAAGTTGAAGGCTTCTGCTAGAGGAAGTGTCCCTCATATTTGAAGAGGGAGACCTTCAACCTAGAAGAAGGGAGGTCTACAACCTGTGATGTTTTAAGGATGACCACCAACACTAGAATGCTTAATGAATTTCCCAGAACCCTACCAAAGCTGGAAAGAAGCTAAAGTCTTCTGCTAGAGGAAGTGCTCTGAATTATTTGAAGATGAAGAATATGAACCTCGCATGGATGGTTTAAGGCCGACCACCAACCAAGGGAATGCTCATGAGCATCCGTGTCTCTAGCTACAACTATGAATCTGGAATGACAAGTTCTGGCTCAGGCTCGCTTGATGTGGCTTTGAAGCTTGTAGATGAGCACCATATTCCCCCTGTCAGGTACAAGGTGAGATTATGGCGAAAATTCAACTGCAATATTGTTCAATATTTTAGAACAAGTTCTGACATGCGACTTAAACATCTTCTTGGTTGTAGATGCCCATTGCCAAGAAGTGATCCATCCAAGATGAATCTTTTTTCTTGCAAGAAGCTTGTTTCTGAAGCATCTGTGTGAATAATGGGTGTGCTGACCACAGTGCTTGCATGGGTGAAGATCGAAATAGTGATATTTGATATGGCCAACTCGATCACAGTGTTGGCATTTTACAATTTGTTGTTGCTGTTGTGGAAAAGGAGTAGGATCTGGAACAGCTGAATGTGAAATTTCATGAAGAAATCCAGCACTCTGAAATTTTATGGGCTTGGAGTAGTCTGGAATATGAAAGGGCAACTCCTTGTCATATCCAAGACCAGTTCTATGCTTGTTATGGACAAGATCTTCCCAAGGTTTGATGATGATCTTGGGAGGTGCAGGCTGGATGTTTTCTTCTGCGTGAAAATATGCTCTTATACTGGGCATTGAATGTGAATAAACCACAGCATTATTGGCTTGTTGCTTATTGAAGTCTCTTTCAATGTTCTGAAAAGAAACAGGTTCAGAATGATGACTCCACTGCTGTAATTCTTCTTGCTGGAGCTGAGATTCAAGCTACAAAAATTCAATCTTCTCATGTGCATTTTGAAGAAAAAAATATAATATCAGATATAGTATCCTTGTTGATTTTTACCATCCCATCCACACTTGAATATTTTAGAGTATTCAAAAACTCTAATATGCCATCAATTCTAGCCATTGTCTTAGCAAAAATAAAAGCGCTATTGGAAGCTAAAAAAGGCCCGATAAATGAAAAGTATCATTTTTTTTACTGAAAATACACCATTGCTTCTTGAATATTGCAAACTTTTCTCTACGACACAGATTTCAAATTTTGGGGTCACTGGTCCATTGCTTTCTTTTTCTCCACTCGCTGCATCGCTCATCAATCATTGCAATAAACACCAGACTTACGCTCCTCGTTTCTAGGGATCCTTTTCAAAGCTTTAACACAACAAACAAAGCCTTAATTACTCTCTTCCTTTTGCCGTGGAGACTCTATCTGCTCTCTTAAGGAACTACAACTTCAGGTTCTGAATGCATCTTAGCAACAACTAATTGAATCGAAATTTGTAAATATCTTATAATCAGGTATATCAAAAGTGTAATGATGTAGTGTCGATATGACAGCACGGACAACAAACATGCACATAAGGCTTCCTGAAACTAAGAGTTTATTCCAATAGCTAAGCTAGCTATTGGGTCTTCAATTTATGTATGTATAGGAAATGTTATCATTAAAAAGGGGGTACCACATCTTAAAGGTTGAATCATTTGCAACTATACACTTTATTTCTTGTTCTGGGAATCAAATCGAATATGAAAGAATTTACTGTGAACCCATCTCTATTTCAGATTTAGTTCGAAACCTCTTCCATTATGCCAGCTCTCATGGTTTCGTTGAATAAGAAAATGGCATGAAGTAGATAGCACGCAACCTTAAACCAAGTAATATGTATCCCCGATAATGGTACGCTGTTGAGTTTCCTTATTCACTGGCCCTATGTTAAAGTCACACGAAATTCTCGGCTATTGTTGCCTAGAGAGAGTGGTAAGAAACCTAGGATATGCGTGGGAAGGCAATCGGATGATATAAGGTACAAAGAACCTTCCCCGCTGAAAAAACTTAGGCTGGAAGAAGATCAAACCACAACTTCAAGGAAGTATCACTGTGTGGGAGGAGCACAGTGGGCAGCGTGTGGGAGGACTGAGCAGTATGGAGGATGGCCTTGAGGGATATCCATGTGTTGATATCATTGAAATCACATATACATTTCCAAATGAAATTTAGAATGTAGAGCATCCAGATCCTGGAAATCGATACACCGATATAAGACATGTTTCTTATAAGGTGTGGAACCATGCATCAAATACAATTATCTATCAAGACGCCATCTCCATCCTCCTCCAAACATGTAATGGAAGGAAGCAGCCGACTCAATCCGACTATATTAGATTTGGTTTACTCAGACAAATCCAAACAAACGGTTACCTTCAGTTCAGGCGTTTATTTTGCAGAATGCTTGCATGAATCGAAAAATATATATATATATATATATTTTCACTACAACCTTGGGCCATTTTTACACAGAGCTCTGTGGTTCTTCCATGACAGGATACTAAAATCGTACTTCTACTACTTACCTTGAGCTCCACCATTCACATCCATTTTTCGATTAAACAAATCAATACATATCATGCTCCCTAGCAGTCCATCCCATGTTTTACCGATTTGATGGAAGGAGTAAGCAGAACCGACAGTCGAGGAGGGAGAGGACTCTTTTCTATTTTCTAATCTCTACATTTGCATAAAATCATTGCTAGAGGCGCCATTCAAACACTGATAATATCATCGATTTCATTGATAAAAGTACTTTAAAATGGTCGAAGGAAGGGAACCCCAAGGGATAGCTACTACTTGGGAAGAGGAAAATAGGAGTTACTGGAAAACATTTTCTATAAAAATAGGGGCTGGCAGAATAGTAACCGACCAGAGATATAGTCTAGGCAAGTGCTGCAGGTTTGATAGAAGGGCTCAAGATAGCGCTTAGGTGAAGCGGATATCACTAACATGCCAAAGATAATTGTCATTGAACCATGGAATTAATGAGTTTTCGCATCCTACAGATCCTGCGCCAAGGGGGGAAAGGAATCTGACAGATGGTCAGGAGAAGGAGGAGCATTAGAGACCAGCAGGCTGTCTGGCACAAAGACCAGTGCTATTCAATGCAAGGCAGAAAACCTAACACATAAACGCACAAGGCCACTCATCATGGCTTTGATACCATGTTAAACAAATGAATGGTAAATGGAGAACACACACATATAAAGATAGGATAAGCGTGAGTATTTTACTATTAACCATAGATGTGCTTTTATAGTACATTAGGTGACCCTTGGATTCATCTTCCAAGTGGTCTCTTGGACTCCTTTTGTCCATTCACATTCCACACCTACCTTTTGAGGATTAGGTGTCCAACACCATGAATAAGGAAACTCATTTAGAGAAACTGAAACAAGTTCTTTATCCTTAATAGTTTTTCCAATGGCTACTAGTTCATATTTGATTGAATATATCCTTACAAGATAACAGTAAATAAAAATCTAATCCAATCATTTCAATGTTATGAATATGAAGCTTCAAGGCTATATTCCTATTAGTATTTCTATTTGCACATAATTTTACTAGAGCACCATGCATTTCCTTGGAATTATTTAGACCAGAAACATGAGGGATCAAATGATCCTTTATAGAATCTACTAGGATAATCTTTTCCATAGCATCATTCTTCTTATATTAGTTCTTCTCTTCAACTCCCTATGGTTCTGGAATAAATTTTTTCCAAATGATTTAGAAGATCTATTTCTTTCATGATAAAGATTATTTTGGTGTTCGATGATCTGAAATTTATGGCACCATCCAACCTATCTTCAACTCTAACACTTGTAGCCATTTGTAGCAATTATTCCAAAAAATCAATCAAGTTGCTAGGGTACTTGACTCAAATTCTTGGTCATAGGAGATCTTAGAGTGCTTTTCTCAAATTCTTGGTCTTAGTGGCTACTCTTTTACAACAAGGCTTTGATATCATGTTGAAATTTATACCATAAAAATTGATCTTCTGATTTTGATACTACTCCTAATGGTTTCCAATCAAATTATATTTATGTCACTTATATCATTGACCAATTATACATATAAAATATTAACAATAATATAGAAAATACAGCAGGATAAAAAGAGATGGCCAATCACAATAGAGACAACATTTATTGAGGGAAAACCCAACCTTGGGAAAAACCTAGAAAAATTTTCTGCTAAGGATAAATAGTTCTTCAGCTATAATTTCAAGTCCAATATTTTCCTAGAAATTTGTGCCGAAATACTTGTTAAATATGATCAATTTTTGTGCCATAACCCCAATAAATGCATGAAAGTCAATTCTAGTCAAACAAGCTAAAATCTTGTCTGAGGTTAGCTCATCCTTGTGGTCAAATCCCCTACGATCAACTGCAGTCACAGTGCCAAGAACTATGGTCAAAACAAGTCCAACAAGTCCGAATTTTAGTGATCAATGAAACAATCAAAAACCACCTTCTTTCTCGGTCAAAAATTTTCAAAACTCAGTCAAACAATAACAATAATCTTAGTCAAATAATGGCAAATCAGAATTGGTCAATGTTAGTCAATAGGAAACTTCAATCCCTAGTCAAACCTCGGAAAGTATTCTTCTTAACTCACACTGGTGCAAATATTTGTAGATGATGATGACAGATTCAAATTGGTCACGTTGAGTAGGTTGACAAAGGGTCAAACCCATTCACTAATGGGGCTAGCTTGACTTTTGGGGCCTACATATGGCCAAAAATTAATAAATTTAATTTTCCATTTTGCATATTTTTGTTTGGCTAATTTTGGAGGCACATTGGGATGCGAGGAATACCTCCCGATGTTACCCAAAAATCAACCTTTTCGTCATTCCTCACATTCACAAACTCTTCAATGTAGAATTTAAGTATGGTTCCCCTAAACCATGGACTCAAAGCTTCATTCTTCTTAGTTTTAAAAGTGGAGACATAAAGAATCACTCTAATTATAGGAACATTGTTATTACCCCTCTCTTAGCTAAGTTATATGGAATTATATTAGAAAATATGATCAACATATGGATATAGAGCTATGGGAAAGGATCTAAAGACCAATTTATATTTGGGACCCATTATTGAACTGTGGATCACCTTGTTGCACTTGGATCATTGTGGATTTTGGAGTTATAAGTCAATTTTGTTTTGTTAATTTTAGTAAAGGCACAAAAGCAACCTTTGAAATAGACTATAAGAGATCAAATTTCATTTTGGGTTGAGATTTATTATGATAAGGTTGTATGAGAATGTTATTTCCAAGTTTAGGAATATTGAAGGCTAGTTTATATATATATACCCATATCCCTGACCCTTTTGGAATATACATCATGTTATGAAAATTGTGCCTTAGCAATGATAAGAAACCAATAATTATAGTCCACTTCAAGGGGGAACCCTCCTTTTACAATTAATACAATGTATCAGAAAATATTTGATCATCCTAATACTAGGTCTCCTTAGTATATATTGTTGGGAAAAATACTAAGAGGGGGGGGGGGGGGGGTGAAACAGTATTTAGAGCTTATATATTGACTTTAACTTTTTCTTTTGTAGAATTTCATACGTGGCTTTTATGAACTAAACTCGTGTATACACGCGGATATGCTGAGAGAAACTCGTGTATACTGATAGAAATTTCTAGTTTATAAAGTATCTCAGAAGCAGACTTTAAAACAGATTTACCAGTTATGCATCAGGTTAGATAAATAGGAAATATGTGCAGTAACAGCAGTATAAAACATCACACAAATGGAACACACTTGAACATCAGTATTTAAGGTGGAAACCCAATTCGGGAGAAAACCACCGTTGTTGTCGTCTCTGTCTTCAATATTTATTATATGGAAAATTGTTTACAACATTTGTACTAATGCAGACTCATATCAGTACACAGGCTTCTACCTGCAAAAGGCTGCAACCTTCACTCGTTTACCAGCTGCTACTGGAAGGGAGCTCCAACCCCCTAATCTCGTTTACCAGCCACTCCTGGAAGGGAGCTTCAACCCCCTGAAAATAACACCAGCTTCTACTGGTAGGAAGCTTCTACTTCCATACTGAATGCTTCAACCCTCAGACCCACTGCAGAGCATGTTTCATCAATTTTCATACTGCATCAAACAGCTTCAAAACAACCCTTTATCAACAATCATAAACTTTTCCCAACACTTCAATTAGAATAGTGAAAACACTATGACTAGAACTTCAGAAATAACCCAGACTTCAGAATAGATATGTAGATACAAACTCAACTCTGAACAGTCATTGATTCAAATAGAATACGCTACTTTGCTTCACTGAAGCCACGTACATACATGCTTTCCTCCACATCAACCTGCGTATACTTTTGTGTATGTTATTCTTTAGAAAACCCTAACTGCCATACGTGCTTTTCATGAAGCGAACCCGCGTATATACGTGATTTTGTTGAAACCAACTAGCGTATAGATCTGTAAAAAATAAATTTTGCAAAACATACCAGATCTATAAAAGTTATCCAGATTTATTCATTTTCTTCAGCAGACTTGCGCTAGTTCTTCATCATTCCTTCAGTAGGTCATTCTAGAGATTCATCATCATCAGATCTAGATATCTTGAACCATCATTATATCTGTGGGTGCATCATAGATTCAGATCTATCAATTAAGAACAGAGTTCATCCATGCAGATATTCCTTAGAGAAATTTATTCATCAACAACCCTTACACATGCACACCTAGCACTATGATCTTCTTCTCCTTATATAGATTTAGCTTTTACCAATACCATGAGTCAAAACCACTCAAATGATGATGGTATTCTTGGAAGGAATCAAATAGACAATACAACGCTCAATATTGTGGGCTAATACCATGGTAATGCCTCTTGGTATTATAAATTTAGAGCGCAAAAGGCATACGCGACTTGGAGATTCGTTTCTGCATGTATACGCAACTTCTCTTCATAAAAACTGCGTATATGCTAACCCTAAATGTATACGCGGGTTTCCTTCACAAAAGTAGCATATAAGTTGCATCCATACGCGGGTTGCCTTCACAAAAGTAGCGTATACATTGAGACATATTATATTTATCATTTCTCTGGCACTTAATGGAATTCTTTTCTCTGTCACATCTGAACTAATATGTAGCTACATCATTCTTACATATTTAACACATAGGTTTCTTATCATAGGCAACTCATCAAGTAGGTTTCCATCAAGGACAACTTCATCAAGTAGGTTGCCATCAAGGACAACACATTACATCATATTGCCAACAATCTCCCCCTTTTGACTTGATGGCAACCACGATGGTGTTTGATCACCACAATAGATAGATACATTAATCATAACCATTAATCAAACACAATGATAATCTCCCCCTTTGACATCAAGGGAAAATGATGGATCAAAACCAAAACAAGGTTTCTCTTCCCTTGTAGAGAGATGAGCTCTGTAGATCTGAAGTGCACTGAATTTACCATGCTCCCCTTGAGTTCATGCTGAATCTTTAGACAGATTTTTCAATGTAGTACATGACTCTATAACTCAACCAAGTATGACCATTCCGATCACCAAGGACTCATAATTACATCAATGATCCATCCAAGTGGAATTACATATTTGACTGAACTACCCAACCAAGTGGGTTTACAAATTTTGACTCAACTACCCAACCAAGTGGGTTTACAAATTTTGACTCAACTACCCAACCAAGTGGGTTTACAAATTTGACCAAGTCCTTACATGAATAAATACAATAATTTTACAGCATAGGTCTCAACATGACCTTTTCAACAAATGACTTTTTATAAACAAGACCAATGAATCTCAATCATGAGATCAGACAACAACAAACACTTAGAATGCCAACAATGCATCCTTTCCCACAGGACAAGTGCTCCCCCTTAGCTTGTGCATCCTGAATACTTTCAACAGCAAATCATCAAGGCATCTTTATCAACAATAGATTAGAGAATGAAACAGAAATTTAAAAATTGGAACATCACTAGAGATACCCAACAACATTGCAATTGTTCTGAAAATGCTGACCCAGAAAATTATGCCAGAAAAAACCCATACGCGGCTTTCTGTATATAAACTCGCGTATATACATGACTTTCCTTTATGAAATCTGCATATCGAATTTAATCTTATGAATTTAAGCAGATCTGATCTTCTAAGCAGCAGAGACAATTCCCAGCTTTTGTCTGAGATATTCGAAGGCTTCCCTGGGAAGAGGTTTAGTAAATATATCATCAACTTGTTCTTTGGAGGGTACATACTCCAATTTCACCTTTTGTTCAAGCACCTGTTCACATAAGAAGTGATACTTGATAGGGATGTGCTTGGTCTTGGAATGCATAACATGATTCTTTGAGATACTAATGGCACTTGTATTATCACACATAATGGATATGGGAGGTGAACATGTGATTTGAATGTCTTGTAAGGTCTGCATCATCCAAAGAAGTTGTGTACAACATGATGCAGCAGCCACATATTCTGCTTCTGCTATAGATAAGGCAATAGAGGTTTGCTTCTTGCTGAACCAAGATACTAATCGGGGCCCCATATAGAATGCACCACCGCTAGTGCTCTTTCGATCATCAACATTTCCAGCCCAATCGGCATCTATGTAAGCATGAAGAGTGAGATCAGCATTCTTTGGATACCATAGTCCAAAGTCTTGAGTTCCTTGTAGATATTTAAATATTCTTTTGACAGCCTGAAGGTGAGACTCTTTTGGATTAGCTTGGAATCATCCAACAATCCCAACTGCATGCATAATGTCTGGTCTTGTCCCAGTTAGATAAATTAGACTTCCAATCATGGATCTGTATTCTGGTTGATTCACTACGGGAGAATCATCATGAGAACTGAGGTTACACCCAGTTATCATTGGTGTACTTACAGGTTTGCATTCTTCCATCCCATACTTCTTCAAAATTTGCTTGAGGTATTTTGCTTGAGATAAAAATATTCCATCGGTTGCTTGTTGCACTTGTAAGCCAAGAAAAAATGTTAGTTCCCCAAGTAAAGACATTTCAAATTCTTGTTGCATAACAGAAGAAAATTTCTGACTCATGGACTCTTCATTACTTCCAAAAATGATATCATCAACATATACAACCACAATCAATAGTTTATCATTTTTAGTTTTTGTGTATAAGTTGCAATCAGCAGAACCCTTTGAAAATCCTTGTTGATGAAGATATTTGTCAAGACGATAATACCATGCCCTTGGAGCTTGTTTGAGACCATATAAATATTTTTTAAGTTTACAAACAATTTTTTCATCATTTCCCAAAATGAATCCTTCTGGCTATTCTATATAAACTTCTTCTTCTAGATCACCATTGAGGAAATAAAATTTAACATCCATTTGATAAACTTTGATTTGTTGAAAGCTTGAAAAAGCAAGAAAAATTCTGATGGCTTCAAGTCTAGCTACAAGAGCAAATATTTGTTCAAAGTATATACCTTCTTGTTGAGCATACCCTTTACAAACAAGTCTAGCCTTGTTTCTAATAACATCTCCATTTTCATTTAACTTGTTTTTAAATATCCATTTTGTTCCAATAACATTTTTATCATGAGGTCATGAACTAGTTCCCAAGTATGATTCTTTTCAATTTGATCAAGTTCTTCATTCATGGCTTGAATCCAACATTCATCTTTGCTAGCTTGATTGACATTCTGTGGTTCAATGGTGGATAAAAATGCTGGATAGCTAGTAGACCCTACAAGAGTTCTTATTGTTTGGACACCTGATCCCTTTTCTCCCAAAATTTGAGATTCTGGATGATTCTTTTGAACATACCTGGATGGAGCCTTTTCAGATAGATCTCCTTCTGTTACTTCATTGGGTTCACCTTCTATATTATCTCTGTTTTATGCAAGAAGATATACATCATCATCATCTTCATTTTTTGTTTGTATTTCCCCTTTCGGAGTTGAGAGAGATTCATCAATTACGATGTCAATGCATTCAACAATCTTCCGAAGTCTTTTATTGAAGAATTTATATGCTTTACTTCTAGAAGAGTAACCAAGAAATATTCCTTCATCTGCCCTAGGTTCAAACTTGCCAAGTTTTTCATATCTGTTCTTGATAAAACATTTTCTTCCAAAAACTTTAAAATGCTTTACAGTGGGAATATTACCATACTAGAGCTCATCTGGAGTTTTATCACTGTTTACACGAACATGTGCATTGTTAAGAATATTTACAGCAGTATGTGCTGCTTCTCCCCAAAATGTGTCCGGTGTTCCTAAATCATCAAGCATAGCCCGAGCCATCTGTTGAACTGTTCTATTCATTCTTTCTGCTACGCCATTTTGTTGTGGGGTACCAGCTACAGAAAACTATCTTTTTATGCCATGTTGTTCACAGAAATCAAAGAATTCATCTGATATATATTCACCTCCTTGATCAGATCTAAGACACTTGATTTTTAGATCTAATTCATTTTCAACCAATGCTTTGAAGATCTGAAATTTTTCGAATGCTTCATCTTTGTGTTTTAGCAACCCAATCCAACACATTCTAGTGAAATCATCAATAAACAGAATATAGTATTGTTCTCCACGGGGTGACCTTTTTCTCATAGGTCCACATATATCAGTATGAATAAGTTCAAGAGGCTTACTTGCTAATCCTTCTTTGGCATTAAATTGCACTCTGATTTGCTTACCGAATTGGCACGATTTGCATATGGTACTCTCAAGCAGAGTAATATTGGGAAGATCACGAACAGCTTTGAGTCTGCTAGATTTTTTGATTTGAGAGAAGCTCAAATGCCCCAATCTTCTATGCCATAACAAATTTTTTGAAGATTTACCCAAGTAACATTGTTCTTTATAACTTTTCAATACATACAAGTTTATTGGTGTTCTATTTCCTTTTATAATTGTTTTTTCTGTATCAAGATCACGTACCACACATTCTTTTGAGCTGAAAAAAAATTCAGTTCCTTGATCACACATTTGACTTACACTTAACAGGTTATGCTTTAATCCATCCACATACATAACATTGTTAGCTTTCACCTTTTCCCTTAAAAAAACAGAACCTTTTCCCTTAATAACAGCAGGAGTATCATTTCCAAAAGTAACATTCTTTTCTCTTTTTAGAGCATTGTATGCAAGAAGTTTATTTCTATCACCTGTCATGTGTTTTGAGAATCCACTATCAATGTACCATTGATTTCCTCTCCTTCTGCAAATAAATCTATGCCACAATTCTCAACTTGTAATTCCTTCTTTCTCCATACTTTGGAAGTTGAGGGTATATGCTCTTTTGGCTGAAATTTTCTCCTACATTCAAATTCTTAATGACCAAAGTTATTGCAATAAGCACATTCAATTTCATTTTGAAGAGGAGAAAAGTTGTTATATGTATTCTTCTTTAATCCAGTATCAATTCTTTTCTTTCTTGCTTCTCTAGTAATGATGGTTTTGTATGCAACACATTGAACAACTTTATGACCAAAATTATGACATGAGAAACATTGTCCATTGAAAAAGAAATTTATGCGATCATGGAACCTTTATTTGTGATTACCTGTTGATTGATATTTCTCTGAAGGGTATTCCTGATAGTGTTCTTTGTATTGAGATGATCATGCTTTACCTGTAAAGTTTCTTTGTTTCCTTGTTGAGCGGCAGAATGTTGTAGGTTGTATGTAGCTGCTTTTAGATAGTTTGGTGCTGAAGACTTAGAAGATTTTCCAACATATCCAAGACCTTTCTTCATAAGAGGAGAATGTTGTACCTTGATAATTTCATCTAAGGTTTCAGATCCTTTAGAAAATCTAAGATTCAAAGTCTTTACTTTCTCAATTTCTTTTCTTAGACTTACTACTTCACATTCTAATTTCTCATTGTGTCTCTCCTTTTCTTCAAGCTGATTTTTTATAGTTTCTATGGATATTTTGTTCTCTTCCAAACGTATTTTGAGCTGATTGATTTCTTCAAGAAAATCATTGTCTTCTAGAGCATCCATAAAGGTATCCTTTTCTTCGCTAGACTCTTTTTCAAATGCCATGAGAAGTCTAAGATCTTGATCAAATTCTTCCTCACTGTCTGATAACCCATCACTATCTTCATGAGTATAATAATTTTTGCTAGTGCTAAACCGACTCTTATTTCTTCTTGCTACTTCCTTTCCTTTTTCATGTGTTTCTTTATGAGGACACTTAGCAGCATAATGACCAACTCTTCCATAAGCAAAACATTTGAAAGGAAGCTTACCTCTGAGCCTTCCAGTGCCAAGTTGGAGCTTCTTTACAAAATTTACCTCATCTTCTTCTGAAACATACCTTGATCCTTCTGTTTCTTATACTTCTTTTCCTTTTGTAGAAGCTCTAAAGACGACTTCTTTGACTTCATATGATCCTCCTTTTCTTATTTCACATGCAGTTAGAATACCATGAATTTGAACAAAAGTAAGACTTTGAATATCCTACTTCTATTCAATAGCAGACACTTTTGACTCAAATTTTGAAGTTAGAGATCTTAAAAAAATTTCAACTAGAGTAGTATCAGTTATGGTTTCACCCAAATTTCTCATACAATTTACAATATCATCTAGACGTAAAAAGAAACTGGCAATGCTCTCTTCATTATGCATCCTTAGATTTTCATATTGAATTCTGAGAGTTTGGAGTTTAGCACTTTTTACCTTTGTATCACCTTCATAGCTTAGAATGATTTTGTCCCATATTTCCTGTGTTGTATTCAACTACATGACCTTGAAAAATTCTGATTCCGTTAGACTCCCCAATAGTGCATTGACTACCTTTGCATTTGTTTCATAGTTCTTTCTTGTCGTTGCATCTGTTAGAACTGAGGTTGGATATTCATAACCTCCTTCAACAATAGCCCATACATCTGCTCCAAGAGACTGAAGATAGGATCTTGTCCGTGTTTTCCAGAAGATTACATTATTTCCGTTGAAGAGTGGAGGCCTAATAGATAATGTCCCATCTTGATTTCTCATCTTGGCTGATCTTCCTTCTAGCGGCTAAGCTTCTTCAAAAGGACCTGCTTTGATACCAATTGTTGGGAAAAATACTGAGAAGGGGAGGTGAATCAGTATTTAGAGCTTATATCTTGACTTTAACTTTTTCTTTTGCATAATTTCATATGCGGCTTTTACGAACTAAACTCACGTATACACGTGGATATGCTGAGAGAAACTCGCGTATACTGATATAAATTTCTAGTTTATAAAGTATCTCAGAAACAGACTTTAAAACATATTTACCAGCTATGCATCAGGTTAGATAAATAAGAAATATGTGCAGTAACAACAGTGTAAAACATCACACAAATGGAACACACATGAACACCAATATTTAAGGTGGAAACCCAATTTGGGAGAAAACCACCGTTGTTGTCGTCTCTGTCTTCAATATTTATTATATGGAAAATTGTTTACAACATTTGTACTAATGCAGAATCGTATCAGTATGCATGCTTCTACCTACAGAGGGCTGCAACCTTCACTCATTTACCAGCTGCTACTGGAAGGGAGCTCCAACCCCCTCATCTCGTTTACCAGCCACTCCTAGAAGGGAGCTTCAACCCCCTGAACATAACACCAGCTTCTACTGGCAGGAAGCTTCTAGTTCCATACTGAAGGCTTCAACCCTCAGACCCACTGCAGACCACGTTTCATCAATTTTCATACTGGATCAAACAGCTTCAACACAACCCTTTATCAACAATCATAAACTTTGCCCGACACTTCAATTAGAACAGTGAAAACACTGTGACCAGAACTTCAGAAATAACCCAGACTTCAGAATAAATATGCAGATACAAACTCAACTCTGAACAGTCATTGATTCAAATAGCATACGCTACTTTTCTTCACTGAAGCTGTGTACATACGTGCTTTCCTGCACATCAACCCACGTATACTTTGTGTATTTTATTCTTCAGAAAACCCTGACTGCCATACGCACTTTTCATGAAGTGAACCCACGTATATACGCGCTTTTTTTGAAACCAACTAGCGTATAGATCTATAAAAAATAAATTTTGTAGAACAGACCAGATCTCTAAAACTTACCCAGATTTATTCATTTTCTTCAGCAGACTTGCACCAGTTCTTCATCATTCCTTCAGTAGGTCATTCTATAGATTCATCATCATCAGATCTAGAGATCTTGAACCATCATTATATCCATGGGTGCATCATAGATTCAGATCTATCAATTAAGAACAGAGTTCATCCATGCAGATATTCCTTAGAGAAATTTATTCATCAACAACCCTTACACATGCACACCTAGCACTATGATCTTCTTCTCCTTATATGGATTTAGATTTTACCAATACCATGAGTCAAAACCACTCAACTGATTATGGTATTCTTGGACGGAATCAAATAGACAATAAAACGCTCAATATTGTGGGCTAATACCATGGTAATGCCTCTTGGTATTATAAATTTAGAGTGCAAAAGGCATACGCGACTTGGAGGTTCATTTCCGCATGTATACGCAACTTCTCTTCATAAAAACTGCGTATATGCTAACCCTAAATGTATACGTGGGTTTCCTTCACAAAATTAGCGTATACATTGCATCCATACGCGGGTTTCCTTCACAAAAGTAGCGTATACATTGAGACATATTATATTTATCATTTCTCTGGCACTTACTAGAATTCTTTTCTCTGTCACATCTGAACTAATCTGTAGCTACATCATTCTTACATCTTTAACACATAGGTTGCTTATCATAGGCAACTCATCAAGTAGGTTTCCATCAAGGACAACTTCATCAAGTAGGCTGCCATCAAGGACAACACATTACATCATATTGCCAACATATATATAAGAGACAAGGTTACAATGAAGGTTTCTAGTTGACCTAACAATAATGATAGATGTAATAACTTAATATCTAAGGCTCAGTAAGAGTTTTTAGGTTTTACATGAGGATTATATACCCTCCTATTCAAACAAGTGTTTTCATCAACACTTCACTAATTGTGTTTGTTTTTTCATGAACAACTCATCTTCACATGCCAACTCTTCCACTAGTAGGTTCCTCCATTTTATGAGGTACTTATTAATTACTCAATATCTCAACTACTCAATCCATGTTTCCGGGATTGTTTTTGGTTTTAGTGTGATTTTTCTTTCACTGATATTTGGTAAAATAGTTTGGGCTAGGTCATTTCATCGATTAAATTCTTAAAGAAATAAACATGGAATATTGGATGTATGCATGAAGATGGAGGCAACTCCTATTTTTAAGCCATAATTTTAATCCTTTGCAACACCTTATAGTGGCCATAATACCTTGGTGCTAATTTATTTTCTTTTTTTATTATTGAGAAACATCTATTTATATGGTTTTAGTCTCACAAATACCTAATACCTCACTTCAAATTCCCTTTCACTATAATTTGTATAGACATGTTTCATCCTATTTTGTGTTATGACCAAGTTGTCCTTCAATAGTTTGAGAACTTCTTGTTGGTTCCCTATGTGGTTATGTGTTATACCATAATTATACCAAGGGAAACCACTTGACCTATTGAATCTATTTATTAGATTCAAATAAAGGTAGATATCCTTATAAAAATGTATTCAAAATTTCTTTTTTCCCATCGGATTGATAATGGTAAGATGAGTTATGGGAAAATTGAGTACCCAAAAAGGAAAATAAGTTTCAATCCAAAAAATTTCAGTGAAAATTGGAAATTTATCACTTACAATAATATTTGGCATTCCATGTAGCTTTTGGATTGTTTCCATGAATTCTTCTACCATTGTACTTGGCTTAAAAGGATGAGAAATAGAGAAAAATGGGCATATTTTGTCATTTTATCTACCACTACCATAATGAAAGTATTTCCTTCAAATTTGGGTAAACCTATAATAAAATCCTTTGAAACTCCTTCCCAACGCTAACTTGGCATGGTTAATGGTTATGGTATATCTAGAGTCTTGATTGTCTCTCCCTTCTTTTGTTGGCATACCATACATCCAACCAAAAACTTGTGCACATCAGCTTTAATACCTTCTCAAAAAAAAAATTGTTGATACTATGATATGTTTTTAATAACCCAAAATTTCCTCCTATAGGATAAGTGTGTAATTCCAAAAGGACCTTCTATTTGAGTTGATAACTATTATTTAAGTACAAGGGGTCTTGATGCTGCAAAAAATAATTCTCCCACGTAATTTTTTCTACTACATTGGAGTCCTCCTATAGTTGTTTAATGATCTTCCATGTCTTCCCATATTGCTTCCATTTTATCCTTGCTTCTTCCACCCAGTCAAATTGTGGAATGGAAATAGCACATAGTAGACTATATATTTCTTCCTCTTCCCTTGAGACTTTATCTTCCATAATATATTTCCCTTTTGTAGATAATTTCATAGTCATAAATTAACATATTTGTAACCCATTTTTGTTTTTCTAAATATAAATTGTGTTCCAAGAAGCACTTCAAACTATCATGATCTATTTTTACAGTGAAGTGTCTTCCTATTAGGTATGGATGTCATTTCTTAATTACATGTAGTATGGCCAATAATTATTTTTAATAGATGATTTTGAGTAAGTTATTTCCTTTATTTTTGTTACTTTCAAAGGAAAGGGTCATTCCTTCTTACATCAAAACTGCACCAATATTGTCATTTTCTAAGGCATCACACAACAAAATGAATGTTTTTGTGAAATCGGGTGTGTCTAGTCTCAGAGTTGTATACATAAACTCTTTAAGTTTTTCAAAATATTTTGTTTCTTATATAGCCTAAGAAAATTATTATTTCTTCAACAATATTTTTATAAGTGTTGTTATTTTACCATAATTATTATCAAAATTGCAATAATATCCCATCAATCCTAAGAATCCTTTGAGTTTCTTCAAGGTCTTTGGGATTGGCCATTCCCTCATAGATTTGATTTTGTTAGTGTCCACTTTGACACCTTCATGGGACACATTATGACCTAAATATTCCACTTCTTAAACCCCAAAGACACACCTGGAAATAGTTTTTTATATTTTTTTCTCTTTTAATAGTGTTAACACCTATCAACATGTTCTACACGCTCTTCCCAAGACTTTTTGTAGATTAGTATGTCACCAAAATATACTAACACAAATTTTTTGAGGAAGGATTTGAAAATAGAATTTATCAAGCTTTTAAATTTTGAAGGAGCATTAGTAAGTCCAAAGGGCATAACCAAAAACACATAATGACCTTCATGGGTACTAAATATTGATTTTGGAATGTCATCTTGTCTCATTATGATTTGATGATATTTATAATGAAGATGTAACTTAGTAGAGAAAAATTTCTTCATACAATTCATCAATGACAAGAATAGGAAACTTATCTTTGATTTCCATTTTGTAGAGTTTTCTATAATTTGGACACATATGCTAGCAAAAATTATTTTTTATGACCATCAACACTCAGGGTAAAAAAAAATCACTCTGATTAGGATGAATAATGTCATCATCTAACATTTCTTAAACCATATTCTCAATCTCACTCTTTTGTGCATATCTATACTTATAAAGCTAATGTTAGGTTCTACACTCCTAGATTGCAAATGAATAGCATCGTCATGGTATCAAGTAGGTGGAATACCCTTAGGAATATCTCTAAATACCTTAGAATGATTGTTGAGAACCTTTTGAATATTCACTAGAGCATAGGATATAGATGTTTGGACATCTAATTAACACAATTGTGAAATTACACCATGGTATCCATTTTTAGTAATTTTTTTATGTTATTAGAGCTTATCAATGTCTATGGCTTGCCTTGGATACCTCTAAGCTCAATGTCATTTCCTTATGAGGAAAATTTCATTAAAAGATCTTGAAAATTAAGGGCCATCGGGACTAATGATTGTAACCATTGGACCCCTAATATAAATTCATCACCACCCATTTGGATTGTTATCATGAGACAACCTAATATATACTCCCCCATATTCAAATTAATACTGTGTAACTTCCCTAAAAAATTTATATTACCTCCATCTGCAATCATTACGTAAAATCATAGTGTTAGATATATAAAGAAGTTAAGAAGTTTTTCCAATTTGCAATTGATTAAGTTATGTGCACTACTTCAATCAATAAACAATGTTACCTTTTTAATTTTGATGTATCCTTCTATATTAAGGGCTTGTGGAGTATATATGTCAACCAATGCATGACAAGATATTGGTGGAGTACTCTCTTCTAGTTTTAGATCATGTTGTGGTTCCAATTCTTCATCTTTTTCATCTTCAGTCTATGTAGAATATTTTTTTCTCAATGCATTTATGCCCCTTATTGTAGTACTCATTTTCACAGTTGAAACATAGTCCCTTTGTTCTTCTTTCATATATTTATTGAGGTGTTAACCTTGCCATTTTAAGAGAGGGAGTGTGATGTTCTCTCTTTTTATTATTGACCAATTTTCTATTAGCCATATTTTTACTTTCAACTTTCCTTGCTAGATTGTAAGAATTCTCTAGGGATTTAGGTTCGAAGAGATGCACCTCATGTTGGATGTTTTCCTTTAAAGTTCCCATAATGAGGTATAAAAACTTATCCTCTAAAATATTATTTACCCAAAGACTTTCATTTCCAAATGAGTGTCTTTAGTATTGTTGAATGTGTTGTGAAACTAGACCTTTTTTTCGAAGATTTACCAATTTATTAACGAATCTATTGTTATTATTATTCCCATAATGTGCTATCAATTCCTCTGTAAAAATGGACCAAAATATAATAAAATCCTTTTTCATTTTTCAAATCCATTGATACCATACATGTTGATCCTGTTCCAAAAACATGTTTTCAATATATACATTAGGGGAATTTTGAGGTCTAAAATGGGTCTCCTAAGGAAATTATAAAATAATAGTGGAAATAATAAACTAATATTAGATTACATCATCAAATTTTAAAGGGAAAAAATAAAAACCTACTTTTACAACTCGTATTTTCAACTTATATCCCTATGGGTTTACTCAAATTTTGAGTGGGAACACTCGTTGGATGCAAAATTTGATTCATCATCCAAGGAGTACCCATGTTGCATACTTTGGATAGACCCTGATACACGAAAAATGAGAAATACATGAAAATTCTGATTACAATCAAGTTTTTTCATGTATTTTTCATTTTTCATGTAGCACGGTCCATCGCAAGTATGAAATATGGGTACTCCTTGGATCAAGAATTAAATTTTGCATCCAATGAGTACTCCCACTTGAAATTTTAGTAAAATCTTAGGGAGATAAGTTCAAAATACAAGTTGGAAAAATAGTTTTATTATTTTATTATTTTTTAATATTTTTACATTTTTACCCCAAAAATGATGAATCATCCCCCATGGTTGACATCATCATCTTGAATCCTATTGGTTCTTATACAGTTTATTTTGGTTGTAAATTTTTCTTAGGAGGCCTATTTTAGACCCCAAAATTTCTCTAATGACCTTTTGTAAGCTTGTCACTTGGTGTAGATAAAATATTGTTCCATCTAGAATATCCAAGTTATAGGATCATTAATATCAAACTTCCACACATAAATCTATGGAATGTGGCATTTCCTTGATGTTGATTTGAAACCATGATGATGTAGCTCTTGGAGTGATAAATCATGGTTATGGTTTTTTGATTCAATATTTGTTCTCTCCAATTGTGATAAATACTCCCAATGGGTTATTGATTTCTAACACAATTATTCTCCTTGTTTTCATGATTTCCTAGGATCTCAATATCCCTTTTAGTAATTCTATCCAAGAGAATAGTTTCCATGGTATTCATGGACTTTTATATTTCTTCCTTGTGCCCATTCATCTTCTTTTCAATTTCATCCATGATTTCTCTTTTAAAAAATTATCTTTGAAGGTTTTCTTAAGAACATGATAAATACAACTTTTTCAATAAACTACTATATATTTCATTAACTTTCCTCTCTAAATTGGAGAATCTAAATTCTAATTCTTCACTTTCTTCAGGAGCCCTGGATGAGCCTTCAGTAGGTTTAATTGGAGTAGTAGCTTTGTTTGGAGGCATAGTTATAGTACTTTTATTTATCACAACTTTCAATCACCAAAAGATTTGGATCTTCTAATAAATATTTATGTCACTAATAACTTACATACATTTAAAACCTTAATTTGGAGAATATATGAATGGTTCACCTTTTTCTATCTATGATATTTGAGCCAAGTTTCCAAATCTTAAATTTTGGTCCATAATACTCAGTATGTATTCTCTGCAATTCCATAGGTCTTACCAAAATTTGATGTGTCAAAAGCTATGGTAACTTTCACAAAACTTCTTCATTTTTTGCCTCTTCACATTAGCAAACTTGTATGCTATGTCACTTCTGTAATTATTTAAATATAATTATGAAATTTGTACCTGAAGTACTTTGTTATGTCCCCTTAGATCTCTTGAAATTTCATAATCTAAATTGTACTAGAAAAAAATTATTGTGAAAATTCCATGATCAGTTGTTTGAAACTAATTCTAGAATCATTCACAAACCCTAAATTCCGCAAGGTATATCTCATAAATTATGGAAAATTAGAATCTAAAATTTTTACTAGACATACCTTGTGATTCCTTCTCAACCTCCTCAAAATTTCACAGTCTCATATATCCTAAAAAAATAATTATAATGAAAATTTCGAGATGACTCTTTTGAAATAGATTTTAGGACTAGTCAACAAACCTAAATTCCATATTATATATCTCAAAAAGTGTAGTGAACCAAAATATGATTTTTAACCATATGTTCCCCAAGTTCTCTCCTCAATGTGATAAAAATTTCACCATCTGAAACATCCTAGAAGAGAAGTTATAGAAAATTTTCCAAGATGACTTGTTTGAAGTAGAAATACCCTAGGCTTGTATGCTTTGATGCCAAATGTTGAACCTTACACCTTAAAAATGATAAGAAACTAATAATTACATTCCACTTTGAGCAAGAAGCCTCCTTTTACAATGAATACAATGTATAATATAAAGTGTGATGATCCTAAGACTAGGTCTCCTTATTATATATATATGAGACAACTGTACACCGAAAGGTTCTAGTCAACCTAACAATATAACCATAGACATTAAATAATTCAATATATAGGGCTTAATAAGGAGTTTTAGGGTTAACATGGGACTTATATAGGGATTAACACATCGACAAGTTAGAAGGTTGTTTGGAAGGAGTAGGTTGTGTTACAATGATTTTAGATGGAATGGTCATCATCCTTGTTTATGTTTATGATATTATACTTATGTTGGAGTGCTCCTATAATCTCAATAATAAACCAAAAATTCTCAATAATGTTTACTCTATTATAAGTATGATGGTTAACGTTGACAAAAAAAAACATTATGATAATCAAGTCCAAAAATATCACTTACATTAATTCCATGTATAAAAATAATAGTTTGGAGAAAGTGACTTTATACAAATATATTTTAATCGATCTTCATCACAAGCTTTAATAGAACTATAGCATTTACAAAAATATAAATAGATGGTGAAAATCTTATATTATGGCCTTGAAAACAATTGTAAATCAACAAACCCTGGGCTTTGACATAATAAAATCTCTCTTCAAGATTCTAGTCATTCTTGTTATTGCATCGAGAGGCACTCTCTAGCCCAGTATGGTAGAATTGTTGTAATGTCAACACAAACATTTTGACTTGGTCAAAAATAAATTTAAATTTAAATTTAAAAAAATTGACACAAATCTCTCGATACTTAAAATTATAAAAATAATGATAATAATTAAAATTATAAAAATAAAATTAGTAATTATAATTTTAGCTATAAAATTATAAAGTTAAATTGAACTATTAAATTATCGTGGTTTACTCTAGCTTAGATCCATATTAGCTCCATACTTTATCCCTCTCGGTGCTTGGTAGATCCATGTTTAAGGTTGATCTAGGTTTGAAGTTTGGGGTTGTAGCATCTTTAAAAAATCCAAAAGAATTTTATACCTTATAATGTTAAATTAAAGGCAATATACTTGATCATATCCTCCTCATAAGAGAAAATTTTTCCCTCAGGGATAAACAACATGTAAGACAAAAGAATTCCTAAAATTGCTTCAAACTCTAGGGAAAATAACATGCACCTCAAGTGCAGTTGGAATAAATATGCCAAATTATTCCTAACATTTTTTAACTCTTGAAAAATGCAACAAGAAATTCTCAATTTGATTTTTCCTTAATCAAATTGAGAAAAAATAAATTTCCACATTGGCAGAAAACTTGGATGATGTTATATTGACTGACATGGCTTGTGTCACCCAATTTACTAAGTAAATTCGAGTTGAAGGAGTTGGAGTTTAGTTTAGAATGTGTGATTTCTAATTCGTAGAAATCAAGGTCAGTTATCTAAGGTTGTTTTCAGTCAAACTAGTTCCAACTGTCGGAAGAACTAGTTGAGGGACAAGTTGTGCAGTGGGACTTCAGTCAAACTCAGTGATCATTCAGTTAACTGGTCAATTATCCCAAAATAGCTAGTGCATGAAGAGAATTTGAGTTACCCAATTGAGATATTGGGGTCTTTACTAAATTTATTTCCCTAGATAAAAATATGTGTTTCATGTGTATGATTTCTCTTTGCATGTCTGAAATTTTTGTTCTAAATTATGAAATAATTTCCGCAAAATAGTAGAGTAGGTTTGTGTCTTCTGATTTTGGTTAAAAATTCATGAGTAGTTTAATATCTACAGAATAATTTCTACATCGTATCAGATTTAGATTCACAGTAAAGCATAAATTCGAAGTTGTTTCTCAAAGGCACGAATTTCGAGATTAGTGTTATAGGTTTTCTTCAGAATGGAGAAGATGGATTTCAATTGACTAATGTTAGAGTATTCCCTAGAAGGCGCCTCTAATTTTGTTGCATGGAAGGATTACATGGAGGTCGTATTGAATGATAATCAATTACTAGAATACATCAAGTCAGATGTTATAAAACCACAAGAAAATGATGCCCAGAACCTTGCTCAGTGGAAGAAATATGTGGCCAAAGTGAGGAGAATCATATTGGAGGGAGTACGAGATCAAATTGTCTCAAATATCCATGAAAAGGAAACTTTGTTTGCAATGTGGAAAGCATTGTCATAATTGTTTCGAGAATAATAGTGACCACAGGAGTTTGGCGCTCAAGGGTAAACTTCAAATTATCAAGATGCAGAAGAATGACACAATTATATAGTATCTGATCAGGTTCACATAGTGTCATGATTAACTTCGCAGAGTCGATGTTAATGTCCCTAAAAAATAATTGGTAATCCTATCCCTTATGAGCCTTCCCAAGAGCCAGCACAACTATAAAGATTCAGTGAATGGGAGGCAAAAACTATTGAATTGCGAGCATTTATGGTCTTATTTGGTGCAGGAGGAAATAAGGTGGAATACCATGTTGAACCTTTAATTAAACTAAGAGGGGGGGGGGGGTGAATCAGTTTAATGCATTCCTGATCTTTTAAAACTTTTCATTAAGCTATTTACACCTTCATTTCATATCCAATTTAATGTGCAAGTAATCTTAGAATGCAAGCAGCAAGTATTAGTTTATTTCAATACATAACTATCAAGCACAGAGACACCAGATATAAGTGGAAACCCATAACGGGAGAAAACCACATCTTATTATTGTTGTGATGCAAAGGCAAGCTCCTACTCCCTCTCACCACTGTTTTTCTGCAGGCACCAACCTACAGGAGGCTCCAACCTCAATTCTACAAGCTACAACTTGCAAGGAAGCACCAACTCCCTTCAATTTTCTGTAGGCACCAACCTACAAGAGGCTTCAACCTTTTTCAGCTACAACTGACAGCTATTAAGCTGAATGTTTGCTGATTTACTCCAGATATCAGCTCTGTTCTGTATCTACTCTTCTTCTCTTAATCTTCTATGTTTTATTCTTCGATATTCTGCATTCTCTATATCTAATCTCTCTCTTTTTCCTCTCTCCCTCTCTCTTCTAACCCCTTTTGCATATCAAAATGATATTACTTATAGAATTTCTTGATGACTGTTTGTTTTCCTCTAGAAATTCGAAATGAATGGTCATACCCCTTGGTCTTCTGCCTCCTCATTTCTTTATCCAACTCAATTTAAAAATCATAATAATATGTACACAATTTCATGCTACAGTGGGATTTTGTCTTTTCTTTAGGATACTTTCCTTTGCATCACAAACAATAAAAATAATTACATCATTTACATTCACATTCTAAATTACATATTTCAATATCACTCAGCTCCTCTTCTGAACTTTGGCTTACTGGATTTTGTCTTTTTCTACTGTTGTTAAGAAACTGTTATGCATCATCTTTGCTTACTGTCATCCGTACATTTCACCTGTTCACTGCTCTTCTGAATCCCTATATTTTTCTTGTTCATTCCAGTTATATAACCGCTGTATGTACAACTGTCTTTTAGTCAAACTTAAATATAACTCTGCGTTTTTATAAACCCTTTTTAATCACACGGATATATCAGTGCTCCCAATCTTTACCATATGCCATCAACTATATAATCTTTGGTTTCATTTTATAGGAAATGCTTTGCCTTATTAACAAAACAAATATCTGCTCCCACTTTTTAATTGCATTCAAAGTTTCGTGTCCAACCATTTTCTCATCCGGAAATCTCTTATATGTACATATGCGCTAACTATTGGAATGTAATTTCATTTGCCGGATCAGTTGCAGGCGGCAGCATGGATAACCAGCGCGGAGTTAAAATGGGAGCACGTTGACAGAGATCAACGGATTACGGGAGGTCAAACCGCTCGACGGTTAATGGGAAGGAACCCCCCGTAGTTGATTGGCCGATCGCGGTTGACCAAGCGATCAACGGTTGTGGTGAACTACAGGGCCTCACCCCAGCTGCTGCGTACGGACAAAGTGGAGCCCCCGTAACCACCACTTTGTGGTGGCTCCACCTATATAACATGGACCTTTGGTGATTATAACTATATTAATAGACCCTCGGCATATTTAATCATATATGCATATTCCATTATATGCACACCATAGTATCTCAACACATATAATATATGAAATTCGTCCATATGAATAACCTGACATCCGCATATTTAAATTATATTATAATTAATCAAATGTCAAGACCGTGGTAATATATAATATAATTACGAGTTCAACTTTATTGTCGAACATGATCACCAAGGTTGCCGCCTTATATTAATACCCGGAGTCCATTGCACGTATCTCCGACTTTTATATTACCTCCGGACCTTATATTAAATTAATAACCCAACTTCATTACGTATATTTCCGCCGGGCCCACAATGCCATCAACCGCTAATCGAATGCACACAACATACATGACTTATCATCCATGCACCTTTATTAAACCTCGTGCAAGTCCTGCGATCGCCCACCGTTGGATAGCCTTTGCCCAGATCAACGGATCTTATTCATTTCGCTGGGCATCTTCTGCCAATCGTTAACACGCGAAATTTCATTTTAATCAAAACCGCTTATGCCACGTGTCGACTCCTGTATGGAATCGCTGCCCATTCCTCCAATACCGCTTTCCGATGGATGGTGGTGCAGAAAAAACCATGGTTTCACTCCAACCCACCGTTACTGTTCACAAGTCTCGGTTCCGCTCCTCTCCTCCGCTCCAGGTTATGCTCAGGGTTTTAATTTAATAGTTCAATACACCGATTTAACGCTAATTCCTTCACATTTCAATTATATATATATATATAATTTTTTGTTTCGACTATGATTCCGCCTCCAACGCAGAGTTCCGCTCCTTTGACTTTGGTTCCGCCTCTTACTATGGTTCCGCTCCTGTTCACGCTAGTTCTTCGGTGTATGCATATATATAAACCATATATATATAACGCACGGATTCAAACGCCCGGAATGTTATGTGTAACGCCCGAAATGTATGAAAGATTCTTGAAATTTATCTATATATGTACATATTTTTGAAATAACAACGGTTTCTCTGCAATGACATCTGTGGCTCTGCCTCTGTCGCTTCTGTCACTCTGCCTTTCTCTTCATTTACTCTTTGCTCCATTGTCTATCTTAGTATCTTTGTAATTGTTCATGTTTCTGCATCTGCTGCCTCCTTTGCCATCAATGACAACATTTCCAACAGTCTCCCCCTTTGGCATTGATGGAATACTTTTTCTCTGTTTGCCTGCTCTTTCTGCTTTGACATCAATGGAAAAGGGCTGCTTTTTGCATTTCCTATCTCTGAGTTATGTTTAGGCCCTCTTCTGCATGCTGCTCCATAGTGATGTAAAAGACTTGTTGAGAGAACACTTTGAATTTGAATATACACTGTAAATTGATACAGTTATAGGATAATAGCTTGGTGTTCTTTTGCTTTAATCCTTTAATCCTGAGGACCTGATTCATGCTTTCCTTGCTGGTTTTTCTCCCCGTGGAATGATATTTTCATTTTGTTCTCCCCCTGAAATTGTGCTTTCTCTTTATATCAGAGAGTAGCATCTGCAGATACTACCCCTAGTTTATCTCTCAAGTATTCGAATGGTTCTCTTGCAAGTGTTTTAGTAAATATATCTGCTCTTTGTTCTTTTGTTGGTACATAGTCCAGTTTTACTATCTTCTGAGCCACTTGTTCTCGGAGGAAATGATACTTGATTGGTATATGTTTAGTTTTTGAGTGAAGTACAGGATTTTTAGATATACTTATAGCACTTGTATTATCACATTTGATTTAAATAGGCTCATCAATGCTTACCTTCATGTCTTGAAGAGTTTGCTTCATCCACATGACTTGTGTACAACATGTTGTTGCTGCTATATATTCTGCTTCAGCTGTAGACAGTGAGATGGATGTTTGTTTCTTGCTTAACCATGCAACTAGGCTTTCTCCTAGATAGAATGCACCTCCACTTGTACTTTTTCTGTCATCCACACAGCTGGCCCAATCTACATCTGTGTATGTTGTTAAAGTGAAGCTTTTTCCTTTAGGATACCAAAGCCCATACTGTGTAGTTCCTTGTAGATATCTGAATATTCTTTTGACTGCAAGAAGATGATTTTGTTTAGGTGCTGCTTGATATCTAGCCACTAGTCCTACTGCTAGCATGATGTTTGGTCTTGAAGCTGTCAAATACAGTAGGCTTCCTATAATGGATCTGTATAGTTTTTGGTCTACATCTGCAGACCCATCATTAGTACACAGCTTGCATCCCGTGATCATGGGGGTAGTCACAGGTTTGCAGTCCTCCATTTTGAATCTTTTTAGCATTTCTTTTAAGTATTTTTCTTGAGAGATGAATGTGCCTGTGTTATTTTGCTGAATTTGCAGTCCCAAGTAGAAACTGAGTTCTCCAATCATAGACATTTCAAACTCTGTTTTCATATCATCAGCAAACCTTTTTGCTAGTTCATCTTTGTTGCTTCCAAACATAATATCATCAACATACACTACAACAATCAGGAGTTCATTTTCATGGGCTTTTATATATAGATTGTTGTCTACTCCACCTCTCTTAAAACCCTGTTTTTGCAAATATTTATCCAGTCTTGAGTACGAAGCACGAGGAGCCTGTTTCAGTCCATATAGGGCCTTCTTCAGTCTGCACACATAGTCTTCTTTGTCTGTCAAGGAGAAGCCTTCTGGTTGTTCCATGTAGACTTCTTCTTCTAAGTCTCCATTCAGAAATGCAGATTTTACATCCATTTGATATACTTTGAAGTTTTGGTAGCATGAAAATGCCAGAAACATTCTGATAGCTTCCATTCTGGCTACAGGAGCAAATGTTTCATCGTAATCCAGTCCTTCAATTTTTTAATATCCTTTGCAGACAAGTCTGGCTTTATTCCTGATTACCTGTCCTTCCTCATTCATTTTATTTTTGAATACCCATTTTGAGCCTATGACATTTTTCTCAGCAAGTCTAGGAACTAGTTCCCAGGTATTGTTCTTTTCAATTTGTTCTAATTCTTCATTCATTGCTTTTACCCAAGACTTGTCCTTGCTGGCTTCTTCAAATTTCTTTGGCTCTATTTGTGACAGCATGGCTATGTATACCTCCTCAGTTTGTTCTGTTAGCTGCCTTCTTGTTTGGACCCCTGCTTCCTTGTCTCCTATGATCTGTTCTTCAGGATGATTCTTTTGAGTGTATCTTGAGGGGGTTTTCGAGCTCAGCTCTGCATCTTCTATTGTCTTGCTTGTTTCATCATCATTCTGGTCTTTCTCTTCATGGTTGTCTGATGGACTGCAGCAGTCTGTATTTCTTGTATTGTTTGGAAGTTCTTCATCAAATCTCACATCAATACATTCAATTATTTTCCGAAGAGTCTTGTTGTAGCACCTGTACCCTTTACTTTTGGAAGCATATCCTAGAAAAATCCCTTCATCTGCTCTTGCATAAAATTTCCCAAGGTTTTCATCATTATTCTTTATGTAACACCTGCTACCAAAGACTCTGAAATGTTTTATTGAAGCTGGATTTCCATGCCATAGTTCATATGGAGTCTTGTCACTGCTTGGCCTTAAGTGAGCTTTGTTAAGGATATGTACTGTTGTGTGCACTGCTTCTGCCCAGAAGGTTTGAGCAATATTATTCTCTTGCATCATGGCTCTGGCAATTTGTTGAACAGATTTGTTTTGTCTTTCTGCTACTCCATTCTGCTGAGGTGTTCCTGCAATAGTGAATTGTTGTTTTATGCCATGTTCATTGCATAGGTCAGCAAAGTCATAATCTGTAAATTCTCCTCCTCTATCTGAACTGATACATTTTAGCTTGCATCCAGTTTGATTTTCTGCTAATACTTTCAATATCTTAAACTTTTCCAGTGCTTCTGATTTGTTCTTGAGAAAAGCAACCCATGTCATTCTGGAGAAATCATCTATTATCAGCATGAAGTAGGATTCTCCACTTGGTGTCTTAGTTCTTGCAGGTCCACACAGATCCATGTGCACAAGCTAGAGTGGTCTTCTTGTTGATAACTCCTCTTTGGCCTTAAAGGATGTGCGGGTCTGTTTACCCAATTGACAAGATTTGCATATGGTATTAGAAGGCCTCTTAATTTCTGGCATGTCTCTGACAGCTTTCTTCTTACTTAGTATGATGATGTGATCGAAGCTTAGATGTTCCAACCTTTTATGCCATAACCATGACTCTTCTAGCTTGCTAAGATGACATGCTTCATCTCCCTCTTTCACAATGTAAACATTACTCTCTGTTCGAACACCCTTGAGCAGAGTCTTACCTATTGTGCTTGATCTGACTACACAATCTTGTGCTCTAAAGAGAACTTCACAACCTTTATCACACATCTGACTGACACTCAGTAAATTTTCTTTCAGCCCATCTACATATAATACATCTTGGGCCTTTCCTCTGCCATTGTCTATGTTGACTGATCCTTTTCCCTTGATCTTTCCTGATTTGTCATTTCCAAAAGTGACATTGCCCGATTTCTTTTCATCAAGAGTTAAAAACTTGTTTTTATCTCCTGTCATGTGTTTAGAGCAGCCACTGTCCAAATACCATTGACTCTTCAAATCTTGAGCAGTTAAAGCCAAGTCACATTTATTCACCTTCTTTATCCACTGGAGGCCCCCTTTTTTTTGGTATCTTTTGTGAGGTGATGAATTATATCCTTTTAGAGAACACTTGGAAGATATATGTCCAACTTGATTGCATATATAACATTTGATTATAGTTGCAGAATTGTGAGCATGAACAAAATTTCTTTGACTCATAAACCTCCTTGAGGTATTGAACATCAGTCTTTGTCCATACTTTCTACATTCAATAATTCAATGGCCAAAATCCTTACAATAAAAACAATAACCATAGAAATTACTTGCATACCTGATGTAAGGTTGTCTCTTCCATGCTTGCATCTTTTGCTGGTTTGAATCATTCCTCCTTGTATGACAATATGCAGCAATGTGTCTCGGCTTGTGGTAGACATAACAGGTGGCATTCTTCATAGGAGGCAAGAATCTCCTTTGATGGCTTCCAAATTTGATATAATCAGGAATATATGATCCTTTCTCTGTTGTCTTAGTATTTGTTACAATATTTGTTATTAGAGGTTTCTTCTGGTCTCTGTCTTTCTCATTACATGTTTCTTCCTTTGTAGGAATTTTTTGAGCTGCTTCATCAGCCTTCTTTGCTTTCACAAAAATTATATTTTTGTTTTCCTTTTCTTTTCCTTTACTTGATTCTCCTTCATAGCCTATCCCAGTTTTTATTAGAGGAGATCTTTGAGCATCCAAGATTTCATTCAACTTACCAGAACTTGTCATTTGAGAAGGGTATATAGAGACTTTCTATTGAGCACTTTCTAATTTCCTTCTCAGACACAGAATTTCTTCTTCCAGCTTCTCTTGTTCTCGAGTTTTATCTTTGATTTGCTGAAGTAACATATCTTCTATCTTCTTGGCTTCTTCAAGCTTTACCTTTAACTGCATGAGGACTTCTGAATTTTGATCTTCTTTCACACATTTGAGGAGAATCTCTTTTTGTTTTCTGCATTTTAGTTTGAGTCTGTCAATCTCCTCCAGAGCACTTCTTAGCTCCCCTTCAAGATCGACTTCCCCTTCTTCTTCTTCTTCTAGCAAGAGTCCTTCAAGATCTTCTATGGCCATCAGTAAAAACTCAGAGGTTCCCTCTTCTCCTGAGGGTTCATCTGAGTCTTCAGATGCACTTCTGTCTTGCTGAGCATAGAAGGATTTTCTGCTGAATTTCTTTCCTTTCTGCCAATTCTTTGATGTGTCTTTCTCTGATTCTTGAGCTTGATTTCTTACTTTCTTGTGAGGACATTTAGCAGCATAATGTCCAACTCTTCCACAGTTAAAGAATTTAAAAGGAATTTTACCTTTGTATCTACCTGAGCCTCTATCCAATTTCTTGACAAATTTAGCCTCTTCTTCATCAGAGCAGGAGCATATGTCTTCCTTTTCTTCTTTCTTCTTTTATGTTTTGAATGCGGCCTCCCTTGTACTTGGCTTCTTCTGTGGGAGCCTCATCTCATATGTTGTAAGATTTCCTAATAGTTGGTTCATGGTCAAGGTCTCCCAATCAGTTGTTTCTTCTATTGCAGACACCTTGGGATTGAATCTGGATGGAAGAGATCTTAGAATCTTTTGTACAATTATACCTTCTGGTATTGTTCTCCGAGAGCTTTCATACTGTTAACAATTTCTGCAACTTTTAAGAAGAAGCTGCCAACATCTTCATCATCATTCATTTTTAAATTTTCAAACTGGGCTCTATATACTTGAAGTTTGGCAGTCTTAACCTTTTTATTTCCCTCATGGATATTCTCTAGAGTGTCCCACATATCTTTGGCAGTCTTACTATGCATTATTTTAATAAACTCAGCTTCACATAGTCCATTTAAGATTGCATTCATTGCTTTTGCATTAGCTACAAAGCTTTGTTTAGCTTCTTTCTCTGTATCAGTTGGCTTTGTGACATATCCAATTTCCACAGCATCCCAAACTTCTAATCCTAAAGAAATTATATAAGCTTTCATTCTTATTTTCCAAAAGGCATAATTTGCACCTGTAAAGAAAGGGGCTTTATTGGTTGAGCTTCCTTCTTGACTTGCCATCTTGAGAGCCTAGGATCTTATTTCAGTTGTTAGACTCATATACAAGGAACTTTCTCTGATACCAATTGTTGAACCTTTAATTAAACTGAGAGGGGAGGGGGGTGAATCAATTTAATGCATTCCTGATCTTTTAAAACTTTTCATTAAGCTATTTACACCTTCATTTCATATCCAATTTAATGTGCAAGTATCTTAGAATGCAAGCAGCAAGTATTAGTTTAGTTCAATACATAACTATCAAGCACAGAGACACCAGATATAAGTGGAAACCCATAACAGGAGAAAACCACATCTTATTATTGTTGTGATGCAAAGGAAAGCTCCTACTCCCTCTCACCACTGTTTTTCTACAGGCACCAACCTACAGGAGGCTCCAACCTCAATTTTGCAAGCTACAACTTGCAAGGAAGCACCAACTCCCTTCAATTTTCTGTAGGCACCAACCTACAGGAGGCTTCAACCTTTGTCAACTACAACTGACAGCTATTAAGCTGAATGTTTGCTGATTTACTCCAGATATCAGCTATGTTCTATATCTGCTCTTCTTCTCTTAAACTTCTCTGCGTTATTCTTCTATATTCTGCATTCTCTATATCTACTCTCTCTCTCTCTCTCTCTCCTCTAACCCACATTTTGCATATCAAAATGATATTACTTATAGAATTTCTTGATGACTGTTTGTTTTCCTCTAGGAATTCGAAATGAATGGTCATACCCCTTGGTCTTCTGCCTCCTCATTTCTTTATCCAACTCAATTTAAAAATCATAATAATATGTACACAATTTCATGCTACAGTGAGATTTTGTCTTTTCTTTAGGATACTTGCCTTTGCATCACAAACAATAAAAGTAATTACATCATTTACATTCACATTCTAAATTACATATTTCAATATCACTCAGCTCCTCTTCTGAACTTTGGCTTACTGGATTTTGTCTTTTTCTACTGCTGTTAAGAAACTGTTCTGCATCATCTTTGTTTACTGTCATCTGTACATTTCACATGTTCACTACTCTTCTGAATCCCTGTATTTTTCTTGTTCATTCCAGTTATATAACCGTTGTATGTACAGTTGTCTTTTAGTCAAACTTAAATATAACTCTGCGTTTTTATAAACCCTCTTTAATCACACGGATATATCAGTGCTCCCAATCTTTACCATATGCCATCAACTGTATAATCTTTGGTTTCATTTTACAGGAAACGCTTTGCCTTATTAACAATACAAATATCTGCTCCCACTTTTTAATTGCATTCAAAGTTTCGTGTCCAACCATTTTCTCATCTGGCAATCTCTTATATGTACATATGCGCTAACTGTTGGAATGTAATTTCATCTGCCGGATCAGTTGCAGGCGGCAGCATGGATAACCAGCGCGGAGTTAAAATGGGAGCACGTCAACAGAGATCAACGGATTACGGGAGGTCGAACCGCTCGACGGTTAACGGGAAGGCACCCCCCGTAGTTGACTGGCCGATCGTGGTTGACCAAGTGATCAACGGTTGTGGTGAACTACGGGGCCTCACCCCAGCTGCTGGGTACGGACAAAGTGGAGCCCCCGTAACCACCACTTTGTGGTGGCTCCACCTATATAACATGGACCTTTGGTGATTAGAACTATATTAATAGACCCTCGGCATATTTAATCATATATGCATATTCCATTATATGCACACCATAGTATCTCAACACATATAATATATGAAATTCGTCCATATGAATAACCCGACATCCGCATATTTAAATTATATTATAATTAATCAAATGTCAAGACCATGGTAATATATAATATAATTACGAGTTCAACTTTATTTTCGAACATGATCACCAAGGTTGCCGCCTTATATTAATACCCAGAATCCATTGCACGTATCTCTGACTTTTATATTACCTCCAGACCTTATATTAAATTAATAACCCAACTTCATTACGTATATTTCCGTCGAGCCCACAATGCCATCAACCTCCAATCGAATGCACACAACATACATGACTTATCATCCACGCACCTTTATTAAACCTCGTGCAAGTCCTGCGATCGCCCACCGTTGGATAGCCTTTGCCCAGATCAACGGATCTTATTCATTTCGCTGGGCGTCTTCCGCCGATCGTTAACGCGCGAAATTTCATTTTAATCAAAACCTCTTATGCCACGTGTCGATTCCTGTATGGAATCACTGCCCATTCCTCCAATACCGCTTTCCGACGGATGGTGGTGCGGAAAAAACCATGGTTTCACTCCAACCCACCGTTACTATTCACAAGTCTCGATTCCGCTCCTCTCCTCCGCTCCAGGTTCCGCTCAGGGTTTTAATTTAATAGTTCAATACACCGATTTAACGCTAATTCCTTCGCATTTCAATTATATATATATAATTTTTTGTTTCGACTATGATTCCGCCTCCAACGCAGAGTTCTGCTCCTTTGACTTTGGTTCCGCCTCTGACTATGGTTTCGCTCCTGTTCACGCTGGTTCTTCGGTGTATGCATATATATAAACCATATATATATAACGCACTGATTCAAACGCCCGGAATGTTATGTGTAACGCTCGGAATGTATGAAAGATTCTTGAAATTTATTTATATATGTACATATTTTTGAAATAACCACTGTTTCTCTACAATGACATCTGTGGCTCTGCCTCTGTCGCTTCTGTCACTCTGCCTTTCTCTTCATTTCCTCTTTGCTCCATTGTCTATCTTAGTCTCTTTGTAATTGTTCCTGTTTCTGCATCTGCTGCCTCCTTTTCCATCAATGACAACATTTCCAACATACCAGAGATGGGACTTCATCCAAGAGCGAGGATGAGGAAAAAATTTCATTGGCTGGAAAGGAAAAGAAGGGAAAAGGGAAGAAATCCCAATCCAAACTAAAACCCAGACAAGGGGGAAATATTATATGTTTGTCAAAAATTAAATGCTTCCATTGTCAAGAATTCATGCACTATGCCACGAAGTTTCCACACAAGAAAGAAAGCAATAATACCCTAGGAGGATAAGCAGGTGAATCCTTTGCTTCATAGTTCGATATTGACTTTACCCTCATTGCATGCATGGCGAGCACAGTGATGGAAATTATGTGGTAATTGGACTCGAGTGCCTCGTTCCACATGATGGGGAATAGAGATTTTTTTAGTGACCTAGATGATAAATGATTGTAGATGCACATAGAGATAGGGTATAACAGAAGGTACAACGCAACTGGAGTCAGTATAGTCACCTTTCAGAGGGAGTCGGGCTCCCCCATCAGGCTCAAGGATGTCATGTTTGTGTTGGACCTAAGGAAAAATATCATCTCTGTTGAAAATTTGAAATACCATGGATATTGTGATTTTCAGCAAAGGAAATGAATTGATGTTATCACTCTCCCCAACTTCCAAAGGATGAAAATGGGTTTGAAGAAAGGTAACCATAGACCAGGCTTTAGCTCAGGTAGCTAGCCCTACCAGGACTAGAGAGGGCTCTCTCATTGTCACTTTTGCAGTCAAATGAATGACTGAATATCTAATGATCTTAGGCTAGGTATATAAGCTCAGTAAATAGGATTTTTTTGATGTTTTTATTGTTGGATAGAAAATTCAGTGAGTATATTGTGTATGAGGTTTTTTAGGTCTGAATTCCAAGGTCAATTTGCAGAGAATATGTGAGGCTAGATAGGTATTTTGAAAGCATATTTAATATTTCATTGAGTATAGGATGAAGTGGAAGAGATTTTGAATGATCACTGAGGTGAATTCATTCATTTAGAAGAAAATAGACATAGCAATGTAAACCTTGTCTAAAACAGAGAATGAACAGAAATGATTTTTTCTCATAAACTTACAAGATAAACATATATGAAAGAATTATATATATCATTAAGCATGAATAGATGAAAATACATCAGAATAACAGATGCTCTAATGCATACCACAAGTATCTCAACACAATTTCTACAAATTTGTCTTTGATTTCATTCCAAATTGTTGATTACAAAAGCTCCACTGCAATATGAGACTAAGCTCCACAAAAAACTAAAGAGGGTCTAATTATAGAAAATATGGACTATGACATCTCATCAGGTCAAAATTCAATCCAAAATGGATCATAAATACACAAGATGAGTCATTTCCTAGATTCTAGGGAGGTTAGAGAATTTCTCTCAAAAAATAACACCTTTGCATAAACTGAAGGATGATTTTATTCTTTTTCCTATTATTGACAAAAACCTCTTTCAATTTTGTAAAATTCAGCTCCATTAATTTAGAAACTGATTTTGAATGCAAAATTTCCCTGTCTGAAATGTAAACCCTGGCTTGATCATGAAGCTCTAAAATGATGCCATGGGTCTGAGTTGGATAAAACCTGGAATGGTGACCTCCCTTATGGACCTTCTTTTCTGTATCAGTGCTTATAGTATGCATTTTAGAAAAAATTTCTTGGTTGCACTGGAAAACAGGGGATTTAACAACTTTTTTTTTTAATTGAGAGGGGATGAGGGGGATAGGGCCGCTCTAAATTCTTGAGAAAATTTATAGGCATAGAAAAGAGTGTTAGGAAGAAAATAGAATTGTAAATGGAGGAAATGGGTGAGGGGAAAAGGCCAAAAAACATAAACATAGGCCCACACTATAAAATCGTAGCATAAGCCTAGGTTTTGGTGAGGAAATGGTGAATTAGGGTAGAAATGTATTGGGCAAGGGTTAGGGAAGGTAATTTCAATTTTAGTTAGAGTAAAGCATCCAAAATTAATGTGATTTCTAGTAATTGCATGCCAAAGTGTGAAGGAGGTGATAAATGAAGAAAAAAACCCTAACAGTGAGCCATTTTTTGAAATTTAGCACATGTAGAGGCAAGGAATTTTATTGATGCTAACCTGTCAAATGAGTGCAAGAGATCCTAATTTTCTGACTTGTACCATTGCAATTGGTCGCTCAGCCCTCAAACTCAAGACTTACTATGTATTCACATAAAGGTAGTGAATCTACTGATAAAGGTAGCGTGGGAGAAACTTGGGTACCTTTGGGGGAGAATGAGAGAATTTGAAATCTATGGTAGGGTTTTTTGAGTTTATTTTCAGCTTCACACCTCAAAAAATTGCAGGGAATAGTTTTTCCAATGGCAGGTTTACCATAAAGGTAGCGAAAGGAAAAAACGCTATGTTTTTGCATAAAGGTAGTGAAATTGCAGTGATGGGAGAAATTTGACTTCTAATAGCAAAGTATGGTTGATCTGAGGTTGAAATTGGATTTTCCTATTGGAGAGGTGAAATATCAACATGAAACGAGAGAATGAGAGAGTTTTGTTGGTCTTTCTATCTTTGAAAAGACCCTTTTTTTCCATGCAATGAATCAATAAGACAAATTTTGACTTTTTGAACCTTTAGACATTTGAACCATTTTAAAACAAAAGAAATTGTCTTCCTTTACTCCCTAGGAATGACAGCTCCCTTTTTAAAAGGTTTATGAGTAAAATGAAGGGTGAGCACCTTGTTTTGATGACAAACTAGACAATTTTCAAAGGCAAATGATGACCCCTAGACAATGACCTAGGTGAAGTGGAGTAACATGACCCTAAACCTTTAAATGATAATGAAAATTATGGCCTTGAAAGTGATTATGGTGATGAAATGAGATGAGGGAGCAGAAAATTTGACATATATCTCATCATTGAACAAAATTATTTTTTGAAAACTTGTTTGAAAAAGTAAAAATTTTGACCTATGACTTTTAGGAAAACAACTGAAAGAATTATTTTTTATCACTAACATACTGACACTAACACCTAAGACACATAGCCATGGGATAGGTGAATCATATTAGGGTTCGAGTGAAGAACCTTTCGAAGCTATATGTGGAGGATTATGTTGAATTGAGCAAAAAAGCAGAGAAGGTGCAGAATCATGATTTCGGTGAACTTTGGCATAGAATACTTGCCCATTTGCATCATGGAACTTTGAAGATCATGCAGAAAATCACCACGGGCCTCCCCTAAGGAGCACTTGATCAGCAGGATGTATTAAAAGGATGTACCTTGGGTAAGTACACAAAATCCACCTTCCATGATCAAGACTGCAAGGCACATGCAGTCCTTGAATGGATCCACTCTAATTTTTGTGGACCTTTCTCAATGGCCCCACTATCAGGCATAGGTGATTTTTCATATTTATCGATCACTTATGATGGAAGTGTTGGATATTCTTCATGTGGAAGAAGGAGGAGAATTTCTCCAAGTCCTTTGAGTTCAAGGCACTGGTGGAGAAAGAAACAGGCAATAAGGTGAACACTCTCAAGAGCGATAATGGAGGTGAGTATGTGTGGAATGAATTTAAAATTTTCTATGAAAAAGAAGTCATTCGATGAGAGTTGATAGCACCCCACAACCCATAGCAGAACAGGGTGTCTAAGAGGAATAACAATAGCATTTTGGGAGAAACAAGGGTGATGTTTCATGACCAAGGCCAACCTCTACACTTGTGCATTGAATCATGCAACACAACATTTTATTTGTAGAATAAAATTCCTCATCGGATTTTGGGCATGATTACACTGGAGGAGGATTTCTCTAGAAGGAAGACAGATGTATCTCACTTCAGGATCTTTGGAGCCTCTATCTACTTCCATGTCTCCAAATATTCCAGGAAGAAGCTAGAGTCAGTCATAAAGTTGGGGGTATTTATGTGTTACACATAAAATAGCCACAACTATCATGTGTACCTGTCATCCCTCAAAATTATAGTGGTGCGAAGGGATGTAAAATTTGATGAAGAAAACACCATGTGGTGCTCTATTGAGAGGGAGCTTTAGATCCCACCTGAAGAGGATATTTTAGCTCCAAAGGAGGAACCTCAGGGAGTTGTGGAGCAACCAAAAATTGAGGAGCAAAGAGTGGATACCACCACTCAAGAAGAACCATCTAGAGAAGGCAAGAAAAGGACTAGGGAAGTTGAGATACTTGTGCAGGATGTGAGGGAGAATGTCGGTGCTCCTTCGAATTAGCGCAAGAAGAGAAGGTCACCAAATCATTACACTGGCTACATGGCTCTTACGGCATAGCCTGTAGAGACTGAGCCATACTTATTCGATGAAGAAGTAGAGAAACATGTATAGGTTGATGCAATGGTGAAGGAGTATGAATCCATTGTCAGAAACAATGTTTGGAAAGTGGTCCCAAAACTAGTAGATAAGTGAGTTGTTTTTTCATGATGTATCTTCAAGGTAAAGAGTGTAGCAGACGGAAGCATAGAAAAGCACTAGTCCATATTTTTTTCCAAGGGATACTCTCAAGTAGAAGGGATTGACTATGAGGTGACCTTTTATCCTGTAGCAAGGTGCTCATCCAGATGATCAATTCCTTCTCTGGCTGCACCTATGGGGTGGAAGATCCACCAGATGGATGTGAAAACATAATTCATCAATGGTTTTATTTAGGAGGATGTTTATATCGAGCAACAAGAATGCTTCGAGACTTTTTATCGGGAGTCTCATGCGTGCAGACTCAAGTGAGTGTTGTATGGTCTCAACTAATCACTCATGATTGGTACACCGGGATCGATAGTTATCTCACCGATTTGGGCTTCACAAAAAGTGAAGCATATGAAAACCTCTATCATATTTTGGAAGAAGATAAATTGTTGATTATTGTCTTATATGTTTATTATTTGATTTTAACTAGTGATTAACAATTGATTAGACCTTGTAAGGATAACCTTGCAAGAGAGTTTTAAATGAAGGACATGGGTCTCATGCACTACTTCCTCGGGTTGGAAGTGTGGCAAGGAGAATATGAATTGTTTGTATCTCAAGGAAAGTATGCCAAAATCATACTTCATAGGTTTCACATGGAAAGATGCAAACCCACAGAGACTCCTCAAGCGACCAACTAGAGGAAAGAGGATGACACTTCAGGTGAAGAATTGGATGATATTTGTTGTCGGTAGTTGGTGGGTTCACTCATGTATCTTGTGAATACATGGATAGATATGTGTTATGCAATTAATTAGTTGAGCTAAGCCATGGTTTCACTGACCAAATTATTTTGGAGGGAAGTTAAGCATGCTCTACGGTAGCTCAAAAGCACTACCTAGTTTGGACTATGGTACAAAAGAAAGAGGGAGTGAAGTTGCATGGCTTCACAAATGTAGATTGGGTGGGGGGTCCATCATACTGGAAGATTACATTAGGTTTAATTTTTATTTTTGGGGCTGCAGCAGTTTCTTGGTACAGCAAGAAGCAAATATATGTGGCACTCATCTCAGAAAAAATAGAATACATGGCTTCTAGTAAAGTAGCATGTGATGTTATCTGGATGAGAAATATACTTTTTGGATTGTTTGATCAGATGATGGATCCAACTGTGATCTACTGTAATAATAAGAGATTCATCAAGCTCTCTAAAAAAAAAAATTCTTCATGATCGATCTAAGCATATAGATATCTGGTATCACCATCTACGAGATTATGTGCAGAGGCAGATCCGTGTTGTTGCAATACATTCCAACAAAGAAACAAGATGCAGACATTTTTACAAAGGCCTTGTCAAGTGGGAAGTTTTAGTTCCATGGGTGTAGGATAGGATTGGTTTATAATCCCTTTCTTGATGAGAGGGAGTGTTGAAAAATGCAGCAAGAAATTCTCAATTTGTTTTTTCCTTGATTAAATTGATCAAAAAAAAATTTCCACATTAGAATACAACTTGGATGATGTTAAATTGAGTGGCGTGGCTTGTGTCACACATTTACTCAGTAAATTCGAGTTGAAGGAGTTATAGTTCAAGTTATCATGTGTGATCGCTAATTTGTACCAATCAAGGTCAGTTATCTAAGGTTGTTTTCAATTAAACTAGTTCCAACTGTTAGAAGAACTAGTGGAGGGTCAATTTGTGCAGTGGGACTTTAGTCAAACTCAATGATCATCCAATTAACTAATCAATCAACCCAAAATAGCTAGTGCATGTAGAGAATTCGAGTTACCCAGTTGAGATGGAGATTCCAAGGTAGTGTAACATCATTTTTAGACTAGTTATGAGTATACAGGTGTTGTATGCAGTCATAGGAAGGAAAAACGTGATTTTTGTAATCCAATTAACAAAATTTCCTAAATAATAGGGGCTAATTCCTCCAGGAACAATGCAAGTAAATAGGAGCACAAGCCAAGTCATAAATTGACTAAGTCTGGGTCAGAGGCCTTCAGTGATCAGTGAGATCGGTTAGGCACTTGCAGGGTGAGCTCGGTTGAGAAAAAGCAATTGTAATCCATCTGTATTCTTCTAATTAATGTAAGAGGCATTGGTGTTTTTAGCAGATTTCTTTCCCCAGATAAAAATACTTGTTGCATGTGTATGATTTCTTATTGCATGTCTGAATTTTTTTTTCTAAATTGTGAAATAATGTCTGTAGAATAGTAGAGTAGGTTTATGTCTTATGATTTTGGTTAAAAATTCATGAGAAATTGCAGATCTACATCATAATTTCTACATTAACGTCCAAAAAATCAAAGTTGGTTTTATTAAATCTTAATAACCATTCTCATTATTATAAAACATCCCTTTTATGTGGAAATGAATTAATAAAAAATAATTCCTTACCCTCTTTTAAAATTTATTGAATCACGATTAATTTCAATAAGATATTTATAGCCATCATCATTATTACAAAGTATTAATTTTTATATTTAAATAATTTAATATAAACCAATAATAAATAATATTAACTAAAAGTGATATAGAGCTCACACTTTTTCTCACCTTCGACCTATTTTGAAGCCCTAGACGTGATCTCGCCATGGAAACCTTGGAGAAGGCTCCTCCCCCTCTGCCAAATGAAGTTGCATCCTTTCAAGCTCTTGTAGTTGCTCTCTAAAAAAAAACCAGATCCAAAGACACACAAGAAATATTTGTGAAGAAGGTGGAGGCTATCCCTTCGGTAGTCCTACCGAGGAGGTTTCAAAGAACTTCATTGGCATTTTCAAGATCGATCTATGGTAGGGAATTTCACTAGAATGTGGAAATCCCTACGATCCATGGAAGTATGGATGGAGAAGACCTGGAAGCCTATGATGAAAGGCAATATTGGACTATATTATTGCGAAAATGGCTTCTTTTCTTTCTTGTTTGAATACAAGGAAGGTAAAGATGTGATATTTTGAAATTGACTCTATTTTTATGTATCCAGAGGGATGTATTTGAACAAATGGACATTAGAATTCAATCTAGATGAATATATTTTGAATGATTTTATTGTATGGGTCAATCTCCCATGGCTTTTTATTTCTTGTTGGAGTGGTGATTATCTGTTTTTTATTGGAAACAAGGTGGGAAAATACTTGGATAGGGCTAAACCCAAAGGATCCCAGTTTGCATGTGCCAAGATCTGTGTAGAGGTGGATCTGGAGAAGGGTTTTCCCTCATAAATAAAACTCACACAAGGAGAATGGACTCACTATCAAAGTCTAAAATATGAGAAATTGATGTTCAAATTTATATATTTCCATGTGTGTGGAAATTTTACTATAGACTGTAGGAAGGCACAAATAGGGAAAAGGAGCAAAGACATCGGCAGAGCAAGAAGAACAATGGAAGACTCAGAAGAAATGTGGGAACAAGGGGAAATCAGCAGCTGCTAAACCCCAAACTGCACAATCATAAACGTACCATGATCCTTAACAAATAAATTTGAAGTTTTTCATTCCCAGGTAGAAAATGAGTGGGAGGGAATTACACCAATTACAAGGTAAGACTATCTAAAGGAAGAAGTTGGAAATCTTGATGCAGAAGAGGGAGAAATAAATGACTCGTAGAAAGTACTAGAGTTTGACCAAGAAGGTAAGACACAAACCTCGGATTCGGCCATAAATGAGGTTCAAAATGCAACAAAGGATAATGTTGTAAGTCTGACAACCAAATCTATAAATGTTCAAGTTGGATCACCAAAACCCAAAGGATATCCCCCAATTATAATAACATATAACAAGGCTCAAACCCTGATTTGCGAAGATGAGGGTAGCATCCAATATAAAGAGAGTAACAAGAAAAAGAAAGGAAGGCATTTGAAGAAGACCATACAAGAATCAGAAGTAGAATAAAACAATAAATTGCTAAATAATCTAGTAATTATCAAGATTCTCAAACTAGTAATGCCCAAAGAGTTGGAAGTATTAGAAGAAGGAGGTAAAACCAAAATCCCCCTAAAAAATGATGAAAATTTTGTCATGGAATGTAAGGGTTTGGGAAGCCCCTCAAAATGCCTATCAGTAAAATACAATGAAATAGGAGCACCCATGGATTATTTTATTCCAATAAACCAAACTTGAAGTAAATGGAGCTATCAATGTAGCAAAATCCTTCTAGAAATATAGCTCTATAATTGCACGGAGCTCCTAAGGGACCTCTAGTGGACTAAGTAATTTTTAGTCAGATGCTCTCTTTAAATTAATAGATAGTGTGAAGTCTCAATTTTGGATAGTAGTGTTATTGGAAAGAAAAGATACAAGGGAGAAGATCCCCATTATCAATTTCTATTGTCATGTATTATATGGAGAAAAGGTGGAATTTTTTAATTCATTGATATCTCTTAAGAATTTCAACTATTATGTCATGATGATGTGAAGACAAGGTCTGATGAAAAAGGGTCCAATATTAACAGGGAGTCAACCTTCCTCTAGAGATAAGTATTTAATTTTTTCTTGATTATTACTAATGTTACTGTCTTTATATTTTTTCCACTTGTTCTTTCTTAAGTCTCATAACCAAGGATATAGGTCAAGGAAATTTTTGTCTAAAGCTTGACTAAGCAGATAAAAATAGTGTTAACGAAGGAGCAAATTGATGTATGCATCAAATAAGACTATGGAAAAAATTTACTAACCTCATATGGAAAAAGGGAGCTATAAATACCCTAGTGAATACAATATTGAAGCTTGTTTATTGGTTTAATCTTGATTAATGATTGAAAGTTGAAGAGCATAAAGCATAACTCTGTTGCAATATGAGATAGACCATGAAAAATATGATTGACCTCAGAGGGAGAAAGTAGCAAAATTTGACATGAAGAATCTCACACTCTGAGGCCATTGTGATTTTCCAACTCTGATACTGATGATATTTTTGAGATATGATTTAGCTCCCTAGAAAGACATATTGCATAATTATATGTAGCTGTTGGAAATTCGGCAGCTGAGATAATTTCTTGCATTATATCAATGTTCCTAAATCTGCTTTGTTTGATCATGTAACACAAATGGTGGGGATAGCCCTATTGATGGCTTGAAAAAAGAATGAGGGCAGAATTGATATTTTGAAAGATGATATGACTTATTAAAGAATATGAGGCGAAATTTTATTGTGAAGAAAGAAGGCATGTGCTAACATTTGTGAGGAAGTTTGGCTCCTTGAAGATGACAGATGAACCATTTGATGGTAAAGTTGTTTGATGATTGAATAGAACCAAAAAGGCTAAAGTGTGACATGATCTGATGCTGCGAGGATCCAAAAAACCTTGTCATGAAGATAGAGTGTGAAAGAATTTGGATTCATAACATTTTTGGCATCTAGAAAGGTCGAAGCCAAAATATGATGTAACATGAGAAAGGAGCCCTACATCTAAAATGATATCTCCATGGAAGAACAAGTAATTGATAAAAAGTAATTTTGTATCAGAAAGGAGAACGAAGAATATCTAAATTGAATGATCAGTAAGGGGAAGTATTCTTTTTTTTCGTTGGAGCACCAAAATGTAACCTGAGGGAGGTAGGAGTGAAAGGGGTTATCTATTGCCCTGATAAATAAATTTATATGGGTAAAAATGTGAAGTTGGGTTACACTTTTGTGAGAATTGGAGGCGGAAAAAAAATTTCTCAATAGTTCAGCCGAACTTTCGAAATTAGTTCGACCGAACTCATTATGTCGTTTACATTGACGGCGTACTAACAGCGTGGGAAAAAAGAGTTTTGGCCGGAGATGGGAAAACTGGCAACCAAAGTTAAGCTGAACTAAAAGTTCAGTCGAACTATTAGTTCGGCCGAACTTGTTCATATAAATATATCGACCCGAAAACCTTAACATGTTTCTTATGCACATGTGTCTCGCGTCTGTTTATCTCGCATATGTGATATGTTTCTCTATTGTGGTGTTGCTCTGTTGTGAGGTGTTACTCTATTGCTCTGTGACAAGGTGTTGCATCTGTGAGGTTTTGCTTTGTTGCGCCGCGACGACGAGGTGAGGTGTTGCTCTATTTTTTTGTCTCGCATCTGTCCATCTCGTGTCTGTCTCTCTCGCGTCTGTGAGGTGTTTCTCTATTGCGGTGTTGCTATGTTGAGGTGTTTCTCTGTTGCGGTGTTTCTCTGTTGCTCTGTGACGAGGTGGGGTGTTGCAGTTGTGTCGCGACGATGAGGTAAGGTGTTGCTCTATTTTTTTGTAATTTTTTTTGGTTCATTTTTTTGTTTTGATTTTAATTTAATTTTTTTTGTTCGTAGGGAATTTGGTCTGCGTCCTCCACGATGTCTTCAGCGATATCCCGGCTTCGTCCTCGCTGCGGCTTTGTCTGTGAATTTCCAGGTATGAAATCCTCTGTCATTTAAATCCTCTATCATTGAAATCCTCTGTTAAACATTAAATGGTTAAACATTTAGCAAGAAATCATATTTATAGTACATAGTAAACTCTAATTTCAAATTTTCATTTCAAATATGTCAGAATGATCACTAAAATTTTACATCATAAATTTGTGAGCTATATTCATAATCGTAGAGAGTAGTATTGATTGGGCTTGTCCTCACTGGGATATGATACCATGTTTTATTACCTAAATCTACCTCAGGCTGAAGGAAGGCAGAGTGTTGGATTATTTTCAAAAATCAAAAGGGACAAAACCAACTTGTTCAGCCTATCAAATTTTAGAGTCATCATCCAAAGTCTAGAACGATCTGATATACTGGGGAAATTTACGAGTTAAGTGTCACGTTTACAAGCTAGACCGGAGATTGACTGAAGCAGCGTTTATCTACTTTCTCTAATGCAAAGAAAGAGCGTTTCGAAGGATACCTGGCATAACTTTAGGCTTCGTCTGTAGCTTATAAAACAAATAACACCAAAAAGCAAACCATTTTATTCCCTAGTATGGTCCCCACTATGTTATTGCCTAAATCTACCTCAGGCTGAAGGAAGGCAGAATTCAGGGTAACATCAAACCACACTCAGTCTGGTAGCTAGCCTTACCAGATCATGGAGGACTCTCTCCGAGTCAATCTCAGCAAAGATAATCAATAAGGCTTGAGATGACTTGAAATAAAAGCTAATTTTAGGCTAGGTATATAAGTAAAAGAGTTTGATTTTGATTTTGAGGGTTTTTTTGGAATCAAAGGGAAAGGCAGTTTTGGATCCGGAGATAAGGCCTAGTTTTTGCAGAGTTCTGAATGGGGCAAGGAAGGCAATTGTTTTGATGCTTTGGGTTGAATGAATGGATATTTCAGACCAATGAGGAGCTGAAGAGGGCAAGATTCTTTCAAGAATCCTCTTCAAACAGATGAAAACATGGAAAATCAAACAAAACTCAAGGTAGAGTGTTAAGCCCCTATATTAATAGTGTAGCCCCTTATTATGTTAGTGTAGCCCCCCTTATTGTTATTATTGTACCCCTGTAACCCCCATATTGTTATTATTGTGCTCTTAAATTATTATTGTTAGGTCGGCTAGGATTACATTGTGGCCCACTAGGATTACATTATGGCCCCATGGACTCCTATATATAGAAAGGAGGTTTTGTGAATTGTATCATCCAAGAATTGTTCATTTATGTAATGTATTGGAGGTTTCCCCCTCGAAGTGGCTCATTTCCAAGGCGTTTATATCTCTTTTCTTCTCTTTTTGAGTTGGTTACACAACATTTGGTATCGGAGCTTTGGGATTCTAGGGTTTCGCTGCTCCAAACAGGTCATCGTGGCATTTTCGCTATAACTTTTTTTCTACGAAGCTTCAGAAGCTGAAATTTCTAGGGTGCGAAGCTGAAATCTTGAGGAAGGTTGTCTAAAAATTTCAGATCTTGGTTCGCAATATTTGAGGAGATATCATCTGTGGAAGTTAGGTATCTTTTCAGTCTCATAAACAGGTCATCGTGGCATTTGCGCTATAAAGTTTTTTGTACGAAGGTTCAGAGTCTGAAATTCATATGGTGCGAAGCTGAAATCCTGAGGAAATTCGTCAAAAATATTTCAGAGCTTGGTTCGCAATATTTTTGGAGATATGATCTGTGGAAGGTAGTGCTTTTTCAGGCTCCTGAATTTCATCTCAAAGAGGTCATCGTGGGAAAACTTCAATAACTCTCTCTCTGGGCATTGGATTGAAGTTCCGTAAAAATTGGTCGCAAGTACACAGACTGAAGTTTTTTGGCTATCAATTTCAGAGACAAAGGACAAAACAGTGACACGTGGCAAGTCGTACAAGTTCGCTCTACTAAACCAATCCAGAATTAGGTCATTGTGGGAGATTGGACACAACTTTGTCTTGGAGAATCCAAATCAGGTCAGACCTGTGGCATTTGAAAGAAGCTTCAGAGATCTACTACAGGGCTGAATTTCAGATATCGAAGATTTTCAACTATAGAGATAATTCAATTTCAATATCGAGCTCCTAAAAGCTAGTAAAAGGTGTGTATTTTTTTTTCCGAATTGCATAACTCTTGTTTGAAGAATCAAGTTGAATTGATTCCAAGGGCATCTTGTAGAATAGATATCAATATTGGATTCTAAAATGGCCCCTAAAAAGAATTCAACACCCATCAAGCCTTCAGAAGGCTCTACCATGACTCATGAAGATGAAGAATTGCAACATGATCTATCAAAATTACAAGAACAAGTGCAACAAATTTCATTCTCGCAAAGAGCATCAAAAAATGAAATGGAAGTTTTGAAGAAAGGTGTGGAAGTGAAGATGGATGGTTTGAAGAAAGGCATGGAAGCTAAGATGGATGGCGTGGAAGTAAAGATGGAAGGTTTGAAGAAAGGCGTGGAAGCTAAAATGGATGGTGTGCAAGCTAAGATGGATGGCATGGAAGCTAAGATGGATGACATAAAAGACAACATAGAAAACATGAAGAATGATCTAAAAGCATGCATGGAAGGCTTGATGACAAGCTTAAAACCAGAAATGATTCCTAATGGCGGAAATATAGGAGAAGAACCTCATGATGAGAACAAAATAAATGTTAATCATGATTTCATAAACTCGAATTTTGGTGGGAAGAACCACCATATTCAAAAAATGGATATGAGGAAGTTTGATGGAAAGGATCCTGTAACATGGATACTACAGATGGAGCAATATTTTGATCTCCATAACGTGCAAAACACACAAAAGGTATGCATTGCAACTTTACATTTAGAACAAAATACATTTGTATGGTATCGATGGCTTTGTTCCCGTAAAAAAATTGTCACTTGGTCAATTTTTACCCAATTTTTACCCAATTGATAGCACATTATGAGGATACAAAGAGCAACACCTTCTTTACCCAATTGATAAATCTCAAACAAAAGGGTTTAGTGGGGCAGCACATTGAGGACTTCCAAAAATTGAGTATAAGGGTAACTGATATTTCAGAGGACCACAGGATTGATCTCTTCTTAGGCAGTTTAAAGGATAACATTCAACATGAAGTTCGTGTTCTGGAACCCGATTCATTAGAGAAGGCATTCAGGTTGGCAAGAAAAGTTGAATGTAAAATTATGGCAACAAGGAAGTCTACTACTCAATTCTATAAAGAAGGAAGTGTGGCTACATCTAGATTTCCACAACCTACAAGGTTGACACCACAACAATTGGAAGAAAAAAGAGCAAAAGGGCTTTGCTACACTTGTGATAGCAAATACACTAAAGGTCATAAGTGTGCTGAGAAGAAATTATTTTACATAGATTGTGAAGAGGAAGAAGAAAATGAACAAGAAGAGGATATACACCAGGAACCAACCCCAGAAGAGGAAGAAATGAATCCGACCATATCGTGTAATGCACTGGCAGGAATTACCACTCCTCAAACTCTCAAGATAGAAGGACATATCAAGAAGAAAAGGGTAATAGTGTTGATTGATTCATGTAGCACCCATAATTTTATTCATTATAAGGTAGCCAAGGAATTAAATTGTTTCCTATACCCAGCACCAGAATGTCAAGTGATGGTTGCAAATGGAGGAACTATAAATTGCTCTGAAAATGCCATAATATCAAGCTAACCATGGGGGAATATGTATTGACTAGTCCAATGCTTTCCATTCCTATGGGAGGTGCTGATGTTGTACTAGGAGTACAATGGTTACAATCTTTGGGGACGGTAGCTTTTAATTTTCAAGAACTTTTCTTGAAATTCTTTTCAGAAGGAAAGGAAGTCGAACTACTGGGTATTGAAGGGAAGCCAGGAAGGATAATAAGCTCTAATGGCATGACAAAGCTTCTAAAGAAAGAACAACGAGGCGTAATTGCACAATTATGCTCACTAGAAGTTCCAACATCAAAATCATCTATTTCTGCAGATTTCCAACAAGTCTTGGACAATCATTCCAAGGTGTTTGAAACTCCCAAAGGACTCCCACCTATTCGTGATCATGATCATGCTATTCATTTGATTTCAGGAAGTGTTCCTCCAAACATCAGGCCTTATAGATATCCTTACTTCCAAAAGAGAAAAATTGAACGTATGATTGCAGAAATGTTAGAGGCGGGTATAATTCAACCTAGTCAAAGTTCTTTCTCTGCTCCCGTAGTATTGGTACACAAGAAGGATGGATCATGGCAAATGTGTCCGGATTATAGGGAGCTCAATAAGCTCACCGTTAAAGATAAATTTCCCATTCCTGTGATTGACGAATTATTGGATGAATTACATGGAGCAATTTATTTTACCAAGTTGGATCTTCGTTCAGGATATCATCAAATTAGAATGAAGACCGAAGATATTCCAAAAACAGCATTTCAAACTCATGAAGGTCATTATGAATTTTTGGTCATGCCTTTGGCCTTACCAATGCACCTTCTACATTTCAAGGGTTGATGAATTCCATTTTCAAACCCTTCCTTAGAAAATTTGTGCTAGTATTTTTTGATGATATACTAATCTACAGCAGGTCTTGGAAGGATCATGTTGAACATGTTGACAGGGTGCTCAAACTATGGCAGGAGAAACAATTATATGCAAAAAAGTCCAAATGTTTCTTTGGAGTACAAGAGGTGGAATATCTGGGTCATATTGTATCTCACGAGGGTGTTAAAGTGGACCCTAACAAAATTAAAGCTATTAAGGAATGGAAAGTTCCCACAACCATAAATCAGTTGCGAGGATTTCTCGGGTTAACAGGGTATTATCGCAAGTTTGTTAAGAATTATGGGAGAATAGCAGCACCTCTAACAACATTATTGAAGAAAGATGTATTTTCATGGACTCCTGAAGCAACTAAGGCCTTTGAATGTCTTAAAGAGGCAATGTGCCTAGCACCGGTCTTAGCTACACCAGACTTCACAAAAACCTTTATTGTGGAATGTGATGCCTCGAGAAATGGAATTGGTGCAGTTTTAATGCAGGAAGGAAGACCCATTGCTTTTGAAAGTCGTCCAATCAAAGGAAAGTATTTACAGAAACCTATTTATGAGAAGGAAATGTTAGCAATACTGCATGCACTAAAGAAATGGAGAACTTACCTAATGGGAAGACACTTCAAGGTAAAAACTGATCATGATAGTCCGAAACACTTTTTGGAACAAAGACTATCTTCAGAAGAGCAGCAAAAATGGGTCACAAAGATGTTGGGTTATGACTTTGAAATAATCTACAAAAAAGGAAAGCTTAATGTTGTTGCAGATGCACTCTCAAGAAAGAATGAAGAGGTGGAAGCATTGCTTTGTGCCATTTCTATTATCCAACCAGATTGGATAACTCAAGCAAGAGATGAATGCGAGGGTGTTAAAGTAGACCCTAACAAAATTAAAGCCATTAAGGAATGGAAAGTCCCTAAGACAATAAAGCAGTTGCGAGGATTTCTCGGGTTAACAGGCTATTATCGTAAGTTTGTTAAGAATTATCGAAGAATAGCAGCACCTCTAACAACATTATTGAAGAAAGATGCATTTTCATGGACTCCTGAAGCAACTAAGGCCTTTGAACATCTTAAAGAGGCAATGTGCCTAGCACCGGTCTTAGCTACGCCAGACTTCACAAAACCTTTATTGTGGAATGTGATGCCTCAGGAAATGGAATTGGTGCAGTTTTAATGCAGGAAGGAAGACCCATTGCTTTTGAAAGTCGTCCAATCAAAGGAAAGTATTTACAGAAACCTATTTATGAGAAGGAAATGTTAGCAATACCGCATGCACTAAAGAAATGGCGAACTTACCTAATGGGAAGACACTTCAAGGTACAAACTGATCATGATAGTCTTAAACACTTTTTGGAACAAAGACTATCTTCAGAAGAGCAGCAAAAATGGGTCACAAAGATGTTGGGTTATGACTTTGAAATAATCTACAAAAAAGGAGAGCTTAATGTTGTTGCAGATGCACTCTCAAGAAAGAATGAAGAGGTGGAAGCATTGCTTTGTGCCATTTCTATTATCCAACCAGATTGGATAACCAAAGCAAGAGATGAATGGAAGAAGGGCAAAGATGTATGGACACTCATTCAAAATTTGCAGCAAGATCCTAGTACATCCGATACATTTAGTTGGAAAAATGATTCCTTATGGTACAAAGATCGCTTATATCTTTGTAAGAATTCCCAACTAAAACAAAATATTCTTTTGGAATTGCACACTTCTCCTTTAGGAGGACACTCAGGATTTTTAAAAACTTACCACAGGGTGAAGAAAGATTTTTTTGGGATGGCCTTAAATCTGATATTCAAAAGTTTGTGGCGGAATGTTTGGTTTGCCAGCAGAATAAAGTGGAGACAATTAAGACCCCCGGACTTCTACAACCTTTATCCATTCCAAGTCAACGTTGGGAGGAGATTTCAATGGATTTTATCACAGGTTTACCTAAGTCCGAAGGAAAGAGTGTCATCATGGTGGTAGTTGATAGACTTACCAAGTATGCACACTTTTGTGCATTATCTCATCCATTTAAAGCAAGTATGGTTGCTACTACATTTATGGACAGAATTCAAAAGCTACATGGAAGCCCAAGGGTTATTGTGAGCGACAGAGATCCCATTTTTACTGGAAATTTTTGGACGTAGTTATTTTCTTGTTTGGGTACTCAATTAGCTCATAGCTCATCTTATCATCCTCAATCTGATGGTCAAACTGAGATAGTAAATAAATGTTTGGAAGGATATCTTCGTTGTTTTGTATCCGATAAACAAACACAATGGGTCAAGTGGTTACCTCTTGCTGAATGGTGGTATAACACTTCCTTCCATACTGCAGCAAAAATGACCCCATTTATGGCACTTTATGGATATCATCCACCATCCATCACATCATCTTTAAGGGAAAATTCGAAGGTTCAAGCAGTGGAAGATCACATCGAGCATCAGCAAGAAGTTCTCCAACTCTTAAAGGATAACCCGAATTTGGCACAAAATCGAATGAAACAACAGGCAGATCAACATCGCAGCGAGAGAAGTTTTGATGTAGGAGATTGGGTATTTTTACGGCTACAACCATACAAACAAATGTCCCTCAAACAAGCTAAGAAGGATAATAAATTATTGCCAAAGTACTATGGTCCTTACAAGGTGTTGCAAAATATTGGTACTATGGCATACAAATTGGAGCTTCCTGCTTCTTCACGAGTGCATCCAATTTTCCATGTTTCATGCTTAAAGAAGGCTATAGGTGAAAATCTTCCAGTTCAAACAATATTGCCAGAACTTTATGAGGAAGGAAAAATCATATTGGAACCTGAAGCGGTCATGGAAACAAGAACTCGACAGCTACAGAATCGATCAATTTCAGAGTATCTCATCAAGTGGAAGAACTTACCCACTGAAGATTCTACATGGGAGGATGAGAATTTTATACAGAAGCACTCAGAGCTACTCAAGCGTTGAGGACAACACTTTTTTGAAGGAGAGGGGCATGTTAAGTCCCTATATTAATAGTGTAGCCCCTTATTATGTTAGTGTAGCCCCCCTTATTGTTATTATTGTACCCCTGTAACCCCCATATTGTAATTATTGTGCCCTTACATTATTATTGTTAGGTCGGCTAGGATTACATTGTGGCCCCACTAGGATTATATTGTGCCCCCATGGACTCCTATATATAGAAGGAGGGTTTGTTCATTTGTATCATCCAAGAATTGTGCATTTATGTAATGTATTGGAGGTTGCCCCCTCGAAGTGGCTTATTTCTAAGGCGTTTATATCTCTTTTCTTCTATTTTTGAAGCTGGTTACACAACATGAAAAGACATTTAAAAGTGGAAAGGATAAAATGATGAAACCAAAGGAATATGGAAAAAAGGCCTCAAAAAATGCATTAGTAAATAAAAAAATTATTAAGAAGAAAGGATTACAAGTTCAGTCAAATGGTAAAATGTAAGATTCCAAACAATAAAATTTTTGATAGATCTAAAACATATTAGTGTTCTCATTTAATATAGTCTTTCATCAAGAACCAAAACACAAGAAATGCAGCCATTTTATTTATATTATTATTCACTGAAAGTAAAATACATGCCCATACCATAAAATCTTACAAATGGCATGCACAACTACTTGACAATGACAAATTTAAGACACTGAAGCCCACTTGTGAATCCTGGATGGATCCACCACATAAACATCACCACGGGTTTTTCGTCCCGAGATCAATGATATAACTGGCCATGCCAGGTTCTCAACCCAAACATAATAAGATAGATAATCCAGAATGCTCTAAATGCCTAGATTCTCTCCCCTTTTATAGGCTTGATGGGTCAATACCAACAAGAAATACCATGGGTCAACACCAACAAGAAATACCATGGGTCAATACAAGAAATACCATGGGTCAATACCATGGGAAAATACCACTTTTCCTGGGTCAAGAAAGGGAATATTACAAATCCCCCGGCCCAAATATTGCTTGTCCTTAAGAGATCCACTTCTATTCACAATAGAAATTTTTTTACATTAATACCAGGATCCCATACAATCCAATGTGCCCTCCATGTTGAATGGCCCTGAATGGATCCTTCGATACCTGGATCCCAAACAATCCTTTGACCAATCCTTTCCTCAATGGATTTTCCTGGATCCCAAACAATCCTTTCCCCAATGGATTCTCCCGGATCCCAATGCCACCTAAATCCTGGGACCTGTGGGTTATGGTACCATTTTAGCCTTCCATCACTGCCCGCACCAAAGGGCCCAAGCTACAATATGCCCTTGGCTGTGAGTATCCTCCAAAGAATCAACCTATCGATAGATTACCAAATCATAATATCTCGCCAATCGATACTTGGGAAAGAATGAATATCTGCAAATCTACTATGTTGATGTTGTTTGATGCTCAATTCATGCTTCTCTACTTGGTTACCCAACATGATGCAATTGGAGAACTCTTCCCTTCTCTTCCAAATGTATAAAGGTGGGTTGTTGGTAGTGTTGCAAGACTTATCTATGTACTCCTGTAGAGGAATGCTCTGGAACTCCCAATCGTACTCCTATTGCTGCCTTATGAGGTATTTGAGTTGTTCTTCAACAGTAGACAACTTGGTCTTTGATTTGGCACATACCCCTATGAGTTCCTCAATTTTTCTGTTCTCCTATAAGGAAATGTCTCTGACTATCCAGAATTTCTGCTTCAAAAACATAAGATCTATCTTGAAATGCTTGATCCTTTCTCGAAAGTCTTCTACTGGCAATTCTAGTGTCATGCTGACTGTCTCTGTATCTGTTTGCACCCGATGCCCAACGACCACATCTTCAACTTCAGCCTTTGACCAAATCTCTAAGAATGGTCCATTTTGCACATTATGTTTGTCACTTTGCTTCTCGTGATCATACTCATCATGATGGTTCACTATGGCTGGATCCTCACTTAAATATCCCAAGTCTCCTTCACCCGTGGAGATCATCTGTTCATCCCTTTCAACTGTCGAACATAGATGCATTGGTGGAATTTTATCTATACTTGATTGTTCATATTCTTCATGAATATTCCCCTGGGGATCTACGAACTCCATTGTATAGGAATCAACCTCATCAATGGAATTAGGTAGAATTTCCTCATGCACTTACAAATGTTTGTCGTCCTACAAGCCTCCTTGAATAATGTCATGATATTGCTCACCATCCTAAAGATCAATAGACCCATCTACAAAGATTCCCCTTGATTTGAAGTAATCTCCTCTTGTTCTGTCTTTGTTGCCTTCTTCTTATCACTTGTACAGGAATGGTTAAGGGCCCAAGGTCCCTTGCAGATAAAGCATAGTCCTCTCCTCCTTATTTCATTCTTACTGTTGATTTTTTTCTTGCTTTGATTATCATTTTGGTCTATGGAGATATGGCTACTTAAAGGACCATATAACCTCACTAGTAAATCAAGAATTTTCTGGTTGTTTTTCAAAATTTCTTCAAGACGGTCCATCTTCTCCCATACCCAAACAGGAATATATTTATTTTTCATAGGAAGATTTTGTCAATCATGCCTTCAAATATTTTCACAAATTTAACCCACATACTTATAAATGATTTTCCCTTCACTTATGTCTCCCATTAAAAATAATTTACTTAAAAAAAAATAAAAATCCAACTAGGGTGATAAATATCACCGAAGTGAGAAATGCGGGCTAGGGTGAAAAATAAATTTCACCGAAGTTCTTTGCATAAAACTCTCAGGCTGGCAGGATGCATAGCTCTGATACCACTGTAATATTCCAAACAATAAAAATTTTGATAGATCTAAAACATATTAGTGTTCTCATTTAATACTGTCTTTCATCAAGAACCAGAACACAAGAAATGCAGCCATTTTATTTATATTATTATTCACTGAAAGTAAAATACATGCCCATACCATAAAATCCTACAAATGGCATGCACAGCTGCTTGAAAATGAAAAATTTAAGACACTGAAGCGCACTTGTGAATACTGGATGGATCCACCACATAAACATCACTGTAGGGTTTTCGTCCCGTGATCAATGATAGAACTCGCCATGCCAGGTTCTCAACCCAAACATAATAAGATAGACAATCCAGAATGCTCTAAATGCCTAGCTTCTCTCCCCTTTTATAGGCTTGATGGGTCAATACCAACAAGAAATACCATGGGTAAATACCATGGGTCAATACCAACAAGAAATACCATGGTTCAATACCATGGGTCAACACCAACAAGAAATACCATGGGTCAATACAAGAAATACCATGGGAAAATACCACTTTGACTAGATCAAGAAAGGGAATATTACATAAAACAGGGGCATTGAATAACAGTTTGCATATATTTCAATCTGAAATGAAATTAGAAGAGAATTCAACACCAAGTCAGGACCAAAATAGTTTGATATATGAAAACAATGAAGAGGAGTGGTCTCAAAAATCAGATGGGAATAAATTATATTCTCCTCCCGAAACAACAAGTTCAGTTAAAGATGAGATATCAGTGGAGGCTGATGACACAATTTTTAAAAGAAAAATAGTTGAAAGTGGTTTACGTAGTGGCAAAAAGAATGCCAAAGGTCATTAAAGTAAAAGCAGTTCCAAGTCATCTCACAGTCAAATACATGAGAAAGTGGATACACAAACTGAAATGTTTGCTAGCAAGTCTGAGAGCAGCAAGAGGACAAAGATTGTTAAACATCTCCTAGAAAGAGATAAGAACAATAAATATACATGGAAATCATCCCATCGTTCAGCATCAGAGGCTCATAGTAGTCAAAGGGAATAAGGTTCAGTAGGTTTACAAGGTAGGTATCTTAATTAGGTACTAATTTGATAGGACATATTAGTACATGTATATTCTTTAACTGCATTTGTTTTCTTCCAAAGTTGAGTCTATTTCAGAAGAAAGAATATGAATTATGGTTCACCCACAACAGAAGTGGTCTTCCAGGGCACTAAAAGATTGATAGCTATAGGAAAACCAATATCTCTGTGTTGTGGTTATGAGAAGCACTGTTGTATTTGCATGAATAATTAGCCCTATTAGCTTATTGTTCCAATTTTGAATGATTTTGTTGAAAAATTAACATTGCAAGGAAAGAAATCATGATCTTTGTTTTTTGTTGAATGAATTCCTAGGTTCGTTGTGGATTAGAGATGAGAAAGTTAGGTTGTGTAATTATTGAAACTAGATTAGGCTGGAATGAAAAAGTTGCAGGAATTTTTGTGGAGGTTAGACCATCTGGCATCGACATTTTTGGTAGAACCTATTCAGCTTTATCCTCACCTTTTTACACATTATTTTTTATGAGATGAGAGTTTGGACTATTGGAATTGGAATTCCTCCAATGTAGATGAGGGAAGTTTTGAATTATTTTGTTGAAAATGCCACATATATGATATATAATGTGCACATATCAAGGCCACATAGGGAGATGTATGTTCACTTAGATCATTGCACCTAGGAGCCAAAAATGGGTCAGACAAGAGCTCCCCGCTGACATGAGCAAGGAAGGGGAATCCTGTTTGCTTCATTGTTATTAGAACCAGACCAGTGGACCTCTAAAACTGGAAACTGGTGCCAAACAGAAAAAACTGTATGACCCAAAAATACATAAAATATTCAAATTTTGATTAAAAAATAAATATTCATGTACATCCATATGAATCCAAACCATTATACACAAATATGAAAATTTCTCTCATGTATATAGCTAGTAAGGATGCATATAATCAAAATATAGCACTAAATACAATCCATATCTGAACCAAAATAGTAAAACCAAAATAGTTTTTCTCAAGGATTTCACCATGGCTTCATGATGCTTGGCTTTGCTCTGCCATATGCAAGCTTCCAGTTTCAGTTGTTTGACTTGCTCCTCTAGTTCTCTGTTTCTAATACTGAACTTCTCCATCTCCGAATATTTTTCCCTTATTTGCCTCAAGACACTTTCCTCAATCATAGAAAGCATAGATAGATGCCTCTGCCTCTTCTCTTCAAGAGATTGCCTCAACTGATCTGCCTGTGCCCTCACAAATTGATCAAGCTCTTCTTTCTGTTTTTGCAACTGTGATGCTATATGCTCTATTAGAAAATGAAGGGTAGAAGTTGCATCGCCTCTCGTTGCAGATGGTATTGAAGAATTGACTTGTTCATCCTCAAATGCCAGATGGAGACCAGTTGATATAGTACCCACTGAGTGTGGTACATTCCCTGGTCCTGCAGTTAGCGCTTGCTGATGAAGGTCGCACAAATTTATTAACAAGGGTCTCTGATGTTGCAAAGAAATAATATCCACAACCTCCCTTGGTCTCTTTCGCAATAGAGGGTCCTCCGGCATATGGAACATTGCTCCATTCTGCTAACCATGCACAGAATTAGGCACTGCATTGATATTTAGAAGAGCATAAAATATAATTCATTCATGTTATATGGTTTTTGGATATGATAACCCGTGGAATGGCAATCCTCATAAGAACACTTTCCATGAGATTAGTTTCTTATCTAACATGGTTTCCAGGGGTGTCCCCAAAGCTTTGGAAACCACTCAGTGCCACCCATTATATCTTTTGGTGATTGTCAAAAGAAGAGGTTTCACTAATGGAAGCATCACAAAAGGAGATAGAACCAAATGTAAACCTTATTCTTATGATGTTTATTTTCTTTTCAAAACCACCCACTCCCCCAAACTCATGATTTTACAAGATTTTCTACCAGAGTTAAGGAGGCAGCAAAAAAATGGTGAGCGAACAGTGAAGGCTGTAGCAAACAGTGGAGTAAATAGTTTCTAATTCACTAAATTATAGATAATGCATATACAAATTTGATTCTAATTTCTGGTTCATTGTTTGTAGAATGTCTACAATTGAATTTGTGATTAAAATCCTTAATGGTATCTGAGATTTAATCAATATTTAGAAGGGTGATACTAATATGCATTGATGAATCTTATTGGAAATGCGTATGAAGTTATGGTGTAGATATTTCTCTTGGTGTTGCAGAGCTTCATGTAGCAGGTGTCTCGTGTATGAATCTCAAACCATCCAACCTTCTTTTGGATGCAAGAGGGCGAGCAGTAGTTTCTGATTTTGGTCTTCCAGAATTTATGAAGAAACCTCAATGCAGAAGACCTCTCTCAACCCCGGAGGATGATGTGACAAGGAAACATTCATGTGTGGAGTGCACTATGTTGAATCCTCATTATACAGCCCCAAAAGCTTGAGAATCACTCAAGAAGTCTTCTTTGAACATTTTTTGGGATGAAGGAAATGGAATTTCTTCAGAATCTGATGCCTGGAGTTTTGGTTGCACCTTGGTTGAGATGTGCACTGGAGCAATTCCGTAAGTTATATTGTGTCTACCCTTGTGTTTGTAGTTGAGAAGTCCAATCTTCAATTCCCTTTTTCTTCTATAATGTGCAAACATTTTACCCTCTATATGAAACACACTTGCTAGATATTTAATGAGATTTGTCCTGCAGGTGGAATAACCTAAGTTCAGAGGAGATCTATAGGGCTGTTGTCAAGGCTCAAAGGCAGCCACCTGAATATGCTAGTATTGTTGGTGTTGGAATCCCAAGAGAGTTGTGGAAGATGATTGGTGAATGTTAACAGTTTAAGCTTTCAAAGAGACCCACTTTTCATGCAATGTTGCCCATATTTTTACGCCATTTGCAAGAGATTCCTCTTAGCCCTCATGCAAGTCTAGACAAGTAAGAATATAGTGGGAAGCTTTATGTTGCTATTTGAAATTTAAGGCTTTATTTGATTAGTTTAATGTTAAATTATGGTATATTTGCTTGATGCAACTGATGTGAAGCATATTTAGTATGTACATATGCAGTTTGCTCACAGATTTTTTATTTCCTGTGTTGCTTGCTAGTTACTATACTGTTAAGATGGCACAATTAAAATCAGTTGTGACTTTCACCATAGAATGTGGAAAATGAGCTGCATGAATTTCCATCAATGTTAAACAAAATAAGTAGATCAGTCAAGTGAAGAAATATTTCTTCCATAAATATGATTACTAATTAATGATGGACCAAATTTTATTGGGATATTGTACTATTTCTGTCATGCCTGGCTTGAGTACTGTGTAACCACTTTTTGGAAGAGGCATACTTTTTTTTGTCAAAAAACTAATTGCAACAAGATTATGATTATTTTCCATTGAGCTGAGCCTGAAAGTAAGACTGAAATCTATAATTTTTTTGTGGGTAAAAACTCATAGATTTCATGGTTGCTCATGGCAGTGATCCATCAGAAGATTTTGAGACTACATGGATAGAGCCATCTTCTTCATCTGTCTTGGAATTTGTATAGGATACTCAAATGTTCTTCATCATATGGTCTCAAAAGGGGATGTGGAAGGTGTTAGGTGATTTTCTTTACTCTCCAAATTTTTTTTCATTTGCATGAATTTTTGTTCAAATAGATTTCTCAGTTATATGGCTATAGTTTTATCTTTGACAAGCAATGATTTTCATTTACGCTATGTAGAGATTTACTTGCAAGAGCTTGATATGGAAAGACTGGAAACTCAGTTGGCCCCCTAACAATGTTTTACACCCTTCTGTAGAGTGTACTTGGGCTGATCCAATCTACTCCTCTAGGCTAGCAAACACCTGAGCTCCAATCTGCTAGGCTAGCAACAACTCTTGTACATCAGAGTGTTGCACTTCGGCACCGTCCTTCATCCAACCTTCAACTACTCTTTTTCCTTCAAGATAGCTTGTCTAGGGCTACTTTAGGTAGCCAATCTCACTTCCCTCAAACAACTCTATGACACCCAACCATCCACTGTGGAATCTGCCACCACTTGAAGTGGTCTCGACACCCTTGTCCACTTCAGTGCTTGGATTCCACAGTCAACAACCAAACTAATCCAATCCGGTCACTTCTTGACCCAAAACACCTCCAAAAACACTGCTATTACAATACTGTAGTATTTTTTTCCTCGTTAAGGCACTTTGCAGGCTGCACTAACCACTAACCATCCATTGGACAACCTGCTCCTAGCTGTGGCCTAGGCACGATGAGGTGCCCTATGTATGGGCTGTATTGGAGCTTTTAAAGACTCCACGCTGGCCTGTTTGGAGTGGCTAGGCCTATGGAAACCTTTAAAGACTCCATTCTGGCCTATTTGGAGTGGCTAGGCCTGTGGCCTACCACAGTCCACTGCGGCTCCCTTACAACATACCCAATCCACCTTCCTTCTCCACGTGCAGCCCTCAAAACAGTGCACAAAGAGCTCCTCTTCTAGTGGTCTCTGTTCCAGCAAGTCCAAGCTTGGGATAGACCTTAAATGAGGCCTAAAACAAACCTAGAAGAGGCACGTTGTACCTACAACAACTTGGCCTCTCCTCTACGTAGATAAGCCTCCTCTAGATTGTCGCAATGTGCTCCTTACAAGGCCTCCTCCAACTGCGGCTAAACCCAAACAAATTCAGAGATGTACTTGCCCAATTAAGATGCTCAAAAAATACTAACTCGTCCTCCTTTTATAGAAAAGTCATCCTCGATGAAATCATGATGAAGAGACACCTCCAAATTCTTTCAAGTCGGCCTACTTGACGAATTAATAATTATGTCTACTTCAAAAATTCATATCTCCCAAACGACAACTCAGAATTGGACGATTCTTGATGCATTAGAATCGTATTGCCAAACACTATCATCCTCATCCATCACATGCTGTGTATTCTTCTTGGTTTTGCCCCAAAAATCTATGGGTGCCAAAACCCCACACTTGGGTTCCAAGCCCACAAATTTCCCTTGTGGCACTTTTTCCTCCAAACCTCGAACCCCTGGGCTTGGAGTACCTCCAAAGCTACACAATTCAACACTCCCTCTTAGCGAGGAAAGTACCTCCATGCCAAGGAAGTACTTCATCTTCATCATCATTGCTCGCAACAGTTGCCCAACTCCTATTGCTCACAATTGCAGCAATCCCTATAGCATGCACTATGTTGTTCTCGGAAGTGTCGTTGTTACTGGAAGCCTCTTGCTTATTCTTCTACTCTTGAATCACTTTCCAATCTCATTGTTACACAGTAATTTTTCACCATCCCTGCAATCCCCATCTCGCCCATTAGAGGGTCGTTTCTGTGACCAATAAGCAGTGTCATGCCTTGGAAATACCATCGTTGCATCCCTTACCATGAGGACAACATTCCTTCTGTTGATCATTTCCTGAGCAGACCCCTAAAAACACTTGTTTTTGCCTTGGCGCTGGTAGCCCGTTATGTACTCGTGCCAATGAGGAAAATTAACACTGAGCCCGCGCCAATTGGCACTCTGTCCCAGTTAAGCACCCGCGCCAATCTTCTTTTGGAAAGTTTTTTAAAAAAAGAGGCAAAGTTTCGATTACAACAACTTCGTGGATGAGTCACCAGGAGTGGTTTCTACTGAATAACCACGGCCTTCCTCCTTTGGCCTCTTGTTTCCACCTTATGGGGAACCTCCTGAGGGATAAGGCCTCCCTTCCACTATTGTAGGGATCCCAACCTCCTCCTCTCCTCTATAAATATAGCCTTCATCCATTGATGAAGGGGCTGAATGGTTGAATAGCTAGTTCCCAAGAGCCATCAGAGCCTTATGCTGCAAGAGCTTTGATCCATTCCCTTAAGGAAAAATCAAAGCAAGGAGATCATTGTCAAGAAATCCGAAGAGAGAGGTTTGTCCCATCCCCTACAGGCTTTTTCGAGACGTGTTCCGCTGGTGACCCACCGAAGGAGAATTCAGCGTCAGAGCTATGGTTGTATTCTTCTTTGATTAATTAATGATAAGCAACTATTGGTTATGGTTCCACTCCTGTTCTTGATGATGATCATGAGTTATGTCTTCTCTGACTGACATATAGTTGCATATACTGGATTTTACTCTTGCGTTTGTTTTGTTTCTTGCGTGTGCAGGTGTCCGATCACGGAGATCGTGAGGATTGTGATCTACCAGAGCTAAGGAACGGGAGCGCTACTTTCTCTAAAAGCGACAGCGTTGGATTCTAGGTAAGCCTTCATCGCTAGTCGGTTTATCTACAATTAGGAACCTGCACTATAGCGTGAACGATTGTTGCTAGACCTGGTCTGGGCTAGTAGGGATCGCCTCTGTCCATAGAGGGGATTTACCTCCACAACAATTTGGTGACTCCGCTAGGGATCATATAGCTTGTTGTTGTTCTGCTTTGTAAGCTACAGACAAAGCCTGAAGTTAGCTAGATAGCCTTCGAAACACTATTGCTCTGTATTAGCGAAGTAGATCAAAACTACTTCAGTCAATCTCCGGTTTATTTTATGAACTAAACGCTTGGAGTATTGTCTTATCTTTTCGGTTGTTTCTCGATTCTGCTTGCTTGATCAGGTCTTTTGGCTGGCTCTTTTTTGAGTGTTTGGCTTTCGGTTCAGCCCCAGAGGATCAGATCTGACCTCTATTTTTCCAAGTTTTGATCCTTTCATGGTTGGCTTGATTGGCGCGGTTTCCACCCTCACAGTTGCGCCAATTGGCGCGGGTTTCCAGTTCATCACTCACGCTATCCCCTGTCTGGCGCAGATTACAGCCAGACAGTCGCGCCATCTCCTGTAGGTGCTAGGGTTTACCCTTGTTCAGAAGTTTCTTTTGGTTAGTACTTTGCACTAGTTGTCAATGACAAAGTCGGGCCAATTTCAGGGTGTATGAAATTTGAGAATTTATCCCTGAATCCTTCACCAGTGTGTCTTTCCCTTCAGGTCTTTTCTCTATATGAGCATAGATTAAATTGCTCATTGTTTGAAATGTCTTATTTCCATGATTGCTTGATGTAAAAGGGAATGAATGCATTGTTTTGATCTCTTGCTTTGGAAGTCCTCTTTGTGTTTGACCTCATATGTCTTGTCGCCTTTTGAGGGATTCTGTTACAAAGTTTTTGAAACAATGATTGCATTCTTATTGTTTGGTTACATCTCTTTTGCATTCATCCTTCATTAAGAAGATTTGTGTTTATTTAGTTTTCGTCTCAAAGTGTTCTTTTTGTTAAAATGCATTAGATCACATTGCATTGAAGAGTATTTTGAGATTTATCATTGAACTTAGATCACATTGTTTAATGATTGAAAGCTAAAAATCACATTGAGTGCATTCTCTTTCATTGAAAGCATGCATTAAGTAGATTCTCATTTCATTGAAAAATGCATTGAGTGGATTCTTATTATTTGAAAAGAAAAAAGGAAATTGTGCATAGATTACAATTGCATAGTTTTCGAAAAAGAGGATTTTGCATAGATCACATTGCATTGTTTGCATCGTTGAATGTTTGAAATTACTTTTGGATAGTGAAAGTCATCTAGTTTGGAAAAGATTTCGTTCGTAGTTTTGTTTTATGTTGCATCATTGTTTGAAGCTCTTCCCTGTACTAGATAGCATTCATCGAATTGAAATATTTCTTTCCTCATATAGCAGCATATAAGAGATTGTCAGATAACATTCGGTAGGGCCTGAAATCGAGACATAATTGAAGATCAAAATTAAAATTTATTCAATCTACCTAAGGAAGCATTGAAACATTAACGAAACATTTAGAGGTCTAGGCTAGATACATGTTCCGGCGTCTTTAAACCTAGTAGTTGTCGTTCACCTCTTGGCTTTAGACAGCAAGAGTATGGACTTGTGCTCCCCGTACGGTCGTGTATATAAAGGGAGACCCCACTAGGTTTCTATCCTTTATCCATAGGAAGCTGAGTCTGCCGCCCTATACCCATGATACACCGGACACAGCATTCGGGGAGATCGCCTGCACGTACGTTAAGTCCTTGGTTGATTTCTCTTTCATTTTGAAACCAAGGTGTATATTGTAGTTCACGGTTATTTAGTACACCCTTTTCCTAACATTCTTGAGCATTCATTTCGATCTTTTCTGACTCTTTAAATTTGAAAAGGTCATCAAGCGCTTGTCCTTTCACGCTTGTTTCCAATCTGAAAGTGATAGAGTCACCTTTTTCCTGTTTCTCGACTCTTAAAAGATGAAACGGTAGAGTTTTGTTTCAATGTTTTAAAAATTAACTGCCCATGAAATATTCGTGGTTAAAGTTAGTTTCCTTAGGGTGTTGTTTTTTATGGCAACTTTCCCAGATTTCACCAACCAAGGAATCCCCTCTGATGGGAATCCTGGTCATTTTCCTCCTTTTGGGAATGTTGGCGCTCCTTATATGGCAACATTGTCCCTTCCTGGGTTAACTGTTGGGTTTCTTGTTTGGTTGTTCTCAACCTCTATGGTCTCGAATGTCCCGGCTACTATTCAATCAGTTCCTCCACCTGAACAACATCATGTTGATTCCAAGGTGGACCTCTCCCCTTCTTCGCCCATTTCTGTGTCCTCCTCTTCTACTTCGCCTAGTGAAAGTCTGGATTCGAGTAACCGGGTGGCTAAGAAGAAGAAGAATAAGACAAAGAAGAAGAAGTCTGATAAGAGAGAGGCTAAGGCTGCAGCTACTGCCTCCGAAGCACCTCCTCTTGATAAATCTTCCAACCCTCTGCAGAAAGTCAAGTTCCCTTGCATGTTGTGCACAGGAGACCATCTTCTTCGAGATTGCCCTGGCATTCCCAAGGTGCTCGAAGCATGGTCCAACGGTCCTTCACCATTGCCTTTGGCTTCCGAGAGTCAGGTTGGGGGCACGTCTTCAATTGGTGCTGGTAAGGCTCCTAAGAAGCAGGGTAAGATTACCAACCCCTGTAAGTTGTGTGAAGGGCACCATGCCATTCACCTTTGTCCTTATATGGATGAAGCCAAGCGAGTATTGGACAACCCAAATGTTTCTACACCATGCCTTCCAGCTGGTTATAAACAACTTTCTTTGAGTCCTTCACTAGCTGATCCTATGATTGGTCAAGAGTCATCCTTGGTCGATCCCGCTCCCTCGAAAATTCAAATTCAGGAATCCATTCTCAACCAACCATTGGTCGTGGGATCGGTTGAGCTGGTCCCTTCTGCGGTGCACCGGGTCTTTTCCATGGAGAGTGGATCTCACATCTCTCAGGTTCTTCTTGTTTCTTTAGATTCCTCAGACTTGGAGAAAGATGCTCCTGTCTCTATATCTCAAGAAGTTTCTCCTTCGTCTCCCATGATGGAGGTCCCAGAGGATACTCCTCTCGCCTTCGAGATGGAGGTCATGGAGGATGCTCCTTCTTCTTCCGTAACACCAGGGGAAGACCATCTCAGTTCGATGGTAGCCCCTCCAAGTAGTTTGGTCGCTTCCTTTGATTGGAGTCAATTTTCAAGATACCGCCTTCCGTCTTATGTGCCTTTCGAGATCACAGTACAGGTTTTTGGTCTGGTCGTACCCAGCACCATTATAGATGAAGGCGCGTCTGTTAGTGTTCTATCCTCAAATACCTAGCAAGCTTTCGGTTTGTCGTCGCTTGCGCCTGTTACACATAATCTGTTGGCGTTTAACAGAAGAAATAGTCAACCGTTAGGGATCCTTCCAAGGTTACCTATTACTTTGGGAGGTAAAACCGTCCATATGGATGTGATGGTTGTTCCAAGCCCCTTGGATTTTAATCTGCTCTTGGGGCATGATTACACCTATGCCATGGGAGCGCTCGTCTCCTCCCTTTTCCGTTTGGTATGTTTTCCACATGAAGGACGGATCGTGACCATTGATCAACTTTCGTTCTTTGGTCCTGATGTGGCAGCTGGCCCGCCATCATCCCTTCCTGGTTTTTATCCACCCGTTGTATCTTCCCAACCGCAGGTCAACTATGTGGCTACCTACCCCGTGCCTGTTCTCAGTGATGATGCCGTCGTGCATCAAGTGCTGGGGGCATTAGGTCCTGACTTCCAGGATGTTTTTCTCCCGTCGGGAGTGGAACTCTTGGAATCGATGACTTCTTGTTCATTATGATGAGGTCTGTCGGAGCACAGTTCATTTTCTTGTGTTAAGCTCCTTAAAAAATGAAACAAGCTCGTTGGAGCAGAGTTCCTTGTCTTGTTTCAAGCTCCTTAAAGAATGAAACAAGGGTGGTCGGAGCACAGTTCGTTTTCTTGTGTCAAGCTCCTTAAAAAATGAAACAAGCTGGTCGGAGTAGAGTTCCTTGTCTTGTGTTAAGCTCCTTAAAAAATGAAACAAGGTCGTCGGAGCAGAGTTCCTTGTCTTGTGTCAAGCTCCTTAAACCATGAAACAAGGTGTCCTGAGGATAGTTCTTTTAATGTGTCAACCTCGTTAAAACAATGAAACACGTTCCTGTTCAATTCGAGTCTTTGATCAGATCTCGTAAAATCCCAGTCAAGTCTTTCTCTTGATCTCGTAATTTGAACCTTCACTCCATCTGCCTTTCATATGGACTGAAGCTTGGGGGGCATGTACCTCGAATTGAGTCACCATGTTGGGGGCATGCTTACTTTTTTCAAGCATAGTTTGTTTCCGTTTCAAGCTTGTGTAAAAATGAAACCAGTTTCAAGCATAGTTTATCTTTGTTTCAAGCTTGTGTAAAAATGAAACCAACTTCAAGCAGAGTTTCCTGATTTCAAGCTTGTGTAAAAATGAAACCTTTCCCATTTCACCTCTTGTGATTGCAATTTTATCAGCCTGTTTTTTCCAAATGAGCCTTGGTTTTCTCTTTCCATCATCCCCATCTGCTTGGCCAATCATATGCCTTCACTTGGTTGTTTTACCCATTCCTAAGGAACCACTATGATGAGTGGTATTGTTAGCCAGCCTCTTAGCCTTTACTTGTTTTTAGCAGTTCCACCATCACCGGAACCAGTAGCTACCCTTTATACCACTCGTTCCTCTAGGAGGAGTCAACTTTCATCTCTTTTCTGACTCTCTAAACATGAAAAGATTGCCGAGTCCCTTGTTGTTTCGATCTCATTAAAGTGGCTGCGAATTGGCATCTACCTAGTATACGTTTAACCCTTTTTTAGGCTGGGATGGATTACTTATGAAAAAGGAATACCCTAGCCTATTATGACTAGGAGGTTTTCTCAGATATTGTTTTCTACCTTTTCGGGTCTGAGGAACTATTTACGAAAAGGGACCGTTGGAGTTTACTTTTCCGCTGTCTTTTCAAACTCTCTAAACATGAAAAGACGTCGAGTTCTCCCTTTGTCAGACTCGTTAAACCCTGATGACATCGGATTCAGTCGTGATGACGATACTCGAGTTTCTCCTTCCTAGGGCTCGTTAAATGTACTAAGTTGGGTTCGTCTGAAGAATGAACTTATATGACAAGCATATGGTATCCTCTTCAAACTTGTGTAAAAATAAAGAGGTACTCGCCAAGATGGTGGGGAAAATGGAACCTAAATCATTGTCGTGTCGGCAGTATGTCGCTCTTGAACATGGCACTTGTCTGCATTCGTGTCGGGTTGGGGACATCTCATCTCGTTTTTCACTTGCCTCTGTGGGTTTGGGTGATCCTTTTTGACCTCTCATCTGATCTTTGCCTCGTCACCATGACTTCTGATCTTTTGATGTCAAATACTGCCAAATCCACTGTCGTGCCGCTGATATGTTCAAGAGAAGTTGACCTCTGCAGATTCCAACCTTCCTTTAATTCTCATCTGATCTCGATTCACAAAGACATTATGTTCCTTTGTCTCGTGTCGATGATGTGGGAAACACTATGGCCCACCTTTGATCGAGGTCGCTTCCTGTCGACTTCAGCTCATTATCCAGGAAGCTGATCTAGAGACTCCCTTCTGGTACCTTGGAGCTTGCATGTCTCAATGGCAGGTTCTTCGCATTCGACGTAAGGTTTTCATCATTGGCCTCCGATCGAGTGATTCTGCGGGTGTTCGACGTCAGCTCATTGTTCACATGCCATAGATTGTACCTGTAGTACCTTGAGGACCATTGGCATTAATGGTGGTACCTCTCGCGTCTGTTAACAGCTTTCATCATTGGCTGGTAATCAGGCGATGTTCTTGCATGTTCGACTTCAGCTCACATATTCGCTTGCTTGAATTTGTACTTTTTTCGGGTTGAGATGGAGCGCAAGACCCTGGATTTTGTCTGTTGTAATCCAGGCTGTGATTTTTTGGATTATCATGATTAGTTACATGACTCACTGATTGGATGGCCGCGACCATACCTGAGTCTATTTATCGATCCTCATTGGATGGTTGCGTCCATACCTTGGATCTAGATTATTGTATACTCTGTTATGGATGGCTACGGCCATACCACATGTATCATGTATTTGAGATATCAGTTGTATTTCTCTACGCAGGTTTTCCGACGGTAGTGTTTTCAATTGGACACGTTTTCGTAAAGCATTTCACCCCTCTCTCTCTTTCAGACCTCATGCTTTAGGGGGCATTTGTTACACAGTAATTTATCACTGTCCCTGCAATCCCCATCTCGCCCATTGGAGGGTCATTTCTGTGAGCAATAAGCAGTGTCATGCCTTGAAAATACCATCATTGCATCCCTTACCATGAGGACAACATTCCTTTTGTTGATCATTTCCTGATTAGACCCCAAAAAACACATGTTTTTGCCTTGGCGCTGGTAGCCCGTTATGTACTGGCGCCAATGAGGAATATTAACACTGAGCTCGTGCCAATTAGCGCTCTATCCCAGTTAAGCACCTGCACCAATCTGCTTTTGGATTTTTTTTTTTAAAAAGAGGCGAATTTTCAATTACAACAACTTCGTGGATGAGTCATCAGGAGTGGTTTCGACTAAATAACCATGGCCTTCCTCCTTTGGCCTCTTGTTTCCACCTTATGGGGAACCTCCCAAGGGATAAGGCCTCCCTTCCACTATTGTAGGGATCCCAACCTCCTCCTCTCCTCTATAAATATAGCCTTCATCCATTGATGAAGGGGCTGAATGGTTGAATAGCTAGTTCCCAAGAGCCATCAGAGCCTTATGCTGCAAGAGCTTTGATCCATTCCCTTAAGGCAAAATCCAAGCAAGGAGATCATTGTCGAGACATCCGAAGAGAGAGGTTTGTCCCATCCCCGACAGGATTTTTCGAGACGTGTTCCGCTGGCGACCCTTCGAAGGAGAATTCAACGTTAGAGCTATGGTTGTATTCTTCTTTGATTAATTAATGATAAGCGACTATTGGTTATGGTTCCACTCCTGTTCATGATGATGATCATGAGTTATGTCTTCTCTGACTGACATATAGTTGCATATACTGGATTTTACGCTTGCGTTTGTTTTGTTTCTTGCGTGTGCAGGTGTCCGATCATGGAGATCGTGAGGATTGTGATCTTCCAGAGCTAAGGAACGGGAGCGCTACTTTCTCTACAAGCGACAGCGTTGGATTCCAGGTAAGCCTTCATCGCTAGTCGGTTTATCTGCAATTAGGAACCTGGACTATAGTGTGAACGATTGTTGCTAGACCCGGTCTGGGCTAGTAGGGATCGCCTCTATCCGCAGAGGGGATTTACCTCCACAACGCTCGTCATGATTCCTTCTTGTTGGATGTGGAAGCACCCTTGCTCCCCACTGACCAAGCGCTCTTCTTGGGTTGCAGAGTCTCCTCTGGATCTAAAAAATCCCTCTAGAAATAGACTCCCTCTAAGCCTCTGGAACTTGGACCTTCTTGGAAAAGTGTACCTTCTTCTCGTGAACCTGTACCTTCTCCTCTGAAACCTGCACCTGCACCTGCACTTGCTGCTGCTTTTCTGGAACCTGTACCTATCCTCGCTTCTTCCCATGATCCTCAGGCTTGCTCGTCAACCTGTAGAGACCATGCTCCTTGACTCCAAGCACAATCCCATAAAAATTAGAGCCTCTAGGCTCGAGTCTTGCCTTCCCATCCTAGAACAAGACCTCAAACCCCTTCCTCTCCATCATTTAGACAAAGATAAAACTATATCTGAGTCCTGGTACAAACAATACATCCTGGACCCGCATCATATGTCCCCTCCCCATCCTGAATGGCACCACCCCCAATCCTCAGATCTCCAACTGACTCTTGTTTCCCAACACCATGTGAAACTTTAAGTCCCATTCAACAAGAGTATCAAATAAATCCTATGATCCAGTCATATGCTTCATCGCACCACTGTCCACGTACCATCCATCCTCTCGGATAGTGCCCTACAAGAAATGAGAAATCATAGCAATGTCTTCTTCTTCTTCTTCCAATCTTCTAGTGAGCTCATCATTCTCTGCTTTATTGGCAAGAAAAGTAGCCTGCTTCCCTTTCTTCTTTTCTCTCTCCTTTTCTTTCTTTGGACAATTCAAAGAAAAATAACCCATTTCACCACAGTGAAAACACTCAATTTTACTCAAGTCCTTCTTTCGCTTACCCTTCATTCTGTTTGCAAGTTCCACGTTGTCATCTTCCTTCTTGGAAGAATGAAGATCCTCGTCTTGCAATTCTTCCTGAATGAATTCGTCCCACAATCTATTCTAGTCTGTAAAATTATCCTGGGAAACGATTCCTTTGATGAAATGTTTCCATTCCGAGGTGAACCCTTTCAAGGAAATCCTCACCATATTTTCATTTGAAACTTTGACCCCAACGACAACAAGCTCATCTCGAACCTGAGACAACCTTGTCAGATACGAATTCGTTCCTTCACCCTGTATCATCTTGGTGGACTTAAACTTATCCTCCACTACCAACACCCAGTTCTCGTTCTTATTCTGGAAGAGATTTTGAAGAGTCATCCACATCTCATGTGCATTGTTCTTCCCGGACACTTGCAGTATCAAGTAATCCTTCACATTGTCAAGGATGATCAACCTTGACTTCGTATCCAAATCTTCCCATACATCCAACTCCTTAGGGTCTGTTGGTTTCTCGATTTCCTTCTCGACAAAATCCTAGATCCTGTTGACCTCCAAGACCAGCTTGATCATTTCCTTCCAAGGAGTATAGTTGGACAACCCTTCCAACCTATCCTCATACCAGAGACTTTCCTGCAACTTTGACATTGTAGTGACTTCTTTAACTCACAATTCAACCAACTCCCTCTCACGTTGTAGTTCACTGCACAAACTCTGATTTACTAGCTTCCAAAGTAGTTCAGATACGCTCTGATACCATGTTGAATTTCCGTGACCTTGGATCTAGGTTAGAGTCTTAAATCACATATGCCACCAAACCAATAATCTCAACCATAAACTACTTTTCACAATGGAAAATATAAAGCAGTAAATCACATATGCACAATAGACATAGTTTTAAACAAAATTGTATAATAATGTACAATCCCCAATCTTCATTATATTAAATCAAATCTAAATAATACAACAGTCTATGGTAAAAGAGATACACTAACAAACACAATGTTGTATCTTGTCCTGTCGGTCCTTCGCTTCCATTCTGCTCATTAGTAGTGCCTTAGGCCATCAAGGCATCTACACATCGAGACTCCAGGAGGGCTGCCCCCTACCACTGCTACACATCCTTCTGTAGAGTGAACTTGGCCTGATCCAATCTTCTCTTCTAGGCTGGCCAACACCCAAGCTCCAATCTGCTAGGCTAGCAACAACTCTTAGACATCAGAGTGTTGCACTTTGGCGTTGTCCTTCACCCAACCTTGAACTGCTCTTCGTCCTTCAAAATAGCTTGTATATGGCTACTTAGCCAATCTCGCTACCCTCCAACAGCTCTATGACACCCAAACATCCACTGCGGATTCTGCCACCACTTGAAGTTCTCTTGACACCCTTGTCTACTTCACTACTTGGCTTCCATAGTCAACAACCAAACTGATCTGATTCAGTCACTTCTTGACCCAATACACCTACAAAAACACTACTGTTACAATATTGTCGTACTGTTTTCCTGGTTGGGGCACTTTGCAGGCTGCAACAACCACTAACCAGCCATTGGAAAACCTCCTTCTAGCTGTGACCTAGGCAAGACAAGGTGCCCTATGTATGGGTTGTTGTTGTGGGCATGTGGCAGCCTTTAAAGACTCCACGCTGCCCTGTTTGGAGTGGCTAGGCTTGCGGCCTACCACAATCTACTGTGGCTCCCTTACATCATACCCGATCCACCTTCCTTCTCCATGTGCAGCCCTCAAAATAGTCCGCAAACAGTTCCTCTTACTGTGGCCTCTGTTCCAGCAAGTTTGAGCTTGGGACAGACCTTAAAAGAGGCCTAAAAAAAACCTAGAAGAGGCATGTTGTACCTACAACAACTCGACCTCTCCTCTATGCAAATAAGCCTCCTTCACACTATCCTAATTCGCTCCTTACAAGGCCTCTTCCAACTGCGGCTAAACCCAAACAAATTTAGAGATGTACTTGCCCAATTTAGATGCTCAAACAATACTAACTCATCCTCCTTTATAGACAAGTTATCCTCCACGAAATCATGATGAAGAGACATCTCCAAATTCCTTCAAGTTGGCCTACTTGATGAATTAATAATTATGTCATCTTCAAAAATTCATATCTCCCAAATGACAACTCGGAATCAGACGATTTTCGATGCGTTAGAATCGTATCGCCAAGCACTATCATCCTTGTCCATCATATGCCGTGTCTTCTTTTTGGTTGTGTACCAAAACTCATTGGGTGCCAAAATCCCACACTTGGGTTCCAAGCCCACAAGCTACCCTTGTGGCACTTTTTCCTCCAAACCCTGAACCCTTGGGCTTGAAGTACCTCCCAAGATACACAATTCAACACTAACCACTCGATGACTCTGGCACTACAGAGATTGTGGCTCTGACGACTGCAAGGTCATCGTGTTAACCACTACAGAGGTGCTAAGTCCTTCAAGCTAAATTTAGAAAGGAGGTCCTATTGTTTCTATCAACCAAGCTTATGCTTGGAAGTAAGTTATTATATTCAAGAGTAGCTTAGAATGCTATGCAAGGTGAATGAGTGTGTATTTAGGTGAGATTACTCAAATGTACTTGGTTAGGATTTGCTTTAATATATCAAGTAATTTACAATGCTTATAAAGGGAAATGGAGAAGTTCCAATTTAAGAAGTGACAGTAACAAACAAGATATGTTAATGATATAATTACTCAATAACTACAAGATGCAAGATAATGAATGCTAGCTTTAAATAACAATTTAGAGCACTTGCCTTCTTAGAAAAATTAGCCATTGATTATTAGACAATAAGAAATCTTCCAAGATGTTTCAACCAATGTTTTAAAATTCGGCCGAGTTGCCCAAGCCAACCCCCCGATTGGGTCAGCTTAGTACAAAAACTGGGCCCAAATCCAGTTTGGTACCGAACCGACCGAGTCGATCACTAACTCGGCCGGTTCGGTAACAAATCGGCTGGCTCGATAGAGTCCGTCTTGGCTCGGCCGAGCCAGTCAAACTCGACCGCGACCCACCAAAACAACGAATTTCAGACCTCAAATTAGATTTAAGCTGGCTTTTAGGGTTTTTGGATGCCCTCTAACCCGTCCCAAATCTATAAAAGCTACCCAACCCCTCTCATTTCCTCACAACTACCTCATTGAATTAGTGTGAGCATCTGTGAGGAATTTGTGAAGGTGGAGTTGGTTTTTGGAGCAACATTAAGGAGTCTCTTGGGAGATTTTTGGACCAACAATGAGGAGCTTCTTGGGCAGTCATTGGAGAAACATTAAGGAGTTGGTTTGTTGTAGTGTCTCTTATATGTAACTATTTCTCCCTCAACCCACTTTTCATAACTTCCGTAACCATTAGGTAGGGACATGCAACTTAGATGATGTTTTTCTTGTTTAGTGAAAGATTGTCAAGACTTTAATTTATTGAAAGTTGTAGAATTTACAATCTATAAAGTTTCAAGATATAATTTTTAAAAATCTAATTCTTTAAAGGGTGCTAGCTCAATGGAAGAGCACCTGCTTTACAAGCAGGAGATTGGTGGTTCGATTCCATCGTGCCCTGATATTCATATGGAATGGCGACGATTAGTTTTTGGTGACAGAGGCTCTTATGACTGTCACCAAATAGCTTATGGTGACATTTTCTAACCCTCACCAACATATGAAATGGTGATGTTCAATAAACGCCACCATATATACACATCAATAGTGACGACCATGAAGGTTCAATCACCATAAATCGTTTTTGTTGATATGAAATGGTGAGGGTCATTGTTTTTCATTATAGTGATTATTCGTGACGGACCTTGATATCACCAATGAGTTTATGGTGACGGTCAATGAACGTCGCCATATATGTGCACCAATAGTGATGGCCATGAAAGGTCCATCACAAAAAATCATTGTTGTTCATATGAAATGGTGACGGTCACTATCCGTCATTATAATCAATATTCGTGACGGACCTTGAATGTCACCACAACACATACTTTCGGTGACGCCACCTTTGGTGATGTTCAGTTTTTTGGTGATGGAGGCTATTGTTCATCACCATTGCTCATATGAAATGGTGATAGTCACTATCCGTCACTACAAATCATTATTGGTGACAGACCTTGAATGTCACCACAACACCTATACTTTCGGCGATGCCACCTTTGGTGACGTTCAGTTTTTGGTGACGAAGACTCTTTTGACCCTCACCAATGAGCTTATGGTGACCCTTTTTTCCCTCACCAATGTCCTTTTTTCTTGTAGTGGGTGGTCGGTTTGACTTAACATTTACCACAGATATGTTTGGGGGTTGGGAACCGCAGGTGGTCCCAACCCGCCAGTGGTCCCTGGAAGCTATTACATGGCACGGTTAAGCCAACCCACCCACTGTGGTAAAAGCCTAACCCAACATCAAAAAACCACAGTCCACTAATAAACTGCAACCGCAAGCGGAGGTTTTGCTAACTGTTAAAGCCACCTAACGGTTGGGGTTCGCATGTGGCTACCACCCTAACCATAACATTAAATTCATGCTTTATTAGGCGGAGCAGATAAGGGCACGCCAAATTTTTCGGTCAACCCTAATTTAATTCCAGTTAACTGGAGTTCTCCACATTTAGCGGAGTTTTCCTAGGAGATATTGGGCAAAAGTGTAGGAGGCTCAATTTTTGACCATTCTGAGTGAATGAAGAGCCATTATTGACTAGTTTTGTCATTCTAAAGCCATTGGTGCATAGAAAACAACCATTAGATCACTGTAACTACATATAATAGCAAAATTTTGAGCATAATGAAAGGTGGACAAGCCATTGGGAGCTGGACCAGCAGATGTAGCCTTGGAGGGGTGAACTGCTTCATCGTGCCTGTTGTGTAAACTTCATGTGGTGAATTATTTCTCTATTTTACACTGCCGTTTAGTGTTATTTATGCTTATTATATGCTTCTAATTCACTAAATTTCATCTATAACTCGTGGAAAAACTCCTTAATCCTTATCCAAACTAATGAACCAATTATGCACATGTTTTTAAAACTGCAAGACCCTTAGCATAGAAAAACTAATACAGTCATTTTAGATCATAGTCCCTCGATGGAAATGTGGCAGTATGTAATCTCTCACTGTGTCTCCTCTAAGAGTAGACCCTGGAAGAGAAATGGACAAGCCTCGCCTCGATAATCATGTGAGAAAATAAATGTCCTCCACTAATATTGGGACCACTTTCTCCCCAATGTGAAAATCCTGTATCGTCAGATCCCATGAATGAACAAGGAACTCCAATAGTTCCATTTTCTTCCTCATACCTGACAATCTGAAGTACTTTAGCAATCCACAATCTCTGAGGGCTCTCACTGTACACGGATCGTTTAGGAAAATCATGTTTTGTTCTTTATGTTCTCTTTCCATCTACGCAATCATCATTTTGATCCAATTAATACATTAAACACAATCATAAGGCTCATTAGGATCCATTTTATGAAAAAAAAAAATGGAAATTTTGGGCACACTAAAAAAACAATAATGGAAATTGCGCTCAACGCACCCCAGGTCAAGGGACAGAGCATTGTAGTGCATCTGGCCTTCAATTTCAGTGCACTGCAATGCACCTTTTGACATTGAAGGGTGCATTTCCCTCTGAGCATAGTAGATTTACCCTAAGGGTCTCAAAACCCTAAAAATTTGCCATGAAATGCACAATAAATTATACTAAAGGAAAGAGAAGGTTCATAGCTCCAACGTGGATTGAACAACAAGGAAATTGTCCACAAATCTATCACAATCAACTGCTCAAGTTCAGGGGAAAAAAGTAGTTCAGAGCTCTTATTTTTCAAATGTTAACTTTCAAATGTTTTTTAATGCTGTGACTATGGTTTTTATTCATTTTTGCTATGAAACATGTATTTCTAGTCCGTTTGATGTTTTTATGAATAGGTTTTACAGCTGATACAGTAGATTAGTCGTGCACACTTATTCAAGAATGATTTGACCAAAAAGAATATTTTTATCCTTATTTTTTGATCTTTGATAAAAATGAAAAAGGACTTGAAGCACACTTTTATCTATTTTTCGATTTTTGATAACAACGAAAAATGAACCCTGGAGTCTTCTTTTAGCTCTTTTTAGACTCCGATAATGTGAAAAGATTGTCGAGCACTTGTCTTTTGGAGCTCGTAAAAGTAAATGAAATGATATCTACTCAGTATAAGTTTAACCATTTTCCAGACTGAGATAGATTATTTATGAGAAAGAAAACCTTAGTCAAACATGGCTAAGAGGTTCTCTCAGGTATATTACACTTTTTGGACCTGAGCGACAAATTTATGAAAAAGGACTTATGGAATTTTCTTTTGTCCTCTTTTTCAAACTCTCTAAATATGAAAAAGGACCGGGTTGTCACTGTCGTTAGGATTATGAAAACACAAAAAAAAGACAGGCTTGTCGATCATGGCAAGAATCAAGTAACATTTATCGCTAGACTTGTTAAATTATTAAATATCGATGCATTCGCCTGAAAGGTTGAATTATAGATCAAGCATATGTTACCCTCCTCAAGTTTGTTAAAAAATAAAAAGGTACTGGTCGACAAATGATCGAGGAAAATTTGGGAAAAAGAACATAACACATTATGGTAGTAGGTTGCTCTTGAACATGAAACTTTCACTCCATCATCGTGACTTTTGGGTTGGCTAATATTCTTGACAGTTCATTAATACCTATGGTTCATCATACCTTCACTTCGGTTTTGGGTCAATGCTGCCAACTCATCTCAGTGTCGCTAATATGTTCAAGAGAAGTCATCCAGTGAATCCTCATCCTTTTGCAATACACATAAACCTTCATTTTCATTGCAGTCATCCCTGACCATTGCTATATCAAGTCACATTTTTTCTCTGAAAACAATAACTCTCGTTTCGAGATAAATTTGCTTATTGTTGACATCAACTCATCATCCAAGAAGTTTACTTAGAAACATATTCCAATACCCTGGGGCTTGTTACATCATTGACAAGTTTCTCGCTTCCGAACCTTTGACAGAAATATTTGTTTTGGCGTTCAACATCAAATAATATATTCACACCTTTCAAACTATACTGCAGTACCTTGAGAGCCATTAACATCAATGGTGGTTCTCTCACGTTTTTTAACAACTCACATCATTGACTGGTAATAAAACGATGTCTTATCATGTTTGACTTCAAATCAAATATTCGCATAGCTAGAATTATACCTGAACGATCGAGTGAATGAGATAAGAATACCCTAAATCTAGTTTCATCCATCAGGGTTGCGATTTCAAGATTGTTGTACACATCATCTATACAATGACCTTACTTACAGATCGCCATCTGAACATGGGCCTATATCTGTAGGGATGTCTATATTGGGAAAACTTATAATGTAGTATGTAGATGACTTTCTGAACTATGTACATGTTATTAGATAGTTTATGTGTTGAGCATGGGAATGCCTCCTTCAACAATTCATGATCAAGATGAAATATATCATGATGTAATGTATTGTAATAATGATGCAGGTCACCGTCCACTTCAGTTTTGGATCATCACATCGTAAAGAATCTCATCCAAATACTATTATTATTTTGACTTCATGCTTTAGGCATGGAAAATTTTAGGGGCTAATATTCACAGGTGGGCTAATTTTCCATGGTTTTTCCAAAAAAAAGATTCGCCAATTTCCATTATTTTATAAAAATTATTCGCCCAAATTTTACAATATAAAATTATTTTACATTAAATATCACCCACATTATATAGAAAATATATATAATATCATTATAAGTTTGAATAATTTTACAAATACATCAATAAATATTTTATAGTTTGCATATTAGGGACTAGTGAGATTTGCCAATTCTTTAAGCTTCAAGATAATTTTCCATCCTTAAAATTATCCCTGGCTTTAGGGGGCAACTATTATAGGTCAATTTGGGCATCATCCCCCAAAAATTGGTCAAATTGGAAATCATCCCCAGGAGCAATCAAATAGGGCCTATCATCCCCTTATATTTTAGTTGCTATATGCCCTAAGTGAAGAAATTTCATTCATGTCTTCTATTGTGAGATTTCCAAGGTTTGAAGTGTAAGTTATATGACCTACTAACTCATCAATGCTCACCTGCAAGGGACTAGCTGCATTTCAGTGCCAAATCCTCCATGTAAGGGTGCACCGCGGTGGACTTCTTGATACTCAAGGGTGTCTTGGTCACGTGAGAGTAGAATTCTCATTGTTCCGGGAATCTCCACATGGCCAGCGCCTTCTAGAAGAGTCCATATGTGTCAAACTTAGAATCCAAGTGTCCATATAACAGCTCTGAACTTGGAAACATGTCTTTCCTATTATTAGAAAGTCATTCATTGAGAAACTACCTTCAGTTTCCCTATAAATTGAGCACTCATCCTAGTGCTAGGGAAGGAATAATTTTGGTAAAGTCATGATGTTGGATTCTCATTTGATAAGAGAGTGAAAGTACTGATATGTTGCTGGGATAATGCTGGATGTGATGAGGTTGGAATGAAGTTGGAGAAGGTTGACAACAAATCGATCCATTGGTTGTAATCTTCCCCTTCTACTTTTTAATAAAGATTGATGTTCATTTTTCCATACATATGTCTCTATTTCTTGTGCAATGTATTCTTGAATGATGTATATATTTCATATCTAATTGATTTGATTTGAGTAAGATAAGTAGATATCTTGTATATTGCATGGTGTTTGTTGTTCTCTATTTTTTTTTAAGGAATCGATCTAGCGACTTGAGTTGGATTGAGAGTGATGAAAACAATGACAAAAGGAGAAGGAGAAGCGAAAGAATCACATGTAGGATCCTTTCCAATTCTATATATCTACTTGTTTTAGATAAAGTGATAGCTATTATTTCCTATATTGTTCTAAGTGATAAACACCACACTTAGGGAATTTGGTTTATCTTTAGATCACAATTCCGTATAATAGTACGTCTGAGGAAAAATATATAGGGGAAAATTGGATTCCCAGAGTCAAATTTCATCACTCTGGTCTAAGTGGTTTTCTTCGAGCAAATAGTGCAATTCGAATAGGTCAAATTCACATTTTGGTTCTGTAATTTTGTAGTCTCTATTACCAAGAGGGACGTGATGGAGATCAATGGTAGGAGGAATCATTGGGTTGTTTGAATTATCATTATTCTTTTTCTTTGGAGGAATTTTGAAAATTGATACAAATCGGAAATGGAAGGCTGACAATGGGATAGTTACCAAGAAATTGTTGGTGGTTGAAAATTGGTGGAAATGGTAGTTGTTTCACTATGTGCTCTGGTTTCTTTATCTGTTTCAAAATGATTTTTCTGTGCAAGAGGAAATTAGAACGAGTGTAAATGATTTGGGAGAATGATACTACTACAAAATGGTGGAAAAATGGGTGGATTGGGAGGTTTCAATGGTGACAGTAGACATCTGTTGGTGGCGCAGGACCGTTAGGAGGTGTAAACGGTAATCCTAGAAGAATTCAATGCATAACATATAGGATAGGTTTCGTGAATGGAGTGGTGGTGAGGGCACGAGAAGCGTTGGAGGGAGAGAGTAGTAGTTTGATGGTTTTCAGAGGGGGCTAGAGGCAGTAAGAAGTATGCAGAGGGGGGTGTGAAATGATGAGAGGTTGGGGCTGGAGGCGGGACAAACCACTTTTAGGAACACCCCCCCCCCCCCCCCCCCTCCCCCCTCCCCCCTCTACTGATAAAGTTAGGAAGGACATGGGTCTGAAAGGTGTTCTGGGCCATTGATTTGGGATGATGGCAATCGGATTGTTGGATCATGAGCGTCGCTTAATGCTATATGACAAATACCTTTGTCTTTTGTGAGCTTTATTACATAAGCACCTAAACTTTGGATAAAAATATTAAGTGCCTCAACTTTGGATAACAATATGTGTGGTATAAAACATGAATTATTACATTTTCAACCTTTTCATTCCAATTTTCTCCTAAACTAAGACTAATTATCACTAAATAAGGGTGCATTTAAATATGCAGACCCTTGTTTTATTTTATTTTTAAAGGGGAAAGCATCTAATCTAATGCTAACCTACTCATTTACATCATTGATTCAACTGAAACAATTGGACCAATTTCTTCATCTACATAACTATTTTTAGCCAAGTTTAAACCATTTGGATAAATTATTTCTCTAATCTAATAACATAACTTCAAATATCTTTGACCATAATTACACTGTATGATCTAAACAAGGATTTACGGTTGTGGCATTTAAAACAAACTGCACACAACATCCTACTTTATTTTTTAAAACAGACTATTTTTCATGTAGTGGCATTTGAATTTGCATCACTTTCACATCCTTTTTTTTATGGGGTTCTTTCATCATAATTTTTTATTCTTTTATTCTATTCTTCTCTTCTTTCTTTTTTATTCTATTTTTCTTTTCATAAGCCCTCTTTTCATTTTTTACTTTTATTTATATCTTTTCTTTTTTGGAAATCATTTGAAAAATGAAATATTATTTACAATTTCATGTGACTGAGAGAAAATATTCAATCACCTTGCGATCCTATGAATTATAGGACCCTAACACATTCGAGAGAAAGAAGATTTTAAAACACCCTATGAGATGAAGCTAAATAGTTAGAATTATAAAAGAAAAAAACATTTTAACTAAGGACAAATACCTCTTGATAATTGAGATGTTGGACGAGTGTCTAGATTGATGGTAGTTGTCTACCGCTATTGATTTCCAACCACGTCCCCATTTATCTGTCATTTTTCCTATGGCCTTGCAAGAACCTTTACTTTTCATAATCATTATGAAGGTTGGATGCTCTGAGATCCATTTTTATTTAAGAATCCTCTCCTTATTTTTACTATTAAGGCATCTAGCATTCCAGGAGGTGAATTCCATGGAGGAATAGAGTTGGAGGAATGATAAACCTCCAATATCAACTTGATTTTTCCCGAGTTAACAAGAATGTCCCCCGATTCCTCCAAGATTTTTTTGATACTCTTTCTACCCTTTTTCTCTCGTCCTTGTGTGGCTTTATTGATTCCTTCATGGGTTGGACATGAACTTCTAGCAAATTACCATTGGTTTGAGCTATTAACATTTTTTTAGGTTGTTTCCTAGAATTAAGAATCAATTTGCTTAAAAATTTGACTTGGTCCTCTAAGATCAAACTGGGGACTTTATGTTTCCATTTTTTTGTGAGAAAATGGAGGTCTACAACTTCAAAGTGTATTTATTCTATTATATCATTGCTGTGAACCATGATTTTTCTCTTTTTGTGTAGTCTCCCATGCCTCTGGGTCCAAGAGCTTTGTTGATGGTGTTGGGGGAAACTCATTAGAGGCTTTAGGATTTCTTGAGTCTAACATATTTATTTCGGGGTGTAGGTGATCCAAAGAGGGGGATAAAGGTTCAATATTAGCTAGTGGATCAGTTCTATTACTGATGACATGAGATTTTCCATAGTGTGGTTGCGATGGAGGGGGCTTGGATCTGTGGCATTTACTTGTTGATACTGAGAAGCCATCCTAATATATGCCTTGAGTTTGATCCAAATAGAACTTAGGGGAAAGAAGGAGCTATTTTTCAGATATAATTGTATTCATGGTTTTTTCTACATCTTAATGGCATGTGTTCATAGTCCAAGATTTCCTTCCAAATTTCATCTTTATAGTAGTTATTAATATATTTAGATAATTGTTCTAATATATTCTTGTAGACATAGATGCAAGCATATGATATATACTTGGATTATTTTACAACCTTTGAAACCCTAATGGTCTTCCTCAGAGTGTTTTTAATTCCAACTAATATCACTTTGTCCCAAAATTATGTTGGAATTGTTTACATTGAGATACAAAATGGAGTTGCAATTCAGTCTTCTTTATCCCAGATGAATCTCTCTGTCCAAAAGCTTAAGTAGAGTTTCGTGGACTTAAATGAGTATGGTTCATTCTAAAATGTCCTCATTTGATCTTCTATGTTGGTAAGGATAATCATGAAGAATCCTTTTGTTCCTGACTCTAGCTTCACCTCGCTCTAGGAGACTGTCCTTTCTAATAACCAAATGCCAAAGAATTTTTCAATGAAGGCATGAGCTCTCATGTATTGATTATATTCTCCAATACAATTTGAATGACAGTCAAACATTTGATCTATGGATAATTTGTAAGATAATTTCCTAGAGATATTCAGCTAGTTGAAGAATGAGTTGAAACACCTTTCTCCTAACTAAGATCCACTTCTTTCGGAGAGATCTCAAGGTTATAGTTTGAGAGCTTTTTAGAGTGTATATCCCTTGTGACAACTTTGCTATAAAAAAGAGCTCTACTCCCTCTTACACAATTGGCCATGGTGAACAAAAAGCATAAGAAAAATAATGTTAATAGCTAATTAAAATTTGGCAATAGAAAATCAAATCTTAATACTATACATTTTTTAATTCTCCAACATTTTTTAAATATTTTTTTAATAATTAAAACAATTTAGAAATACTAAAAAACAAAAAAACAAGTTTTCACACCATTGCCCATTCATCCACTTGAATAAAATTAATCCAAACAAATTACAAAGTAAAAGTAATAAAATATCCCTTATTCGAAATGATATTCTTATGTGAAGAAACTTTTAAAAATATTAAAAAAAACAAATTTGCACACAATTAAACATTCATCTACTTCAATAAAATTAATCCAAGCAAACTACAAAGTAAAAGTAATAAAATATCCCTTATTCGAAATGATATTCTTTTGTGAAAAAGCTTTTATGCAGGCTTTAATTCCAACCAATTTATCCATGACGGATCTCGAGTGGCTCATGACAGTGGTGGTTGTGGCTCATCGTGGAGGCCCTAGCTTGGGGTTGTGCAGTTGTGTACAGTGGTAGCGCCTCTGCGTGTTGTTCATGGCTTCCTCATAGGTAGATGAGAACTGTAACTCAAGGTGGGGACTGAGCCTCAGAGTGGTGGCTCTCTTTCAACTCTAATAAGTTCATTTCTTTAATTTTGATACCAGGTACCAATTTAAAGGATCATGGAGGGAGCTACACATTAACAGAATTAGTTGCAGTGGTGTAGCTCAAATCGATTGAATTTATGAGTATATATAAGATAAGATAATTTTAACTCATACCTATTAAATTTAACTAAGAATCTGAAACCCCGTAACCAAATGGTTATTTGCTTCAAAAATTTAATTTTTAATTCATGTATATTTATGTAAATTGCTATGGGAAACGAATTGGGTAGAAAGAAGAAATATTATGTTTAGGAATTCAACCTCACTTGTGATCTTCAACAAAAAGAGTACATTGGAGCTAGCATTCTATGGAGAGCAAAGATTCTTATTGCTCAATTAAGAACTAACTCACATCAACTTCCGTGTGAAACAGGAAGGTGGAAGATACCTAAAGAAGGTTGGAAAGAAAGGGCATGTACTTTTTGCACTTCTAGAACAGTGGAATCAGAAAAACATTTCATTTTGGAATGTGATGCTTTCAGTGACATCAGGGATAGTTACCCAAGTATGTTAGCATCAATTTCTTGGCATGTGTTTTCAGTGAGGGAACTGTTAGAAGGTTGAGTCAGCTCATCATCAATTTGAGTAAGAAAATAATTAAATTACAAAACACAAAAAAGCAAGAAAGCTGGTAGTCCCATAAACTATTTTTCGTCTTGTCAACCTTAAAAATTCATTGATTCATTCATTCTTCCTTGGTGATCAAGTTGGTGATCAAGTTATTATTGTTTAGTTTATAAACATACTAAAATAATAACTTACAAACAAAATTTCCCCTATTCTAATTAATTTTTGAGAGATTAAATTATTTATAAAGCAAGTATCCTGTCTGTCCTGCAAACTTGTTATGTTCAACCTCCGCAAAGTTCTGAACAATTCTTCTATCTTGTCAACGTACTGAGAAATCTAGAATTCCACTTTCTTCAGCAGCTCTACAGTGGTTAGAAGAATACTAGAACATATAATTGCAAGTCATTCGTGGCCTTGTTACATTGAGCCTCCACAAAGTCCTCAAGTCTTCCATCTTATGAACGTACCTTGAAAAATAGAAATCCAGTTTCTTCCCCAGTTGTAAAGTTGTTAGAAAAGTACGAGAGACATAGAATTCCTCAACACTTCCATGAACGCACCCTGAAAAATAGAAATCCACTTCTTCCCCAGCTCTAAAGTGGTTAGAAAAGTACTAAAAACATGGAATTCCTCAACACTTACATATTATGAACGTAACCAGAAAAATAGAAATCCAAATTCTTTCCCAGCTGTAAAAGGTATTAGAAAAGTACAAAGAACATGGAATTCCTCAACTCTTCCATCTTATGAACTTACCCAGAAAAATAGAAATCCACTTTCTTCCTCAGCTCTAAAGTGGTTAAAAAAATACTAAAACATGGAATCGCAAAGTATATAGATCATACGAATCCCTTGATGGTTGATGCTTTCCGCGTCCATATAGCTTAGAAACCGTATTCCAACGAGAAACTCGTGCAACCCTTATCTGATGATTACATGACATTAAAGTCCATGGTCATGCCACTAACATTGGGCAAGACGAGGTTGTTAATATTTGTTTTCCTTGTGTATGCTTGGTTTCTATACCCAATTTTTTAATTTAATTTAGAAAATATATAATGTTGACAAGTTTCATTGAATCTTTTTTATTTATTATTGTTTGAATTTTATTGTTGCATGTTTTTTAAATATATATAAAATTTTCACATATAATTTTTTTTTCAATTAATACAAATAATAACTTAAGAGCTTAGTTAACTTTTTAAAATTTCGACATGTATTATAAATTGAAGTGTTTTACTGTTCAATATAAATGGATGTTTGTCTAGGTTTACCAACAATTACCAACAATTTAATTTATACCAACCTAGATCCATCTTAACTCCGGATCTATCAAGCGCCGAGAGGGATCAAATCTCTCGAGGTGAAAACCTCTTTTTTGAGTGCAAAACTTGAGGAAAGGTTTTCACCTCGAGAGATTTGATCCCTCTCGATGCTTGATAGATCCGGAGTTAAGATGGATCTAGGCTGGTTTCAGTCATGTGCGACCAAGGAAAATCTATCGATAATATGAGGAACATATGCTTAATTTTATCAATAATATGTAAATACATCTAATATTCACATAACCATTTTAAATATGTTAAATATGTTTGAGATTCATTGAGTCATTTTAATTTTAAATTTGATTAGTTACCTCAGTTTGTTGAGATGATAAATATTGTAAGATACTTTAATGATGAAATAAAATTTTGAACGCAACGTGACAATGTAATAATATTGAATGATAGAAACTGTGAATAATAAGAATGTAGTCAATTATGAAGTCTTCATTATGATTGATTTCAAACTATTTTCTTCTACTATTCTTATTTTCACCCATGTTAGTTTTGTCATATTTTCATATTGATTATTTGAAAAGGACAGTTGGAATCGTAAACCATTTAAATATTTAGCTCGAGCTATTGCAGTAAACATCATACCTTGTCTCTCTTGCTCTCCAATATTAATAGGTTGAATTACTATAACGCAAAAATCAATGTACATTGTTAATAATTTTTTGTGCTTACACTGAAATCATTACACACACACTATTAATCCAATGACTTTAAAATTAATGTACCATCATACATCAAATTAGAAATCAACATATACACTGAAATCAATGCAACTAATGCAAGAAATCAAATAATAATAGAAAACAACATCTACACTAAAATCAATGCATATAATGAAGTAATGAAATATGATTAGAAATCAACATCTACACTCAAATAAATGAGTCTAGTGCAAGTAGGAAAATAGGATTTAAAGCCAACATCTACACTGATATCAATGCATCTAGTGCATGCAATCAAATAGGATTAGAAATCACCATCGACACTGAAATAAATGCATTTAGTGCAAGGAATCAAATAGGATTATAAATCATCTACATTTAAATCAATGCATTCAGTGCAAGCAATAAAATATAATTATAAGTCAACATCTACATTGAAATTAATACTTCTAGTGCAAGCAATCAAATAAGATCAGAAATCACCGTTTACACTAAAATCAAGGCATTTAGTGAAATAAATCAAATAGGATTAGAAATCACCATCTACATTGAAATCAATCCATTCAATGCAAGCAATCAAATAGGATTAAAAATAATCTACATTGAAATCAATTCATCTAGTGAAAGAAATCAAATATAACCAAAAATCAAAATCTACATTAAAATTAATGCATCTAGTGAAATCAATCAAATAGGATTAGAAATCATCATCTACATTGAAATTAATGCATTTAGTGAAAGCAATCAAATAGGATTAGAAATCATCTACATTAAAATCAATCCATCTAGTGTAAGTAATCAAATATCATTAGAAATCAACATCTACACCAAAATCAATTCATCTAGTGCAAGAAATCAAATAGGATTAGAAATCACCATCTACACTGAAATCAATGCATCTACTGCAAGAAACCTTCTTCCCTATCTCCCCCATATATATCTATATATCCATCCATATCTCCTTCTTTTTCTTTTTATCTCACCCCACCATACACACACTCTCTCTCACTCCATATCTATCAATTTCCTTGTCCCTCACTCCTTCTCTCCATCTATATTTTTTTCTCTTCACCTTACATCTATATATATATATATATATATATATATATATATATATATATATATATATATATATATATATCTCACTCTATCTCTCTATATCAACTCCAAAACATAAACTCTCTTTCTCCAATCTATCTATCTATCTATCACTCCCTCCTCCTCCTCCTCTCTCTCTCTCTCTCTCTCTCTCTCTCCCTCTCTCTCTCTCTCTCTCTCTCTCACTTCTATCTCTCTTCCTTCCTGCTACACTTTCTCCCTCTATCTCCATATTCTTTATCACTCCCTCTCTCTCTCTCTCTCTCCACCTTTCACCCTCTATGTCTTTATTCTTACCTCCCCCTCTCTCCCTCTCCATCTTCATATCTCTTTCCCTACCTCTCTTCCTTTCTCTCCCCCCCCCCCCTCTCTCCCTATCTTCACCTTCCTACGTTGTTACCATATGCCTCTCTCTCTCTCCTTCTCTCCCCCCTTCTCTCCATATCTCCTTATTTGTCTCTTTATCTCACCCCAAAACATACACACTCCCTCTTCATCTCTCCCTTGTCACTCCCCCTCTCTCTCCACTACTCACTCTCTATGTATTTATTCCTCCCTCCCTCTCTCCTCCCCTCTCTCCTCCTCTCTTTCAAGTCCCCTCTCCTTTCCTTCCTCTCTCTCCCTTTCTCTCCTACCTCCCTTTCTCTTCCCCCATCTCTCTCTCTCTCCATCTCTCAATCCCTCCCTCTCTCCCCCTCCAAATCCATATTTCTATCCCTCCCTCTCTCCTCCCCTCTCTCCTCCTCTCTTTCAAGTCCCCTCT